>OZ010793.1:358661533-359871678 GCA_963932465.1 Maratus speciosus
TGATCAAGCGATAAATCAAATTTTGGCGCGAAAAAAAAAAAAATCAGTATCGACATTTGTTGCTGGTTTAATCAAATAATTATGTTAAATGTAGTGTAATAGAATAACAACAAGCAACAAAATCGTCTTTTGAAATTTACTGTTGAAATAACAATGACGTTTTGGGAATGTTGCAGATCTGCAACGCGGTGATGCAAAGGGTTAATCTACAATGTGATTAATAAAGATCGGAACAATAGCCTATTTTCTTAGATATTCCCCCTAGACACATACTACCTCTTACAAAGTTTCATAAAAAAAAGTGTGCAGAATTTGATGACGCAAGTTTCAATCGCAACCGGGGTGGG
This sequence comes from Maratus speciosus, assembly GCA_963932465.1. Lineage (NCBI taxonomy): Eukaryota > Metazoa > Arthropoda > Arachnida > Araneae > Salticidae > Maratus > Maratus speciosus. Next base: position 358,661,881 of record OZ010793.1, read on the forward strand.
GGATCTTTGAGAAAGTTTAAGTACTAAATTTTTAACCTCCGTAGGTAAAAATTTCCAATTAGGAAAATTTTTACTATCCTTTCTTGAATTAAACACAAAAAGTTCAAACTTGATATCGGCAAATCTCACAGAGATAGGTCCGTTCAAATAATTCGTCAGGTTTTAAGGGATTAGACACAAATTGAAATTCGTATTTTTTTTTGTGATGGTTAAACCTATAATTTGAAAACAAAATCACACCCTAAAATTCCTCAAAAAGATCAATATATTTATATACATTTAATGATTTAAAATCGTTAAAAGTCGAAATTTTATTTGTCGAATTATTGTTTTGCATTTTATTAAAGAGAAAAATATTGCTGATTTTTAGATTTTTGGCTTGGCGGGATCATTTACAACGAGTTCTTTTTAATGAGATATCACTTCTTTTACTAAGGAATTTCATTTGAATTGCACATATTCCAATTTAATTCAGAAAAATGAAGATAAAAGAAAGATGACAGTGGTAGAAAAATAATTTAATAGTGATGCTATAAACTTTTTAAATGTGTAATATGTCTAATAATACACAAGGTTGGGCCATTTTAAAGTAATTCAAAACCATTTTATCCTTTCTTAGGCATCTCAGAATTATTTTTTTTTTAGAAATCATAAAATGTGACGTTTTAAAACAACATTATTTTTTGCTGTTGTTCTATAAGCTATAGGCTGATTCATTAATTAACTCATCAAGGATTTTATCCTAATAACTTTTGAACCAGTGACTTTACATTTTCTAAATTCATATCAATTGACAGAAAATATTTAAAGACTTTAAAACAGACTGAATGATGAAGACTTGTTTTCTTAGTAGGCGTGTTTGAAATAATTTTTAAATAAAATCAATTTTTTTTCTTGAAATCCAACGTCATTCCGATAAGAGCGTCAGAAATGCTGATTATCTGATTAAACTTCTTTTTTTCTTTAAATTCCTTTTAGATACTTTAGATTCTTTTTAAATATTTATGTAAGCCTGTCGGATTTTCTGAATTTTCAATGTAGGTACTTTCTAAATTCATAATTGTTTTTAACGTGGCTGACAGGGCATACTGAGTCGTGTATTCCTTCTAAATATTTTCTCATATATTTCGGTTAATTCATCTGGTAAATTATAATTCATTTCAATATAGATCAGGAATTCGATAGTTAATCGTTATGAAATGATTTTCCCTAATTTTCGTCATAGTGGAAATATTTTACCTAGTACTATAATCTAATTAAAATTGAACTAAAAGCTATTTATGTCATATCAATTTCACTCTTTAATTAACAATTCCTTTAATTAACAATTAACAATTCCAGATTTGATTAGTTTTTTAACTCTGCTTGAAAATCTTTTTAAATGAAATATTACCAAAAAAATCTAAGAAAGCTTCAAAGAAATTTATTTGATATAAAAGATAATTGTAAATATTGAATCAAAAGTTATTTTATAAAAAAGCTTTGCTGACTATATTACCATTGTACAATATCTTAAATTGATTAAATTGCAAAGTATTTACTGTTGAAAAAATATTTGAGTACATGTGCAAGGATATCATTAACAAGGATATCATTAACAAGGATATCATTAAAAAGCATGATTTAGGCGGAGTGTTTTAATGTTACTAACAAACCGCCCGTATCTTTAAAGGATATTTAATGTAGTTTTATACAATCCGAATAAGTACACTATTAAGGAATACATCTATTTAGTTTTCCTTTTGAATAATAAACTTACAAACATGTACTATTTATTAATGGCATACTTTAATGATGCATTTCCATTATCTAAAGTATTGTTCTGTGTGTATATTCATCATTTGTACGCCCCTGGAATGTTTTTTCTTTCTTTTTTTTCCGGCGCTATTCTGAAAAAATATTTGAAAAAATTGATATGACTATTTCATTAAATAATTTATGACAACAAAAACTATTCTGATTGCCTATAAAAAGAATATTTTTTACACTGTGCTACGTGTTTCTGGCATTATAAAAAGTGAAATAAATATTATATTTTAAAACGGATTGTTACGTTTCATTAAATTCGAAAGAATTAATTAAATATAAAAGTGTGCCTTCTAGGCAAATTACTCTAATCGAAGTAATATATTTGATTCATTACATTTATCGCTATTTTAATCTTTTATGAATGAATTTTATATTTGAATGCATTAGTATAATGTTGTAATTTATTACTTCTTTGATTATTGTAATCTGCTTAATAGGATGAATCTTCCGCTAGAGTTCTAAAAATTGCGAATTTGTTAGAAGTAAAGGCAGACAAATAAATAGGCTGTGACATGACATTAATTATTAAATGAAGACTGAAATTGTTTTTTCTACAACAATTGTAAATAAATTGCATTTAGAGAAATAATTTTCTCCTCTTATGGAATTAAATTTCATATGCTATTCTACTTCTAATATCTATGTTAAAAATATTAAATGAAAATCTTTTGTGGTATAAAAATGTAATTTCAGAAGGACAGCAAAAGACAGCAAATATTTTAAATGCGGTGAAACATATTTTTCGTCATTGGTTTAACTGTCTGTCTTTATTATCTGTCAGTGAGTAGAAATAATGCATAGTATTTTTTGCTTATTTTTCATCCTATGAAAGTAAACTTTAAAATTATTATTTATATACATTCTACAAAATATTCCGTAAAGAAAAAAAAAGTGTAAAAAACGTTGTTTCCAGTACACCCCAGTGAGCTAAATATTTATTATTTTTATTATTTTATAAAATTTCTGTCTTTTGATTGGAGGATTTCGGGATTTTTTGACACTCGCGTTTTGAGGGATTTCAGAAAAAAGGATAAACATAAAAATTCTCTTTCTGGAAAGAAAGAACTAGAGATCGACTGAATATTCGATTATTTTTCGTTTTCGATATTTTGAATTCTCAATTTCGCCGAACATTAGTTTTCTGTGATATGCTGCCGAAAATTTCATCCGACACCGTAACTCTGCAGAAAGTATCTGTATTCCAAAAATATCGTTTCCTACTTCGGAAAATTTCAACATTACTCATTGATTTGAGTTGTAACGGCTCAAACGAGACACACTTAATTTATTGCTATGAACGTCACTGTTAATAATCATCAGTTATTACTGACTCAAGACATGAGTTCAAATTATAAAGCGAGCAATCCATGCATGACTAAACTTTGAAGACGCTTTCCCCGTGCTCATTAAAAGCTTCAGACTTAAGAGTAACATAAAATTTTAAGTTTCAAACCACAGAAGTGTTTCGAAAGCTCTCTAAGCAAGGTGTAATAAAACAGATAACGATCATTAACAAAAATCATTATGACAGATAAATCGAGGTTTTTTACATTTAAAATATTTTTAAAATTATATGAAATTCGTATAATCAGAAAACCATTTTTTGTTATTGTTGAAGTATGTAAATTTTTTTTATATGAAAATTAAACGTTTTGGTTACAGACACAGAGAGGTAACTTTTTTTTCGGAGGTAAAATGTCCAAACAGGAGCTAAGCTACACCGCAAATCTTTCTTAGAGGGGAGCATAGTAGCAAAGTGTTTTGAGGAAAATTAGCAAATATTTATTATGATCTTGTTGTACAAGGCCGACAAAAATGACGCATTTTTATTATTACATATATTTTTTAAATTAGCTACAGAACTCAATATTGTTATATATGTATATACTGCCATCGCCCGACTGACGTAATACATCTCGAAAATTACATTTGTGAACATACTGGCCCGTTTGATACGCAGTTGCATAATTTTGATATTTATTTTATAAATAAAATATTCAGATATAACCCAGCAAATAGAGAAATAGTGGGCCATCAGCTGGAAAAAGATGGCAGCCAGCACTGCCATCAGCGGTAAAGTGCAATGGTGCCATTACTTAAACCAGTCAAAAAGTGTCCGTGCTGAATGCAGCTGGCCAATCAGTGATGACCAACAGCATGCCAGCATTGGTATGCCATCACATTACCTCAATCCGGCATTTTTGCTGCACCTATCCCACTGCTATTCCTTTGCTGTCCCAGCATTTTCCCTTACAAAAATTTCTTATAGAATTCTATAAAAAAACAAACTATTATGACTCTTTTTTCTATAAGCTAGTTTCACCAACAGCTTTAGAAATATCTGTAGAAGTGTCTATAACAGAAATATTTGAACTTGCAGCGGTCTCCATGTGGTCACCCTCCCAAGTACTAACCGCACTTGATGCTGTTTGGTTTTCGTGATCGGACATGAACAGGTACTTTCAGCGTATGCTACGACAGCTCGTAATTTTCAAGCTCTCATTATACTATTTCAAGTTTGTTTCTTTTGTGATTTACGTCCCCAATCATTAAACTGGTATAGAAATTATTGTATTGTATAGAAATCCTACATATTTCATACGCTTTTTTTTATTATTGATTCTGAACTGTGTAAATTATGAAAACCGAAATCCTTTGTAACTTAGTAAAACCAGATTTAAGGGGGGAAAAGTGCGTTGAAATAAAGAATTTATTTATTTATTCATTTACTTATTTATTTTGTTGGTGGCAGTGGTGCTATATTATTTACAGTTTAAAAAAGAATTAGATTCACAGCTTAAATTGTGCTAAGATATTCATTTCAGATTTGAGTTTAAATACTCAATGTCTTCGATATTCGCAACGCCACCTAGCGCAAGGGTTCCCAGTAATAATACTGTAAAAGTTCGTGCACTTCCATGTAGTGGTGGGCCAACGCATGAGATAAAACGGAAGCCCAACAGAATTTTATCTGATGATTTCCAACAGCAAAGTTGACTGAAGCTGTCCAGCAGTGTTCATTCAGTGGTAGACCAGCCAGCACATCTCCATCATTGCCAGCACCTATCTTGCTCCTGGCCAGCAATTCCCTCTTTGCTGGGAAACAACAACCGTAATATAGTTTATATATTAGATAGAGTTGTATATTTATTGGTAAATACAATCAAATTTGTAACGAAGCAACTTAATCTTTATTGTTAGTAATTCATAGCAGCCATCTAATTCATAATAAATACAGTTTGTAGTTTTCAAGGATTATTTTATTTTGTGGGGCTATTCATTTGTCATGAAATCAGAAATTCATGAAGAATAGGTTAAATAAGTCCTCTTTAATTAATTCTTATTTTTATAGTCAATTGATGTAGTTTCAAAATTGTTATAAATCAGTTCATCAATGTTAAATTTATAAATCCCGTATTCCAGAAGACATTTGAAAAGTGTCCTTTAAGTTTGTTTTTGTGTTTTTTCATACTTTTATAGTTCATATACGAGTAAATATGCTGTCGCATCATGCTTTATTTATAAAATAATATAGGGGAGACTAGGTAGTGTTGACCCACTTTATACAAAATGATTTTGAAATTTTTAAATATTGAACATAGAATAAAGTTTTATATATCATTTTATTCGTTATACAATCAGTTATCAAAATAAAATTGCTACATAAGTATAATGTATCTACTAAAAAACAACTTTTCAAAAGTAAAAAATAAGTCAAGCAAAAAAAAAAAAAAAAAAAAAAGAAAAAAGAAAAAAAGAAAAAAGGTGAAAGTTGTGGCTAAAAAATAGTGTGATATCAAATTTCCAAGCTTATATTGCGGTACTTATTTAACATTTTTTGATAAAAATTTACCATATGTAAGTCGAGTACCTAAGTATGCGTTGATAGAAAGCCTTTTCTCCTTTACTAAATACATCATAACGTGTTTCTGAAAATTAATTTTTTTTTAAATTATGCATGATGGGCTTGGCGGCCATCTTTCCATATTTTACACAAATTTCTAAGCACACAAGTTCATTGTTAAGATTGGAAGTTCGAAATTGTTACTAAAGCAAACATTTTATTCTTTTAAATGGAAATGAGTGCCTAAAAATTTGTGTCTAAAAATAAAGCTGAAGTAACTTCAGGTTTCATCTTATGATTCTCTTTTATTGGAGGGGGGTTAATTAATTAGTTAAAGCAGTAAAAATCAATTTGTTTTTTCAAAATAAAAAACTTTCTTAATTTATCTGTCTGTAGCTAAAACTATAACTTCGAAATTCTTAATAATGCAAATATGTTACGAGCTTGAGTGCTTAGAAATTTGTGTAAAATATGGAAAGATGGCCGCCAAGCCCATCATGCATAATTAAAAAAAAATAATTTTCAGAAACACGTTATGATGTATTTAGTAAAGGAGAAAAGGCTTTCTATCAACGCATACTTAGGTACTCGACTTACATATTGTAAATTTTTATCAAAAAATGTTAAATAAGTACCGCAATATAAGCTTCGAAATTTGATATCACACTATTTTTTAGCCACAACTTTCACCTTTTTTCTTTTCTTTTCTTTTTTTTTTGCTTGGCTTATTTTTTACTTTTGAAAAGTTGTTTTTTAGTAGATATCAGTTCTTTTTTTAAAACAAATGATATATAACTGAAATAATTCTACTAGCTCAAATTAAAATTAGTCCTTGTATAGCCTTTATAAGCAGGGAGCAAACACAATATTTTACATTTTGTTTACCTATCATTCATTTTTTATAGTGATTAATAATTTAAAAGTAAGGAAAGTCAATTTCTTCTTTCAAAGTATCAGTCTTTCTCAATTTATATCTCTTTAAAATTTTCTACGAAAGATGAAAATTTAGTAAAAAACAGAGTCGAAATAAAATATATATTTACAGCTAGTCTGTCAGTTAATTGTTTTTTCGAACTTTTTTTGCTGACGGTTTTGCAAAATAAATTTACCTTTACAAATACCTACGGTTAATCCGAGAATGAAAACCCGCAGGCATCTAAAGAATCGAAGATCTGTAAATCTAGCAATTCTAGACATAATAAAGGAACATTTTTGATAAAAAAAAATCTAAAAATTTAGAGATATAAACTGTACATATAACTTCATCTTCATTTAGATCGTGTTATAGAGAAGAAAGAATAAATATGTAATTTTACTCAAGTCTGTTTATCCATATCTATTTGCATAAATGTGAGGATATTAATTTACTATAAAACTTCCCCTAAATTGATTATCTTTAATAGTCTATTATTAAAGCCGCATATACATTAGAATTAAATATTTTTCGGTTAAAAATTGCCTGAAATCTATAGTCTTATCGTTCGTTAAAATTATCTTTTTTTTATGCCCAGACTCTTTTTCTGAACTCTGACAAAAGATCACAGACATATCGAAGATATCCAAATTCTTATATCTTTCTATCGTATTTCCTTTTTTGAGGGGGGGTATGAGGAAGAGCCTTAAGAACTTCGTTTTGTTCTCAGAATTCTGAATTATTCATTCAAAAGATCTACCTCTTAAGTCTTGTTGCAGAATTTTCAATAGTTAAGAGTTGCATCAAGTTATACATCATGTGAAACTATTAAATTAATTTTGTGAAATACTAGATGGGAGCCATTGATATTTCCAGACCATTTCCCTACATTTTAAACTTGAGTCATTTACTACTATTCATCAATTTTCTATACGAATTAAAGAAGTCGTTGTTTCCATGCCAACTGTACCTTTCACTATTGCTTGCTTGTTTGTTTGTTTGATTTATTGAACACATACATCATATCACATGCGGATCACGGCTGGATTCGAATCTGCTTCCACCTACGCTCTCAAGCGATTAGCGGCATTGTGTCTTATCCACTCAGCCACAGTGGGCCACTATTGCTTTCTCTAATGCCCAGATACTCAAATTTAACCAACTGCACTTAGAATCATGGTCATAACACAGAACATTTATATGTTAGAGCAGTGTTGCCAGCGGGCTACTTTTTTTTAATTCAGATTTCTTGATTGCCAGCACTTATTATAAACGGTAAAATTCCCTTTGTTTTCGCCTTAATTAATATGTCATTAAATAAGGCGCATTTTGCAATTTCAAAAAAGTGGTACCAATCAAGTATCTGAATTTAAAAAAGTAGCCCATCTGGCAACACTGTGTTTGAGTGGTGACATATGCACAAGTCGTGTACTCATATTCAATTTTTTGTCCAAAGTACGGTAACTCAGTTTTCAGTAATAGACGAGCAAGATTTCAATTAAACTAACCAGAAAAGTTAACAAACATTGGCTTCCTGATTTGATTTTATTCAAAATTGTTTTAACCAACCAAAGTTAATGTCCGGGATCCGGATAAATTTTTCTCTGTTAGTAAAATTACATTGACCAATCAGTAGCCTTTATCCTTGCAGGCTTTTCGGTGTTTACTGCAAACATCAAAAAGTTCGGAAAAATGCAGACGTCTGATTGATCGATCCCATCCCGCTAATAGCGAAATATCTATCTTGATCCCGGCCTATTCAACGTCCTTTAAATATTGGAGAAAGCCTTGACACGTGTGTCAGAAAAACGTCACACAAAGCAGGCAAAACAAAGAAGAAAAATCATTCATTGGCTCGTTCATATTCACGAGCCGATGAATGATTTTGTTTCTTTGCTTTGCCTGCTTTGTGTGATGTTATGCGAGTCAAGACTTTCTCAGATATTTAGGATGCTTTGGCGTATTTCACCACCATGAAGTTATGAAAGGAGAGGAACAGACATGTCAATCTTCCCGTGTGAAAAACTAGTTACCAAAAAAAACGAGTTATTTCCCTCTCTTCTGCCCTTTTCTCTCTTGATTTTGACCGATAGCAGCCCATTTAGCAGTCTCCAGTACAAGATGCCGCTATATACGGTGGACGCAGGAGGGAGGGTGTTAGCGCGACCAATGACATAATAGGCTAGTTCATGATGTTTAAAAGTCACACGCAGTTGAATCGAGGCTAACGAAAAAGACAGGCTACCGCGGTGGGTCCGATTCTTCTTTTTTTACAAACCGCTGGAGTCACGTGATGCTCTTTTCACGCACCTTCTTTGGTGCATTCGAGCATCACGTGACTCCAGCGGTCTGTAAAAAAAGAAGAATCGGACCCACCGCGGTAGCCTGTCTTTTTCGTTAGTCTCAGAGTTGGATCATCTTTACACGATGATTAGTACAAAGCTGCGAGCCGATTTTTTTTGTGTCCATTGCTGTGTACAGATAATCAACTCCGTGTGACGTTATGAACTGGCCTTATATGTTGTTGGCCACAGTTTAGGAACAGCTACAAATTACTTCATCTATATCTACTCCGAGGTAAACGAAAAAGACAGGCTACCGCGGTGCTACAGCGCCTAGAATATATAGTGTGGAAATCGGCTATCCCAGTAATACTTTAAAAAGGGCTAATATATTGGATCTCTTAAATTTCAAATGATGCTGAAATCCAATGAGTCGATCACAGCGATATCTGCAGGATATTTCCGAAAACTTCATGACGATTTGGTAACAGCGTCTAAAATACCTAGTGTGGAAATATTTTATTAAACAACGCTGAAAATTTGTATCCCGTAAATGATCGACGATACTGCTAAAATTCCAAGTGTCGATCGCAGCGAAATCTGCGGGATTTTCGTATTACATTGTACAGACTAGCAATATCTTTCAGTTATAGAAAATATCCTGCAGATGTCGCTGCGATTTGTATATTTCAGCAGCATCGTTGCACATTTAAGGATACAATATTTTACCACTTTTTTAAGTATTACAGGGATAGCCAATTTCCACACTATATATTCTAGGCGCTATAATTTGGTCTAGACGCTGTAGCGTTTTTTTTTTTACATTTTATTAACATACATCTGACCTATGTGCTTGGCGTCAAGCCCGCTGTAATAATACGATGTTTACTTTGAAAGTTTATCACAGATGTCGCTGCGATCAGCTCCCTGAATTTCAGCGTCAGTGCACATTTAAGGGATACAACTTTTTAGCGCTGCTTGGATAGCAAAATTACACAGTATGTATTCTAGACGCTATAGCGGTGAATTACACGTGTCTCTTTCTTCTTTAAAAAATATCCTGCAGATGTCGCTGTAAATGACTGTTTGGAATTCATCATCGTTGTACATTTAATGGATTCACTATTTCCGCGCTTTTTTTAAGTATTGCTGGGATAGTCGATTTCTACAACATATAATCTAGGCCTATAACGGAGCTATAGTACAGTGCCTAGAAGTTACAGTGTGGAAAACGGCTATTCCTATAATGCTTTAAAAAGTGCTAAAAACTTTTATCCCATAAATCTCCAACAATGCTCAGCGGCAATATGCTGATACGAGCGCCATCTCGTAACTCTTTTGAATATAAACACTGAGTTTTCCAAAATTATAGAATGTTAAATATCGGAAACTATAAATATAGGATATTTTGGTCTGTTATAAGCTAATTTAGTTAAGGAATGACGTGAAATAGGTTAAAGAGTCTCTTTTAGAATGACTATCGTTTTTAAATCACTACGATGGCGCTACTATCGACATCTTGTTATTCAGCATCGTTGTACATTTATGGGATTCAATTTTTTAGCACTATTTTGTAGCCGTTTTCCACACTGTATCTTCTAGGCGCTGTATATATAGTGTGGAAATTGGTTATCCCTGTAATACTTTAAAAAGTGCTAAAATATTGTATCCCTTAACTGTGCAATGATGCTGCTGAAATATACAGATCACAGCGACATCTGCAGGATATTTTCTCAAACTGCAAGATATTGCTAGTCTATACAATGTAATACTAAATCCCGCAGATGTCGCTGTGATCGATACTTGGGATTTTAGCAGTATCGTCGCACATTTAAGGGATACAAATTTTTAGCGTTGTTTGGATAGCATATTTCCACACAAAGTATTCTAGACGCTGTAGCCATACTTTCGGCAAAAACTTGAAATGAGCATGCTTCCTGTGCATATATCACCACTCTTATGTATGAAGGCTCTCTGTTATGGTGTTGATTCTGAGCGCTCTTTGTTAAATTTCTATATTTGTGTTTTAGAGAAAGCAATACAGAAAAGTACTGTAACTATGGAAACAACAACTTCTTTGATATTGAAAGGTATAGCAAAGGAGTTCAGAATCAGTGCCTTAAATAGTTTCGAATATGTATTGTTGTTATGACAATTAATACCCTACCTGGATGTGGAAATGCAAAATTGTGTTCAACATAATGGAGGATATTCCATCTACATTTTGATCACGTGGTCAAGGTAAAAACTTCTATCGTAAAGAAGGGAAGGCTCCGTAGACGTGTAATGTAAATCCCCGCTAGCCAATGAAACGGTTCATGAGGCAAAGTAGTAGTATCTTCCCTTCTTATCAGATAGAAGTTCCTTGGATAAATTACCGGTATCACGTGACTTTTTCAGCCTCGAACCCATATTTGGAATATCCTCCATTGTGCGCAATCTAGATAGATTTTTGGCTGTCAGAGAAACGAGATTCATCAATCAGAAGCCTGCATTTTTGTGAACTTTTCGCTGTTTGCAGAAATGCAGGCTATTGATTGGCGATTCTCGTTTCGCTAACAGCGAAAAATCTATCTACATCCTAGCCTACATTTCTACAAACATTGCACTTCATCCACGGCACTAAAAAAAATGACTCAAAACTTTCATGACATAGGCCAGGATCCACAAACAGCAAATATTCTCAAACATGCAGGCTTCTGATTGGTCAAACTCATTTCGCTAACAGCGAAAAATCTATCTGAATCTCAGCCATAGTTATCTTCGATGAAATCAATGCAAAAGGATAATATAAAAGAAAAGTATAAGATTTCTAAAATATTTTGGCGGGTTTATCGCTATTTGGCATAATTTGTAAACTTTAGAACTAATTAACAGTTTTTCGCTAATTATGAATAGAAAATTAATGTTTTTAAAGCCGAATTTTATAAAAGCACGTAGATTGAGTAAATATCTATCCAAAAATTCAATCCTTACTTGTTTCTGTCCATTATTTAAGTCTCTACCTCGATTTAAACATAAGTTGTGACGAAGAAAATAAATCTGTCATTTTCAGTATCTCGACGTTATTTTAAAAAATCTATATCTCTGTTTATAATTAATTTATGAGGATGCATTTGATCTCAAATTGAAGATCTTCTTTATTAGGTCCTTTTACTGTTGGTTTTATTTTTCTGCGATGATTGCTTCTTTTGATATGGGAAATTTTACGCTGGCATATTTCGTTCATTTAACATGGAGAAGTTGTCATCAGTATAATAAGCAGTTACGGTGTCTTGACGTTTCTTGGCGTTTGTTTGTTTGGCGGGGTTAGCATTTTTTTCAGCTTGGCTTGGCAGAACGACCGTCCTGCTTGATAACACATTTGAAAAATGATCGATTTTAATCATGAGAAAATAATGGGTCAAGTCTCCCCACATATGGGAGGCTTGACCCACTTTGTTTTATACTGAAATGATTGTGAAGAGAAGTAAAATCTATTTAAAAAAGGCAATGTAACTTTATTCTATATGCTTTAATTATTATAAAAAACATTTTTGAAAATATGATACTTAAACAAGTCTGTTTTGACGCAATCGCAAGTCAAAGGAGAAAACTTTTGTTTTAAACAAAATTTCGTCTGAGCAAGTATAATTGTACATCAGGGAAAATGCAATTTTAACATTTAAGACAGTATTCCGTTAGAGACAGGTTCTATTTTCATAGGGTTTCATGTATTATTATGTCCGGAAATTATAGCCGTTGTCCCGCTTTTTTTTGTCTCCTTTTCCTATGTTTTGTGACACTCGACCTGACAACTTTAATTGTCACATAGTTTGGCTTCATCTCACTCTATTCATGCTGCTGAAATTTGTCTAGTAATACAAACTTTCCAAAATTTCTGCGATCAAAGCTATGTTTTTTTGCAGCCGCATGTGCGTATATATATATATATATATATATATAAAAATATATATATATATATATATATATATATATAATAAATATTTCAGTTTCTTACAAAATTTTACGCAAGCAACTTGCAAATTCGACTTACGTAAAATTCAAGTTACGTAAAACTTCATGGAATGCATTGCTTACGTAAGTTGGAGGATGCCTGTATGTTAAATATGTGTCACTTGGCGAATGTTGAAATAGAAAATAAAGTTAATAACAAATAATTTCTAGGCTTGAAGTTTTGTCTCAATGTAATGTTTTAGTCAAACTTAACATGCTATTTTTTTTTTATTTATAATGACTGATACATTCTTATTATATTCTTTGAGGGGACAACTGCTCCACCTAATCTTTCCAAATGACATTCCTATTTTGAAAGAGCTGCACATATGTACTCGCATAAAAGGGGTAAATCTAGAAGGTATTAAAATTAATAATAATCATTAAATTCATTATTTTTTATTATATTATTTTTAAAACATTGTATATGTTCATAACAACTTAATTAAACGTTCATTGTTAAATTTGTTCTCAAATTTTTAACTACATTGTTAATAAATTATTGATAAATGCATATAATTATTGATTATTATAAAATAATAAAATATAAAATTTGTACAAAACAAATAAGGTGTTGCTTTCCATCGTACTATATATTCACAAGTTAAAAGATGTAAAAAACATATGAATAACATACGAATGTACATCTTTTAACTTGTGAATATAAAGTAAGTTGGATAGCAACACCTCATTTGTTTTGTATGGATATTACAACTTAAAGTCCTTAATTATTACAAAATTTGTATTAATATTTATATATTTTTCTTTCTGTTTTTAATTTATACAAACATATATATATATATATATATATATATGTATATATGTATGAATTTTTTTGGGTTAGAAATGTGTTTCTATATACGTATAATTAATTAATAATTATAAATATTTATGTAGGTATTAATTTAATATTTTTTTGAAAAGTTTCGTTTTCATTTTAGTTTTTGGCCAAAACTAGGAAGATTACCAAAATTCGGTTTCGGTTTTGTCCTTAAAAACCTGTTTCGGTCGAAAACTAATTTTCAGACATTTTTGATAAAAAGCCAACGTTTTAAAACGTCAGTTGTCTATTGAATAGTATGAATTGAATTTTTTATAAAATAATATGTTAATTATTTTGAAACATCCGTTACTTTATTATTGGACAATCAAGACAGAGAAAGGAGATATACAAAATGGAATTAAGGTATAATTTAACTAAACTAAACTCTGTGGCTATACAATCCAAGAAGGATCTGGGCCGACAGTGCCCATCTCTGTTTTCTTGACCCTGGGCCCCGAGGTGCTATGCAGCATGCGTCCTGGCCAGGTGGTCAACCTAACGCGAGACCCTCGGTGTTTAGTTCCCAAGCAAGCTTGGTACTCATTTTATCGACCCCGAAGGGATGAAAGGCTGAGTGAACCTTGCCCAGTCGGTAAGGTATAATCAAAGAAATATTAATATATATCCTTATTGTATTACTTTTATTAATAAGCTTTAAAAGTACATTTTGTGGTAATTATTAACTTTTTAGCAATATATTTAATTAAAAATTAATTATTAAATGCGTGTGTTATAGAATAATGCAGTATGCATTGATAGAAACTGCTAAATTTGTAATGTAATTTTTATGGTTAATATTATAAGTTAATGTAATTTTTATGGATGCAAATTAAACATCTTTTCCATAAACATTTCTTAAATCATAATCATCTTTTTTAAACATTATGAAGACGTAAATGTTAGTCTCACTATATTTTTTACATGGTATGTTATTGGATTTACCACATTTATTAAAATTAAGAATTATTTTTACCTACATATCATTCTACATTTACATGTGTAAAGCGCTCTGCTTTTACCTCGGGGAATTTTTTGAAAGCTATTTTCTCCGGTTATATAATTTACTTTGAAGAAATTGCCAGGTTAAGATTTTGCTAGAAGAAATGTGTGTAAAAAAAATAAAAAATCAATTTAAATCTCACGAGTCCTGTTCCATTACAACGTGACGACTTTTTTGGGGATTAATATGGGAAAAAGTTTGGACGTTTTGATAAATTTATGAAATTTTCCATATAAAATGCGATCCTCGAGGAATTCGTAATAATTTTTATAAATAAAATTATAAATTTTCTTAATAAAAAAGAAAGTCTACAAAATTGAACTAACTCTCGTAAATATAGTCGGGTTGCTATGGAATTTATATATCTTTTTTGTATTATATAGCATGTTCGGTATAAACATTTAAGGGGTCTCAGAACTCTTAAAATTGTAAAAAATGAAAAAAAAAATCATTTTCAATATTTAATATCTTAAAATGTATAAGATTTAAAAACGCAAGTTTTATTGCGATGAAAGATATAAGTATGTTATTTTATTTCATTTATTTAAAAAATTGCAAGATGAAGAATTAGTATTTATAGAGCACTACAAACTGTCAGACATTTGTCGAGTAGAAAATTTATATAACAGATTACGCGCATGATTTCAAAATAAATTTTACAACTAGAATGAAAAATTTCATCCCTCATTATACTCAATACTGTAATATTTTCCCTGAAACTAAATAAATTTGTATTTAAAGAGTTTTTATATTTTTAATACAAAGTTGTATTTGGCGAATACAAAAGTTGCAACAGTATAATCACCTAAAAAAATTTTTTAACGATAAAAATGAAATTTTAGATTCCGATTATACAGTCTAACATGAAATATACATTTTGAAAATTTCATGAAAAAATATCCAGAAGTTATTTAGATATTGTGCGTTATGCCCAAACACGTCATTTCGATAAAAATTACTTCAAAATTTCGAAATTGGCCCTTCAGCTATTGACCGGGTTTAACTCAAAAAACCATAACTTCTGTTCTAATAGGAATTTCAAGGAAACAACAATTATATGAAAATGTTCAGAAAAGATAGGAGTTTAGCATCTAAAAAAATTAAAATTTCGAAAGTTTTGTAGCTTTAAGAGTCCTGAGACCCCTTAAGTGTGTAGCATTTATAGTTCGTTTACAGGACAATCAAAAGAAGTTCTGTAAATTTCCTTAATAAAAAAGAAAGTCTACAAAATTTAACTAATATGTTAGGATTGCTATGTAATTGATGTGTCTTTTTGAAGATTGCTGGGGCATTCTCGGTATTGAAATTTAAATGTGTCGCATTTATAGCTCGTTTAAAGGGACACTCAAAAGAATTTTGTTACATTATGGCCTATGGGAGGGAAATCATTTGCAATGCATTTTAATGATGTCAGATTATTTCAAACATATTAAAGTATATGTGTATCATTTTGATGCTCTACAAGATGCTTACTGTAGAATATGGTGCGCATAGCGTTTATCGCTCATTTACAGGGACACACAAAATAATTTGTGTACTGTACAGTCCATAAGCGATAGTTGCTGGAAGTGCGTTTTCAGTTGTGATATCCGTTTCAAATATGGTGTGCATAGCATTTATCGTTCATTTATAGGGTACAAAAAATAATTTAGTTACGGTTGACAGTCTATGAGCGATAATTGCTGGAAGTGCGCTTTCTTGTGGTATGCGTATATATTTTACCATATTATTTGATGAATATCAATTTGTTAGTTTAAATTTAGGGCTGCAAAAAAAGAATTCGAGTACATATCCGTTTACTGAATTACCGTTGGGAATTGCTGAAACGAAATTTTCAACTATGTTAAGTGTTTCTTAACTGTTCTAATAAATTTTAGCACACTATGTATATATATGCTACATTTTGCTATCGACTTTCAGACATTTCGGCGACACTAGTACATCTCGAAATAAAACGTAGTAGAGCAATCAAGGCCAACCATCCGTTATCATGAAAATATCGGATTGCAATCAGTGTGGCGAGTAAAACATGCTTAATAAACATTGAGACATTTCCCATCACATAATGAATAGAGTCATCGTAACTTTAAACTGGTTTATTTGACAAAAACATATCGAACATTCTCAGTAGCCGTTTCATCAACTCTCAATAATCGATCATTCACTTCATAAAACTTTAAATGTTACAAGATTAGGATCTACATATTAGAATCGTTCACTCCAAGCGACGCAGCTTAATTAAACAACCGGAAAAACGTAAATTTTCTGGCTCCTCGCCGATGTAACGATATATGTACTAAAAGCAACAGAACGCGGACGGATACAGAAAAGTGGAGAACCAATGCCAGCAGAGAGATGAGGAGGAATGGGACAAAAAACAAGCTACGATTCAATGGGAAGGAATGACGTCGATAATGAACTATTTGTGCGGCGTCAGAATTAAAGCGTCATTAAAGGCTGGCGGGCGCATGGAATTGTGGGTATAGAACACCAAAGAACAAATGATATTAAAAAACATTCGAAAGAAAAAGAATTTAGTTTTAGAAGAAAATTAAAAAGTAATTTAATGGGTGTTATAAGATTAGGCGAAAGGATTAAGGTTTTTAGAATAATAAAAGAATACGCAAATTTAAATGCATGAAATACAAGACAAAATATATTAAGATATTATTAAAGATAGGCAAAAAAGGAAAAATATTAAGAATTTGGAATAGTTTTACTAAGAAAACAGGGTGAAAATTTTTATTATTACATATATATGTATATGGAAATCTTTAGATCATATTCAGAGCTGAACAAAAGAACTTGAATACCATTCTGATTATGTATGTTAATTTCTGGAATTGGGGTTTCAAATGTGTTATAAGTTTCTAATTTGTTTACTTCGATGTCTTACCCCTTGGGATTCTACTTACACTTTAAAGTAAAAGCTGATTTTGTGGAGAAATCATCCCTTGCTTAATTATATATAATTTTTCACTTTTATAAATGAAGGAAGCTTTGTTACAGTATTCTGAATGTGTTGGAAAATTCTGCATAATCTATGCTTGACGCATAATTTTTTTTCTTGTTCTATTTACTTTCAAACTTTATAGTTAATATTAAATAGTAGAAATATTAAAGGCAATTGCAGAAGTTTTTATAAGGTAATATGATATAGGTATATATATATGTACATTATATTTTTAGATATATTTAGGATATATAATACAAAGTATCTTTAAAAGGTCTGAAATATTTTTATGTTTAATAATTCATAAAAAACTGAAGAGAGATTTAAATTAATAACATTAATGTTTAGACAGATTCAAAAAGTTTTATGACCCTTGATGAAAGCAAGCTCCATCGGGGAACTATATGGGATTAAGAAATTCAGCCTCATCCTCTATCCTCTTAGCATGTGCGTTGCAAAGCCCATCTTCACTGTAAAAAAAACGACATTTTTACAGTACAGAGTACTGTTCATCTCGCGCACAAACTTGATCACAGTGAATGTGCTGTATCTTTCTTTGGTTTCGTAACTATATTAACATGGATAATACAGTAGTTGCGTAAAATTAACAGCACGATGTGCTGGCAATTTGGACGCCAGCAGTTTGTGCTGTAAAAAAATGCGTCCAAATTGCCAGCACATTGTGCTGTTAATTTTACGCAACTACTGTATTTTCCATATTGATATAGTCAGGAAACCAAAGAAAGATACAGCACATTAACTGTGATCGAGTTTGTTCTGGCAAATCTACGGTGGTTTTTTTACAGTGCTCCTAAGGCCAATCCTCCAGTTACAAGGCTTGAACAGTTTGAACTTTATAAGCATATAGTTTTAATCTTTTTCGAAGTACCTTCTGCACAATCGAAAATGACATATCTAATTCTCTTGCAGCTGATTTAACTGATGCCGCTCAAAATCAATATGACTGGTGCAAGGACATCTACGTCTCTTCTTATTTAATACTCTGTAATTAAACAGACATGCTGAGGAGGATAGAGAATGATGCTTAATTTCTTAATCGCATAATTATCTCCGACGAAATTTGCTTTTATCTCGTTTTCATCAAAGGCCATAAAACTTTTTGAACTTTTTTCTAATCTTTAATGTCATTATTTTAAATATATCTTCAATACTTTATGAATTATTAAGCATTAAAATGTGTCATACCTTTTACAGACACCCTCTATATGGCGTATTCATTCCGACGTGTATCAGTCAAAAGTAAAACTACCATCGTAAAACATATTTTATAGCTAAAAATCTTCAATCTGATATTATGTGTTTAAAAAATGTATAGTAAGTTATTTTTTTGTATTATTTTAATTTGCTTTTATATTATTTAAATATTTTAACTATGTTAGATTTATATTTAGTAAATGCATATTAAATAACTCTTTTGGGCGCAATTGGCCATTGAAAATCATAAACATGATTGGCGATTAACAACATTTTTGGTGATCTATCTTCTTCGAACGGATATTATATAAGCACCAAATGATAATTAAAAATTTTTATCCATTATTTTATAATTTTAAGAATTAACATTTTTCTTATCAATGAAGTGTAAAAGAACTGCGTATGGATAACGCACAACTTATTTTAAAAATTTAAAATACTTCAAAATAATTATAAAATTTGAAATATGATACTATCACACGTATTTAATCTAGCTTAAATTATATCATACATGTCATATACGTATCACATTACATATTTATAACGTACCATGAACCAGAAATTTAGCAAATATGCTACGCATATATCTAAGTTTATTAATTTAGTTTTATTCATTAAAAGTTTAATCAAGTATGTGATGAGTAATTAATCAAATTGAGGTTTATTCTCCTGTCATTTTTATTTCCGCAATGCTTCCGTATTTGTAAACAGGAGAGCAGAAGCGTATAAGAAATTAAATATTGGTAAAGATAAAAAGAATTTTTAAAGTTTTGATAGTCTTTTTTGTTACGCACCAAAAAAATATTTAATGATTAAATAATTTACTTAGAGATATCTTCGTTTGAGCTTGAAAAATTTTATATGATAAATATATTTATAGATCGATCATTTTACAACAAATCTATTTTCAAACTGAAAGTTATGTTACATTATTTTTTCTTTGTTTTTATTTATATTTTCTAAATATACTTATAATATATTTTATATATGTAAACACAGATTCGCATAAATAAGCACTAATCCAATGGTTACGGTTTTTATTATTATTTAAATTATTCAAGTAATTTAATTTCTCGTATTATATTTCAAATAACTGCACTTGGTTATTAAAATTTTAATGTTAAGTTAACCCTTATATGCCGGATTTTTCAAAAATCATTGTAATAATGTTTTTCGGCTTTCATTTTTTATATAAATCATGGGAAAAATACTTTAAAAAATCGTATTTTATTTTAAGTATGGTTTACGGCTAAAAAGCTGTTTGTTATTAATCGGCAATACTGGTATTTAATTGGAAAAATAATTTTCCTTGATAAAATTCTATAATATAATCACACAAGAATTTTAAGAACTATAATAAGAAATAAATTTTACTTGCTCACTTCAGAATAAAGTAGGGTATTTCACAAGCTTCCAAACAAAACAAAAAGAACAAGTAGCAAGAATTGAAAAAGTAAATCTATCTTTATTCTTAAACAGCGCAAGTGTTGTCATCTACATGTTGAAAATTGATTTAATAATATTTTCAGAATGTATTTTATTGGCAACATTAGGCATTATAATTTCAATATTATTATAATAGCATTTTATAGCCTAAATTGGGTATGTTGCCGAAAAGCAACACCCGGCATTCAAGGATTAAGTTTGGGCTGTGATCCGCCTGGTGCTCTTAAGTCAGTCAATTCAAATGTCTTCCACGTCATGTAGACTCACTTCAGAAATCCGCCTCATAAATCCTTCAACCCAGAAATCTTCGTCAGAAACTTGTCGAACCGTGGGATCGCCGCGCACAAAAAATCATCAACAGAAACTCCAATTTGAGTAGTACCTCCAGGGAATCTTTCTCCTCGTGACCAGCTTGAGATATATTTCCTTTATATTAACGTAGCCCGGTAACAGTGCATCTGCATTGGATTAGTAAACTTCAGAACAACATAGAATCCTTTTAGTTTGAAGTTGTAAGCATCCATTAATACCATCATCAGGCGACAATCTTCGGATCTCCCTCCAATAAGTCTTATTTCACGACCGGACTGTCCCACAAATCTGCCTCCGCATCACAAGAAATGAGAGAGAGGACATACCGTTATTCTCTGACATCTCTTCTACATCTCTAGTAGAAGGGCCTCCCAACGCTCCCAAAAAGCATGACCAGCATAGCCCAGAATTGGGCCAATGCGTTTATACCAAATATTACAACGATGTCACACTACCCGTTAGCTGTAATGGCACAGATAAAAAAGTGTCCATCTATAATTTATTGGTCCTTAAGTGCGGCCTTCTACTGAGCAGATGCCGTTATGCCAATATCATTAATAATTTAGTCAATGGAACAGTGTTAGCCCGGTATATGCATTTATCATTTCTTTAAAAGGCAAGTACTGTCTCAATGAAGGAACTTTTATTTTCATCATAATTTCACGATAATTCAAAGGACGAATACCGGCGAAATATGCTATGGTCATTAGGATGGGTCGAAAAAAAGCGAAATTTTTCAGATCAACTTTTAAAAGCGCAGAAAGTTGCTTTTTGTACTTAGAACAATAACGCTTTTAAAATCGGTTAATATCTTTAAGTTGCGCATTGGACTTAAAGTTTGGAAAATATGATGAAAATTGACGATTTTTGAAATTAATGAGGAAAATTATAAAACATATTCAGATCTATTTCTAATAGTGCGTAATAGTTACCTTTTGAAATTAGAAGAATAACACATAACTATTTAAAGTCGCTTAATATCTTTAGGTCACTTCATCGCATTAGGAAAATATTGTCAAAACAGCACATTTTAGATAGGAGATTTAAAGTACAGAAAATAAATCTACTAAAAATAAGTAAATCCGTATTTCAGCGATTGTGATTAAATGTGGGGGGGGGGGGGGTCAAAATTAATCTAGCCATATATTTAAGCAGCCGGTTTAGGTAGAACTGTGAAATTCCAGAAAATAAATCTACAAAAAAAGTAGTTAAACATGTATTTAAACGACTCTAGGCATTACCCCCCCCCCCCCCTCCAAGCGGTTTATAAAGGTAATCGAAAGTTTTATGTCATTTGCAAATACCTCAACAGCCGTTTTAGGTAAAGGCGTGAAATTCCAGAAAATAAATATTAATCCTTAAAAATGAATCTACTAAAAATATTATTAAGCAGGTATTTAAAGGGGGGGGGGGGGGGTGTCGAAACTTTTAGAATATTTTGCCATATCTTAACAGCCGTTTTAGGTAGCAGCGTGAAAGCCCAGAAAATAATTGTAGCAAAAAATAATTAGACACGTATTTCAGCGATTTTGGAAATTAATGTCTAGGGGGATTAAGGGAGGTGGTCGAAAATTTTAGGAAGTTATCAATTTTAGGACGGTCAATAACCAATGTTCGCCATTTTGTCTCCCATGTAAAACTAAAATTAATTAATTAAAATTTAATTAATGAATTAACATTTGAAAAAACTGTATTAACATCAATTATCATCCAGTTCGAGTTTTAAAAAATTTATTTCAACTTGATAGGATGAATAATAAGTATTTTATTAACGATTGAAAATTTGAACAAAATAAATAAATAAATAAATAAATAAATATAGGGAGAGTGTGAACTAATAGTAGGAATTGAAAAATAGTTTAAAGCAGGTACTTCTGTGATTTTAGATCTATTTTCTCAATTATGTCGTCAACATCGATTTTGAATAATATTTCGTTTGATTCAAGATTCATTTAGAGAAATCGACCAGCGAAGCGGGCGAAGGCCGGTAGTAATATATAAAGTGTTATCAAAACACGCGGTTTTCCTCGCGAAATTCTTCAGATACGCCAAGTGGTATTTGTGTGCCTATTTTTTTAGAGGAAATTATATTGTTATAGATAATTAAACTAGGATGTGCCAATCCCCAAACTTTCTTCGATCTGATACGTTTCGATACTTCAAAATTTGCTATCACAGTGCCAAAAGTAATATAATAAATAGCAAACTATGCCGATCATGAGAATTCTAAAGATATGAAAGTACGTGCAGTAGTTCTTGAAATATAACTATCGCTAAAACCGTGTAAATCCTCCACAATGCAGCATAGCAGCGACACCTGTTAAGTGATTTATATTAAAATCTATTAAGCATCAACTTATGCCAACGTCTAACTGAATCTGAAGTTTGATGAAAATCCGTTCATTGGCTTTTGAGATAGATCTATTGTGGAAATCTTGGATAATACAGCTTAGGAGCGACATCTGTTACGCGATTTACAAAAAAAAAAAAAAAAAAAAAAAAAAAAAAAAAAAAAGAGAGAGAGAGAAAAAACATAATAGCACCAATATTTATAAAGGCATTACTGAATCTGAAGTTTGGTAAAAATTCGTGCATTAGTTCTTGAAATAGAGCTATTGCAGAAATCGAGAAAAATGCAGCACACCAGCGCCACCAGTTGAGCAATTCGCACCAAAAACTAATCAGCACCAATCTATACAAAGGGCTTACTGAATATAAATTTTTATAAAATTCCGTGCTTGAGATAAAGCGCCAAAAAAAATTGTGTCACATAAAGACAGACCGACATTTTAAAAAAACATGTTTTTCGGAATATCTTACCCTAAAACGTGTAAATCCGTCGAAAACCGGAAATTTTTACGAATTCAATACTTTCTTCTTGTAAAGATAGAAGAAAGTAAAAATTACAAAGTAAGCCACATTTTGAAAATTTTCATTCTTATACGGCATTAGGCGAAAATCATACTTATATTAATGTGAAAATCTAAAATTAATTCCAAATAAATTGTAATTTAAAATGCATTTCGAAAGTTTTTCTCTCATTGCATTTTTCATTTGAAATTTCGAATCTTCTAAAAACCGTTCTTATCGAGCTTCATAAAAGAAACCGCCATGTAAATTCCAAGCTTCTAGTTTTCCTTAACAGCGATATTACAAAAATCGCAATTTTAGAACTTTTTCTGTTCTTGCACGCTTGAAATTGTCGAAAATTTTAATAAAGTATAGTATATTTTTACTATAAGAACATAAAATACACGAAAGTGAAAAAGACAATGAAATGTTCATTAACAGGCATCGAAACATATAGAATTTCTCCTATATGCTTTGAGCACTGTATTAATCCATCAATTCATGATTTTTATTTGTTTCTATCTTTTCAAGAAAGTATTGGATCCGTAAAAAATTTTCGACTTCCGGTTTTCGACGGATTTACATGTTTTAGGGGTCAGAGATCCCAAAAACATGCTTTTTCAAAATGTCTGTCTGTGAGTCTGTGAGCCTTGGACTTAGTGTCTGTCTGTATGTATGTGACATAAATTTTCTGGATGCTCTATCTCAATAACTAATGCACGGAATTTAATAAAAATTAATTTTAAGGTAGCGCCTGATATAAACTCATGAGGATTAATTTTTGGAGTAAATCGCTCAACAGGTGGCATGCTGAATTTGTTTACGATTTCCACAACAGCTCTATCTCAAGACCTAATCAAAGATTTCCATCAACCTTCAGATTCGGTTTGTCATTGACATGAGTTGATGATGTTTACAATTTGGTGTAATTCGCTCAACATATTGCACTGCTATGCTGTATTTTTCATGATTTCCGCAATAACTCTATCTCACTAATTAATGCATGGATTTTCAAATAAACTTCAGATTCAGTTAATTCTTGACAGGTGGCGCTGCTATGCTGATTTTTTCCCGATTCCCGCAATAGCTCTATGTCAGGAACTAATGCATGAGTTTTCATCAAACTTCAGATTCAGGTGGTATACCTTGATAAATATTATTGATGATTATGTTTTGGTGTAAATTGCCCAACAGGTGGCACTTTTATGCTGCACTTTTTATGATATCCGCAATAGTCTTATTTCAAGAACTAATGCACTGAATTTCATACCTTTAAAATCCTCACGATGGGCATAGATTATCATTTACTTTTATCAAAGTGATAGCGAATTTTGAAGTATTAACATGTATGAGATAGAAGAAAATTTTGGAATTGCCACATCCGACTAGTTTACACTAGCTTAATTTTAACACGATTATTCTAATTGGTAAATAAATCATATCAGATGTAAATTTCCAACTGGGTGGAAAATGTCCGGACCAGGATTCGAACCAGGAATCTCTTGGCTGAATGCTATGCCAGATGCTATAATCAAAAGGTTAGCTGGGAGAAAAAGTTCCACCAGATTTGTCCGGGATAGCTCAGACGGTAGAGCATTGGCGGCTTCAGCCAAGGCATCCCTTGTTCGAATTCTGGTCCGGACATTTTTCGCCCAGTTGGAAATTTACATCTGATATGATTTATTTACCAATTAGAATAATCGTGTTAAAATTAATCTAGTGTAATTACGTATCCAGCGATTTCTAGAGGTCCATTACCTGTGATTTATTCTGTTGAGCTGAACCAGATTTCAGTCCAGATGCTATAATCAATAAGGTTAGCAGGGTGAAAAAGTTCCACCAGATTCGTCCGGGAAAGCTGCGACTAGTTTATTTTGTTTCGAAGAAATTATAGTTCTAAGGAATGTTTTTTATACAGAAAAAAGGGAAAAAAAATCAGAAATATATTTTTTGTATAATGCATTCATTTTTTGGTGCGTTCGTAATTGCCGAAACGTCAGTGAAGGCTTACTGTGGAGACACGAAAAGTTTTGATTTCCGTTTGTCTGTCTGTCTGTCTGTCTGTCTGTTCCGCGATAACTGTCGCAAAAAGCACCCGATCAGCTTGAAATTAATTGGGCATATTCGTGAGATACCCGGACGTAGCTGTATAGTTTTTGGTTAAATTTGGTTCATTCGTTCGGAAAATATGGAAGATTTTATTTTTCTTTATAATGCTTTTCTACGGCAAGTCAGACGATTTTCAAATTTCCATTTGTTGAAAGAAAATGGCACGTTTGATTAATGGATTTAAATGTCAAATTATGGATACTAAAATTCCAAATAAGGGTTTTAAATTATTCCTATTATATTGAAGTTTTATCAATATATGTATCAGATTTTTTTATTTACGTGTATAATGTTTTGAGGACATTTATACATGTATTCCAATAATATAAAGAATTTTTAAATTAATTTTCTTGTTTTACATGATACATATTTCTTTTTTTTTCCTTTTCTTCGTTGCCTAGCGACTGTTATTCGTAGCCTATCATTGCTTCAAATATGAATGAAGTTAGTAAATTACGTTAATTTTGTTACAGGTACTATTAAAAGGCTATCACAAAAAATATTTTATTGCGCCAAATCGATGCAATTTATGCACTTAACAGTGGACACGATAATGAATTATTTTCCAGTAGATTTATAGATTTCCAGATATGCATATTTTTAGGGGCTTTTAATATGTTATTGCTGTCGCATGGATTAGGATGATTAAACTAATGTTTAACCATGCTATAAGTGAAAAAAAAGTACAGTTAAAGGCATGTAAATCTTTTTTACACTTTCCAACATGGATGAAAAGTATTTATGACTTCAGTTTTTCTATCTGTCGCCTGCCGTGTTTCTCTGCGTGCTCTAACTCGCGTAAATATAGTCGGGATTGCATGTAATTGATATACGTTATTGAGGTTTGCCAAAGTATGTTTGGTATTAAAAATGAAGAGTGTAGCATTCATAGCTTAATTACAGGGGCACTCAAAACTATTCCGTTACATTATAGTCTTTGGGAAAAATCGTCTGCGGTGTATTTTAATAATGTTACATAATTTTAAACGTAATGAAATTTATATACTTTATTAAGGTGCACTAGAACCTGGTTACTATAAAATATGTTATGTGTAGCACTTACAGCATGCGTACAGGGAACTCAAAAGTATTCATAATATTACAATCTTTGAAGAAAATCCTTTTGTGGCGTTTTTTAATGATGTTACTCTGTTACAAAATAATAAAATTGATATGTATTTTTGAAACATTTATGTAGTATATGGGGTGCAAAGCATATGTTTTTTTCAGGGTCACACAAAAGTGGTCGATTAAAATGTGGTCTACGGGGGGAAAAACTGTTCACAGCTTATTTTAACACATTAGCGACGGGAAACGAGAATTCTCGTTTTTATTCAGAATACGTCATTGGCTAAGGGAGTGACTTCTACCTTACAGAAAAGACATTTATATTGTGTTGTCCATATTTTTTATAGATTGTAAGACATTATATATTACATCCGTACATTGAAAGATATTTACTGCTGCATAAACATGAAAAACATATTTCAGAAACCAATTTCCGAGACACTTTCAGAAGAGGGAGGAGCTTCTACTGTTTTTAAACCCAGATTTAATTAAATTGCCTGTCGTCAGTGTGTTAATTGTGTTGCACTAATTCAAACATTATGAAATTAAATTACATTACTGTGGTTGACTACAAGAAGCTTGAATATGATTTGTGTCGTATTTATCGTTCATTTATAGGGTCACATAAAAAATTTCGGATACAGTTCTGGTCTATTAGGGATGATTGCTGAAGAGCATTTTCGATTATGGTGTGCGTTTTAACGTTAAGTAAATTTGTGCTTAATAAGTAGTGCTTAAATATTGTATAGACCATGTACAGGGATACACAAATGAATTCGTAAGTATAAATGAAAATGAGCGCGAATTGCTTCAGTGTTTTTTTTTTTTTTTTTGAGTTATGTATTTCCCAGCCCAATTACATTTAGTATACTAACAAATGTTTGCAGAATTTAAATAGAACCATATACAGGACTCCGCAGAAACTGGATATATGGTGCACACTATGCATACTAATTTCCGGAAATGTGATATGAGCAGTTTTAAGAGGGTTTTTTGTCTGCATTAAATTTAAATGTTATAGACGACGCGTAAAAATCTTCACGTAATATACAGGGCTGTAGAAAAGAATTCATGTACGTTTCCGTCTATTGGTAGAATTTACTAAAGGACATTAACACAATTAATTGATAATTACAAATGTAAATTAAATTACACTACGAAGGGGTTCAGGGAGGCAGAGCCCCCCTGAAGAAATCTACTTTATTATCTAAAAATTACCAGAATAAGTAGCTCATGAGATTTTCAGAATACCATTACATAACAAGGGGTTTAATTTAACGCTTCTAATGTCAGAAACCTTCGAAATATTTTTTCGTTTTATAAATGTTTATGTAATTCCAAAACTTTAAATTTCGTTTTTTGTAGAAAGATTAATATTACTCAAAGGGTGCTAAACACAATGAATTGTAGAGCTGACGTTGAGGCTCCTGATCTGCAGATTTACTAGTTATATAAATACGTAGCATCTATAGTCGTCGTTCAGTCCGTCTGTCTGTCCGCATATAACAGAGCAAAAACTACCCAACCGAATGGTCTGAGATTTTAACTATATAGTTGTTGCAAAATTTTGTAGAGCATTTCAAATTTTATGAAAATCGGATGTATAGTTTAATTACAGGGACAGTCAAAAGTTTTTCTTTACATTAACGGCCAATGGGAACAACTATTGCAAGTGCATTTTAATGATGTTAAAGCCTTCCGAATGGTCTGAAATTTTAAATACATAATTGTTGCAATATTTTGTCGAGCCATTTCAAATTTTATGAAAATTGGATGTATAGTTTAATTACAGGGACAGTCAAAACTTTTTCTTTACATTACGGCCAATGGGAAAAATTATTGCAAGTGCATTTTAATGACGTTTCAGCCTTCCGAATTGTCTAAAATTTTAAATATATAAACGTTGCAAAATTATGTCGAGCCATTTCAAATTTTATGAAAATCGGATGTATAGTTTAATTACAGGGACAGTCAAAAGTTTTCCGTTACATTACGGCCAATGGGGAAAAAAATTATTGCAAGTGCATTTTAATTATGTTAAAGCCTTCCGAATGGTCTGAAATTTTAAATATATAATTGTTGCAAAATTTTGTCGAGCCATTTCAAATTGTATGGAAATTGGATGTATAGTTTAATTACAGGGACAATCAAAAGTGTTCCGCTACATTACGGGGAATAGGAAAAGAATTATTGCAAGTGCATTTTAATGATGTTACAGACTATGCACTTATGAAGTGCAAAAAAATATACATTAAGTACAATATGAGGTGCAAAAAATAATTATAAAACTAGTTATAGTACGAACGCACCTCATTTGCCACGTTTGACGAGCAATTTCCAACTTGTTTCTTATGTTGCAGTTCTGCTACAATACGTATAGAATAACTGTGTGACTTCATTTATTAAAAATTTTAAAGCATTTTTTCTCTTTGTTGAAGCATAGAAATACGAAGCATTTTGTGCATAACACACAGGTTAATCTATTGCAATTAGGAATTTTGCATCTATTTCTTTTGGCATTCCAATTTGGTCAGTTATCGACCGAGTATCAAATCCTTTTGTCTTAACGCAGGCTTGGGACATTTTTTCTTCCTTGTTTCTCGTTACCCTTGTATTTCGTTACCTGGTTTTCCTCTCTTTAGGATGCCACCTTTTTCCCATTTTGCAAAAAATAACCAAACAGATAACAAAAAAAAAGATTATCTTAGAATAACAGATTTATATTTAAATTTAATTAAATTCACTAGTACAGATAATTGAGTCATATATGATACTATTACAATGCGTCTAAACATGCTGAGTGTCTAAATTAAAAGATTCAACACCTGTAATAAAATCATATTGTAACATATCATAAAATTCCGTAATTCACATGATGTTGCACAGCTGCAACACAATCGAAATCTACTGCAATAACTAAAATGTGAAAAATTAAGCATGAATCTAGATACCTTATTTTATGTAAGTTAATATTTATTTTGTAATAATTTAACTCCAAGTACGAGCTATGCAAAACATAAGTGAATCCTGAATATTGTTATTTCCTGCCAAACTCAGTAAATAAACCCTACTGCCATCTATTACAGTAAATATGTAATGATTTTCTGAAAACATAATGTAGCAGATATGAAACATAGATTAGTTAACTCTAGCAGATGACAAAAAAGACATGACTATTTTACCCATTGCAAATATGCTATACGATCCATTTAAGGTTTAAGGCGATTACTCAAAATTTGCGCGTAATTCTAATCTTACATTGAAACTTAAAAAAATGTTTTAACGACAAACTATTCAGATAAATATTTTTTTATATGACCTTCAAGAAGATTTAAAGTACTTAAGAAGTGTACCTTTTTTGTCGTACCTGAATAATATGATATTATTCTTTTGCGTGAGATAGGCAGAATTTAATTACAGTTCTCCTTTAAGTAATTTTTATTCTTTTCTTTTATAAAACTAAAAGGATTTTTTTTAATTAGCTTCTTCCTAAACATGTAATTGAATAACATATTTAGCATTAAAAAAAGTAAAAGAAACAAAAATCTAACTAGAAAGTTTTCTTCAATGAATGTTTTACAATAAAGAGTTTGTAGTTTAAAAACAGAAATAATACTTAAACCTTGTTGTGCTAGAATTAATTATTTTGGTAATTTAATTTTGCTTGAAGATTTAGATTCAATAATGGGTAATTAATTTTTAAAGGTATAAATTTCCAATATATATTTTTTCGATGTCAAAATATATTACAAGAGTCTCACGTACGGAAGAACATGTCTAGTTAAGACCATAAGTGAATTTAATTAATGACAAATAAAGTTTGCATAAAAATATTATTTTAAATATTAGAAAAACCTAGTATGTTCTGGTCATCAAAAACTTTCTTCTATAATAATTAACTCGTTTGAAAACAAAATTAAATGACAAGATATTCTCTCTTGAGATATGGTTATCGCGAGAATCGTGAAAAACAGAGCATAGCGGCGATACCTGTTGGACAGTATACACACAAACCTAAAAAAGTATATATTTTTTCAAAAGTGTAACATGTGTGTGTGAAATTTCCTTCTTTAGTTCTTGGAATATAGTTATGCGGAAATCGTAAAAAAATGCAGAATAGCAGCGCCACCTGTTGCGCGATTTGCACCAAATCCGAATCAGCCAAAATGTATGTCAAGATCTAATTGAATCTGAAGTTTGAATAAATTCCGGTCGTTTGTTCCTGCGATAGAGCGTTCACAAACTTTGCTAAACATACCGACAAACAAACACACACAGAGACAGACATACAGAAAATCTAACTGACAAACTTTTTCTAGAAACAGTCAAATCGTGTTCCCGATTTTTTAAAACGTATAAATACGTCTTAAACCGGAAATCAAAGTTTTTTCCGATTCGAATAGTTTCTTTATTTAAAGATAGAAAAAAATCAAAAGCATGGGGATAAACGAAAGTTATTTTCCGTAAATTTAATCTCCTGTATAAATGGTTTTAGCTCACAGGCTATCAAAGCCTTATAGCTATTGTGCCCGCAGGTTCTGTATGTACGTGTGTAAGTATGTATGCACGTAACGCGATAAAGCTTGATTGAAACATCCGATTTGCATTAATTTTTTTTTCTAGGTTCATTCTGATAAGGCGCTTCCCTGATTAGTTTTGGGAGATTATTGGTTAATTATAAAGGGGTGGTGGCAAACACCCTTCTTAACTTTGATAAATGGGTTTTTCATGCAGAATTGTCAGATGTGCTTCAAATTTGGTACACCGGATCATTCTGATAAGGCGCTTCATTGATTAGATTTGGCGGTTCATTGTTAGGTAGCTTTCATTACAAAAAGCTACCTATTGCAGCTGTTCGGAGGAAAGCGATTTCAAAAAATTTTGGTATATTTTCATCGATCATGACCCCCAGACCCCGAAACCACCCTCCGTTAAAAATTTATATATATATATATATATATATATATATATATATATATCTGACCTATGTCACACTCTAACTCTCGTAATTAGGAACCGATTTCGATGTAATTCGGTGTGTACATAGTACATACCAATGTCTCGACCGAGTTCGTTGGCCAGCTTCATCCGCCGTTTTGTTTCAAAATGGCGGCTATTTAAAATTAAAAAAAAAATTAAAATTTGAAATGTATTACGAAAAAATTAAAAATGTAAAAATATTTTTTTCTTACGTATTTGACCTTTATACAAAGATTCCGGGGCAGTTTTTGTTTCGTCTATATCTTAAAAAATGGCTGAGTTATAGCATTTTAAATTTCTAGCGTGGCTGGCATTTTGAAACTTCCTGAATTTTGTCACGCGATAAAATGCGTATTTATGAACCGATTTCTATGTAATTCGGTGTGTACATAGTACATACCAATCTCTAAACCGAGTTCGTTGGCCAGCTTCATCCGCCATTTTGTTTCAAAATGGCGGCCATTTAATTTTTTTTTAAATTTCAAATTTGAAATGTGGTACCAAAAAATTGAAAATGGAAAAATGTTTTTTCTTATGTATTCGACCTATATACAAAGATTTCGGAGCAGTTTTTGTTTCGTCTATATCTTAAAAAATGGCTGAGTTGCAGTATTTTGAATTTTTAGCGTGGCTGACATTTTGAAACGTCCTGAATTTTGTCACGCGATAAAAGACGTATTTATGAACCGATTTGGATGTAACTTGGTGTGTACACAGTATATACAAATATCTCGACCGAGTTCATTGGCCAGCTTCATCCGCCATCTTGTTTCAAAATGGCGGCCATTTAAAAAAATTTAAAAAATAAAAAAA
Organism: Maratus speciosus; assembly: GCA_963932465.1. Taxonomy (NCBI): domain Eukaryota; kingdom Metazoa; phylum Arthropoda; class Arachnida; order Araneae; family Salticidae; genus Maratus; species Maratus speciosus. The sequence continues at coordinate 358,694,294 of OZ010793.1, forward strand.
ATTAAAATGAGATACCAAAAAATTGGAAAATGAATAAGAGTTTTTTCGTATGTGTTTGACCTTCATACAAAGATTTCGGAACAGTTTTTGTTTCGTCTATATCTAAAGAAATGGCTGAGTAATAGTATTTTGAATTTCTACTGTGGCTGACATTTTAAAGCGACCTGATTTTTGTCACGCGATAACAGGCGTATTTATGAACCGATTTGGATGTAACTTGGTCTGTACATAGTACATACCAATGTCTCGACCGAGTTCGTTGGCCATCATTGGCTTCATTCGCCATCTTGTTTCAAAAGGGTTGCCCTTTAAAAATAAATTAAATTTAAAATTTAAAATGAGGTATTAAAAAATTTGAAAATGAAAAACATTTTTTTTATGTGTTTGGCCTTGATACAAAGATTCCGGAGCAGTTTTTGTTTCTGAAAATTCGTTCCTTTGTTTATATCTTAAAAAATATTTGAATTATAGCGCTTAGAATTTCTAGCATGGCTAAAATTTTGAAACGATCTTGTATTTGTCACGCGTAACACACGTATTCGCCTATTTCGATGTAAGAAGACATGTGGATAGTATACATCAATACCTCGACCAAGTTCGCTGGCCAGATTCATCAGCCATCTTGTTTCAAAATGGCGGCCATTAAATTAAATATATATATATATATATATTTAAAGTGAGGTGCAAAAAAATTAGAAATTGAAAAAGGTTTCTTTCTTAAGTATTTGACCTTGATATAAGGATTCAGGAGCATTTTTTGTTTGTCTTTACCTTAAAAAATGGCTCAGATATAGCAGTTTCAATTTCTATTGTGGGTGACATTTTGAAAAATCTGATTTTTTGCATGCGACAGCACTCGTATATATCAACCGATTCCGATGTGAGTGAGCATGTGCACAGCAATTACTAAGGTCTCGACCAAGTTCACTGGTTAGCCTCATCCACCATGTTGTCTTAAAATGGCAGGCACTTTAAGAAATCGCCGAATTTGGCAGCCAAATATAAGTTATTTTAAAGAAAAGCAGCTTGGATAAAGCTGACTAATTTCGTGAAATTCTCATTCATTATATTGATAAAAATTAGTATTGAATCTCCTATATTCGGTTTCCACTAAATTGAGCTTCGTGTGTTTGAATGATATAAGTTGGCTTTTTTAAAATAAGGAATATGAAAGCTACCTCTTCCTCCAGGCACTGGCCGGAAGGACTTATTTAGTATAAGGGGGGGGGGAGCTAATACCCCCTTTATTTAGATAAATGGGTTTTTCTATCCGGTTTTCTTCAAATTTAGTATACCGGTTTATTCTGATAAGGCGAATCCCTCATAAGATTTTGAGATTCATTGATTTAGTATAAAGGGGGGGGGGGTGACGAGGGGCTAATACCTCCTTAATTTAGCTAAATGGGTTTTTCTATCAGATTTGCTTCAAATTTTGTACCGGTTTATTCTGATAAGGCACTTCTCTAATGAGATTTGGAGCTCATTGTCTAATTATAAAGATCGGAAACAGAGGGTTGGGGGCTAATCCCCTTTAATTTATCTTTCGAGGAGCTTTGTTCTTTGAAATAAGAATCCTACAATATACAATTATTGTGAATAGCTTGTGATCTCAATGCAATCAGTTTAACTGGACACTTTTCGTTTTATTTAAAGGTATTTAGCATAGAATTTTTGTACGAAGAGCAAACATGCTTATGAATTATTTTTAAAAACGTCCAGCATTCTGGACGTTTACGAACATAAAAAATAAGATCGTCAAGCAAATAAAGTGACTACATAAACTTTATTCTGCGTTTCTAATCTGCTATTTAAAGATCAAAGAAAGTAAAACAATTGCTTTGGATGTTTTTTTATTATATGATTTTGAAGATGATTCTTAAGATACTTAATAAATAAATCTTTTCATGTCGTACAATGTACCTATTGTTTTGTAAATCATATACAAAGAATTTATATACCGATTAATTTAAAGCGTTTTTTTTTATCTTAAATTTAAATGATTTTTACGAATTTACTTCCGTTCTTTCTAACAGAAAAATAAATAAATCGTTTAGCTTTTTTTTGTAACGAATTACTTATTTTATGATTCGTTTTACAAGAATGTGTTTGTAGTTTATATTTGAAATTGTATTTATCTATTTATTTGTCTGATTATTTATTTGTTTTTTCAACAAGAAGAAGTTTTTAAGCTTGCTCAATACTTTTGTATGATGAAAGAAAAGTGAGTTTCTATGAAAGGGATAAACAACTAAGATATTTTTTTTTACCTATACGTACTAAAATACACGAACCTCAAACAAACGAAGAAATTTTCTACTAAGCCGCTTATACTTTGTTCGGACATTCTAATCTTACTATTAAAGCTGAAAACAGGTTGAGAGATAAAACAAAAGATTTGGATGTATTTTATAGTATAACCTTGAAGACGCATTTTTAAAAATAGTTAAGTAACAACACTTATTTTTCTTATCTAATTAAAATGTTATTATTTTCTTGAAAATGGCAGCGAAGAAATTACATACTGTTTTGTTTCAAGTATATTCTCGTTAAAAAAATCAAATGATTTCTTCAGTTCATTTCTAACATTTTTCTAGATAGTTGAAAAGCGTTTATGACTTCGATTTGTGTGGCAATATGACTGGCTGTACGTGTACTCTAACTCGATTAAACACCCCTGGATTACCCATGAGCTTTGTATAGGTTATTGAGGCTTATGATAGAACATTCAGCATTGAAAATAAATTTGAAGCATTTATAGTTGGTTTATAGGGACATACATAATAATTGTATTTCATTAAAATTGATTAGAAAAAAAGATTCTTTACAGTATATTTTAAAAGAGGTAAAATGTTTCAAAGATACTTAAATTTATATACATTATTTTGAAGACATACAGAATTGTTTCTGTAGAACATTGAATGAGCGGATTTTATCATTCCTCTACAGGGTCCAAGGATACAAAAAAATATTATCACATTCTGACCCACGGGGTAAAAATCATTTGCAGTGAATTTTTGAATTGTAAATGTATGTGAAATGTAAATGTAAAAATAATTTAAATGTAAATGTAAATTTGCAAATGTAATTAATTGTAAAGTTAGTGTAAATTTAAATGCAAATGTAAGTGTATTTTTAAAATCACTGTTCCAAACATAATGAAATTTATGTGCATTTCCGAAGTGCACTGCAAGGGGCTTAGTATAGAATATGCAGTGCATAGCATTTTGTTCATTAACAGGGACTCAAAATAAATTCGTTTACAGTATTGGCTGTGAGTGATAACAACTGGAAGTGCATTTTCTTATCTGGTATGCATTTTAAAGCTTAGATTATTTTACATTATGTGGTGTGTATATATTCTATAGCGCATATACAGGGATTCTAAAAAAGATTATCAACGTTACTATCGTTGGAGGTGAGGTCTTTATTAATAGTACAGTTTTTCAATGAAATTTTATTAAGTACACTAAAAAATGTTTGTACATTATAAATAAATTCGTATGCAGGTTTAGGCAGAGAACTGGATACATTACCGTCTACGTGTAGTAATTACTGTAAGTGCGAATTTAGTTATCTTATGCATTTCATTTCTGAATTAAATTTTTGCTTAATTTTTGGTGTGTATTAAAATATGTAGACCATACACAAGGCTACACAGAATATTTTACCATGTATAGGCTGTAAAAGTTGAAAAAATCTTCTCCGATGCGCTTTGCGTTTTATATCTGAAGTAAATTTTAGTAAAACGTGTCCAGTGTAAGCAAATTTAGAGATCATATACAGGGCGTCGCAAATGGTTCGTATGTGGTTTTCGTACTTTATCTTATGCGGGCGTTAGTTGCTGAAATGTTGAGTTCGAATATATTATGCATTATTTATATTGAATATTTCAATATTTTATTTTAACTTATTAAATTGTAAAGTATTCTATACTGTAAATGTATGAAAGTGATTCATAATCCAATCAGAGCGCATGATTTCTCTTTCTTCTATCTTTCGGTTTCTTTCTAACATGTAATTTAACAATATACTTAGGTTTAAAAACGTAAAAGGGAGTTTTATCCAGCAAATGTCTTCATAATAAAATAGGTATTTTACAATGATAAAGTGTCATGAATACCTACCTTTAAAGAAAATATATTTTTACGAAGTGGAATATCTTATGATAATTGTACGGAAGATATTAAATAAAAAAGAAAAGTGCCCAGCTAAACTGATGGCATTGAGGCTATTCACACTAATTGTATATTATACTCTTATTTTAAAGAATAATGCCCCTCAAAAAAATAACTGAAGGGGAAATAGCCCCCTTTTCCCCCTTTATACTTAACCAGTGAACCTCCAAATCTAATCAGGGAAGCTCCTTATCATAATAAACCGGTATACCAAATTTGGAGCAAATCGAATAATCCTGCAAAAAAAATCCCATTTATCTAAATTAAGGGAGTGGACTAGCTCCCCTTTATATCCTTAACCAATTAATCCCCAAAACGAATCAGGGAAGCTCCTTAACATAATAAACCGGTATACCAAATTTGGAGCAAAGCGAATAATTCTGCATGAAAAACCCGTTTATATAAATTAAGGGGGTGGACTAGCCCCCCTTCCTCGTTTATCCTTAACCAACGAACCCCCAAAACTAATCAGGGAAGTTCCTTAACATAATAAACCGATATACCAACTTCGGAGAATCGAATCATTCTGCATGAAAAACGCATTTATCTAAATTAAGAGGGGCGGGCTAACCTCCCTTTTTCCCCTTATCCTTAACCAGTGAACGCCCAAAACTAATCAGGGAAGTTCCTTAACATAATAAACCGGTATACCAAATTCGGAGCAAATCGAATGATTCTTCATGAAAAACCCATTTATCTGAATTAAGGGGGTGGAATACCCCCCTTTTCCCCCTTTATCCTTAACCAATGAACCCCCAAAACTAATCAGGGAAGTTCCTTAACATAATAAGCCGGTATACCAAATTCGGAGCAAATCGAATCATTCTGCATGAAAAACCCATTTATCTGAATTAAAAGGGGTGGACTAATTCCCCTTTTCCCCCTTTATCCTTAACCAATGAAACCCCAAAACTAATGAGGGAAGTTCCTTAACATAATAAACCGGTATACCAAATTCGGAGCAAATCGAATGATTCTGTATGAAAAACCCATTTATCTGAATTAAGGGGGTGGACTAACCCCCCTTTTCCCCCTTTATCCTTAACCAATGAACCCCAAAAACTAATCAGGAAAGTTCTTTAACATAATAAACCGGTATACCAAATTCGGAGCAAATCGAATGATTCTGTATGAAAAACCCATTTATCTGAATTAAGGGGGTGGACTAACCCCCATTTTCCCCCTTTATTCTTAACCAATGAACCCCCAAAACTAATCAGGGAAGTTCCTTAACATAATAAGCCGGTATACCAAATTCGGAGCAAATCGAATCATTCTGCATGAAAAACCCATTTATCTGAATTAAAAGGGGTGGACTAACCCCCCTTTTCCCCCTTTATCCTTAACCAATGAAGCCCCAAAACTAATGAGGGAAGTTCCTTAACATAATAAACCGGTATACCAAATTCGGAGCAAATCGAATGATTCTGTATGAAAAATCATTTATCTGAATTAAGGGGGTGGACTAACCCCCCTTTTCCCCCTTTATCCTTAACCAATGAACCCCAAAAACTAATCAGGAAAGTTCCTTAACATAATAAACCGGTATACCAAATTCGGAGCAAATCGAATGATTCTGCATGAAAAACCCGTTTATCTGAATTAAGGGGGTGGACTAACCCCCCTTTTCCCCATTTATCCTTAACCAATGAACCCCAAAAACTAATCAGGAAAGTTCCTTAACGTAATAAACCGGTATACCAAATTCGGAGCAAATCGAATGATTCTGTATGAAAAACCCATTTATCTGAATTAAGGGGGTGGACTAACCCCCCTTTTCCCCCTTTATCCTTAACCAATAAACCCCCAAAACTAATCAGGGAAGTTCCTTAACATAATAAACCGGTATACCAAATTCGGAGCAAATCGAATGATTCTGCATGAAAAACCCATTTATCTGAATTAAGGGGTTGGACTAACCCCGTTTTTCCCCTTTTATCCTTAACCAATGAAGTCCCAAAACTTATCAGGGATGCGCCTTATCACAATGAACCTAGAAAAACATTTTGAAGCAAATCGGATGTTTCTATCAAGAGTTACCGCGTTACGTACATACATACATACGTACATACATACAGAAAGGGCGGGCACATTAGCTCTCAGGCTTTGATAGCCTGTGAGCTAAAAATACACATCATACAATTTAATCACTAAATGAGAACAAAGAAAAACGAAAATAGCAATTGGATTATGAATTATATCTTCTTACAATCGATGTAAAATAAATGCTTAGAGTCGTATCCATATACTAAAATTAAACCAATTTCTGAAATTTTCGATATGAACAGCTAATTTTTACAACATACCCAGCAAACACAGAGCTATCGGTAAGCAATCGGTCGACAGCCGCTTGCCACTACCGGCGGTATTGGCAGGATACCGGTTGCCACTACCGGTTCCGTATCTTTTTTGATACGCCGCGCGAATGCGGCCCGATTCATGAGGCGCGCAGCTGGTCCGGTATCGGCAGATCACTATGCCGACAGCACGCCGATAGCTATCCATACGAATGCCGGCCGCAGCCCGACACCAGCATAAATTGAAAAAAAAAATCTGCTTTGATGGCGCCATCTATGAACCATCATGGAATGTATATTTGAAAGGAACGTATTTCAGCTGTGGAAGGGGCGGGATTTGATCCAACGAACCCGAGGACACGAAGCAGATGCCTTAACCACTTGCCCACAGAGACTTGATCAAGGGAGGATTATACGAGGTAATAAGGGGAAGACACATCAATAAGTAATCGTTTGTCGTTGAAGGTAATTGGTAGATGGGAAAATTAGAATTTTTAAGTGTTTTTATTTTATTTTATTTTATTTATTTATTTGTAATTGTCTTACGCGCGTGTATTTAAAAGTTAATTTAATATTTACATGAATGAAATAAATATCTTATCGAATTCGTTAAAGCAAATTAATTGGTTTTTCTTATAAATTTAAGAATAATTAAGTATAAAAAAATACTTTTAGAGTTTTTGTTCAGTTAATCAAATTTTCTTATTAGGAATTATAATGTAATTACATGCGTTGCGATGCGTTAATTTATAGAATGTATATTTTTAACATGGAAAAATTTATTTTAATAAATAAAAAGTTGGTAATTAATAATTTTAAATTAGAATAAGAATTCAGACTTTTTTGATGATTTAAAGTAGAACATATATTTAATGAGTATGTTGCAATATTAATTTGTTACTTATCAATATTTTTAATTTAAAAATAAAATAAATATTAATTTACATATTTTTTTTTCTTTTGGAAGATAATTTTTAAATGGGGGATATTTCTGAATATTTCTTATAAATTTAAAAATGCTTATTAAATAAAATAAGTGAATTTCAGAGGTTTTTCTGTTATAAAAATACATATTTGTAACATAGAAAAACTAATTTTTATAAAAAAAAAGTTTGATAATTAATCACTTTTAATTAGAATAAGAGTTCATTTTTTGTCATTGAATGATTTCATGTAGAATATATTTTTAGTGATTATGTAGCAATAATGATTCTTTTACTTATCAACATTTTTAAATCATCAAATAACATAAAAATGTTAATTTATCTTTTTTTTTTTTGGGGGGGGGGGGGGGTAAATAATTTTTTAGAAGTGTGAATTTTCTGAATCATTCTTTTAAATTTTAATGCTAAAAATTTGGGTAGTTTTTATTTTTATTTTTATAGCTTGTAAAATAATTTTAAACACTTCTTAATAATTTGATTTTTAAATTAAGAAAAGAAACATGGCTTTTTTGTCTACGATTAAGTTTAAAATGAATAATAATTTTAAGGAGCGATATAAAAAACTCTTTTGGTGATTCAAATAATTGCAAGTCCTTTTTAAAATGAATTCAATAACAACTTTTTAAAAATAAAAAAAATTAGGCTATTTTTGACTTTTTTTTTTATTTATCACTGTTAGAATTTTATATGAAATACATGAAATATACAAATCTTATCAAAACTCAAACTCAAACAAAATTAAGAACAAGGAAAGAAAATGTCGGCTACGACTAAAAATTCTGAATTCGGACCGATGTTGGCAAATCTAATCGGGCCACTATCAGAAATTACATATCGGCATTATATAAATTAAGCGAAACATAAATTAAGGAAATTACATAAATTAAGCGATTGCTCGCATTTTTTACGTAATTGTAATAGTCCAAGAGCTGTTAAACATTTTAGGGAAGGTATTTGAGGCACCCTGAAAATTTGTACAACACTTCTTTTGTAATGCCTGAATACAAAATCGAACGTCTGGCTGAAGGATCGTGGCCCAAAACCTGTGCCAGACAAAAAATGGCACTTGACACGTGTCTGGCACAGTTTTTGTGCCGACTAAAGTGTCTGTCATTTTCAAAATATTTTTTTCTAAGCATAAATATTATTGTGCCTCAATCTCAGCGTGCCTCAAATACTTTTTTTGGGTAGTCAAAAAATGGCACTTGACACGTGTCTGGCACAGTTTTTGGGCCGACTAAAATGTCTGTCATTTTCAAAATATTTTTTTCTAAGTATAAATATTATTCTGTTTCAATCGCAGCGTGCCTCAAATACCTTTTTTTGGGTAGTGTCAAAAAATGGCACTTGACACTTGTCTGGCACAGCTTTTGGGCCACGATCCTTCACCAGACATTCGATTTTGTATTCAGGCATTACAAAAGAAGTGTTGCACAAATTTTCAGGGTGCCTCAAATACCTACTCAAAAATGTTCAACAGCTCTCCTACTATAAGATATGTGGCAAGAATGCGAGTTTTTTTGTCAAAAAAGAAGCGCAGAAAGCGGAAGTAACCGACAACAGCAACTTGAGATATTTCAGTGAACATTTCAATGGTTTGGATGCAGCACACTAAATCTACAGAAATGCACAGAAGAAGTGTTATCCTAAGAAACGATAAAACCATTGTTATTTGTCTATTTAATAACACGGGGTAGCAATTTGCAATTGCCCCTTAATGAAACGTATATGCTATCATTTACACACTGTGTTAAAGTCGTCAACATATAGTTGGCGATTCTGTATATAAGGAGTCAACTGGCGAAGTGTCATATTATTTCTGTTGACAGAATCCCTTTTCTATTTATTTATAAACACACAACAATGAATGAGGTATGATTCAAAAGAATTTTGAACCGTGTAACAAAAAAATATATGATTTTAAATTTTAAACAGTTAATAGGAAAAAAAATATTTTAAAATGGTTATTAATTTAAATTTGTCTGTAACAGAAATTGTAAAGAATATAAATAAATATTTCGCTATCACTTTCTCCTATTATTCGGTATACCATTAAACTAAAAAAAAGTAGTATAGTGATTAAAAATATTTAATAAGAAAATTGCACTGTAATTGAAGATTTATCGTAAATAAACTTATAATTGTTAGACAAAATAAAATTCCTAAAATATTAAATTCTGATCATTTATGCATATGTTTGAATATTATTCATATTATTAAATTTCATAAGTTATATCAATTATTATAACTATAATGGAATAATAAAATATCTTACCTGGGAATTTTATGTATATAGACAGTAATGAGGAACTCAGTAGAAATAAACAAATCACAAGATGAAATATGATACGATATTAATTTATTTTGAATTGACAGAGATCATATCAGCGCTGACCTGGTGAACACTAAATAAATTTCTTTTGTATATTTGCTTATCATATAGGAAATAAAAACTTGTGTGGAATTATAAGTCACCTATAAACAAAGTTTAAACATACAATAAGCTGTTCATATACATAGATTTAAAAACTCCTTGGTTAATGATTTGTCTAGTGTACCTTACATCTCAACTTTCTGGGTGGATTTGTTCTGTCAGGACACTTCACTTCCACTTTGATTTCATTGCCTGTTGGCACTTGATTGTCTTTTGGTATTGCGTTTTCTGACATTTGGGTTATCGCCGTACATGTAGTTGGGGGATATTGTTTTTATTGATTTTATACACTGATGCTGTTAGTTTGGGGACTCACGAAACGTATACATCTTTTCAAATTACCTTATGTATTTTATTGTGTGTTTAAACGTTGTTTATAGGTGACTTATCATATATTTTAGCAAATCAAAAATATAATTTTCGATTAAAATATAAGGTTTCTTCTAGATGATGAGTTTAAGTCATAACAAATTGAAACTTGAGTCCAGAGTAGTTAAAAATTGCCACGGAATTAGAAAATATAATATGAAGACCGCTAGCAACTTGATTTCAATGATATGGTATCATTAAATGAACACTCACGTCCAAAGGTAAGCTCACAAACATAAAATCTGTGAAAACTGATGAACTATTCACTGTGTTGCTACGAAATTTGACACAGAGGTGTATTACAATGCGAGAAAGAATTTAGCAACATAACAATATAGAAAAGATTTTAATTGTGAATTAAGAAACAGCCTAAATCAAAAATAGTCAAACTATGAATCAGAGGTGAAGTATTTATCTAGGGAAAAGTCTGTGTAATATGGAGTGTGACCACCGTGCACTGCTGTACAAGCCTCACAAAGAGCTCTCATACTGTTTATGAGGGTGTCAATAAATGTTTGTGGCAACAAAGTCCATTCTTCCAAAAGCGCGGCTTTCAATTCCTGGTGGGTCCTGGGAGGGATGTTATGCAGTGCAATGGCTCTCCCTAGACCATCCCAAACATGTTCAATAGGACTGAGGTCCGAGACCTTGAGAGCCAATTCATATCTCGAATATTCTCTTCTTCAAGAAAATCATCAACAATGTGAGCTCTCTGTGGCTTCGCATTATCGTCCATAAGCATGAAGCATCGGGGCTACAGAACCCCGAAACAACCTCGCACAAGTCCAAGGACCTCATTCCTAACTCCCGGCGTCCAATCTTGTAGGTCTCTTTCATTGCATCCAACAGGATACCCGGTTATTTTGGAGCCGAAGACATCAATCTTGGACACAAAAATAATGGGGGCGTGTTCTTTTTAGTGATGAGTCGAGATTCACCACGCAGAATGATTCTCGTCGAATCTTCATCCGGAGAGAACGTGGAGCTCTCTATCATCCCTTTTACGTAAAAGAAATCGACAGATTTGGTGTCAAAGGAATCTTTGTCTAAGTCGGCATAATGTTGGGCAATTGTACACCACTGCACGTCTTCAATGCGGGTACTGTTAACGCACATCGCTATAGGGATGAGTTCTTTGAAGCCTATGTGAGTTTTTTCCAGGGAACTGTTGGCTTCATGTTTATGGAAGATAATGCGAAGTCACACAGAGTTCACATTGTTGATGATTTTCTTGACGTAGAAAATATTCGCCATATGAATTGGCCCTCGAGGTCTTCAGACCTCAGTCCTATTGAACATGTTTGGGATGGTCTATGAAAAGACATTGCACAGCGTAACACCACGCCCAGGACCCACCCGGACTTGAAGGCCGGGCTATTGGAAGAATGGACTTTGTTGCCACAAACATTTATCGACACCCTCATAAACAGTATGAGAGCTCGTTGTGAGGTTTGTACAGCAGTGGTGTACAAACACGGTGGTCACACTCCATATTAGACAGACTTTTCCAGAGATAAGTGTTTTATCTCTGATTCATGATTTAACACTTTTTGATTTACCCGGTTTCTTAATTCTCAATTAAAATATTTTCCATATTGTTATGTTACGTTATTCTTTCTCGCATTGTAATACACCTCTGTGCGAAATTTCGTGGCAACACAGTGAATAGTTCATCAGTTTTTACAGATTTTGTGTTTGTGACCTTAATTTTGGACGTGATGAGTGTATAAAGGCAGGAAAAACCCAGAAATAAGTTTATTAGGTGCGTTCGTATTTATATAAATCAGTAGCACCAATAGTTTTGTAATAAATTTTGTATTCATACATTTTTGCATACGAGTGCAACAGCTATTGCACCAAGATCTGAATATTTATAAAACTAGTTATAGTACGAGCGTATTATTACGTACGTATTATAAACGTTAATGTTATATACATCTTAAAGTATATATATAAATGCACAAAAAATATATTTACATAATATTATTCTACTGAAAAATAACGTTTAAAATCTCCTGGATAAATTATCCTTCTATATATAAAAAAAAGTTTTGATTTGGAAATGGACCAATGAAAATCTGCGTAGATATTCCGGGCGGATCGGCATCCAATTGAATGCTTAATCATGGCCTTTCTTCGTTAATATCAAAAAAACTGTTGCATACAAAAATATGAAAATCAGTAGTGTTATAGAGAAATGTTTGATAAACACGCTGATGCAGACAGTTTTCAAATCGAAGAATTATTTTAAGAGATATTTAATGCCAAAGTTGGACAAAATCGTTCCATTCAAAAAGTTTTATAGGAGCAAAAACTGTACATAGGAATTTAATCATTTTTAGATCATTTTGTGTGTCAGAATTTTTCGGTGTGCAGATTGCATTTAGTATTTTAATTTGACTCATTTTTTGAGGTTTTATTTCTATTTTAAATTCAAATTTTCAGCATTTCGAGAGATTTTTTTTACAAAATTTAGAAAATTGCATTAATTTATACTGTTGCCAAATGTATAAACAGCGCCAACAATAATGTTTGCTTCAAATTAAAAATTTATTTTACACGTGACTATTATAAACAGAAAATATAAAAAGCAGGAACTCATTGAAAGGTACGTCATAAAAACTATACTTACACGTGAATTTTAAAAGAGAAAGAATATTGTAAAATAATAAATTCATTAACATGCGTTAGAAGTCTTAAATAGGAGAAATAACGTCACATTACACTTATTACGTAAAATGAACAAAAAATAATATTGCAAAATAATTTAAATTTAAAAATTGCGCGAGACATTTATTTGATATTTTAAGATGGTCATAATATTTCATTTCTAACAAAAGTATTTTTACGTGAATATTAAAAAGAGAAAGAAAAGTTTGGTGAAAATTACGTCAGATTATAATTGTCAGATTCAAATTATAATTCAATCTTCCGAAATCTTTTTAAAGTGGATGAAATTAGCGTGCTGTTAGAGAGTCTGCGGTGTCTGAACGGGGGTTGACGAGCATAGCTCGTAGGGGGCAGAGCCCCCTAGTTATATATAAAAAAACTAATTATAAAGAAATATGTATGCAAAAGTATTTCTTATCCACGCGTATCATTCAAGTCAAAAAAAAAAAAAAAAGCAATCTCAAATTCTGAAGATCGCAACAACCACATTGAACCCTTTATCGCCAACAAAACCAGAACAGAACATGCAACTTTTCCCGAAAAAAAAAATCTCTTCTTCTAGGCTAACGTTTGAATATCATCTATGAAAATAAACTGAAAATTACAGGAAAATAATGTGATTTACTGAAACGATTAAAATAAAAGTAAAATAAATAATCGTAATTGTGACTTTGAATGAAATTAAATCATTTAGAAATTTTAAAGTTAAAAGGAATTGCAACTGAATTCAATTTTAAGATTGGTTATTTAAAACGATGTAATTAATTATTATAATTCATTCAGAGTTAAAATTATTTAATTAACACCAAAGTTGATTTTTTATTTTCGATATTCAAGTAAATTAAAAGATTGTTAAAGTAGAAAGTCTTTGATTTAATTAATGGCTTCGTTAACTTTCACAAATTATTCAATAAAATTAAAACTATTAGAATTCCACAAAAAATGAAGAAATCCTGTAGAAAATTAATTTCAAATTATGGGAAATAATTAATGAGATAATTAATTTTAATTAATATTATAATTATAAAATAAATGTCAAGATTTCTAGAGCTGAATTCATAAAAAAAATAAATGTTACATATATTTTCTAAAAAAAATCGACTTATGACGCAGTACAGTCACATTTCGTTAAAAAATGTTTTTGTTATTAAAAATTGCAGTTAATTAGAAATTAAATCACTATTGTTCTCATAAATTTAATGAATTTGTTTTCTCAAATCAATGTTATAACAAAAATAAAATACTGCATTACATGCTGCTCAGTAATGATTATAAATATATAAATAATATATGTGTTTAATTTATATTTATAATTAAAAAGCAAAATTGAAGTTGAAATGTTTGGAAGAAAAAAAACAGCATCGATCAATCGATGCAGTGGTATTTCACGTGTTGCTTAAGTATGCTTTGTAATATTGTATTAAATGGTATTTTTATGTATTGTATTTAGTTTTCTTTGTCACACGTGTTTTCATAAGGGAATAACGCCATTCATCTTCTTTCAACCAGTTCAACTACGATTTTTAATTTTTACTTTCTTCTACCTGCAATAGAAGAAAGTATTGTAATCGGAATTCTTTTAAACTTCCGGATTTCGACTGATTTACACATTTTAGGGGTCAGAAATCCCTAAAAACATGTTTATAGAAAATGTCTGTCGGTCCATGTGTACGTCTGCCCGTGTGTCCGTATGTCCGTGTGTCGCCATTGTACCATCAAAAAGGGTATGAAGTTATGCATAGAATTGAGCAATTTCCTTTGTGTGTGTTTTTGGCTATGACAAGCAGGTCCTCCCATAATTTTGAAACATTCCGACAGAAGAAGGCGCAGAAATAGCAATTTTTGTGTCATTTTCATTATTGTACCATCGAAAATTGTATGACTTATGCCTAGAATTGAACCAAATTCTTTGTGTATGTTTTTGGCCAAGGCAGGAATGCCCTTTCTTAATTTGGAAAAATTCCGACGAAAGAGGGCGCTGTACTAGCGATTTGTATGTCATTTTCATTATTGTACCATCAAAAAGTATAAGAAGTTATGCATGGAACTGATCCAAATCTTTTGTGTATGTTTTTGGCTATGCCAAGTAGGTCCTCTTTGAATTTGGAAATATTCCACAGACAGGGAGCACTGTAGTGCCGATTTTTGTATAATTTTCTTCATTTTTTGTAGTTCTATTGTACACCGGCACCTCGTAAAACGACGGGAACTTTTTATTATGATAATCCGGCTGTTCGCGAACAGCTGCTGCACAACAAAATAACGGAATAATAATGATCATGGTCGAGATTAACTTTTTTTTTACTCCGATTAATTGACTGAAGCAGAAATTTAAGATGAAAGTCAAAGTTGGTATAGTATTGAACTAATAATATTAAAGTATTGACATTTGAACTACATTTTGAAACATTAAGATGTATTAGATAGAAGAAATTTTTGGGATTGGCACATCCAACTAGTTTTTCTTGCACGTGCCTTTTGGTATCTTCGATCAGTTTTTACTTTAACTTTGATGGAAACATGAGATGATATTCTGTTTGACAAATGCTGTTTGCAGACATTTTCATCCATAACTTTTCTTTAGAAGTTTAAACCTGCATCTAGATAAGACTAGATATTGCTAAAAAATATATTAGGCTTGCAGATATGAGTAATCGAAATATTATTGGCAACAAAAAAGTGTTATGCATCTGGCAACACCGATGTAATTCATTACATCCTATCATGCTTACAAAGTAATGTAACTTCGTTACTGGTAGGAGAGTAATGCAGATTAGTCTAAGAGCTAGCAACGTCAAAAAACACGTCATTTTATCAAGACTCATTTTTCTATATGTTCTTCCGTTTTATGTAGTAGCACGTTTGCTGACAGTCTGGCAATCGGGAGACGTTGCGTTTACCTGCGGGAGAAGGCGTTATGAAGGTAAAAAAACTTAAAAATTACGTCATTTTATCAAGGCTCGTATTTCTATATGTCCTTCCCTTTTATGGTGTAACACATTTGCGGGTGGTCTGGCATTTGTGAGACGTTGTGTTTACCTGTGGGAGAAGGGGTTATGCAGGTCAAAAAACTTCAAAATTACGTCATTTTATCAAGGCTTATTTTTCTATATGTTCTTTCTCCTTATCGTGTAATACGTTTGCGGACTGTCTGGCAGTCGGGAGACGTTGTGTTTATCTGCGGGAGAAGGGGCTATGCAGGTCAAAAAACTTCAAAATTGCGTCATTTTATCAAGGCTCATTTTTCTATATATTCTTCCCTTTTATGGTGTAATACGTTTGCAGGCGGGCTGGCTGATGAGAGAGGTTGCGTTTACCTGCGGGAGAAGGGGTTATGCAGATCAAAAAACTTCAAAATTACGTCATTTAAACATGAGTTTTGTTTATAACATCTGTTTCTACTAACTATTTGTGATATTAATCCATTATTGCCAGACGTTACCAATGTCGCTAAGACCCTGCTAGATCCATATTTATACATAACATATTACTCTTTGGCTATCAGACAATCTATAATTAATTTGCCAGATTCAAATTAGGCTGCAAATTTAATGCCAGACGGCTTTAAATATGGCAATAAAAGTTCCTGTTTCAAGAGTGGTTTATAGTTTAAAAATTATAAGTCATATTTACGTCATTTTATCAAGCTTAAAATTTTCAAGATATTACTCTTTGGCCAGCACACAACCTATAATTAATTTGCCAGACTCAAATTCGGTTGGAAAGTTAATGCCAGACGGCTTTAAATATGGCATCGAAAGTGCCTGTTTCAAGAGTGGTTTATAGTTTAAAAATTATGTCATCTTTACGTCATTTTATCAAGCTTAAAAATTATAAGATATTACTCTTTGGCCAGCATACAACTTACAATTAATTTGCCAGACTCAAATATAATTTTTAAACTATAAACCACTCTTGAAACAGGCACTTTCGTTGCCATATTTAAAGCCGTCTGGCATTAACTTTGCAGCCTAATTTGTGTCTATCAAATTAATTATAGGTTGTCTGATAGCTAAAGTGTAATATCTTGTTATTTTTAATCTTGATAAAATAAAGTTAAGATGACATAATTTTTAAACTATAAACCACTCTTGAAACAGGCACTTTCGTTGCCATATTTAAAGCCGTCTGGTATTAACTTTGCATGCGAATTTGAGTCTGGCAAATTAATTATAGTTGTGTACTGGCCAAAGAGAAATATCTTGTAATTTTTAAGCTTGATAAAATGACGTTAAGATGAATTATAATTTTTAAACTATAAACCACTCTTGAAACAGGCACTTTCGCTAGCATATTTAATGCCGTCTGGTATTAACTTTGCAACCGAAATTGTGCATTGCAAATTAATTATATATTTTCTGATAGCCAAAAAGTAATATATTTCCAATAAATGTGTATCTGGCAGGGTCTTAGCAACATTCGCAACGTCTGGCAATAATGGATTTATACGACATATAATTAGTAGAAACAAATGTTATAAACAAAAATCATGCTAAAATGACGTAATTTTGATGCTTTTTCACCTGCATAACCCCTTTTCCCACAGGTAAACGCGATGTCTCTCGACTGCCAGACAGTTCGCAAACGTGCTGCACCTTAAAACGGAAGAACATATAGAAAAATGAGCCTTGATAAAATGACGTGTTTTTGAAGCTTTTTTGACTTGCATAACCTCTTCTCCACAGGTAAACTCAACGTCTTCTGACAGCCAGATTGCCCGCAAACGTATTACAACATAAAAGGGAAGAACATATAGAAAAATGAACCTTGATAAAATGACGTAATTTTAAAGTTTTTTGACCTGCATAACCCTTCTCCCGCAGGTAAACCCCGACAGCCTGACCGCCCGCAAACGTACTACACCATAAAAGGGAAGAACATATAGAAAAATCAGCCTTGATAAAATGACGTAATTTTGAAGTTTTTTAACCTGCATAAGCCCTTCTCCCACAGGTAAACGCAACGTCTCCCGACCTCCAGACCGCCCACCCGCAATCGTACTACACCATAAAAGGGAAGAACATATAGAAAAATGAGCCTTGATAAAATGACGTAATTTTGAAGTTTTTTGACCTGCATGACCCCTCTCCCACAGGTAAACGCAACATCTCCCGACAGCCAGTTCGCCCGCAAACGTACCACACCATAAAAGGAAGAACATATAGAAATATGAGCCTTGATAAAATGACGTAATTTTGAAGTTTTTTGACCTGCATTAACCCCTTCTCCCACAGGCAAACGCAACGTCTTCCGACTGCGAGACCGACCGCAAACGTACTACACCATAAAAGGAAAGAACATATAGAAAAATGAGCGTTGATAAAATGACGTAATTTTGAAGTTTTTTGACCTGCATGACCCCTCTCCCACAGGTAAACGCAACATCTCCCGACACCCAGTTCGCCCGCAAACGTACTACACCATAAAAGGGAAGAACATATAGAAAAATGAGCCTTGATAAAATGACGTAATTTTGAAGTTTTTTGACCTGCATGACCCCTCTCCCACAGGTAAACGCAACATCTCCCGACAGCCAGTTCGCCCGCAAACGTACTACACCATAAAAGGAAAGAACATATAGAAAAATGAGCGTTGATAAAATGACGTAATTTTGAAGTTTTTTGACCTGCATGACCCCTCTCCCACAGGTAAACGCAACATCTCCTGACAGCCAGTTCGCCCGCAAACGTACCACACCATAAAAGGAAGAACATATAGAAATATGAGCCTTGATAAAATGACGTAATTTTGAAGTTTTTTGACCTGCATTAACCCCTTCTCCCACAGGCAAACGCAACGTCTTCCGACTGCGAGACCGACCGCAAACGTACTACACCATAAAAGGAAAGAACATATAGAAAAATGAGCGTTGATAAAATGACGTAATTTTGAAGTTTTCTGACCTGCATGACCCCTTCTCCCACAGGTAAACGCAACGTCTTCCGACAGCCAGACCGCCCGCAAACGTACTACACCATAAAAGGGAAGAACATATAGAAAAATGAGCCTTGATAAAACCAGGTGACGAAAACGTTGCTAGCTCTTAGACTAGATGTAAAAAATCGAAATATTATCGGCGACAGAGAAAGTGTTGTGCATTTGGCAGGAGAATAAGTTGTAAAAAAAAGAGAGTTTTATTTGCATTGGACGCAAAATGTCAATAAAAGTTTTGTGATATAAAATTAGTAAATATTATTAAATGTTAATTAAATTAGTAACATGTAGTAGTAATTTAAATATGTTAAATATTATTTAAGTTAGTTGAGTTGAAAATATTACTAGTATTTGAAGAACACGCTAAAAGTCTTCAAAGAAACAACTATCTACAGACTGCAGTGCGAAATCCCCGCAAAGGTCCAACTAAAGTAATATAAATTACATTAGTTGTTGACACGAATACTGGAAGGAAAATACTAGCTGCGATGGGAATGAATAGCTTTATTTTATAGCTCTAAGTTTACAATCTCTCATTTATAATGTGGGAAAATGTTCCGGAAAATTTGGCGATTTTTTTTTCTTTTTTTGAAGATATATGATTTGATGTGGTTGTTGTAGTCTTTTGGCGTTGGGTAAGCTGATTTGGTAAATTTATAAATAAAATAAAATATGATATAAATGAATAAAAATAGTATACATTATATATAAATAATAGTACTTTTATGTCAGCGATGCGCCAGTGTTAGTCCTCGAAATCCTATTTCAATTGCAACCCTTTTCTGAAATTCACCTCGCATGCATCTAATAACCAAAACTTTTTATTTTAGCGGGATTCAAATATGTGTAATAATGATGAAAATTTGTGATTTACCTAAAGCGGAAGAGCAACCAGTAGGTTTTTTTTAAGAAATTTTTTTTTTACCTAAAAATGTATTTTGTACGAAAGGATATGATATAAAATTTTGTTTAAACGATAGCATTCGATGGACATGCGACACGCTCGTACTTATCGCAGTAAAAAGTCCATTTGGCAATGAACATGATTTGAATAATCTCGATTAAGAGGGTCCGAGACACAAAAACCTCCAAATTTTCTAAACATCTTTTATTGCACTGAAATTTTCTCTGTGTTTTTTTGCTTAAAATGACGTTTAAATAATGTTTCTATCTTAATTAGAACAGAAAATATTAAATTTTTCGCTTTTGTTTGTTTTCGAAATCTAGCTTTCAAGCAATGGTTGTCATGAAAATGATTTCTTGTGAAAATGCGTTTTTCTTCATGATGGCTTTTTTCACCATTTCTCATATTTAAATCGTTATAAGTCAAGAACCATTAAAGATAAATGGTTCAAACTTAGAATATGTCTTTTTCAATTGTTTTACTTTAATTTTGATTCAGCAAATTAGAAAAGAATATTTACTTTTAAAATTATGATTATACCATTTTTTTTACTTTAAATATTTTTAAATATTTTAAAAATTAATATTTTAAAAAATTAATATTTTTAAAAATGCTGAATCTAAATTAAAACTTATATATTTCTGTTTCTTTAAATGAAAAATAATTGAAATTCTACATATAATATTTCGAGTTATAGCGATTTTAATTTACCCAAATTTTTTTTACAAACAACATGGTTAACCATCACAAAAAAATTCAAAAATTTAACTCAATAAATAAAAATTATTTTAAATTGTGTCCCAGACCCCCTTAAGTTTCTTAAATTATGTGAGATTTATTTATGGTTGAAGTTAAGAATGACACCAACAAAATGGTGTAAAAAACAGTTAGAAATGTCACATTATACAGTAGTGGATTACAATAAATATATGCGAGAGGTGTGCGCCAATTCTTTAGTTCAACGTCAACAAAATAAAATTGGGGGTTGTCATATGTAAGTTAAGGTTGATAAAAATATATTTATGCAGTGAAAGAACAATGCAAGTCATGTTCTTCCGCATCAGTGGCTTTCTGGAGGTGTTTGACGTGCAACAAATGAACGATTTTTTTATTGAAAAACCAAATCAATAATGTAAGTCTTTGTGCATATAAATTAATTAATTTCTGAAATAAAATGTTTCTCGTTTATGTTATCGGTTATTTGCACATTTCTGTTATTGACTAAGTCCAATTATTAATAGACCCGATTACGCGACATTTTGTTGTTTGTATTGATATGTTTAACATTACGCATTTTATTATGATTATTTTTTAGCTATTTGCAACTAATTTTTTAAAGATATTGCAATAGATATTGATATTGCAATATAAAGATATTGCAATTGTTATCTTAATTATTTTTCGTGAAAATATTTTAATTTTTTCATTCATTCACAGAGAGTTGTTATATATGTCAATGCAATGATAAAATAGTGCATGTTTGTTATTGGCTAAAGTCATAAGGTTAGTGGGAAAAAAAAAAGGTTGGCGAGTTTTTAAAATTCTGGCTATCACTGGCGTCTGGCTAACATAAAAGTGATAAATAATAATAAATATGTCAGTAATAATATATAAATAATGTAAAATATTTATATAAAATATAACATATATATTATTAACGTATATTACAATTCCTTTTCCAATGATTCTAAATATACCTAACATAATGAATTGCAAACCTTAAACATCCATAATACCTACACTACTCGATAAAATGACTTTCCGTTTATTATCCAAGGGTAAAATTTTCTCAAGAATCCCAAATATCATATTAAATTTGGTGTTAGCATTAAAAGTTTTAATTTCTTTTTAGGTACTTGTTAGTTATCCCGTCGACCAATTTCGCCAAATTATATAAATCGCCAAACCACACGCCAAATTATACAAATTGGCATAATTTTTATTTTAAATAACGAAAGAACAAATAAATTAGTATAACATTAATAAAAATACAGATAAAACGTCGAAATAAAAATCACTTGATGACGTAGACACATGTTGTCAAGTGAATGTGACATTTACTATCAACCATTATTTGCATTTAATCTTACAATTTGGCGACAGTAATTTGTCGACGGGATAACTAACAAGTACCTCTTTTTACAACATCTATTTGTACCCTTTAAGCAAAATGGAAGCATGAATTATTAGACGTTATTAGTAATCGATTATTAACTGAAAGACTTCGGTAGTATGGTTGGTTGGATGTGTTTATGACGGCCAATTATAAACACGAGGGATATAGGTCCTAAGGGGGGGGGTGCCCTTCGTGGGGGTCTTTTGTAAGGGAACCTTACCCGCATTTACGCTTGTAAATCCAAGGTTCGAAGAAAACCACTAAAACTCCGAACGATTAGGCCGACGGGCGCGATTGGGTTCGAATCCAGCACCTCCCGTCTACCAGCTTCGAGAGAAGAACCTACCGGTTACTGGTGGGGCCGTCGGTAGTATGATTTGTGGTAGACTTAGTATTGGATAATTCAAACTTTCCCTGGACATACGTACAACAAAGGAAAAACGTAGATGAATATCTAAAGTAAACGAAATTTAAATGTATTTTAAAATCTTAATAACTTGCACGCTTCAATAAAATATTTCTCTAAGGAAGTCTTTTTTTATTCTTTTTTCTTTTATATAGATGCAAGTTACACATATTCTTTATTAGCGTTTCACAAAATAAAAAAAATTTCGAATATTTTCTAATATAAAAACATTTTTAACAAAATGTTTACTGCACGATAAATTCCAAAATATCCTCCATTTATTAAATTCAATAACTGCATTTTCACTTTTTTTACAAAAAGATAAAATTTTCAATCTCTATATCCCTAACATAATTACATTTATATATGTAAAAAGCTTTACATTTACCACGGGAGATTTCTTGCGGAGCAGAAAATTTCAGCAGTTTTTGCCCAATGCATTCTACTATATAATATATTTAAACATTTCTGAAAGGTTTTGAGAATAAATAAATAGTTTAAAATTAAATATAAATTTCCCCAAAGACAGTAATATTTCCTTACGTTATATTGGAAAATTAATAATATTGAATATTGTTTCATACCTTTTTGAAAATTGTGCAATTTTGTAAATAAAGTGTTGTATAACTCATGGGTGTTTTAATATTTTTTATAATAGTCCTTATGTATTTACAATATTTTAATATACTAGGGGGCTCGGCCCCCTACGAGCTACGCTCGCCAACCCCCGTCCAGACACCGCAGACTCTAAATGCACGCTAATTTGATCGGCTTTAAAAAGATTTCGAAAGATTGAATTATAATTTAAAAAAACAGTGGCGATCTCCCTATAAACGAATTTCTATTCATTTTTCTTTGATCGGGGAATTTTAACGCCAAATCCGCTGCGGGACTACTTGATTATCCTGTCGACCAATTTTGCCAAATTATATAAATCGCCAAACCACTCGCCAAATTATATAAATTGATATAATTTTTATTTTAAATAACGAAAGAACAAATAAATTCGTACAACATTAATAAAAACATAAATAAAACGTCGAAATAAAAATAACTTGATGACGTATACACATGTAACAACATTTCAAAATAAGCTAATATAAAAGGAATTAAGTAAAGAGAGTCTTTGTCTCCTGGTATTTTTTAACAAAGCGAAAAGAAAGTTCTTTTAAATGAGACATTTTAAATTAATTCTCAAAATATCAAATAAATGTCTAGCGCAATTTCTAAATTTAAACCTTTTTTGCAATATTATTTTGTGTTCATTTTATGTAATAACTATAATGTGACGTAAATATGACGTAATTTCTCCTAAGACTTCTAACGCATGTTAATGAATTTATTATTTTACAATATCCATTCTCTTTTAAAATTCACGTGTATACTTTTTATGACGTAATTTTTAATAAGTTCCTGCTTTTTATACGTAATTATATAATTTTAATTTGAAAGTTTTTTTCCTGTTTATAATAGTCACGTGTAAATAAATTTTTAATTTGAAGCAAACATTAATGCTTGCGCTTTTTATACAGTTGGCAACAGTTTAAATTAGTACAATTTTCTGAAATCTGTAAAAAATATCTCTAGAAATGCTGAAAATTTGAATTTAAAATAGAAATAAAACCTGAAAAAATGAGTCAAAATAAAAAAATTAATGCAATCTGCACTCCGGCAAATTCTAACGCATAAAATGATCTAAAAATGATTACACTGCCATGTATAGTTTTTGCTGCTATAAAACTTTTTTAGTGGAACGATTTTGTCCAACTTTAGCATTAAATAACTCTTAAAATAATTCTTCGATTTGAAAACTGTCTGCATCAGCTTGTTTAGCAAACATTTCTGTATAAAACCACCGATTTTCATGTTTTTGTATGCATTATTTTTGTTAATATTAACGAAGAAAGGCCTCCGGCCACAAAAAAATCAAAACCGGCGGCGGCGGCGGCGGCGGTGACAGCGGTAGTTACTTTTTTTTAGAATAGAGAGATTAACGAAGAAAGGCCTCCGGCCACAAAAAAATCAAAACCTGCGGCGGCGGCGGCGGTGACAGCGGTAGTTACTTTTTTTTAGAATAGAGAGATTACATGATAGTTTTTTTTATACTAAATAAACGTATTTTCGTAATATCACTCAAACGAAAAAAATATTTGATATTTTCTGCATAATATATACATATGCATACATACATATTTCCTTTTATTTATCTGATTTTTAAATTAAAATATCAGAGTTTATGTATATGTTTCTTAATGGAAATCTGTGAATAAATGAAATATCTTAAACCATAAAAATAGCAACATAAAAAAATATCACTACAAGAAACTTCAAAAAATGGAACACAGCTCCTCAGAAGGCGGGGGGTGGAGGGGAGGGGGGTGGCGGGTGGCGGGTGAAATGTATAAAAAATACGACGGGGCATTACACGTTTCGTAATGCAAAGCCACCTTGCTTATTCCATAACTGTAAATAATCACAAAATTAGTATTTGAAGAGAGCTGAATGAATTATTAAAAAGAGAGATAAAAATAAAACTGAAATTTATCTTACAAAAATTATAATTATAAAATGCAAATAATATTGGATAAGAATTGTAATGACTTAAAGCAGGTATGTACCCACCACAACATGGAAGACATGTAAAAGCACAATGCATAGAATTTTACTCACAACACCGCCTTCTATTGGATGGAATATTGAAGAATTTGCTTCTTATGCTTTAGAAGATTTTTCTGAAGCAGTGTCAAAATTTATTTGCCTCTCCGTTAACTCTATGTCCACTGTGACTGCACAATGCAGTCTACGAGCCTTTAGTCATAGATGAATATCTCAATATGTTCTTTCTAATGGTTTTAAACGCGCCTTCTAATAGTCAAATGAACTTGTAATTTAAAATGGTGGATTTGGAAAATTAAAATGATAGGGACTTTTAACGTTAAGTCAAAGGCACTTTTAACCCTTTGTAACTCAACAACCCCGATTTGAAAAATTCTTACACAGATATTAAAATGCATCATGCTTAAGCATGGAAAAAAAATTCAGAACAGAAAAATAAAATTTTATTTAGAAAAATGGGTTTGTTGCATACCTGCAACATCTTGCCAAATAGCACAAAAGCGGAAAATATTTAAAATTTTAATTTGCACGAAAATTTTTGAAACAATTGTTAGTTTTGTTGTAGCAAAGTCCCACATCATATTTCTCACAAACAGTTTGATTAAAGTTTTTACAATGAGGGTATTTACAACGTATTCTTTTTTCTGCCCAATATGGCCAGTGCCTAATTTCGTCTAGGCTGACTTGTTTTGGTGGAATATGTTGAGTAGGCGCTCTATGCTTTTTCTGTTGAATTCTATTTTCTACGAGACCTTTCACTTTTTTGCTAACTTTGGACTTGAAGTTAATTTAACAGAGGGAGGGGGGATCCCCAACTTACCCTATAGCAATTAAATAATATAAAAACAGACTAATGTTTCCCCTTTTCAATAATTATGCTCTTCTGAAAGAAATGCAACTTAAATAACCATTAGAAGATATTTTCGATGCTCTTTCGATATTTTTAAACAATCTATTACAAGGGAAGATATGGCGCGTTGTTGCATCTGCAACCAAAAAAAAAAAAAAAAAAACTTTACATTTATCTTATACATATTATACTTTTCCTTGCTCGGAAATGGTCTTTAAATAAAGAATTTAAACTCACCTTTGAAAACAATATACTTGTAGACGTCTGGAGACTTTTTTAACTCCTGTATTTCAAACCTTAATTCAGCAAAAATCACGTGTAGCTGATCAAGCGATAAATCAAATTTTGGCGCGAAAAAAAAAAAAAATCAGTATCGACATTTGTTGCTGGTTTAATGAAATAATTATGTTAAATGTAGTGTAATAGAATAACAACAAGCAACAAAATCGTCTTTTGAAATTTACTGTTGAAATAACAATGACGTTTTGGGAATGTTGCAGATCTGCAACGCGGTGATGCAAAGGGTTAATCTACAATGTGATTAATAAAGATCGGAACAATAGCCTATTTTCTTAGATATTCCCCCTAGACACATACTACCTCTTACAAAGTTTCATAAAAAAAAAGTGTGCAGAATTTCATGACGTAAGTTTCAATCGCAACCGGGGTGGGGGATCTTTGAGAAAGTTTAAGAACTAAATTTTTAACCTCCGTAGGTAAAAATTTCCAATTAGGAAAATTTTTACTATCCTTTCTTGAATTAAACACAAAAAGTTCAAACTTGATATCGGCAAATCTCACAGAGATAGGTCCGTTCAAATAATTCGTCAGGTTTTAAGGGATTAGACACAAATTGAAATTCGTATTTTTTTTTTGTGATGGTTAAACCTATAATTTGAAAACAAAATCACACCCTAAAATTCCTCATAAAGATCAATATATTTATAGACATTTAATGATTTAAAATCGTTAAAAGTCGAAATTTTATTTGTCGAATTATTGTTTTGCATTTTATTAAAGAGAAAAATATTGCTGATTTTTAGATTTTTGGCTTGGCGGGATCATTTACAACGAGTTCTTTTTAATGAGATATCACTTCTTTTACTAAGGAATTTCATTTGAATTGCACATATTCCAATTTAATTCAGAAAAATGAAGATAAAAGAAAGATGACAGTGGTAGAAAAATAATTTAATAGTGATGCTATAAACTTTTTAAATGTGTAATATGTCTAATAATACACAAGGTTGGGCCATTTTAAAGTAATTCAAAACCATTTTATCCTTTCTTACGCATCTCAGAATTATTTTTTTTTTAGAAATCATAAAATGTGACGTTTTAAAACAACATTATTTTTTGCTGTTGTTCTATAAGCTATAGGCTGATTCATTAATTAACTCATCAAGGATTTTATCCTAATAACTTTTGAACCAGTGACTTTACATTTTCTAAATTCATATCAATTGACAGAAAATATTTAAAGACTTTAAAACAGACTGAATGATGAAGACTTGTTTTCTTAGTAGGCGTGTTTGAAATAATTTTTAAATAAAATCAATTTTTTTTCTTGAAATCCAACGTCATTCCGATAAGAGCGTCAGAAATGCTGATTATCTGATTAAGCTTCTTTTTTTCTTTAAATTCCTTTTAGATACTTTAGATTCTTTTTAAATATTTATGTAAGCCTGTCGGATTTTCTGAATTATCAATATAGGTACTTTCTAAATTCATAATTGTTTTTAACGTGGCTGACAGGGAATACTGAGTCGTGTATTCCTTCTAAATATTTTCTCATATATTTCGGTTAATTCATCTGGTAAATTATAATTCATTTCAATATAGATCAGGAATTCGATAGTTAATCGTTATGAAATGATTTTCCCTAATTTTCGTCATAGTGGAAATATTTTACCTAGTACTATAATCTAATTAAAATTGAACTAAAAGCTATTTATGTCATGTCAATTTCACTCTTTAATTAACAATTCCTTTAATTAACAATTAACAATTCCAGATTTGATTAGTTTTTTAACTCTGCTTGAAAATCTTTTTAAATGAAATATTACCAAAAAAATCTAAGAAAGCTTCAAAGAAATTTATTTGATATAAAAGATAATTGTAAATATTGAATCAAAAGTTATTTTATAAAAAAGCTTTGCTGACTATATTACCATTGTACAATATCTTAAATTGATTAAATTGCAAAGTATTTACTGTTGAAAAAATATTTGAGTACATGTGCAAGGATATCATTAACAAGGATATCATTAAAAAGCATGATTTAGGCGGAGTGTTTTAATGTTACTAACAAACCGCCCGTATCTTTAAAGGATATTTAATGTAGTTTTATACAATCCGAATAAGTACACTATTAAGGAATACATCTATTTAGTTTTTCTTTTGAATAATAAACTTACAAACATGTACTATTTATTAATGGCATACTTTAATGATGCATTTCCATTATCTAAAGTATTGTTCTGTGTGTATATTCATCATTTGTACGCCCCTGGAATGTTTTTTCTTTCTTTTTTTTCCGGCGCTATTCTGAAAAAATATTTGAAAAAATTGATATGACTATTTCATTAAATAATTTATGACAACAAAAACTATTCTGATTGCCTATAAAAAGAATATTTTTTACACTGTGCTACGTGTTTCTGGCATTATAAAAAGTGAAATAAATATTATATTTTAAAACGGATTGTTACGTTTCATTAAATTCGAAAGAATTAATTAAATATAAAAGTGTGCCTTCTAGGCAAATTACTCTAATCGAAGTAATATATTTGATTCATTACATTTATCGCTATTTTAATCTTTTATGAATGAATTTTATATTTGAATGCATTAGTATAATGTTGTAATTTATTACTTCTTTGATTATTGTAATCTGCTTAATAGGATGAATCTTCCGCTAGAGTTCTAAAAATTGCGAATTTGTTAGAAGTAAAGGCAGACAAATAAATAGGCTGTGACATGACATTAATTATTAAATGAAGACTGAAATTGTTTTTACTACAACAATTGTAAATAAATTGCATTTAGAGAAATAATTTTCTCCTCTTATGGAATTAAATTTCATATGCTATTCTACTTCTAATATCTATGTTAAAAATATTAAATGAAAATCTTTTGTGGTATAAAAATGTAATTTCAGAAGGACAGCAAAAGACAGCAAATATTTTAAATGCGGTGAAACATATTTTTCGTCATTGGTTTAACTGTCTGTCTTTATTATCTGTCAGTGAGTAGAAATAATGCATAGTATTTTTTGCTTATTTTTCATCCTAAGAAAGTAAACTTTAAAATTATTATTTATATACATTCTACAAAATATTCCGTAAAGAAAAAAAAAGTGTAAAAAACGTTGTTTCCAGTACACCCCAGTGAGCTAAATATTTATTATTTTTATTATTTTATAAAATTTCAGTCTTTTGATTGGAGGATTTCGGGATTTTTTGACACTCGCGTTTTGAGGGATTTCAGAAAAAAGGATAAACATAAAAATTCTCTTTCTGGAAAGAAAGAACTAGAGATCGACTGAATATTCGATTATTTTTCGTTTTCGATATTTTGAATTCTCAATTTCGCCGAACATTAGTTTTCTGTGATATGCTGCCGAAAATTTCATCCGACACCGTAACTCTGCAGAAAGTATCTGTATTCCAAAAATATCGTTTCCTACTTCGGAAAATTTCAACATTACTCATTGATTTGAGTTGTAACGGCTCAAACGAGACACACTTAATTTATTGCTATGAACGTCACTGTTAATAATCATCAGTTATTACTGACTAAAGACATGAGTTCAAATTATAAAGCGAGCAATCCATGCATGACTAAACTTTGAAGACGCTTTCCCCGTGCTCATTAAAAGCTTCAGACTTAAGAGTAACATAAAATTTTAAGTTTCAAACCACAGAAGTGTTTCGAAAGCTCTCTAAGCAAGGTGTAATAAAACAGATAACGATCATTAACAAAAATCATTATGACAGATAAATCGAGGTTTTTTACATTTAAAATATTTTTAAAATTATATGAAATTCGTATAATCAGAAAACCATTTTTTGTTATTGTTGAAGTATGTAAATTTTTTTTATATGAAAATTAAACGTTTTGGTTACAGACACAGAGAGGTAACTTTTTTTTCGGAGGTAAAATGTCCAAACAGGAGCTAAGCTACACTGCAAATCTTTCTTAGAGGGGAGCATAGTGGCAAAGTGTTTTGAGGAAAATTAGCAAATATTTATTATGATCTTGTTGTACAAGGCCGACAAAAATGACGCATTTTTATTATTACATATATTTTTTAAATTAGCTACAGAACTCAATATTGTTATATATGTATATACTGCCATCGCCCGACTGACGTAATACATCTCGAAAATTACATTTGTGAACATACTGGCCCGTTTGATACGCAGTTGCATAATTTTGATATTTATTTTATAAATAAAATATTCAGATATAACCCAGCAAATAGAGAAATAGTGGGCCATCAGCTGGAAAAAGATGGCAGCCAGCACTGCCATCAGCGGTAAAGTGCAATGGTGCCATTACTTAAACCAGTCAAAAAGTGTCCGTGCTGAATGCAGCTGGCCAATCAGTGATGACCAACAGCATGCCAGCATTGGTATGCCATCACATTACCTCAATCCGGCATTTTTGCTGCACCTATCCCACTGCTATTCCTTTGCTGTCCCAGCATTTTCCCTTACAAAAATTTCTTATAGAATTCTATAAAAAAACAAACTATTATGACTCTTTTTTCTATAAGCTAGTTTCACCAACAGCTTTAGAAATATCTGTAGAAGTGTCTATAACAGAAATATTTGAACTTGCAGCGGTCTCCATGTGGTCACCCTCCCAAGTACTAACCGCACTTGATGCTGTTTGGTTTTCGTGATCGGACATGAACAGGTACTTTCAGCGTATGCTACGACAGCTCGTAATTTTCAAGCTCTCATTATACTATTTCAAGTTTGTTTCTTTTGTGATTTACGTCCCCAATCATTAAACTGCTATAGAAATTATTGTATTGTATAGAAATCCTACATATTTCATACGCTTTTTTTTATTATTGATTCTGAACTGTGTAAATTATGAAAACCGAAATCCTTTGTAACTTAGTAAAACCAGATTTAAGAGGGGAAAAGTGCGTTGAAATAAAGAATTTATTTATTTATTCATTTACTTATTTATTTTGTTGGTGGCAGTGGTGCTATATTATTTACAGTTTAAAAAAGAATTAGATTCACAGCTTAAATTGTGTTAAGATATTCATTTCAGATTTGAGTTCAAATACTCAATGTCTTCGATATTCGCAACGCCACCTAGCGTAAGGGTTCCCAGTAATAATACTGTAAAAGTTCGTGCACTTCCATGTAGTGGTGGGCCAACGCATGAGATAAAACGGAAGCCCAACAGAATTTTATCTGATGATTTCCAACAGCAAAGTTGACTGAAGCTGTCCAGCAGTGTTCATTCAGTGGTAGACCAGCCAGCACTTCTCCATCATTGCCAGCACCTATCTTGCTCCTGGCCAGCAATTCCCTCTTTGCTGGGAAACCACAACCGTAATATAGTTTATATATTAGATAGAGTTATATATTTATTGGTAAATACAATCAAATTTGTAACGAAGCAACTTAATCTTTATTGTTAGTAATTCATAGCAGCCATCTAATTCATAATAAATACAGTTTGTAGTTTTCAAGGATTATTTTATTTTGTGGGGCTATTCATTTGTCATGAAATCAGAAATTCATGAAGAATAGGTTAAATAAGTCCTCTTTAATTAATTCTTATTTTTATAGTCAATTGATGTAGTTTCAAAATTGTTATAAATCAGTTCATCAATGTTAAATTTATAAATCCCGTATTCCAGAAGACATTTGAAAAGTGTCCTTTAAGTTTGTTTTTGTGTTTTTTCATACTTTTATAGTTCATATACAAGTAAATATGCTGTCGCATCATGCTTTATTTATAAAATAATATAGGGGAGACTAGGTAGTGTTGACCCACTTTATACAAAATGATTTTGAAATTTTTAAATATTGAACATAGAATAAAGTTTTATATATCATTTTATTCGTTATACAATCAGTTATCAAAATAAAATTGCTACATAAGTATAATGTATCTACTAAAAAACAACTTTTCAAAAGTAAAAAATAAGTCAAGCAAAAAAAAAAAAAAAAAAAAAAAAAAAAAAAAAAAAGAAAAAAGGTGAAAGTTGTGGCTAAAAAATAGTGTGATATCAAATTTCCAAGCTTATATTGCGGTACTTATTTAACATTTTTTGATAAAAATTTACCATATGTAAGTCGAGTACCTAAGTATGCGTTGATAGAAAGCCTTTTCTCCTTTACTAAATACATCATAACGTGTTTCTGAAAATTAATTTTTTTTTAAATTATGCATGATGGGCTTGGCGGCCATCTTTCCATATTTTACACAAATTTCTAAGCACACAAGTTCATTGTTAAGATTGGAAGTTCGAAATTGTTACTAAAGCAAACATTTTATTCTTTTAAATGGAAATGAGTGCCTAAAAATTTGTGTCTAAAAATAAAGCTGAAGTAACTTCAGGTTTCATCTTATGATTCTCTTTTATTGGAGGGGGGTTAATTAATTAGTTAAAGCAGTAAAAATCAATTTGTTTTTTCAAAATAAAAAACTTTCTTAATTTATCTGTCTGTAGCTAAAACTATAACTTCGAAATTCTTAATAATGCAAATATGTTACGAGCTTGAGTGCTTAGAAATTTGTGTAAAATATGGAAAGATGGCCGCCAAGCCCATCATGCATAATTTAAAAAAAATAATTTTCAGAAACACGTTATGATGTATTTAGTAAAGGAGAAAAGGCTTTCTATCAACGCATACTTAGGTACTCGACTTACATATGGTAAATTTTTATCAAAAAATGTTAAATAAGTACCGCAATATAAGCTTGGAAATTTGATATCACACTATTTTTTAGCCACAACTTTCACCTTTTTTCTTTTCTTTTCTTTTTTTTTTTGCTTGGCTTATTTTTTACTTTTGAAAAGTTGTTTTTTAGTAGATATCAGTTCTTTTTTTAAAACAAATGATATATAACTGAAATAATTCTACTAGCTCAAATTAAAATTAGTCCTTGTATAGCCTTTATAAGCAGGGAGCAAACACAATATTTTACATTTTGTTTACCTATCATTCATTTTTTATAGTGATTAATAATTTAAAAGTAAGGAAAGTCAATTTCTTCTTTCAAAGTATCAGTCTTTCTCAATTTATATCTCCTTAAAATTTTCTACGAAAGATGAAAATTTAGTAAAAAACAGAGTCGAAATAAAATATATATTTACAGTTAGTCTGTCAGTTAATTGTTTTTTCGAACTTTTTTTGCTGACGGTTTTGCAAAATAAATTTACCTTTACAAATACCTACGGTTAATCCGAGAATGAAAACCCGCAGGCATCTAAAGAATCGAAGATCTGTAAATCTAGCAATTCTAGACATAATAAAGGAACATTTTTGATAAAAAAAATCTAAAAATTTAGAGATATAAACTGTACATATAACTTCATCTTCATTTAGATCGTGTTATAGAGAAGAAAGAATAAATATGTAATTTTACTCAAGTCTGTTTATCCATATCTATTTGCATAAATGTGAGGATATTAATTTACTATAAAATTTCCCCTAAATTGATTATCTTTAATAGTCTATTATTAAAGCCGCATATACATTAGAATTAAATATTTTTCGGTTAAAAATTGCCTGAAATCTATAGTCTTATCGTTCGTTAAAATTATCTTTTTTTTATGCCCAGACTCTTTTTCTGAACTCTGACAAAAGATCACAGACATATCGAAGATATCCAAATTCTTATATCTTTCTATCGTATTTCCTTTTTTGAGGGGGGTGTGAGGAAGAGCCTTAAGAACTTCGTTTTGTTCTCAGAATTCTGAATTATTCATTCAAAAGATCTACCTACTTAAGTCTTGTTGCAGAATTTTCAATAGTTAAGAGTTGCATCAAGTTATACATCATGTGAAACTATTAAATTAATTTTGTGAAATACTAGATGGGAGCCATTGATATTTCCAGACCATTTGCCTACATTTTAAACTTGAGTCATTTACTACTATTCATCAATTTTCTATACGAATTAAAGAAGTCGTTGTTTCCATGCCAACTGTACCTTTCACTATTGCTTGCTTGTTTGTTTGTTTGATTTATTGAACACATACATCATATCACATACGGATCACGGCTGGATTCGAATCTGCTTCCACCTACGCTCTCAAGCGATTAGCGGCATTGTGTCTTATCCACTCAGCCACAGTGGGCCACTATTGCTTTCTCTAATGCCCAGATACTCAAATTTAACCAACTGCACTTAGAATCATGGTCATAACACAGAACATTTATATGTTAGAGCAGTGTTGCCAGCGGGCTACTTTTTTTAAATTCAGATTTCTTGATTGCCAGCACTTATTATAAACGGTAAAATTCCCTTTGTTTTCGCCTTAATTAATATGTCATTAAATAAGGCGCATTTTGCAATTTCAAAAAAGTGGTACCAATCAAGTATCTGAATTTAAAAAAGTAGCCCATCTGGCAACACTGTGTTTGAGTGGTGACATATGCACAAGTCGTGTACTCATATTCAATTTTTTGTCCAAAGTACGGTAACTCAGTTTTCAGTAATAGACGAGCAAGATTTCAATTAAACTAACCAGAAAAGTTAACAAACATTGGCTTCCTGATTTGATTTTATTCAAAATTGTTTTAACCAACCAAAGTTAATGTCCGGGATCCGGATAAATTTTTCTCTGTTAGTAAAATTACATTGACCAATCAGTAGCCTTTATCCTTGCAGGCTTTTCGGTGTTTACTGCAAACATCAAAAAGTTCGGAAAAATGCAGACGTCTGATTGATCGATCCCATCCCGCTAATAGCGAAATATCTATCTTGATCCCGGCCTCTTCAACGTCCTTTAAATATTGGAGAAAGCCTTGACACGTGTGTCAGAAAAACGTCACACAAAGCAGGCAAAACAAAGAAGAAAAATCATTCATTGGCTCGTTCATATTCACGAGCCGATGAATGATTTTGTTTCTTTGCTTTGCCTGCTTTGTGTGATGTTATGCGAGTCAAGACTTTCTCAGATATTTAGGATGCTTTGGCGTATTTCACCACCATGAAGTTATGAAAGGAGAGGAACAGACATGTCAATCTTCCCGTGTGAAAAACTAGTTACCAAAAAAAACGAGTTATTTCCCTCTCTTCTGCCCTTTTCTCTCTTGATTTTGACCGATAGCAGCCCATTTAGCAGTCTCCAGTACAATATGCCGCTATATACGGTGGACGCAGGAGGGAGGGTGTTAGCGCGACCAATGACATAATAGGCTAGTTCATGATGTTTAAAAGTCACACGCAGTTGAATCGAGGCTAACGAAAAAGACAGGCTACCGCGGTGGGTCCGATTCTTCTTTTTTTACAAACCGCTGGAGTCACGTGATGCTCTTTTCACGCACCTTCTTTGGTGCATTCGAGCATCACGTGACTCCAGCGGTCTGTAAAAAAAGAAGAATCGGACCCACCGCGGTAGCCTGTCTTTTTCGTTAGTCTCAGAGTTGGATCATCTTTACACGATGATTAGTACAAAGCTGCGAGCCGATTTTTTTTGTGTCCATTGCTGTGTACAGATAATCAACTCCGTGTGACGTTATGAACTGGCCTTATATGTTGTTGGCCACAGTTTAGGAACAGCTACAAATTACTTCATCTATATCTACTCCGAGGTAAACGAAAAAGACATGCTACCGCGGTGCTACAGCGCCTAGAATATATAGTGTGGAAATCGGCTATCCCAGTAATACTTTAAAAAGGGCTAATCTATTGGATCTCTTAAATTTCAAATGATGCTGAAATCCAATGAGTCGATCACAGCGATATCTGCAGGATATTTCCGAAAACTTCATGACGATTTGGTAACAGCGTCTAGAATACCTAGTGTGGAAATATTTTATTAAACAACGCTGAAAATTTGTATCCCGTAAATGATCGACGATACTGCTAAAATTCCAAGTGTCGATCGCAGCGAAATCTGCGGGATTTTCGTATTACATTGTACAGACTAGCAATATCTTTCAGTTATAGAAAATATCCTGCAGATGTCGCTGCGATTTGTATATTTCAGAAGCATCGTTGCACATTTAAGGATACAATATTTTACCACTTTTTAGCTCACAGGCTATCAAAGCCTGAGAGCTAATGTGCCCGCCCGTTCTGTATGTATGTATGTATGTATGTATGTATGTATGTATGTATGTACGTACGTACGTATGTACGTAACGCGATAACTCTTGATAGAAACATCCGATTTGCTTCAAAATTTTTTCCTAGGTTCATTGTGATAAGGCGCTTCCCTGATTAGTTTTGGGAGTTCATTGGTTAAGGATAAAAGGGGAAAAACGGGGTTAGTCACCCCCCTTAATTCAGAAAAATGGGTTTTTCATGCAGAATCATTCGATTTGCTCCGAATTTGGTAAACCGGTTTATTATGTTAAGGAACATCCATGATTAGTTTTGGGGGTTCATTGGTTAAGGATAAAGGGGGAAAACGGGGTTAGTCCCCCCCCCCT
Source organism: Maratus speciosus (assembly GCA_963932465.1). Lineage (NCBI taxonomy): Eukaryota > Metazoa > Arthropoda > Arachnida > Araneae > Salticidae > Maratus > Maratus speciosus. The sequence continues at coordinate 358,730,652 of OZ010793.1, forward strand.
TAATTCAGAAAAATGGGTTTTTCATGCAGAATCATTCGATTTGCTCCGAATTTGGTATACCGGTTTATAATGTTAAGGAACATCCCTGATTAATTTTGGGCTATCATTGGTTAAGGATAAAGGGGGAAAAGGGGGGTTAGTCCACCCCCCCTTAATTCAGAAAAATGGGTTTTTCATGCAGAATCATTCGATTTGCCCCGAATTTTGTATACCGGTTTATTATGTTAAGGAACATCCCTGATTAATTTTGGGCGTTCATTGGTTAAGGATAAAGGGGGAAAAGGGGGGGTTAGTCCACCCCCTTAATTCAGATAAATGGGTTTTTCATGCAGAATCATTCGATTTGCTCCGAATTTGGTATACCGGTTTATTATGTTAAGGAACTTCCCTGATTAGTTTTGGGAGTTCATTGGTTAAGGATAAAGGTGGAATAACGGGGTTAGTCCACTCCCCCTTAATTCAGATAAATGGGTATTTCATGCAGAATGATACGATTTGCTCCGAATTTGGTATACAGGTTTATTATGTTAAGGAACTTCCCTGATCAGTTTTGGGAGATCATTGGATAAGGATAAAGGGGGAAAAACGGGGTTAGTCCCCCCCCTTAATTCAGATAAATGTGTTATTCATGCAGAATGATTCAATTTGCTCCGAATTTGGTATACCGGTTTATTATGTAAAGGAACTTCCCTGATCAGTTTTGGGAGTTCATTGGTTAAGGATAAAGAGGAGAAAACGGGGTTAGTCCACCCCCTTAATTCAGATAAATGTGTTTTTCATGCAGAATGATTCGATTTGCTCCGAATTTGGTATACCGGTTTATTATGTTAAGGAACTTCCCTGATTAGTTTTTGGGGTTCATTGGTTAAGGATAAAGGGGGAAAAGGGGGGTTAGTCCACCAACTTAATTCAGATAAATGGGTTTTTCATGCAGAATGATACGATTTGCTCCGAATTTGGTATACCGGTTTATTATGTTAAGGAACTTCCATGATTAGATTTGGGGGTTCATTGGTTAAGGGTAAAGGGGGAAAAGGGAAGTTAGCCCGCCACTCTTAATTGAGATAAATGTGTTTTTCATGCAGAATGATTCAATTTGCTCCGAATTTGGTATACCGGTTTATTATGTTAAGGAACTTCCATGATTAGATTTGGGGGTTCATTGGTTAAGGGTAAAGGGGGGAAAAGGGAAGTTAGCCCGCCCCTCTTAATTGAGATAAATGTGTTTTTCATGCAGAATGATTCGATTTGCACTGAATTTGGTATACCGGTTTATTATGTTAAGGAACTTCCCTGATTAGTTTTGGGGGTTCGTTGGTTAAGGGTAAAGGGGCAAAAGGGAGGTTAGCCCGCCCCTCTTAATTTAGATAAATGGGTTTTTCATGCAGAATGTTTCGATTTGCTCCGAAGTTGGTATACCGGTTTATTATGTTAAGGAGCTTCCCTGATTCGTTTTGGCGATTCATTGGTTAAGGATAAAGGGGGGCTAGTCCACCCCCTTAATTTAGATAAATGCTTTTTTTGCAAGATTATTTGATTTGCTCCAAATTTGGTATACCGGTTTATTAAGATAAGGAGCTTCCCTGATTAGATTTGGAGGTTCACTTGTTAAGTATAAAGGGGGTAAAGGGGGTTAGTCCACCCCCTTAATTCAGATAAATGGGTATTTCATGCAGAATTATTCGATTTGCTCAGAATTTGGTATACCGGTTTATTACGTTAAGGAACTTCCATGATTAGTTTTGGGGGTTCATTGGTTCAGGATAAAGGGGGAAAAGGGGCATTAGTTCACCCCTTTTAATACAGATAAATGGGTTTTTCATGCAGAATGGTTCGATTTGCTCCGAATTTGGTATACCGGTTTATTATGTTAAGGAACTTCCCAGATTAGTTTTGGGGGTTCATTGGTTAAGAATAAAGGGGGAAAAGGGGGGCTAGTCCACCCCTTAATTCAGGTAAATGGGTTTTCCATGCAGAATGATTCGATTTGATCCGAATTTGGTATACCGGTTTATTATGTTAAGGAACTTCCATGATTAGTTTTGGGGGTTCATTGGTTAAGGATAAAGGGGGGGAAAAGGGGTTAGTCCACCCCCTTAATTCAGATAAATGGGGTTTTCACGCAGAATCATTCGATTTGCTCCGAATTTGGTATACCGGTTTATTATGTTAATGAACTTCCCTGTTTAGTTTTGGGAGTTCATTGGTTAAGGATAAAGGGGGAAAAACGGGGTTCGTTCACCCCTTTTAATTCATAGAAATGGGTTTTTCATGCAGAATGATTCGATTTGCTCCGAATTTGTTATACCGGTTTATTATGTTAAGGAACTTCCCTGATTAGTTTTGGGAGTTCATTAGTTAAGAATAAAGGGGGAGAAAGGGGGCTAGTCCACCCCTTTTAATTCAGATAAATGGGTATTTCATGCAGAATTATTCGATTTGCACCGAATTTGGTATACTGGTTTATTATGTTAAGGATCTTCCCTGATTAGTTTTGGGGGTTCATTGGTTAAGAATGAAGGGGAAAATGGGGGCTAGTCCACCTCCTTAAATCAGATAATTGGGTTTTTCATGCAGAAGGATTCGATTTGCTCCGAATTTGGTATACCGGTTTATTATGTTAAGGAACTTCCCTGATTAGTTTTGGGGGTTCATTAGTTAAGAATAAAGGGGGGAAAAGGGGCTAGTCCACCCCTTTTAATTCAGATAAATGGGTTTTTCATACAGAATGATTCGATTTGCTCCGAAGTTGGTATACCGGTTTATTATGTTAAGGAACTTCCTTGATTAGTTTTGGGGGTTTATTGGTTAAAGATAAAGGGGTAAGGGGGGTTAGGCCACCCCCCTTAATTTATATAAACGGGTTTTTCATGCAGAATTATTCGCTTTGCTCCAAATTTGGTATACCGGTTTATTATGTTAAGGAGCTTCCCTGATTCGTTTTGGCGATTCATTGGTTAAAGATAAAAGGGGCTAGTCCACCCCCTTAATTTAGATAATTTTTTTTTGCAGGATTATTCGATTTGCTCCAAATTTGGTATACCGGTTTATTATGATAAGGGGCTTCCCTGATGAGATTTGGAGGTTCACTGGTTAAGTATAAAGGGGGAAACGGGGGCTAATTCCCCTTCACTTATTTTTTTGAGGGGCATTATTCTTTAAAATAAGTGTATAATATACAATTAGTGTGAATAGCCTGTGAGCTCAATGCCATCAGTTTAGCTGGGCCCTTTTCTTTTTTTAGATCACAGGCTATCAAAGCCTGAGAGCTAATGTGCCCGCCCGTTCTGTATGTATGTATGTATGTATGTATGTATGTATGTATGTATGTATGTATGTACGTACGTACGTATGTACGTAACGCGATAACTCTTGATAGAAACATCCGATTTGCTTCAAAATTTTTTCCTAGGTTCATTGTGATAAGGCGCTTCCCTGATTAGTTTTGGGAGTTCATTGGTTAAGGATAAAAGGGGAAAAACGGGGTTAGTCACCCCCCTTAATTCAGAAAAATGGGTTTTTCATGCAGAATCATTCGATTTGCTCCGAATTTGGTAAACCGGTTTATTATGTTAAGGAACATCCATGATTAGTTTTGGGGGTTCATTGGTTAAGGATAAAGGGGGAAAACGGGGTTAGTCCCCCCCCCCTTAATTCAGAAAAATGGGTTTTTCATGCAGAATCATTCGATTTGCTCCGAATTTGGTATACCGGTTTATAATGTTAAGGAACATCCCTGATTAATTTTGGGCTATCATTGGTTAAGGATAAAGGGGGAAAAGGGGGGTTAGTCCACCCCCCCTTAATTCAGAAAAATGGGTTTTTCATGCAGAATCATTCGATTTGCCCCGAATTTTGTATACCGGTTTATTATGTTAAGGAACATCCCTGATTAATTTTGGGCGTTCATTGGTTAAGGATAAAGGGGGAAAAGGGGGGGTTAGTCCACCCCCTTAATTCAGATAAATGGGTTTTTCATGCAGAATCATTCGATTTGCTCCGAATTTGGTATACCGGTTTATTATGTTAAGGAACTTCCCTGATTAGTTTTGGGAGTTCATTGGTTAAGGATAAAGGTGGAATAACGGGGTTAGTCCACTCCCCCTTAATTCAGATAAATGGGTTTTTCATGCAGAATGATACGATTTGCTCCGAATTTGGTATACAGGTTTATTATGTTAAGGAACTTCCCTGATCAGTTTTGGGAGATCATTGGATAAGGATAAAGGGGGAAAAACGGGGTTAGTCCCCCCCCTTAATTCAGATAAATGTGTTATTCATGCAGAATGATTCAATTTGCTCCGAATTTGGTATACCGGTTTATTATGTAAAGGAACTTCCCTGATCAGTTTTGGGAGTTCATTGGTTAAGGATAAAGAGGAGAAAACGGGGTTAGTCCACCCCCTTAATTCAGATAAATGTGTTTTTCATGCAGAATGATTCGATTTGCTCCGAATTTGGTATACCGGTTTATTATGTTAAGGAACTTCCCTGATTAGTTTTTGGGGTTCATTGGTTAAGGATAAAGGGGGAAAAGGGGGGTTAGTCCACCAACTTAATTCAGATAAATGGGTTTTTCATGCAGAATGATACGATTTGCTCCGAATTTGGTATACCGGTTTATTATGTTAAGGAACTTCCATGATTAGATTTGGGGGTTCATTGGTTAAGGGTAAAGGGGGAAAAGGGAAGTTAGCCCGCCACTCTTAATTGAGATAAATGTGTTTTTCATGCAGAATGATTCAATTTGCTCCGAATTTGGTATACCGGTTTATTATGTTAAGGAACTTCCATGATTAGATTTGGGGGTTCATTGGTTAAGGGTAAAGGGGGGAAAAGGGAAGTTAGCCCGCCCCTCTTAATTGAGATAAATGTGTTTTTCATGCAGAATGATTCGATTTGCACTGAATTTGGTATACCGGTTTATTATGTTAAGGAACTTCCCTGATTAGTTTTGGGGGTTCGTTGGTTAAGGGTAAAGGGGCAAAAGGGAGGTTAGCCCGCCCCTCTTAATTTAGATAAATGGGTTTTTCATGCAGAATGTTTCGATTTGCTCCGAAGTTGGTATACCGGTTTATTATGTTAAGGAGCTTCCCTGATTCGTTTTGGCGATTCATTGGTTAAGGATAAAGGGGGGCTAGTCCACCCCCTTAATTTAGATAAATGCTTTTTTTGCAAGATTATTTGATTTGCTCCAAATTTGGTATACCGGTTTATTAAGATAAGGAGCTTCCCTGATTAGATTTGGAGGTTCACTTGTTAAGTATAAAGGGGGTAAAGGGGGTTAGTCCACCCCCTTAATTCAGATAAATGGGTATTTCATGCAGAATTATTCGATTTGCTCAGAATTTGGTATACCGGTTTATTACGTTAAGGAACTTCCATGATTAGTTTTGGGGGTTCATTGGTTCAGGATAAAGGGGGAAAAGGGGCATTAGTTCACCCCTTTTAATACAGATAAATGGGTTTTTCATGCAGAATGGTTCGATTTGCTCCGAATTTGGTATACCGGTTTATTATGTTAAGGAACTTCCCAGATTAGTTTTGGGGGTTCATTGGTTAAGAATAAAGGGGGAAAAGGGGGGCTAGTCCACCCCTTAATTCAGGTAAATGGGTTTTCCATGCAGAATGATTCGATTTGATCCGAATTTGGTATACCGGTTTATTATGTTAAGGAACTTCCATGATTAGTTTTGGGGGTTCATTGGTTAAGGATAAAGGGGGGGAAAAGGGGTTAGTCCACCCCCTTAATTCAGATAAATGGGGTTTTCACGCAGAATCATTCGATTTGCTCCGAATTTGGTATACCGGTTTATTATGTTAATGAACTTCCCTGTTTAGTTTTGGGAGTTCATTGGTTAAGGATAAAGGGGGAAAAACGGGGTTCGTTCACCCCTTTTAATTCATAGAAATGGGTTTTTCATGCAGAATGATTCGATTTGCTCCGAATTTGTTATACCGGTTTATTATGTTAAGGAACTTCCCTGATTAGTTTTGGGAGTTCATTAGTTAAGAATAAAGGGGGAGAAAGGGGGCTAGTCCACCCCTTTTAATTCAGATAAATGGGTATTTCATGCAGAATTATTCGATTTGCACCGAATTTGGTATACTGGTTTATTATGTTAAGGATCTTCCCTGATTAGTTTTGGGGGTTCATTGGTTAAGAATGAAGGGGAAAATGGGGGCTAGTCCACCTCCTTAAATCAGATAATTGGGTTTTTCATGCAGAAGGATTCGATTTGCTCCGAATTTGGTATACCGGTTTATTATGTTAAGGAACTTCCCTGATTAGTTTTGGGGGTTCATTAGTTAAGAATAAAGGGGGGAAAAGGGGCTAGTCCACCCCTTTTAATTCAGATAAATGGGTTTTTCATACAGAATGATTCGATTTGCTCCGAAGTTGGTATACCGGTTTATTATGTTAAGGAACTTCCTTGATTAGTTTTGGGGGTTTATTGGTTAAAGATAAAGGGGTAAGGGGGGTTAGGCCACCCCCCTTAATTTATATAAACGGGTTTTTCATGCAGAATTATTCGCTTTGCTCCAAATTTGGTATACCGGTTTATTATGTTAAGGAGCTTCCCTGATTCGTTTTGGCGATTCATTGGTTAAAGATAAAAGGGGCTAGTCCACCCCCTTAATTTAGATAATTTTTTTTTGCAGGATTATTCGATTTGCTCCAAATTTGGTATACCGGTTTATTATGATAAGGGGCTTCCCTGATGAGATTTGGAGGTTCACTGGTTAAGTATAAAGGGGGAAACGGGGGCTAATTCCCCTTCACTTATTTTTTTGAGGGGCATTATTCTTTAAAATAAGTGTATAATATACAATTAGTGTGAATAGCCTGTGAGCTCAATGCCATCAGTTTAGCTGGGCCCTTTTCTTTTTTATTTAAGTATTACAGGGATAGCCAATTTCCACACTATATATTCTAGGCGCTATAATTTGGTCTAGACGCTGTAGCATTTTTTTTTTACATTTTATTAACATACATCTGACCTATGTGCTTGGCGTCAAGCCCGCTGTAATAATACGATGTTTACTTTGAAAGTTTATCACAGATGTCGCTGCGATCAGCTCCCTGAATTTCAGCGTCAGTGCACATTTAAGGGATACAACTTTTTAGCGCTGCTTGGATAGCAAAATTACACAGTATGTATTCTAGACGCTATAGCGGTGAATTACACGTGTCTCTTTCTTCTTTAAAAAATATCCTGCAGATGTCGCTGTAAATGACTGTTTGGAATTCAACATCGTTGTACATTTAATGGATTCACTATTTCCGCGCTTTTTTTAAGTATTGCTGGGATAGTCGATTTCTACAACATATAATCTAGGCCTATAACGGAGCTATAGTACAGTGCCTAGAAGTTACAGTGTGGAAAACGGCTATTCCTATAATGCTTTAAAAAGTGCTAAAAACTTTTATCCCATAAATCTCCAACAATGCTCAGCGGCAATATGCTGATACGAGCGCCATCTCGTAACTCTTTTGAATATAAACACTGAGTTTTCCAAAATTATAGAATGTTAAATATCGGAAACTATAAATATAGGATATTTTGGTCTGTTATAAGCTAATTTAGTTAAGGAATGACGTGAAATAGGTTAAAGAGTATCTTTTAGAATGACTATCGTTTTTAAATCACTACGATGGCGCTACTATCGACATCTTGTTATTCAGCATCGTTGTACATTTATGGGATTCAATTTTTTAGCACTATTTTGTAGCCGTTTTCCACACTGTATCTTCTAGGCACTGTATATATAGTGTGGAAATTGGCTATCCCTGTAATACTTTAAAAAGTGCTAAAATATTGTATCCCTTAACTGTGCAATGATGCTGCTGAAATATACAGATCACAGCGACATCTGCAGGATATTTTCTCAATCTGCAAGATATTGCTAGTCTATACAATGTAATACTAAATCCCGCAGATGTCGCTGTGATCGATACTTGGGATTTTAGCAATATCGTCGCACATTTAAGGGATACAAATTTTTAGCGTTGTTTGGATAGCATATTTCCACACAAAGTATTCTAGACGCTGTAGCCATACTTTCGGCAAAAACTTGAAATGAGCATGCTTCCTGTGCATATATCACCACTCTTATGTATGAAGGCTCTCTGTTATGGTGTTGATTCTGAGCGCTCTTTGTTAAATTTCTATATTTGTGTTTTAGAGAAAGCAATACAGAAAAGTACTGTAACTATGGAAACAACAACTTCTTTGATATTGAAAGGTATAGCAAAGGAGTTCAGAATCAGTGCCTTAAATAGTTTCGAATATGTATTGTTGTTATGACAATTAATACCCTACCTGGATGTGGAAATGCAAAATTGTGTTCAACATAATGGAGGATATTCCATCTACATTTTGATCACGTGGTCAAGGTAAAAACTTCTATCGTAAAGAAGGGAAGGCTCCGTAGACGTGTAATGTAAATCCCCGCTAGCCAATGAAACGGTTCATGAGGCAAAGTAGTAGTATCTTCCCTTCTTATCAGATAGAAGTTCCTTGGATAAATTACCGGTATCACGTGACTTTTTCAGCCTCGAACCCATATTTGGAATATCCTCCATTGTGCGCAATCTAGATAGATTTTTGGCTGTCAGAGAAACGAGATTCATCAATCAGAAGCCTGCATTTTTGTGAACTTTTCGCTGTTTGCAGAAATGCAGGCTATTGATTGGCGATTCTCGTTTCGCTAACAGCGAAAAATCTATCTACATCCTAGCCTACATTTCTACAAACATTGCACTTCATCCACGGCACTAAAAAAAATGACTCAAAACTTTCATGACATAGGCCAGGATCCACAAACAGCAAATATTCTCAAACATGCAGGCTTCTGATTGGTCAAACTCATTTCGCTAACAGCGAAAAATCTATCTGAATCTCAGCCATAGTTATCTTCGATGAAATCAATGCAAAAGGATAATATAAAAGAAAAGTATAAGATTTCTAAAATATTTTGGCGGGTTTATCGCTATTTGGCATAATTTGTAAACTTTAGAACTAATTAACAGTTTTTCGCTAATTATGAATAGAAAATTAATGTTTTTAAAGCCGAATTTTATAAAAGCACGTAGATTGAGTAAATATCTATCCAAAAATTCAATCCTTACTTTTTTCTGTCCATTATTTAAGTCTCTACCCCGATTTAAACATAAGTTGTGACGAAGAAAATAAATCTGTCATTTTCAGTATCTCGACGTTATTTTAAAAAATCTATATCTCTGTTTATAATTAATTTATGAGGATGCATTTGATCTCAAATTGAAGATCTTCTTTATTAGGTCCTTTTAGTGTTGGTTTTATTTTTCTGCGATGATTGCTTCTTTTGATATGGGAAATTTTACGCTGGCATATTTCGTTCATTTAACATGGAGAAGTTGTCATCAGTATAATAAGCAGTTACGGTGTCTTGACGTTTCTTGGCGTTTGTTTGTTTGGCGGGGTTAGCATTTTTTTCAGCTTGTCTTGGCAGAACGACCGTCCTGCTTGATAACACATTTGAAAAATGATCGATTTTAATCATGAGAAAATAATGGGTCAAGTCTCCCCACATATGGGAGGCTTGACCCACTTTGTTTTATACTGAAATGATTGTGAAGAGAAGTAAAATCTATTTAAAAAAGGCAATGTAACTTTATTCTATATGCTTTAATTATTATAAAAAACATTTTTGAAAATATGATACTTAAACAAATCTGTTTTGACGCAATCGCAAGTCAAAGGAGAAAACTTTTGTTTTAAACAAAATTTCGTCTGAGCAAGTATAATTGTACATCAGGGAAAATGCAATTTTAACATTTAAGACAGTATTCCGTTAGAGACAGGTTCTATTTTCATAGGGTTTCATGTATTATTATGTCCGGAAATTATAGCCGTTGTCCCGCTTTTTTTTGTCTCCTTTTCCTAAGTTTTGTGACACTCGACCTGACAACTTTAATTGTCACATAGTTTGGCTTCATCTCACTGTATTCATGCTGCTGAAATTTGTCTAGTAATACAAACTTTCCAAAATTTCTGCGATCAAAGCTATGTTTTTTTGCAGCCGCATGTGCGTATATATATATATATATATATATATATATATATATATAATAAATATTTCAGTTTCTTACAAAATTTTACGCAAGCAACTTGCAAATTCGACTTACGTAAAATTCAAGTTACGTAAAACTTCATGGAATGCATTGCTTACGTAAGTTGGAGGATGCCTGTATGTTAAATATGTGTCACTTGGCGAATGTTGAAATAGAAAATAAAGTTAATAACAAATAATTTCTAGGCTTGAAGTTTTGTCTCAATGTAATGTTTTAGTCAAACTTAACATGCTATTTTTTTTTTTAATTTATAATGACTGATACATTCTTATTATATTCTTTGAGGGGACAACTGCTCCACCTAATCTTTCCAAATGACATTCCTATTTTGAAAGAGCTGCACATATGTACTCGCATAAAAGGGGTAAATCTAGAAGGTATTAAAATTAATAATAATCATTAAATTCATTATTTTTTATTATATTATTTTTAAAACATTGTATATGTTCATAACAACTTAATTAAACGTTCATTGTTAAATTTGTTCTCAAATTTTTAACTACATTGTTAATAAATTATTGATAAATGCATATAATTATTGATTATTATAAAATAATAAAATATAAAATTTGTACAAAACAAATAAGGTGTTGCTTTCCATCGTACTATATATTCACAAGTTAAAAGATGTAAAAAACATATGAATAACATATGAATGTACATCTTTTAACTTGTGAATATAAAGTAAGTTGGATAGCAACACCTCATTTGTTTTGTATGGATATTACAACTTAAAGTCCTTAATTATTATAAAATTTGTATTAATATTTATATATTTTTCTTTCTGTTTTTAATTTATACAAACATATATATATATATATATATATGTATATATGTATGAATTTTTATTGGTTAGAAATGTGTTTCTATATACGTATAATTAATTAATAATTATAAATATTTATGTAGGTATTAATTTAATATTTTTTTGAAAAGTTTCGTTTTCATTTTAGTTTTTGGCCAAAACTAGGAAGATTACCAAAATTCGGTTTCGGTTTTGTCCTTAAAAACCTGTTTCGGTCGAAAACTAATTTTCAGACATTTTTGATAAAAAGCCAACGTTTTAAAACGTCAGTTGTCTATTGAATAGTATGAATTGAATTTTTTATAAAATAATATGTTAATTATTTTGAAACATCCGTTACTTTATTATTGGACAATCAAGACAGAGAAAGGAGATATACAAAATGGAATTAAGGTATAATTTAACTAAACTAAACTCTGTGGCTATGCAATCCAAGAAGGATCTGGGCCGACAGTGCCCATCTCTGTTTTCTTGACCCTGGGCCCCGAGGTGCTATGCAGCATGCGTCCTGGCCAGGTGGTCAACCTAACGCGAGACCCTCGGTGTTTAGTATAATTTAACTAAACTAAACTCTGTGGCTATACAATCCAAGAAGGATCTGGGCCGACAGTGCCCATCTCTGTTTTCTTGACCCTGGGCCCCGAGGTGCTATGCAGCATGCGTCCTGGCCAGGTGGTCAACCTAACGCGAGACCCTCGGTGTTTAGTTCCCAAGCAAGCTTGGTACTCATTTTATCGACCCCGCAGGGATGAAAGGCTGAGTGAACCTTGCCCAGTCGGTAAGGTATAATCAAAGAAATATTAATATATATCCTTATTGTATTACTTTTATTAATAAGCTTTAAAAGTACATTTTGTGGTAATTATTAACTTTTTAGCAATATATTTAATTAAAAATTAATTATTAAATGCGTGTGTTATAGAATAATGCAGTATGCATTGATAGAAACTGCTAAATTTGTAATGTAATTTTTATGGTTAATATTATAAGTTAATGTAATTTTTATGGATGCAAATTAAACATCTTTTCCATAAACATTTCTTAAATCATAATCATCTTTTTTAAACATTATGAAGACGTAAATGTTAGTCTCACTATATTTTTTACATGGTATGTTATTGGATTTACCACATTTATTAAAATTAAGAATTATTTTTACCTACATATCATTCTACATTTACATGTGTAAAGCGCTCTGCTTTTACCTCGGGGAATTTTTTGAAAGCTATTTTCTCCGGTTATATAATTTACTTTGAAGAAATTGCCAGGTTAAGATTTTGCTAGAAGAAATGTGTGTAAAAAAAAATAAAAAATCAATTTAAATCTCACGAGTCCTGTTCCATTACAACGTGACGACTTTTTTGGGGATTAATATGGGAAAAAGTTTGGACGTTTTGATAAATTTATGAAATTTTCCATATAAAATGCGATCCTCGAGGAATTCGTAATAATTTTTATAAATAAAATTATAAATTTTCTTAATAAAAAAGAAAGTCTACAAAATTGAACTAACTCTCGTAAATATAGTCGGGTTGCTATGGAATTGATATATCTTTTTTGTATTATATAGCATGTTCGGTATACACATTTAAGGGGTCTCAGAACTCTTAAAATTGTAAAAAATGAAAAAAAAAAATCATTTTCAATATTTAATATCTTAAAATGTATAAGATTTAAAAACGCAAGTTTTATTGCGATGAAAGATATAAGTATGTTATTTTATTTCATTTATTTAAAAAATTGCAAGATGAAGAATTAGTATTTATAGAGCACTACAAACTGTCAGACATTTGTCGAGTAGAAAATTTATATAACAGATTACGCGCATGATTTCAAAATAAATTTTACAACTAGAATGAAAATTTCCATCCCTCATTATACTCAATACTGTAATATTTTCCCTGAAACTAAATAAATTTGTATTTAAAGAGTTTTTATATTTTTAATACAAAGTTGTATTTGGCGAATACAAAAGTTGCAACAGTATAATCACCTAAAAAAAATTTTTAACGATAAAAATGAAATTTTAGATTCAGATTATACAGTCTAACATGAAATATACATTTTGAAAATTTCATGAAAAAATATCCAGAAGTTTTTTAGATATTGTGCGTTATGCCCAAACACGTCATTTCGATAAAAATTACTTCAAAATTTCGAAATCGGCCCTTCAGCTATTGACCGGGTTTAACTCAAAAAACCATAACTTCTGTTCTAATAGGAATTTCAAGGAAACAATTATATGAAAATGTTCAGAAAAGATAGGAGTTTAGCATCTAAAAAAATTAAAATTTCGAAAGTTTTGTAGCTTTACGAGTCCTGAGACCCCTTAAGTGTGTAGCATTTATAGTTCGTTTACAGGACAATCAAAAGAAGTTCTGTAAATTTCCTTAATAAAAATAAAGTCTACAAAATTTAACTAATATGTTAGGATTGCTATGTAATTGATGTGTCTTTTTGAAGATTGCTGGGGCATTCTCGGTATTGAAATTTAAATGTGTCGCATTTATAGCTCGTTTAAAGGGACACTCAAAAGAATTTTGTTACATTATGGCCTATGGGAGGGAAATCATTTGCAATGCATTTTAATGATGTCAGATTATTTCAAACATATTAAAGTATATGTGTATCATTTTGATGCTCTACAAGATGCTTACTGTAGAATATGGTGCGCATAGCGTTTATCGCTCATTTACAGGGACACACAAAATAATTTGTGTACTGTACAGTCCATAAGCGATAGTTGCTGGAAGTGCGTTTTCAGTTGTGATATCCGTTTCAAATATGGTGTGCATAGCATTTATCGTTCATTTATAGGGTACAAAAAATAATTTAGTTACGGTTGACAGTCTATGAGCGATAATTGCTGGAAGTGCGCTTTCTTGTGGTATGCGTATATATTTTACCATATTATTTGATGAATATAAATTTGTTAGTTTAAATTTAGGGCTGCAAAAAAAGAATTCGAGTACATATCCGTTTACTGAATTACCGTTGGGAATTGCTGAAACGAAATTTTCAACTATGTTAAGTGTTTCTTAACTGTTCTAATAAATTTTAGCACACTATGTATATATATGCTACATTTTGCTATCGACTTTCAGACATTTCGGCGACACTAGTACATCTCGAAATAAAACGTAGTAGAGCAATCAAGGCCAACCATCCGTTATCATGAAAATATCGGATTGCAATCAGTGTGGCGAGTAAAACATGCTTAATAAACATTGAGACATTTCCCATCACATAATGAATAGAGTCATCGTAACTTTAAACTGGTTTATTTGACAAAAACATATCGAACATTCTCAGTAGCCGTTTCATCAACTCTCAATAATCGATCATTCACTTCATAAAACTTTAAATGTTACAAGATTAGGATCTACATATTAGAATCGTTCACTCCAAGCGACGCAGCTTAATTAAACAACCGGAAAAACGTAAATTTTCTGGCTCCTCGCCGATGTAACGATATATGTACTAAAAGCAACAGAACGCGGACGGATACAGAAAAGTGGAGAACCAATGCCAGCAGAGAGATGAGGAGGAATGGGACAAAAAACAAGCTACGATTCAATGGGAAGGAATGACGTCGATAATGAACTATTTGTGCGGCGTTAGAATTAAAGCGTCATTAAAGGCTGGCGGGCGCATGGAATTGTGGGTATAGAACACCAAAGAACAAATGATATTAAAAAACATTCGAAAGAAAAAGAATTTAGTTTTAGAAGAAAATTAAAAAGTAATTTAATGGGTGTTATAAGATTAGGCGAAAGGATTAAGGTTTTTAGAATAATAAAAGAATACGCAAATTTAAATGCATGAAATACAAGACAAAATATATTAAGATATTATTAAAGATAGGCAAAAAAGGAAAAATATTAAGAATTTGGAATAGTTTTACTAAGAAAACAGGGTGAAAATTTTTATTATTACATATATATGTATATGGAAATCTTTAGATCATATTCAGAGCTGAACAAAAGAACTTGAATACCATTCTGATTATGTATGTTAATTTCTGGAATTGGGGTTTCAAATGTGTTATAAGTTTCTAATTTGTTTACTTCGATGTCTTACCCCCTGGGATTCTACTTACACTTTAAAGTAAAAGCTGATTTTGTGGAGAAATCATCCCTTGCTTAATTATATATAATTTTTCACTTTTATAAATGAAGGAAGCTTTGTTACAGTATTCTGAATGTGTTGGAAAATTCTGCATAATCTATGCTTGACGCATAATTTTTTTTCTTGTTCTATTTACTTTCAAACTTTATAGTTAATATTAAATAGTAGAAATATTAAAGGCAATTGCAGAAGTTTTTATAAGGTAATATGATATAGGTATATATATATGTACATTATATTTTTAGATATATTTAGGATATATAATACAAAGTATCTTTAAAAGGTCTGAAATATTTTTATGTTTAATAATTCATAAAAAACTGAAGAGAGATTTAAATTAATAACATTACTGTTTAGACAGATTCAAAAAGTTTTATGACCCTTGATGAAAGCAAGCTCCATCGGGGAACTATATGGGATTAAGAAATTCAGCCTCATCTTCTATCCTCTTAGCATGTGTGTTGCAAAGCCCATCTTCACTGTAAAAAAAACGACATTTTTACAGTACAGAGTACTGTTCATCTCGCGCACAAACTTGATCACAGTGAATGTGCTGTATCTTTCTTTGGTTTCGTGACTATATTAACATGGATAATACAGTAGTTGCGTAAAATTAACAGCACGATGTGCTGGCAATTTGGATGCCAGCAGTTTGTGCTGTAAAAAAATGCGTCCAAATTGCCAGCACATTGTGCTGCTAATTTTACGCAACTACTGTATTTTCCATATTAATATAGTCAGGAAACCAAAGAAAGATACAGCACATTAACTGTGATCGAGTTTGTTCTGGCAAATCTACGGTGGTTTTTTTACAGTGCTCCTAAGGCCAATCCTCCAGTTACAAGGCTTGAACAGTTTGAACTTTATAAGCATATAGTTTTAATCTTTTTCGAAGTACCTTCTGCACAATCGAAAATGACATATCTAATTCTCTTGCAGCTGATTTAACTGATGCCGCTCAAAATCAATATGACTGGTGCAAGGACATCTACGTCTCTTCTTATTTAATACTCTGTAATTAAACAGACATGCTGAGGAGGATAGAGAATGATGCTTAATTTCTTAATCGCATAATTATCTCCGACGAAATTTGCTTTTATCTCGTTTTCATCAAAGGCCATAAAACTTTTTGAACTTTTTTCTAATCTTTAATGGCATTATTTTAAATATATCTTCAATACTTTATGAATTATTAAGCATTAAAATGTGTCATACCTTTTACAGACACCCTCTATATGGCGTATTCATTCCGACGTGTATCAGTCAAAAGTAAAACTACCATCGTAAAATATATTTTATAGCTAAAAATCTTCAATCTGATATTATGTGTTTAAAAAATGTATAGTAAGTTATTTTTTTGTGTTATTTTAATTTGCTTTTATATTATTTAAATATTTTAACTATGTTAGATTTATATTTAGTAAATGCATATTAAATAACTCTTTTGGGCGCAATTGGCCATTGAAAATCATAAACATGATTGGCGATTAACAACATTTTTGGTGATCTATCTTCTTCGAACGGATATTATATAAGCACCAAATGATAATTAAAAATTTTTATCCATTATTTTATAATTTTAAGAATTAACATTTTTCTTATCAATGAAGTGTAAAAGAACTGCGTATGGATAACGCACAACTTATTTTAAAAATTTAAAATACTTCAAAATAATTATAAAATTTGAAATATGATACTATCACACGTATTTAATCTAGCTTAAATTATATCATACATGTCATATACGTATCACATTACATATTTATAACGTACCATGAACCAGAAATTTAGCAAATATGCTAAACATATATCTAAGTTTATTAGTTTAGTTTTATTCATTAAAAGTTTAATCAAGTATGTGATGAGTAATTAATCAAATTGAGGTTTATTCTCCTGTCATTTTTATTTCCGAAATGCTTCCGTATTTGTAAACAGGAGAGCAGAAGCGTATAAGAAATTAAATATTGGTAAAGATAAAAAGAATTTTTAAAGTTTTGATAGTCTTTTTTGTTACGCACCAAAAAAATATTTAATGATTAAATAATTTACTTACAGATATCTTCGTTTGAGCTTGAAAAATTTTATATGATAAATATATTTATAGATCGATCATTTTACAACAAATCTATTTTCAAACTGAAAGTTATGTTACATTATTTTTTCTTTGTTTTTATTTATATTTTCTAAATATACTTATAATATATTTTATATATGTAAACACAGATTCGCATAAATAAGCACTAATCCAATGGTTACGGTTTTTATTATTATTTAAATTATTCAAGTAATTTAATTTCTCGTATTATATTTCAAATAACTGCACTTGGTTATTAAAATTTTAATGTTAAGTTAACCCTTATATGCCGGATTTTTCAAAAATCATTGTAATAATGTTTTTCGGCTTTCATTTTTTATATAAATCATGGGAAAAATACTTTAAAAAATCGTATTTTATTTTAAGTATGGTTTACGGCTAAAAAGCTGTTTGTTATTAATCGGCAATACTGGTATTTAATTGGAAAAATAATTTTCCTTGATAAAATTCTATAATATAATCACACAAGAATTTTAAGAACTATAATAAGAAATAAATTTTACTTGCTCACTTCAGAATAAAGTAGGGTATTTCACAAGCTTCCAAACAAAACAAAAAGAACAAGTAGCAAGAATTGAAAAAGTAAATCTATCTTTATTCTTAAACAGCGCAAGTGTTGTCATCTACATGTTGAAAATTGATTTAATAATATTTTCAGAATGTATTTTATTGGCAACATTAGGCATTATAATTTCAATATTATTATAATAGCATTTTATAGCCTAAATTGGGTATGTTGCCGAAAAGCAACACCCGGCATTCAAGGATTAAGATTGGGCTGTGATCCGCCTGGTGCTCTTAAGTCAGTCAATTCAAATGTCTTCCACGTCATGTAGACTCACTTCAGAAATCCGCCTCATAAATCCTTCAACCCAGAAATCTTCGTCAGAAACTTGTCGAACCGTGGGATCGCCGCGCACAAAAAATCATCAACAGAAACTCCAATTTGAGTAGTACCTCCAGGGAATCTTTCTCCTCGTGACCAGCTTGAGATATATTTCCTTTATATTAACGTAGCCCGGTAACAGTGCATCTGCATTGGATTAGTAAACTTCAGAACAACATAGAATCCTTTTAGTTTGAAGTTGTAAGCATCCATTAATACCATCATCAGGCGACAATCTTCGGATCTCCCTCCAATAAGTCTTATTTCACGACCGGACTGTCCCACAAATCTGCCTCCGCATCACAAGAAATGAGAGAGAGGACATACCGTTATTCTCTGACATCTCTTCTACATCTCTAGTAGAAGGGCCTCCCAACGCTCCCAAAAAGCATGACCAGCATAGCCCAGAATTGGGCCAATGCGTTTATACCAAATATTACAACGATGTCACACTACCCGTTAGCTGTAATGGCACAGATAAAAAAGTGTCCATCTATAATTTATTGGTCCTTAAGTGCGGCCTTCTACTGAGCAGATGCCGTTATGCCAATATCATTAATAATTTAGTCAATGGAACAGTGTTAGCCCGGTATATGCATTTATCATTTCTTTAAAAGGCAAGTACTGTCTCAATGAAGGAACTTTTATTTTCATCATAATTTCACGATAATTCAAAGGACGAATACCGGCGAAATATGCTATGGTCATTAGGATGGGTCGAAAAAAAGCGAAATTTTTCAGATCAACTTCTAAAAGCGCAGAAAGTTGCTTTTTGTACTTAGAACAATAACGCTTTTAAAATCGGTTAATATCTTTAAGTTGCGCATTGGACTTAAAGTTTGGAAAATATGATGAAAATTGACGATTTTTGAAATTAATGAGGAAAATTATAAAACATATTCAGATCTATTTCTAATAGTGCGTAATAGTTACCTTTTGAAATTAGAAGAATAACACATAACTATTTAAAGTCGCTTAATATCTTTAGGTCACTTCATCGCATTAGGAAAATATTGTCAAAACAGCACATTTTAGATAGGAGATTTAAAGTACAGAAAATAAATCTACTAAAAATAAGTAAATCCGTATTTCAGCGATTGTGATTAAATGTGGGGGGGGGGGGTCAAAATTAATCTAGCCATATATTTAAGCAGCCGGTTTAGGTAGAACTGTGAAATTCCAGAAAATAAATCTACAAAAAAAGTAGTTAAACATGTATTTAAACGATTCTAGGCATTACCCCCCCCCCCCCCCTCCAAGCGGTTTATAAAGGTAATCGAAAGTTTTATGTCATTTGCAAATACCTCAACAGCCGTTTTAGGTAAAGGCGTGAAATTCCAGAAAATAAATATTAATCCTTAAAAATGAATCTACTAAAAATATTATTAAGCAGGTATTTAAAGGGGGGGGGGGGGTGTCGAAACTTTTAGAATATTTTGCCATATCTTAACAGCCGTTTTAGGTAGCAGCGTGAAAGCCCAGAAAATAATTGTAGCAAAAAATAATTAGACACGTATTTCAGCGATTTTGGAAATTAATGTCTAGGGGGATTAAGGGAGGTGGTCGAAAATTTTAGGAAGTTATCAATTTTAGGACGGTCAATAACCAATGTTCGCCATTTTGTCTCCCATGTAAAACTAAAATTAATTAATTAAAATTTAATTAATGAATTAACATTTGAAAAAACTGTATTAACATCAATTATCATCCAGTTCAAGTTTTAAAAAATTTATTTCAACTTGATAGGATGAATAATAAGTATTTTATTAACGATTGAAAATTTGAACAAGATAAATAAATAAATAAATAAATAAATATAGGGAGAGTGTGAACTAATAGTAGGAATTGAAAAATAGTTTAAAGCAGGTACTTCTGTGATTTTAGATCTATTTTCTCAATTATGTCGTCAACATCGATTTTGAATAATATTTCGTTTGATTCAAGATTCATTTAGAGAAATCGACCAGCGAAGCGGGCGAAGGCCGGTAGTAATATATAAAGTGTTATCAAAACACGCGGTTTTCCTCGCGAAATTCTTCAGATACGCCAAGTGGTATTTGTGTGCCTATTTTTTTAGAGGAAATTATATTGTTATAGATAATTAAACTAGGATGTGCCAATCCCCAAACTTTCTTCGATCTGATACGTTTCGATACTTCAAAATTTGCTATCACAGTGCCAAAAGTAATATAATAAATAGCAAACTATGCCGATCATGAGAATTCTAAAGATATGAAAGTACGTACAGTAGTTCTTGAAATATAACTATCGCTAAAACCGTGTAAATCCTCCACAATGCAGCATAGCAGCGACACCTGTTAAGTGATTTATATTAAAATCTATTAAGCATCAAATTATGCCAACGTCTAACTGAATCTGAAGTTTGATGAAAATCCGTTCATTGGCTTTTGAGATAGATCTATTGTGGAAATCTTGGATAATACAGCTTAGGAGCGACATCTGTTACGCGATTTACAAAAAAAAAAAAAAAAAAAAAAAAAAAAAAAAGAGAGAGAGAAAACATAATAGCACCAATATTTATAAAGGCATTACTGAATCTGAAGTTTGGTAAAAATTCGTGCATTAGTTCTTGAAATAGAGCTATTGCAGAAATCGAGAAAAATGCAGCACACCAGCGCCACCAGTTGAGCAATTCGCACCAAAAACTAATCAGCACCAATCTATACAAAGGGCTTACTGAATATAAATTTTTATAAAATTCCGTGCTTGAGATAAAGCGCCCAAAAAAATTGTGTCACATAAAGACAGACAGACATTTTTAAAAAACATGTTTTTCGGTATATCTGACCCTAAAACGTGTAAATACGTCGAAAACCGGAAATTTTTACGAATTCAATACTTTCTTCTTGTAAAGATAGAAGAAAGTAAAAATTACAAAGTAAGCCACATTTTGAAAATTTTCCTTCTTATACGGCATTTGGCGAAAATCATACTTAAATTAATGGGAAAATCTAAAATTAATTCCAAATAAATTGTAATTTAAAATGCATTTCGAAAGTTTTTCTCTCATTGCATTTTTCATTTGAAATTTCGAATCTTCTAAAAACGGTTCTTATCGAGCTTCATAAAAGAAACCGCCATGTAAATTCCAAGCTTCTAGTTTTCCTTAACAGCGATATTACAAAAATTGCAATTTTAGAACTTTTTCTGTTCTTGCATGCTTGAAATTATCGAAAATTTTAATAAAGTATAGTATATTTTTACTATAAGAACATAAAATACACGAAAATGAAAAAGACAATGAAATGTTCATTAACAGGCATCGAAACATATAGAATTTCTTCTATATGCTTTTAGCACTGTATTAATCCATCAATTCATGATTTTTATTTGTTTCTATCTTTTCAAGAAAGTATTGGATTCGTAAAAAATTTTCGACTTCCGGTTTTCGACGGATTTACATGTTTTAGGGGTCAGAGATCCCAAAAAACATGCTTTTTCAAAATGTCTGTCTGTGAGTCTGTGAGCCTGTGACTTAGTGTCTGTCTGTCTGTATGTATGTGACATAAATTTTGTGGATGCTCTATCTCAAGAACTAATGCACGGAATTTAATAAAAATTAATTTTAAGGTAGCCCCTGATATAAACTCATGAGGATTAATTTTTGGAGTAAATCACTAAACAGGTGGCATGCTGAATTTGTTTACGGTTTCCACAACAGCTCTATCTCAAGACCTAATCCAAGGATTTCCATCAACCTTCAGATTCGGTTTGTCATTGACATGAGTTAATGATGTTTACAATTTGGTGTAATTCGCTCAACCGATTGCACTGCTATGCTGTATTTTTCATGATTTCCGCAATAACTCTATCTCACTAATTAATGCATGGATTTTCAAATAAACTTCAGATTCAGTTAATTCTTGACAGGTTGAGCTGCTATGCTGATTTTTTCCCGATTCCCGCAATAGCTCTATGTCAGGAACTAATGCATGAGTTTTCATCAAACTTCAGATTCAGGTGGTATACCTTGATAAATATTATTCATGATTATGTTTTGGCGTAAATTTCCCAACAGGTGGCGCTTTTATGCTGCACTTTTTATGATATCCGCAATAGTCTTATTTCAAGAACTAATGCACGGAATTTCATACCTTTAAAATCCTCACGATGGGCATAGATTGTCATTTAAATTTATCAAAGTGATAGCAAATTTTGAAGTATTAACATGTATGAAATAGAAGAAAGTTTTGGAATTGCCACATCCGACTAGTTTACACTAGCTTAATTTTAACACGATTATTCTAATTGGTAAATAAATCATATCAGATGTAAATTTCCAACTGGGTGGAAAATGTCCGGACCAGGATTCGAACCAGGAATCTCTTGGCTGAATGCTATGCCAGATGCTATAATCAAAAGGTTAGCTGGGAGAAAAAGTTTCACCAGATTTGTCCGGGATAGCGCAGACGGTAGAGCATTGGCGGCTTCAGCCAAGGGATCCCTTGTTCGAATTCTGGTCCGGACATTTTTCGCCCAGTTGGAAATTTACATCTGATATGATTTATTTACCAATTAGAATAATCGTGTTAAAATTAATCTAGTGTAATTACGTATCCAGCGATTTCTAGAGGTCCATTACCTGTGATTTATTCTGTTGAGCTGAACCAGATTTCAGTCCAGATGCTATAATCAATAAGGTTAGCTGGGTGAAAAAGTTCCACCAGATTCGCCCGGGAAAGCTCCGACTAGTTTATATTGTTTCGAAGAAATTATAGTTCTAAGGAATGTTTCTTATACAGGAAAAAAAGGGAAAAAAAATCAGAAATATATTTTTTGTATAATGCATTCATTTTTAGGTGCGTTCGTAATTATACAAATACGTAGCACCTATAGTCGTCGTTCAGTCCGTCTGTCTGTCCGCATATAACAGAGCAAAAACTACCCAACCGAATGGTCTGAGATTTTAACTATATAGTTGTTGCAAAATTTTGTAGAGCATTTCAAATTTTATGAAAATCGGATGTATAGTTTAATTACAGGGACAGTCAAAAGTTTTTCTTTACATTAACGGCCAATGGGAACAACTATTGCAAGTGCATTTTAATGATGTTAAAGCCTTCCGAATGGTCTGAAATTTTAAATACATAATTGTTGCAATATTTTGTCGAGCCATTTCAAATTTTATGAAAATCGAATGTATAGTTTAATTACAGGGACAGTCAAAAGTTTTCCGTTACATTACGGACAGTGGGAAAAAATTATTGCAAGTGCATTTTAATGATGTTGTAACCTTCCGAATGTTCTGAAATTTTAAATACATAAATTTTGCAATATTTTGTCGAGCCATTTCAAATTTTATGAAAATCGGATGTATAGTTTAATTACAGGGACAGTCAAAAGTTTTTCTTTACATTACGGCCAATGGGAAAAATTATTGCAAATGCATTTTAATGATGTTAAAGCCTTCCGAATGATCTGAAATTTTAAATACGTAATTGTTGTAATATTTTGTCGAGCCATTTCAAATTTTATGAAAATCGGATGCATAGTTTAATTACAGGGACAGTCAAAAGTTTTCCGTTACATTACGGCCAATGGGAAAAAAATTATTGCAAGTGCATTTTAATTATGTTAAAGCCTTCCGAATGGTCTGAAATTTTAAATATATAATTGTTGCAAAATTTTGTCGAGCCATTTCAAATTGTATGAAAATTGGATGTATAGTTTAATTACAGGGACAGTCAAAAGTGTTCCGCTACATTACGGGGAATAGGAAAAGAATTATTGAAAGTGCATTTTAATGATGTTACAGACTATGCACTTATGAAGTGCAAAAAAATATACATTAAGTACAATATGAGGTGCAAAAAAGTATTATAAAACTAGTTATACTACGAACGCACCTCATTTGCCACGTTTGACGAGCAATTTCCAACTTGTTTCTTATTGCAATTCTGCTACAATACGTACAGATTAACTATGTGACTTCATTTGTGAAAAATTTTAAAGCATTTTTTCTCTTTGTTGAAGCATAGAAATACGAAGCATTTTGTGCATGACACACAGGTGACACCTATTGCAATTAGGAATTTTGCATCTATTTCTTTTGGCATTCCAATTTAGTCAGTTATCGACCGAATATCAAATCCTTTTGTCTTAACGCAGGCTTGGGACATTTTTTCTTCCTTGTTTCTCGTTACCCTTGTATTTCGTTACATGGTTTTCCTCTCTTTAGGATGCCACCTTTTTGCCATTTTGCAAAAAATAACCAAACAGATAACAAAAAAAGATTAGCTTAGAATAACAGATTTATATTTAAATTTAATTAAATTCACTAGTACAGATAATTGAGTCATATATCATACTATTACAATGCGTCTAAACATGCTGAGTGTCTAAATTAAAAGATTCAACACCTGTAATAAAATCATATTGTAACATATCATAAAATTCCGTAATTCACATGATGTTGCACAGCTGCAACACAATCGAAATCTACTGTAATAACTAAAATGTGAAAAATTAAGCATGAATCTAGATACCTTATTTTATGTAAGTGAATATTTATTTTGTAATAACTTAACTCCAAGTACGAGCTATGCAAATCATAAGTGAATCCTGAATATTGTTATTTCCTGCCAAACTCAGTAAATAAACCCTACTGCCATCTATTAGAGTAAATATGTAATGATTTTCTGAAAACATAATGTAGCAGATATGAAACATAGATTAGTTAACTCTAGCAGATGACAAAAAAGACATGACTATTTTACCCATTGCCAAATATGCTACACGATCCATTTAAGGTTTAAGGCGATTACTCAAAATTTGCGCATAATTCTAATCTTACATTGAAACTTAAAAAATGTTTTAACGAAAAACTATTGAGATAAATATTTTTTTATATGACCTTCAAGAAGATTTAAAGTACTTAAGAAGTGTACCCTTTTTGTCGTACCTGAATAATATGATATTATTCTTTTGCGTGAGATAGGCAGAATTTAATTACAGTTTTTCTTTAAGTAATTTTTATTCTTTTCTTTTATAAAACTAAAAAGATTTTTTTAATTATCTTCTTCCTAAACATGTAATTGAATAACATATTTAGCATTAAAAAAAAGTAAAAGAAAGAAAAATCTAACTAGAAAGTTTTCTTCAATGAATGTTTTACAATAAAGAGTTTGTAGTTTAAAAACAGAAATAATACTTAAACCTTGTTGTGCTAGAATTAATTATTTTGGTAATTTAATTTTGCTTGAAGATTTAGATTCAATAATGGGTAATTAATTTTTAAAGGTATAAATTTCCAATATATATTTTTTCGATGTCAAAATATATTACACGAGTCTCACGTACGGAAGAACATGTCTAGTTAAGACCATAAGTGAATTTAATTAATGACAAATAAAGTTTGCATAAAAATATTATTTTAAATATTAGAAAAACCTAGTATGTTCTGGTCATCAAAAACTTTCTTCTATAATAATTAAATCGTTTGAAAACAAAATTAAATGACAAGATATTCTCTCTTGAGATATGGCTATCGTGAGAATCGTGAAAAACAGAGCATAGCGGCGATACCTGTTGGACAGTATACACCCAAACCTAAAAAAGGATATAATTTTTCAAAAGTGTAACATGTGTGTGTGAAATTTCCTTCTTTAGTTCTTGGAATATAGTTATGCGAAAATTGTAAAAAAAATGCAGAATAGCAGCGCCACCTGTTGCGTGATTTGCACCAAATCCGAATCAGCCAAAATGTATGTCAAGATCCAATTGAATCTGAAGTTTGAATAAATTCCGGTCGTTAGTTCCTGCGATAGAGCGTCCACAAGCTTTGTTAAACATACCGACAGACAAACACACACAGAGACAGACATACAGAAAATCTGACTGACAAACTTTTTCTAGAAACAGTCAAATCGTGTTCACGATTTTTTAAAACGTATAAATACGTCTTAAACCTGAAATCAAAGTTTTTTCCGATTAGAATAGTTTCTTTTTTTAAAAATAGAAAAAAATCAAAAACATGGGGATAAACGAAAGTTATTTTCCGTAAATTTAATCTCCTGTATAAATGTTTTTAGCTCACAGGCTATCAAAGCCTTATAGCTATTGTGCCCGCAGGTTCTGTATGTACGTGTGTAAGTATGTATGCACGTAACGCGATAAAGCTTGATTGAAACATACGATTTGCATTAATTTTTTTTCTAGGTTCATTCTGATAAGGCATTTCCCTGATTAGTTTTGGGAGATTATTGGTTAATTATAAAGGGGTGGTGGCAAACACCCCTTAACTTTGATAAATGGGTTTTTCATGCAGAATTATCAGATGTGCTTCAAATTTGGTACGCCGGATCATTCTGATAAGGCGCTTCATTGATTAGATTTGGCGGTTCATTGTTTTAGTATAAAGGGGGGGGGGCTAATACCCCTTTATTTAGATAAATGGGTTTTTCTATCCGATTTTCTTCAAATTTAGTATACCGGTTTATTCTGATAAGGCGAATCCCTGATAATATTTTGAGGTTCATTGGTTTAGTATAAAGATCGGAAACAGAGGGTTGGGGCTAATCCCCTTTAATTTATCTTTCGAGGAGATTGTTCTTTGAAATAAGAATATTGCAATATACAATTAGTGTGAATAGCCTGTGATCTCAATGCCATCAGTTTAACTGGACACTTTTCCTTTTATTTAAAGGTATTTATCATAGAATTTTTGCACGAAGAGCAAACATGCTTATGAATTATTTTTAAAAACGTCCAACATTCTGGACGTTTACGAACATAAAAAATAAGATCGTCAAGCAAATAAAGTGACTACATAAACTTTATTCTGCGATTCTAATCTGCTATTTAAAGATCAAAGAAAGTAAAACAATTGCTTTGGATGTTTTTTTATTACATGATTTTGAAGACGATTCTTAAGATACTTAATAAATAAATCTTTTCATGTCTTACGTCAAAGAAATGTACCCATTGTTTTGTAAATCATATACAAAGAATTTATATACCGATTAATTTAAAGCGTTTTTTTATCTTAAATTTAAATGATTTTTACGAATTTACTTCCGTTCTTTCTAACAGAAAAATAAATAAATCGTTTAGCTTTTTTTTTGTAACGAATTATTTATTTTATGATTCGTTTTACAAGAATGTGTTTGTAGTTTATATTTGAAATTGTATTTATCTATTTATTTGTCTGATTATTTATTTGTTTTTTCAACAAGAAGAAGTTTTTAAGCTTGCTCAATACTTTTGTATGATGAAAGAAAAGTGAGTTTCTATGAAAGGGATAAACAACTAAGATATATTTTTTTACCTATACGTACTAAAATACACGAACCTCAAACAAACGAAGAAATTTTCTACTAAGCCGCTTATACTTTGTTCGGACATTCTAATCTTACTATTAAAGCTGAAAACAGGTTGAGAGATAAAACAAAAGATTTGGATGTTTTTCATAGTATAACCCTGAAGACGCATTTTTAAAAATAGTTAAGTAACAACACTTATTTTTCTTATCTAATTAAAATGTTATTATTTTCTTGAAAATGGCAGCGAAGAAATTACATACTGTTTTGTTTCAAGTATATTCTCGTTAAAAAAATCAAATGATTTCTTCAGTTCATTTCTAACATTTTTCTAGATAGTTGAAAAGCGTTTATGACTTCGGTTTGTGTGGCAATATGACTGGCTGTACTCTAACTCGATTAAACACCCCTGGATTACCCATGAGCTTTGTATAGGTTATTGAGGCTTATGATAGAACATTCAGCATTGAAAATAAATTTGAAGCATTTATAGTTGGTTTATAGGGACATACATAATAATTGTATTTCATTAAAATTGATTAGAAAAAAGATTGTTTACAGTATATTTTAAAAGAGGTAAAATGTTTCAAAGATATTTAAATTTATATACATTATTTTGAAGACATACAGAATTGTTTCTGTAGAATATTGAATGAGCGGATTTTATCATTCCTCTACAGGGTTCAAGGATACAAAAGAATATTATCACATTATAACCCACGGGGTAAAAATCATTTGCTTGCAGTGAATTTTTGAACTGTAAATGTATGTGAAATGTAAATGTAAAAATAATTTAAATGTAAATGTAAATTTGCAAATGTAATTAATTGTAAAGTTAGTGTAAATTTAAATGCAAATGTAAGTGTATTTTTAAAATCACTGTTCCAAACATAATGAAATTTATGTGTATTTCCGAAGTGCACTGCAAGTTGCTTAGTATAGAATATGCAGTTCATAGCATTTTGTTCATTAACAGGGACTCAAAATAAATTCGTTTACAGTATTGGCTGTGAGCAGAGTTGGGCAAAATACATCGAAAAACCATTTTCGATACAAAATACAAAATACATTGTTTTTTCAACTTAAAATACAAAATACAAAATACTTTCCAAATTTAAAAAATTCAAAATACAAAATACATGTATTTTGAAAATACATTTAAAATACAAAATACATTGAAAAAAAAAAAAGACGATTGTGCATTAAATTGCATTAGTCAAATACAAAGCTGGTTTGCAAAACTGATTAATTTTTTAGAAATTATAAATTTCCAAATAAAGAAGCAAAATCAATTAAAACTCAAAGAAAAATTAAAAAAGAAAAAAAAACCCTGAAAGATTGGGGCAAAATTGTGCTTAAAAGTGTATGAAAGTTGCAGGAATAACTAATTATGAATAAACTACTTTGTAAAGGAAGTTACTCAGCAGGAATAACTGCATGAATTGATTGTGGTAGAGGTCTGCACGGCCCCGGAATTAGCACAAGGTCCGTACCCGGCCCGGCCCGCAGACCGTGCCGAGCTGGCAAAATGGAGGCGAATTTTCAAACGGGTCGGGTTGATAAAAGAAATTAAGCGGGCCTGCCGGCCGGCTATAAAATTTTAATCGGAGCCGATAAAATGTGAGCCATTTACAATGAAAGTGACTTTCGCGAGAATCAGTATAAATGTGCGTCACGAGCTGATGCTAGTTTGACAACACCAATGCAGAAATATAACATGTCTAGCATAGAAATCAGCATCGGACAGTTACGTGGTGTCTGAGCCTGAGCCATGACTTAATTTTTTTCAGCATACTCGTGTCGGGCTGAGATCAGGTTTGCATTTTTTTCTACATAGTCGACAGGGACGGAACTGAACTTTATTGTTCTCAGGATGTGTAGGGAAGGCAGTATGTTTTGTAAAAATATTAATAGCGATAATGAACTTCTCTTAACGGAACCTTTGGAAATATATCTCAAGGTGGTTCTCAAATTCACTGCTCAACAATGAGAAATTTCCTGACACATTTTCTGACTAATGTTTTACTGTAAAGGCTTAAAATTGACAGGCCTGACTATTGATGGGATTTGGAATCGAATAACGTTTTCCCTTTTTTACAAATAAATTACTTATCGAGATACAAGATATTCTTGTCACGTGACTGCAGGTTTTTCTCCTTTCCCGTGCTATCGCTTCCGAAAATCCGATTCAAAACTTTAACTTTGACAGTATTTTCTCAAAGGTATATTGCCTTTATCAAAATATGGATAACTTTATTCGATTACATAGTTTCTGAATAAGAACACCTGCCAATCTTATACGTTTCCGAAAAGAAATGAATTTAGAAATGTTTCAAACAGTAAGCTCCTTTGGATTTGAGAAATGCCTTATTTAATGGCAGAGACATAATTTTTACAAATTTACTTTTTATTATACAGCTTCAAAGGTTATCATGTTTTAACCCTCCTTTTTTTCTTTTATTCTAAACTGCATTAATTTTTTAATGAATCCTTATTTAAATGGTGAAAGTCTAAGACTCTAGGTAGTCATAAATGTTGTTATTGTGTATTTTCTGTCTTGCGAACACATAGTAATTTTAAAATATACTGTAAAATTATCCCATAAATATGTATGCAGTATTCCTTAAAAGAATCTTAATTGTATGTTTAGAAAAAATCTGTTTTGTAGAAATTGAGTTGGGCCTCATTTTAATTGATTTTTCCACGGGCTGGACCTGTTTTCACTGATTTCTGTACAGGCCGGTCAGGGCCGTGAACTGTGATATATAAACGGGCCGGCACAAGATTGTTTTAATGTGGGCCGGACCGGACCCGGGCCTGGAAATTCCGACTCGTGCAGACCTCTATATTATGGATCCGATAAGGAATCTGTTTCACGAGGCATAGGATAGCACCGTCCGCTACTGAGTGTTCGAAGCCAAAATTGAGACAGTATTGATTTTCAAAAAAAGCATAAAAAGTTTGGTGCAATTCTATTCAATAGATACATAGATATAAAAATCTCGAAAATCCTAAAAAACACAGCACAGAAAAAAGTCATCTGTAAGACGATATACACAATAAAGTTTGATGAAATTCCGTGCTCTAATTCTTGAGATATAGCTCTCACGGCCCACCTGCCAACTTCAGTTTTTTTTTTTTAATCAGCACTACGAACCAGAAAATTTATTTTTAAAAGGTACCTTTTATCTACGTGATACTTATTTCATTTCAATTTGATTTAGAAATATAGTCATTTTGACATGAAAAAAAAACGAAAAAAAAAAAAAAAGAGTTTTACATACATGTTACGGTAATCGTAAAAACACAGCATAACAACGTTACCTCTTGAGCGATGAACTCCAAATTTTATCAGCATTTATTTATTTGAAGATCTAAAATAACAGGAAATTGGATTAAATTTTGTCCATTAGTTTTTTGTATATAATTATTGTGGAAATCATGAAAAACCAGCATAGCCGCGCCACCTGTTGAGCGATATACACTAAAAGCTAATTGGCAAGTATTTCTG
This sequence comes from Maratus speciosus, assembly GCA_963932465.1. NCBI lineage: Eukaryota > Metazoa > Arthropoda > Arachnida > Araneae > Salticidae > Maratus > Maratus speciosus. The sequence continues at coordinate 358,761,472 of OZ010793.1, forward strand.
TTCAGGCCTATTGCAATTTGATGAAATTCTGTACATTGGTTCATACAATATAGCTATCATGGAATAAAATAATTAAGCATAGCAGTGCCATCTGTTGGGCGATATAAACCCAAAACTAAGTTATACCTCCGTCTATCTTAATCTGAAGTTTGATTATTATTAAACTCCATGCATTAGTTCTTGAGATTGAAGGGCCAAAAAAATCGTGTCTCACACAGACAGACACACATTTCCCAAAAATAGTTAAATCGCGTTAAGATCTCCCAAAACGTGTAAATTAAGCAAAAAACGAAGTCGAAAATTTTCACGATTCCAATACTTTGTTCTTATTTATTAGAAGAATGTAAAAACAAATTAGTCTAGTATCAGTCTTTCTTTGTATATGTCTACAAAAGAACACATTTTATAATAATCTGATATGTACAATGACACCGAATAAAATTGTTTAAATGTATTTTTTTCTTTTTATAAAATGCGCGTGTGTTTAATAAAAGCTCCCAACTACGCAAGATTTTTTAGGCCTTCCCTTGGGGCACAACTTTTCTATTATGGTGCTTTAGAAATAATGCATACAAAATTTAAAATATGTATTACTGAATGCAAAAATACAAATGAAAAATTTTGATAATTTTTTACACAAGTTGAATTATTATTATTATTAACAAAAGTGCGATTTCTTCGTACAAAGTAATTTTAAAATTAAAACACTTAGGTAAAATATCAAACCATATGTAAGCGCAAAAAAAATAAGAAATCATTTGCACTTACTATGAAAGTCTTGAAACTTTTAATATAGAGCAGAAAAAATATGAAAACTCTTACATTCGTAAAAAGAAAGGTTTTATAAAATATTCATAAAAAGTAGGGCTAATTCGAATGCAAAATTTTCAAAGCCATAAATTTCATTTTTTCATAGTCAAATCGTTCCTTTAAAAGTTAATTGTAGCAATTTTCTTGCAGTTAGTCTAATGTATTTTTTTTTTTACAAAATTTATATAATGAATGAAACAGGCGAATTTTTAAGAACTCCTTTTTCGACATTTTTAAATACTACTAGACCACAAAAAAAAATTGAGCTTCTTATATCTGTGGTCAATGGGATATTGTTGGTTAGAGCGCTGCACCTGTGCAACTCAGAAAGATCCTTCCGTTCTATCACAATACATGTTTTTTTTTTCTTCTAATTCCCACAGAAACATTAAGATACATAAGTTATTTTTGCAACTAATCAGCAAGAATACGTTTGTTGTATCAAAACAACATATTCATCAACCTCCTTATCTCAGCAATAGTTGAAAAGTTTGCTTATATTAACTTCCAGAACAGAATTTGAAAACTAATTAAAACAAACCGCCGTGTATTTCCTTTTAGTGAATCGCAGCTTTTCTCTGTGCGGTTTAAACATGACAGTTTGAAATTTGGAAAAAATGTATTTTGAGTATTTTCAAAATACAAAATACATTGTAAAACCATCAGAATATACATTTAAAAAATACTTTGATCTTATCCGTTTAAAATACAAAATACAAGATACAAATGTATTTTGAAAATGTATTTCAAATACATGTATTTTCGATACTGCCCAACTCTGGCTGTGAGTGATAACAACTGGAAGTGCATTTTCTTATCTGGTATGCGTTCTAAAACTTAGATTACTTTACATTATGTGGTGTGTATATATTCTATAGCGCATATACAGGGATTCTAAAAAGATTATCAACGTTACTATCGTTGGAGGTGAGGTCTTTTTTAATAGTTTCTTATAATCTTTTTCAGTGAAATTTTATTAAGTACACTAAAAAATGTTTGTACATTATAAATAAATTCATATGCAGGTTTAGGCAGAGAACTGGATACATTACCGTCTACGTGTAGTAATTACTGAAAGTGCGAATTTAGTTATGTTATGCATTTCCTTTCTGAATTAAATTTTTGCTTAATTTTTGGTGTGTATTAAAATATGTAGATCATACACAGGGCTGCACAAAATATTTTAACATGTATAGGCTGTAAAAGTTGAAAAATCTTCTCCGATGCGCTTTGCGTTTTATATATGAAGTAAATTTTAGTAAAACGTGTCGAGTGTAGCAAATTTAGAGATCATATACAGGGCGACGCAAATGGTTCGCATGTGGTTTTCGTACTTTATCTTATGTAGGCGTTAGTTGCTGAAATGTGGAGTTCGAATATATTATGCATTATTTATATTGAATATTTAAATATTTTATTTTAACTTATTAAATTGTAATGTATTCTATACTGTAAATGTATGAAAGTGATTCATAATCCAATCAGAGCGCATGATTTCTCTTTCTTCTATCTTTCTGTTTCTTTCTAACATGTAATTTAACAATATACTTAGGTTTAAAAACGTAAAAGGGAGTTTTATCCAGCAAATGTCTTCATAATAAAATAGGTATTTTACAATGATAAAGTGTCATAAATACCTACCTTTAAAGAAAATATATTTTTACGAAGTAGAATATCTTATGATAATTGTACAGAAGATATTAAATAAAAAAGAAAAGTGCCCAGCTAAACTGATGGCATTGAGCTCACAGGCTATTCACACTAATTGTATATTATACTCTTATTTTAAAGAATAATGCGCCTCAAAAAAAAAAAAAAATAAGTGAAGGGGAATTAGCCTCCTTTTCCCCCTTTATACTTAACCAATGAACCTCCAAATCTAATCAGGGAAGCTCCTTATTATAATAAACAGGTATACCAAATTTGGAGCAAATCGAATAATCCTGCAAAAAAATCCCATTCATCTAAATTAAGGGGGTGGACTAGCCCCCCTTTATATCCTTAACCAATTAATCCCCAAAACGAATCAGGGAAGCTCCTTAACATAATAAACCGGTATACCAAATTTGGAGCAAAGTGAATAATTCTGCATGAAAAACCCGTTTATATAAATTAAGGGGGTGGGCTAGCCCCCTTCCCCCTTTAACCTTAACCAATGAACCCCCAAAACTAATCAGAGAAGTTCCTTAACATAATAAACCGGTATACCAAATTCGGAGTAAATCGAATGATTCTTCATGAAAAACCCATTTATCTGAATTAAGGGGGTGGACTAACCCCCTTTTCCCCCTTTATCCTTAACAAATGAACCCTCAAAACTAATCAGGAAGTTTCTTAACATAATAAACCGGTATACCAAACTCGGGGCAAATCGAATGATTCTTCATGAAAAACCCATTTATCTGAATTAAGGGGGTGGACTAACCCCCTTTTCCCCCTTTATCCTTAACCAATGAACCCCCAAAACTAATCAGGGAAGTTCTTTAACATAATAAACCGGTATACCAAATTCGGAGCAAATCGAATCATTCTGCATGAAAAACCCATTTATCTGAATTAAAAGGGGTGGACTAACCCCCATTTTCCCCTTTTATCCTTAATCAATGAACCCCCAAAACTAATGAGGGAAGTTCCTTAACATAATAAACCGGTATACCAAATTCGGAGCAAATCGAATGATTCTGCATGAAATACCCATTTATCTGAATTAAGTTGGTGGACTAACCCCCCTTTTCCCCCTTTATCCTTAACCAATGAACCCCAAAAACTAATCAGGGAAGTTCCTTAACATAATAAACCGGTATACCAAATTCGGAGCAAATCGAATGATTCTTCATGAAAAACCCCTTTTTCTGAATTAAGGGGGTGGACTAACACCCTTTTCCCCCTTTATCCTTAACCAATGAACTCCCAAAACTAATCAGGGAAGTTCCTTAACATAATAAACCGGTATACCAAATTCGGAGCAAATCGAATGATTCTTCATGAAAAACCCCTTTTTCTGAATTAAGGGGGTGGACTAACCCCCTTTTCCCCCTTTATCCTTAACCAATGAACCCCCAAAACTAATCAGGGAAGTTCCTTAACATAATAAACCGGTATACCAAATTCGGAGCAAATCGAATGATTCTTCATGAAAAACCCCTTTTTCTGAATTAAGGGGGTGGACTAACCCCCTTTTCCCCCTTTATCCTTAACCAATGAACCCCCAAAACTAATCAGGGAAGTTCCTTAACATAATAAACCGGTATACCAAATTCGGAGCAAATCGAATGATTCTTCATGAAAAACCCCTTTTACTGAATTAAGGGGGTGGACTAACCCCCTTTTCCCCCTTTATCCTTAACCAATGAACCCCCAAAACTAATCAGGGAAGTTCTTTAACATAATAAACCGGTATACCAAATTCGGAGCAAATCGAATCATTCTGCATGAAAAACCCATTTATCTGAATTAAAAGGGGTGGACTAACCCTCTTTTATCCTTAATCAATGAACCCCCAAAACTAATGAGGGAATTTCCTTAACATAATAAACCGGTATACCAAATTCGGAGCAAATCGAATGATTCTTCATGAAAAACCCCTTTTTTCTGAATTAAGGGGGTGGACTAACCCCCTTTTCCCCCTTTATCCTTAACCAATGAACCCCAAAACTAATCAGGGAAGTTCTTTAACATAATAAACCGGTATACCAAATTCGGAGCAAATCGAATCATTCTGCATGAAAAACCCATTTATCTGAATTAAAAGGGGTGGACTAACCCCCATTTTCCCCTTTTATCCTTAATCAATGAAACCCCAAAACTAATGAGGGAAGTTCCTTAACATAATAAACCGGTATACCAAATTCGGAGCAAATCGAATGATTCTGCATGAAAAACCCATTTATCTGAATTAAGTTGGTGGACTAACCCCCCTTTTCCCCCTTTATCCTTAACCAATGAACCCCAAAAACTAATCAGGGGAGTTCCTTAACATAATAAACCGGTATACCAAATTCGGAGCAAATCGAATGATTCTTCATGAAAAACCCCTTTTTCTGAATTAAGGGGGTGGACTAACCCCCTTTTCCCCCTTTATCCTTAACCAATGAACCCCCAAAACTAATCAGGGAAGTTCCTTAACATAATAAACCGGTATACCAAATTCGGAGCAAATCGAATGATTCTGCATGAAAAACCCTTTTATCTGAATTAAGGGGGTGGACTAACCCCCTTTTCCCCCTTTATCCTTAACCAATGAACCCCCAAAACTAATCAGGGAAGTTCCTTAACATAATAAACCGGTATACCAAATTCGGAGCAAATCGAATGATTCTGCATGAAAAACCCATTTATCTGAATTAAGGGGTTGGACTAACCCCGTTTTTCCCCTTTTATCCTTAACCAATGAACTCCTAAAACTTCTTAGGGAAGCGCCTTATAACAATGAACCTAGAAAAACATTTTGAAGCAAATCGGATGTTTCTATCAAGAGTTATCGCGTTACGTACATACATACATACGTACATACATACAGAACTGGCGGGCACATTAGCTCTCAGGCTTTGATAGCCTGTGAGCTAAAAATACACATCATACAATTTAATCACTAAATGAGAACAAAGAAAAACGAAAATAGCAATTGGATTATGAATTATATCTTCTTACAACCGATGTAAAATAAATGCTTAGGGTCGTATCCATATACTAAAATTAAACCAATTTCTGAAATTTTCGATATGAACAGCTAATTTTTACAACATATTTTGATTTTTCGGTACATTTTATCTTCAATTACAACACGGGACATCCTTCAATCAATTAGTTTAGGAATTAGGAAGGTTTATATTTTTAAACTCGTAATGTTAAATTTATTTTTATTGGTTGCAAAACTCACGGCAATTCGAGCAATGTTTAACGCGCCACTCAAAATTGCTTACAATACTCTTTGACGTTAGTTAAATTTTTATGTAGTTGGATACCGTTGAACCCTCATTTGTGCGGACTTCCAAAGTAGATCTGCACTAAACAATGTAAAGAATTAAATGTATAAATACTATCAAATGCATTGAATTAATTACATTTTTTTAAGAAACTCAGTAAGTTAGAACTTTATACTAAAGGCATCATATTTTTTTTTAATTTTAGTATGCTTAGTAAAAAATAAAATTAATGATAATATTGTCCAATCAGAAGAACCGATTACGCAGGACCAGCAGAATGTGCAAACAAAGTATTGTAACATTATTAATATATATTAAGATTATTAAATCACTGTTAAAAGTTGGTATTGATGAGAATTAATGATTAAAATTAAGATTTAGGAATTTGGATAATATAAGATATGTTAAATAATTTATATTAAATATGCTGTGAAAGAACCAATTCTTGAAAGAATTACTGCAATAATAACTATTGATTTAAAATGTTTTCTTTATGTTTATATTGCCTAACTAGTTTGATAAAATCAAATTATATGGTTTATATGAGGATTAATATGATTATATTTATTACTTAGGCAATTAAATGATCGTTCCTATCATTTTGCAACCCGGTGTATTGTTTGGATAGACACATAATGGGACAATGAGAAAAAGAGTTGCTAAATAGGGAAGCTTGTAAGTGAGAAAATAGGTATCAAACATTTTGATTAAAATTTTGCCTGCAAAGTACTGGAGAAATTATATCTTTCAATATCTGATATGTTTATTATTGTTTCTGCTTGTAAACTTCAGGCGGATAACGAAACATTTTGCAAATGGCGTTATTTTTTACTGGTGCTGTTCCATATCCATATATAGCTTTAATTCTAGAGTCTTTAAACTTATTTCAGTGTCGCGGCACGAAATGCTATGGAAAAAACTAACGTAATTATATTTTTGAAATGTTTAATGTGTGCCTAAACTGATGCATAATACAGAGGGTGTTTACAAATATTGGGAACTATTTTGATGTTAAATTAAAAAACAGCGAGAAACAACATGGGAAAAATCTGGCAATATATAATATCGTGGTAACTGAAATATTGGCTACTAAGAAAAAATATTGCCTGCTAAGTGAAATGACACGCAAAAGAAGCGGGCGGTTTCAAGGTTATATATTTGCTCTTTCCAAAGAGATTTATTAAGAAAATATATATGAAAATCATTTAGCTAGTGATAAGTGGAAAAAAATATCGAAATTGATGATGCATGTGTTTAGCTAAATGATTGTAATAAAAAGAATTGATATATTACCGGAAAAAGAGGCCAAAAAGTCTTACAACTTTAGTTCAAACACTGCAAAGAAAGTTTCTCTAAAGGATTTATGGTGATTGCTGGAATCTCTTCAACGGAAAATTAAAGATCAGAAAAGTTGAGGATAATGTCAAATTTAAGAAATGTCCAACCCATGAAATGTCCTATTCACGGGCATCGAAACATACTACTGTGAGCAAAAAGTACCAGGAATGGTAGTATAAAACAAAAGGTATCAATTTATCGGTCAAAATTTATTGCATCTCCTTCAAAAGAATCTCCCGCAATTATAATGCACTTCTGCCAGTGTTTTTTACAGCCGTCAAAACATGCCTTAAAATGCGAGTAGTAAGTCAAAATTACGTCCATTTCTAATCATATCATAATATTAAAATATTTATTTGCTTAAAAGACGTTATAAACACATTAAAAGTAAATTAAAAACTCTTTATTGGAGGTTTTTTTTGGAGGAGTTTGTAACGATACATTATCTTTTCGTATCCCGAATTTATGGGTTGAATGTTTGAATAAATTACGGCATCGCGACATAGAGGGAACACGAGCAATCGCGAAAATATAGGGCGCGTTACATGATTACTTGTTTATTTTCGATGATTTTTTCCATTTTTCATTATGCATTTGTAATTTTCTATTATACATTCTGACGACGACTCAGAAAATGAGTTGAAACATGTAAATAAAGAGTTTTTAATTTACTTTTAATGTGTTTATAACGTCTTTTAAGCAAATAAATATTTTAATATTATGATATGCCTTAAAGTATTTGAAACGCCTTCAGAGTACGTAGAGAATTTTCTTTTATAGACGTAATGGACTCAAAAGGTTGACCACGAAGAGAAAATTTGGTAATAAGAAAAAATCACACGGTGCCATATCAGACGAATACGGTGAAGCTTGTGTAGCCGTATTTTTGAATGTTTGGTTAAAAACTCACGAATAACAGTAGTCTGCATGATATCAGATGATTAAAAACCAATGACTGCCCTTGATGCACTTTTTATGCTGATTACAAAACTGTTCTTAGTTTTCTTGTATCACATATAGTTTGTTTGCAATCGACCCGAGTTGATTGCGAAGATTCATCGTTGAGAACAAGCATTAAGTAGTAGTCACATATAATGTAAATTGTCCTTCATTACACACGAAAAATTAAAAGCTGGAATTTTCTTTGGTTTTCAAATCAAAAAACTGATGAAGGACAAGAATTTTGAAAAAACGATGAATGAGACAGAAAAAGACACATGGGCCACTTTTAAATGTGTTAACGGCTTTCTAGGGAATAGATCCAAATAACAGGAATATTGTAGAAACAATGCTGGAAAATTTCAAGAAGTTGGGCTGTGATATGTGTAAAAATGCACTTCTGCATTCCCATATTGACTACTTTTCAAAAAATCTGGGACATTACAGTGAAGAGTATAAGGGAAGATGGAATATAAATATGATGGCAGACTATTGTTGGATGTTGAAGAGGGACATAAACGATGAAGGAGGATCAGCAAGAAAGTCAAAAAGAAGAATGTTTGTGTAATTGAACACTGTTTACTTTTCGTTTTATTAAAGCAATTTCATGAACTTATAAGGACGTTTTTACAGTATTTTTAACATGTCTAATGAAATACTTTGTATCAAATTGTGATAAATTTTTAATTGCATTAATTAAAATATCGAAAACACAACCTCTTATTTTTTGTAAAATCCTGACGTGATAGATAAAAATGGAGTTTATATTCGGAATCAACTTCAAAAATGGATTCAGAAAAACTTGTTAACAAGAAACCATCTGACAAAAAGTTGAAAAATGCAGGTTAGTGTAATATTCGCACTGTGAAATGGGGCATTATCGTGGTGCAAAACCCACGTTTTCGCGCTACATTTCTAGCCGTTTTCGACGACTTGCTTCGCGCACACTGCGTAAAACTTAGAAATAATAATTTTTATTTACCCTCTACTTGGTATAGTTGGTAGAAATTCCTAATGCACAAAATCACAGAAATAAAAGAAAACAGTCAACATTATCTTGAGTGACATTAAAGTTGCCTTTTCGATGTTGCTTCCACCTTCGAGCACATATTCACTTGATTGTTGAGCTGTTTCTGTATCAAAATCATACATCCAAATTTCATCGCCGGTAATAATGTGTTTTAGAAAGGATGAGCCAAAGTATCTCTTGGACCACGTGAGCACTTTGTTGTTTTTGAAACAAACTCAAAATTCTTGTAATAACTGCAGAAGCGGTGCGTAGCCAACCTAATTGATCTATTAAAAATGCTTGACAATAGCCAAATTATATATAAACTTGTTCAATAACACTGATAAACAAGAAACTTTTTCTTGGCAAATTTTAACAGATTTAAGTAACCATACCCTAGGCAATTTAAGAAATATTCACAAAAAGGTGAAGTTGGTTTCTGTTTCAGAGATATCTGTGTTTAAATATTTATGTTATTATGTTAAATATTATGTTATTTCATTGCCTTTTAAGGTACTTTGTTTCTACAGTCTAATGAACCTGAACGTGAAAAAATATCTTCTACATATATTTAGGCGCCAACAAGATGTGTTTCTTTCATGTGAAAAATGCAGCACAGCAACGCCACCTGTTGGGCGAATTACAACAAAACATAATAAGCACCAATTCATATGAAGGACTATTTTAACTTACACTTTTTACGGGGGAAGGAGAAAGCAGAAATATATAGATAGATAGATAGATAGAATAATACAGGGCTCGTACACATTTCTCTAAATAAAAATCAAGGGCTTTCAAAGACTTTCAAGGACCAAAATATAAAAATGTAAGGACCTACAAATGAAATAAACTGATAAATTATAATATGCATTTTCTGATACTGGGTTTCATTTTTGTAAATACAAGTTTTAAACATTCAAATGGCCGGGACGGGGGCGGGGGGATTTCAGCGTGTGACAATAGAAATTTAGAAAATTTAAAATAGCAAATGCTGCAGATGAAAAAACTAGTCGGATGTGCCAATCCCACAACTTTCTTCTACCTCATACATGTTAATACTACAAAATTCACTATCAGAGTGCCAACATTAAATAGCAATCTATGCCTATCATGAGGATTCTAAAGGTATGAAATTCCGTGCATTAATTCTTCAGATATAAATAATGCTATAATAGTGTAAATCCTGCAAAATGCAGCATAGAAGTGCTATCTGTTGAATTATTGACACTATCTGTTGAGTGATTGGTCAGCAACAACTTTTGTTAACTTCTGACAGAATCTGCAGTTTGATGAAAATCCGTGCATTAGTTTTTGAGATAGAGTTATTGCGGAAATCAGGAAAAATTCATCACAGCAGCATCACCTGTTTGGCGATTTACACCAAAACATAATCATCCCCTATATTTATTAAGGTAAATCGGAATCTGAAGTTTGATGGCTTTCATTCAAGGACGTTGCGCATAGTTTCTTAGGGAATAACAAAACTGCAAGTTACAAGCGTATAGTTCAAAGTATGGTAAACAATTAAAAAAAAATAAATTGTCACATGCCATTAAAGCTTCATTTCTTGCTCTCTCACATTGAATTTTTCCCAGATAATCAGGGAGCAATTAGCAACGAGCATGGTGAACGATTTCATCAACAAATTTCTGCTATTGAGTCTCGTTGTCGATCGCAATGGAATGCAGCTTTGCTTGCCGATTACTGTTGTTCATCAAGAATAAAGATACTGAGCATAAATATAAACGCAAAAATAGGTACTAATGTACTCAAATTAATACACTTAAATTGTGTTCAGCTGCGTAAAATGTGTGGAAAATATATGGAAAATGTGTATAAACAGTGTACAAGTATACTGCTGGTAAATTTAACATTTATGTATTATTACTATGCATTATTGCACGATCTCCTAAATTGTAATATATCATAATCTATACTAATTTTATAAATAGGTAAAAATTGTTTATTTGTAGGAGGTAAGCTCTGGAACTACCGAACCGATTCCAAAAGTAATGGTATCAAAATGATGGTGTTAGTCCAACTTAGAACATAGGCTATATCTTATGTCCGTGCCACTAGTCTAAAGGGGGTGCAGAAGCAAAAAAACGTTCTAAAAATTAGATTTTTTCTTACTGAAGGGCCTAGAAACATGAAAATTGGAATGGTAGTTACTTATAAGATACTAATGATCTCCAAGGACATTTCTTAAAATAATCGAAATTAAAAAGGGGTGAAAATGCGCGAAAGCGTTCTAAAAAACGTTCTAAATGGCGATTTATACGCAATTTCTAGAAGTACCAAACCAATTTAAAAAGTAATGGTGTTAAAATGATGGTGACAACCCTTGCTCCAACATAGGCTATATTTCATGTCGATGCCACTGCCCCTGAAGGGGGTGCAGGAGCAAGAAAACGTTCGAAATTGCGTTTTTTGTGTTACTGAAGGGCCCAGATACATGGAATTTGGCACGGTAGTTACTTATTAGATATAAATTATCTCTAAGAACATTTCTTAAAAGATTCGAAATTTAAAAGGGGTGAAAATGCGCGAAAATCGTTGTAAAAAAACGTTCTAAATGGCGATTTTTACGCAATATCAAGAACTACCAACCCGACTTCAAAAATAATCGTGTCAAAATGATGGTGTCAACCCTTGCTCTAACATACGCGACATTTTATGTCAGTTGCACTACTCGCAAAGGGGGTGCAGGAGCAAAAAAAGTTCCAAAATGCGAATTTTTGTGTTACTGAAGGTCCTATAGAAACATGAAATTTTGAATGGTAGTTACTTATAAGATATAAATTATCTCTAAGGACATTTTTTTAAAAATTCGAAATTTAAAAGGGGTAAAAATGCGCGAAAAGAGTTCTAAAAAACGTTCTAAATGGCGATTTCTACGCAATCTCAGAAAGTACCCAACCTGTTTCAAAAGTAATGGTTCGAAATTGATGATGACAGCCCTTGCTTCAACGTAGGTTCTATTTCATGTCGGTGTCACTACCACCTAGGGGTTGTAGAAGCAAAAAACGTTTTAAACTGCGATTTTTGTGTTAATGAAGGGCCTAGAATCCTGAAATTAGGCAGGACAGCTATTTATAAGATACAAATTATCTTTAAGAACATTTCCTAAAAAATTGAAATTTAAAAAGGGTGAAAATGAGCGAAAAGCGTTCTAAAAACTTTCTAAATTTCAATTTCTAAGCAATCTTAGGAAGTACCGAACCGATTTAAAAAATAATGGTGTGAAAACGATGGTGACAGCCCTCGCTCCAACATAGGCTGTATTGCATGTCGGTGCCACTACCGCAAAGCTGGTGAAGGAGCAAAAAACGATCTAAATTGCATTTTTTGTAATACTGCAGGGGCTTGAAAGGGGCAACTTGAAACTAGGCATGGTAGTTAAGATATAAATGATCTCTAAGAACATATCCTAAATAATTCGAGATTTAAAGGGTGTGAAAATGGACGAAAAACGTTCTAAATTACGATTTTTATGCAGTCGTATGAAATACGAAACAGATTTCAAACATAATGGATGTAAATTGTTGGTGATAGAAACTGCTCAAACATAAGCTATATTTTATGTCGGTGCTACAACCCCTAGAAGGTTGCAGGAGCAAAAAACTTTCTAAATTGCGATCTCTGCGGTACTGAAGAGGCTAGAAACTTTAAATATAGCACGGTAGTGACTTATAAAATATAAATGTCCTCTAAGAACAGTCGAAAATAAATTTGAAATTAAAAAGGGGTGAAGCGAAGGGAAGGAGCAAAAACATTCTAAAAGAGTCCTAAATTACGATTTCTATGGAATCTCAGGAAATAATAAGCCGATTACAGAAGTTATTGGTTGCGAATCAAGAGAGATAGTTCCTGATCCTATATAGACTATATTTTATGCCGATGTCACTACCACCTGGTTAGCAGGAACAACAAGAAATCCTTAAAAAACATCTAAATTCCGTTTTCTATAGAATATTAGGAAATACCAACCGATTTCAAGGTTAATGTTGGAAAATTAATGGTGACAGTTGCTGTTTCAACATTTTTCGAGACATTCTGTTTCAACTCCGGTTCGGCATTTTATGTTGGTGCCACTAACACCAGAGAGGTGGTAGACTGTTAGACAAGAAGCTTAGAATTTGACATGGTGGTTAATTTTAAGATGTAATTGTGTTAAGATGGTTTCTAAATAATTCAAATCTTCAAATGAGTACTGAAATGAGCATAAAAGTCTCCAAATACTTTCTAAATTATCATTTATTTGGAATTAGTTTTAGTTTTTATTAATTATAATCTTATTTCTGCCTATTGCACTTTTATAATGAAGTTTAGTCAAACTCTGGCTTAATTTGTAATTTTTGAATTATTTCAAAAAGTGTTCTGCTAATAAAAAATAGTCATGCAAATGTCACTTGGCATATCTCAACTATTACGTGAGCAAAGCCGCGGGGTTTGCTAGTAACTTATAAATACATATCCTTTGTTAAAAAAATAATAGCTAAGTAAAAATTTCTAATATAAGTTTTATTTACCCAAGAATGTATATAATTGGAATATTAGCTTTAAATTTAAGGAAAAATTAAAAAGTCAGTTTTTTTTTATCAGTGTAATGTTTCTTATTGTCAAACGATGATCACCAAATACAAATTCTCTGACCTTATCGATATCTTGTTCATTAATCGAAGTGGGTAATCTTCCAGATCGTGGATCTTCCTCGATGTACTCTGTACCCTATTTAAACTTTTCATACCTATCAATTACTGTTTTTTTTTAGAAACAGTCATTTTTAAAAGGTTTCTGAAACATTTCAAATGCTTTAGCAGCAGAAATTTCATTACGAAAAAAATATCTAATACATATTCTTTGCCCAATAATGTTCCCCATTTCGGAAAATCTTCAGAATGAAATTTTTATCTCATTAAAAACAAATTTATTTTCTGACATTAAAATGAAATAAATTGCTGTCTATATTGACATGTTTATAAAAATCGTAAAAATGTCTCCCAAAAGTTTCCAGACGATATCTACTATAAACGTATTTTAAATGAAGCATTCCGGATGTTTTTTTTTATCAGAGTAGTAAAGTTTGCATCCATTGAAGAAATTGACTAGGAAGATTATTGTTTGCGAATACCAGTAGGAACAGTAGAATTTCTTCTATATTCTTTTAACACTGTATCAGTGCGAATACTTTATCTTTTTTCGTAATTCTAATCTTACATTTAAAGATGAAAGAAAGTTTTAAAGAAAATCTATTGTGTCAAATATTTTTTTTAAATAATATGACTTAGAGAAGATTTAAAGTCCTTAAGAAGTCTACCTTTTTTGTCTTACCTCAATAAGATGCTATTATTCTTTTGTATGAGAGAGATAGAATCTAATTACAGTTCTCTTTTAGATAATTTTTATTCTTTTCTTTTAATAAAAATATTGTTCTAATTAGCCTCTTGCTAACATGTAATTGAATAACGTATTTTAGTCTTAAAAACAGGAAAACAAAACAAAAAAACTAACCAAAAAGTTTTCTTTGATGAATTTTTTACGAAGAAGAGTTTGTAGTTTAAATACAGAAATTGTTCTTAAACCTTGTTGTACTAGTGTTAATTATTTCGGTAATTTAACTTTTTCTTAATGATTTAGATTCAATAATGGGTAATTACGTTAAGGTATAATCTTCTAATATATATATATATATATATATTTAATGTCAAAATATATTACTCGAATCTGAAATACGCAAGCATATGTCTAATTACGACTATAGATAAAGTTAATTAATGCTCTTTAATGAAAATTAATGTTTTGCCATAAAATTATTATTTTAAATATTAGAAAAAACTAGTATGTTCTGGACATCACAAAACTTTATTCTGTATTAATCAAATTGTTTGAAAACGAACTTAAATTACAATCTAATCGTTCTTGAGGTATAACTATGGGGAGAATAGTAAAAAACAGATCATAGCACCGACAATTGTTGGGCGGTATACACCCAAAATGAAATAGGACATATTTTTACAAAGGTCGAACATGACATGAAGTTTGTCCTTCATTAGTACTTGGAATATAACTATCGCGGAAATCAAGGTAAACAAAATCTAGGATAGCAGCGCCACCTGTTGGGCGATTTACACTAAAAGTCAATCAATCAAAACATATGACAAGATCTAACTGAATCCGAAGTTTGATTAAATTCCGTACATAAGTTTTTGAGCTAGAACGGCCATAAACTTTGTGACACGTACCGACAGATAAACCCACACAGAGACAGACACACAGTCAGACTGACCGAAAAACTTTTTCTAAAAACAGTCAAATCGACATCCCGATTTTCCGTATAAACCCATAAATCCATCAAAAACTGGAAGTCAAAGTTTTTCCGGAATCGAATATTTTATTTTTTTAAAGATAGGAAGAAGCAAAACATGTTGATAAACGAAAGCTCTATTCCGTATATTTAGTTTCCTCTATACAGGGTGATTAAAAAAAAATGTTTACAAAATGACATTGCAAATCAGGCATACAAAAATGATGAGAAATCATGGAGCATAGGGTCCCAAATCACTTATTTAGTCACAAATACAGTGAGTTTCATCCTAACTCAATTTGGGTTTAAGGTTATCACTTTCAGAAAACTGAAGTATATCATAATAAAATATTTAATCGACATTCTCACCTTTGTTGAAAATGTGATAACACCAAACAGAAGTTGTAGAAGTTTGCATTAAACGCGTCAGCAGTATGCACTGGACGCTCCACATTTTGGACTGTGATTATCAATCTATACGGTATCATCGATTGCTGGAGAAACATGTTTTTCCAGATCTTTTCATAATGTTATCACATTTCACACAAAAGAAGGTAGGGGAGATGGGGGCACATGTGAACAGTTTGCAAATATAGTTTTTTTCTCATAACTGGATTAATTTCTATAAACAAAAATTACTTAATATAGGAAACAGGACTTTCTTTTGCACATGGTATTTTTTTTTACTGTATACATCTTATTACATTTTTTAATAGTTTTATAAATTCAAAAAGTTGTTCACATGTGCCCCATATGCGGGGTATTTGTGAACACACGCGGGGCACATGTGAACACAAGGAAAAAATATCTTTAACATGATTTTTATTCTGTTATTCATTTGTCATCGTAATCATTAGTTATATTACCTTTTAAATTCACCATAAAGAAAAAAATATATATATATATTTCTCTAGTTTCTGGGTGATATGTTTAAGCAAAAAATTATAAAATGAAAATAAGTATTTTTTTTTTTGGGGGGGGGGGGAGGCTTGGATGATTCATTAAGTATTGTTGCAATAAAATAAAAAATAAAGAAGCAATTTTAAAAAAGAAATTAAAACTTTTAAATTTTGCTTAAGGGTTTTTGTTTGGGAGAAATTTTAGGGAGGGGGCATTTACATACTATTTATCGGAAATCTGCCGAAATACGCAAGATTCTCATTCCTGTATTTGCCTTATGTACTTGTAAATTATAGATAAAGAAGTGTTTTTTAATGATTCATAAAATCTCGACTATAACCCACCCCCCCAACTTCTTTTGCTTTTGAAAGAGGGGGGGGGGGTGTACAATCGGGATTTTACGGTAGTTATCAGTTTAAAAATTTTACTTTCTTAAACTATTACTGGTATCTATCTCCATTCAAAGCATCATATACTTAACTGTTTTAGAGATAGAAGTAAGCCATCATTGCAAGGTTAGAACAAATGTAATAGAAAAATTTGCAAAGTTGTTCAAGGTAATACTTTTGTATTAACAATGCATAAAAAATATTGTTGTAAACCGTTTAGTAAAATAATATATAACACTTATTGCATTTTAGAAAACATTAAATTTATTTAAAGTACAATTGAATATGTATTTGCTGCAAGATGTGTTTGTGGAAGTTTCAATAAAAAATTAACTTTGTGTGAGGAAAATATCTTCTGTTTCAGGAAAATTGTAGATAATGGAACTGACATTATTTCTCATTAAGTTAACTGTAAGAAACAGAATCACAGAATGATTACTGGGGAACTAATGAACTGTTCATATCTGCCCCAGCTAGTCTGTTCACAAGTGCTCACATTGCTGCTTCTGTTAAATTCATAAATCATTAACATTTCTCAATTTTAGAAGAAAAAGAACTTTATCAAAAATGTTTATTAGTGTTCATAGTATATTTTAAAACACTCAAATTGAAGTAAATGAATAAATAAATAAAGTTATTCGCTTTTCAACTTGGAACAAGGATTTTACTTTTGTGATCTAAAAACAGTATTTTGGTTACAGAGGACAAACAAAATGTCATAGAGCTTCAAAAAGTTTTTACCATATGTCTACAGGTGCTATCATCTTTAGTATTTTTTTTCAAATGAAAAAACTTATAATGACTATTGAAAAATTGCAATGTTCACATGTTCCCCGTGTTCACATGTGCCTCCATCTCCTCTACGTATTGGTGCATTTTCATTACAATGTTTTTATTTTTCTCGAAATTATTACCGTCAATCAAGGATCAGAGTGGAATACCCTGCATTTGCGATTAGATAAGTGGTTTGCGATCCTATGTTCCTATGTGATTTTTTATCCTTACTACATGCCTGATTTTCCGTGACATTTTGCGTCTAGCAAATTATTTTTATATACGAACATAAAGAATGAGATCGTCAAGAAAATAAAAGTCTCATTAAGATGCTTACAAAAGCTTTTCTCTGGGATTCTAATCTCCTATTTAAAGATCAAAGAAAGTAAAACAATTGCTTCGGATATTTTTTATTATATGATCTTCAAGAAGACTTCTTAAAATACTTAACAAGCAAATCTTTTGTTGTTTTACATCAATAAAATGTCCCTATTATTTTGTATATCATATAGAAAGAATTTGTATACTGTTTAAAGTACTTTTTTATTTTTATTTTTTTATACAAATTTAAAATGTCCTTACGAAACGATTTTCTTTTGTTTTAAAATGTAAATTAACAAACCGTTTAACCTTTTTCTACAAACCTTTTATTTTACAATTCTTTTATCAAGAATATATTTGTAGTTTAGATAGTGAAATTGTATTTAATTATTTCTTTCTTTATTTTTTAAGAAGAAGAAGTTTTTTTAGCTTGCTCAATACTTCTGTATGATGAAAGATAAGTAGGATTCTTCCAAAGTGATAAACAACTAGGAGATATTTATTTACCTATACTAAAGTAAAGTATATGAACCTCAAGCAAAGAAAGAAATTTTCTCGTAAGCCGCTTATACTTTGTTCGGAGATTCTAATCTTACTATTAAAATTGAAAACAGGTTGAGGGATAAAACAAAAGCTTTGGATGTTTTCATAATATAACCTTCAAGACATTTTCCTTAAAATAGTTAAATAATAACCCTTACTTTTTTATCTAATTAAAACTATATTATTCTCTTGAAAATGGCAACGAAGAATTTACATGCGGTTTTGTTTCAAGTAACTTCTCGTTAAAAACAAATCAAACAGTTTTTAACACTTTCCAAGATGGTTGAAAAACGCTTATGACAAACTACATAATGTGAACTTTAAAAAACTCGCTGTTTACTTAAAAGACGACAAATAATAATAATACAGATGTTACGAGTTAAAAAATATACCGTTTATTTAAATTTCAAAGTACTTCCTGTCTGCAATCCCGCAGTCACCGTAACTTTGTTTTAAATGGGTAACTGTAAAGCTGTAGTGCTTTGGATTAAACCAATGTCGAGGAAAATTTCTGGGTGTTTATGTTTTCAGGTTATTTAAACCTATATTGTGGATATTGTATGATATTGTGTCGTTGTATACTTGATCGCGTTTACACAGTTTACAGATAACCTTTAAGTTACGTATGTGAACAAAGCGGCATATTGAAAACAACAAAATGAAGTCTAAAATGAAAGCGACGTATACAAACAAGGTGGAATGTTGAAAGATAACATATTAAAATGAAGAGAACAGCAGTTAAACATTTTCCTGAACACAAGTTTAACCCATTTATGCCTCGCGTCCATTTTTGGGATGCTTCGAATTAAAATAAATTTATATAATTTTCTTCTTCTTTACAACAAGAAAATTGTATGCAATAATTGATGAGCTAAGTGGAAGAACATATTAAGTAACAAAAATTACATTTGAAGAAATTTGAAGTGAAAGTTTTTGCTACAAATTTTAATGATTTATTTTCTGTTTGATTTGAATTATCACTTTGCTAACAAGACGTAAACCGACATAGTGAAAAATGTCCAAGCCGGGAATCGAACCCGGGCCCCTGGAATAGCGCTCCAGTGCTCTACCATTAAGCCATGAAGACGATGCCCAGCTTGGCATCTCTCACAAATATAAGTCGATAAGGCTACAACCGCAGCTACTAGATGGAAAGGTCTTCATGAACACACAATTTTGCGGCGAAACATGAGACGCAAATAAAATCAGCATCGGTGAATATACAATCTTAATTAATTTTTCAACTACTTTTCAGCAGTGAAAATACGCTTGGATTATTGAATATTAAAGCAGTGAATTATCACTTTGTTAAGAAGATGTAAACCGATCCCCGGTTCGATTCTCGGCTTGGACATTTTTCATTATGTTGGTTTACGTCTTGTTAGCAAAGTGATAATTCACTGCTTTAATATTCAATAATCCAAGCGTATTTTCACTGCTGAAAAGTAGTTGAAAAATGAATTAAAATTGTATATTCACCGATGCTGGGTTTATTTGCGTCTCATGTTTCGCCGCAAGATTGTGTGCTCATGAAGATCTTTCCATCTAGTAGCTGCGGTTGCAGCCGTACCGACTTATATGTGTGAGAGATGCCAAGCTGCGCATCGTCCTCGTGACTTAGTGGTAGAGCACTGGAGCGCTATTCCAGGGGACCAAGTTCGATTCCCGGCTTGGACATTTTTCACTATGTCGGTTTACGTCTTGTTAGCAAAGTGATAATTCACTGCTTTAATATAAAATAGAGAAAATTGTAAACGCAAATACTACCATAGTTTCCTGGGAAATTTTTAAAATCTTTTAGAATTACCTTAAAAAATGTATATAAAACTCAATATATATGAAAATTCACGCATATAGTCAATTCAGTGAAAAACCAATAAAAGATATATTGATTATGTAATTTTTTTAACAAAAAAAAACATTTAATGTATAATCAGAATGGATTTTGAATAAATTTAAATATTATTAAGTAAAAATCACACGTATGCACATTAAAGACATTTTTTTAAGAGAAGATAAAAATGCATTATTTGAAGCAGCTTTAAAAATATGTCTTCATTTATTGAATCTATAAGGATCTGACTTACTTTTCCATATTTCGGATTTCTTCTGTTGTACATTGAATTTTGTAGATATAGAACGACATTATACGCAACGTATTTCATTTTATGTGTGATCACTAATCTGATATTAGAATAACAACTAAGACGACTTGATGGCTTATGTTTCTAAAACACTTTTCAAATGATGCTGAATTTTATTAAAGCTTTTCTCCACATTCTAACATGGGGGCTGTTGAACTGTAAAACTGCGATTATCACTAATTAAGTTGTCACATTCAATTTTGTAATCACTTCGACGAATAATGAAGATTTACTTTGAATTCATCACAGCCAGGAATTAACAGAGTAATACAATGAAGAAATATAATGGTTGAAACACCAACAACTGCTTTACATATATTGAAGTCGTTTTTAAATGACACAAGCAACTGACTAGCAACTGGCAAAATTTAGCAAAAATCATCAACACGTGAGATCAAACTATTTAAAAATTAAAACTTCTTTAAATATTCCGGCAAGTGATCTCCCAGACACAATAATTCTCAACTGAAAGAGACGCTGACATTCACTCGTCATGCTTTTTTTTTTCGTATACTCGTCACAGAGTTCTAAGTAATAATTGAGATCCTGTATGGTTAAAAAACGATTTACAATACGAAGGCTGTTATCGTTCAAATTTAAATGCCCTCATTTGGCACAAACAAGAAGAGCACATGGAACAACGACTAAATTTCATTGAACGGCGAGAGGTTCTGAGCGAACCGCAAATATTTGGACTGAATTTTGAACGGTTTTACCCGATTTCAGGGTTGCATTTTTAACATCACGCCAAATCAAAACACTTCATCTCCATCTATCTCTTATCTCCGTGTACACTCGTACCGGTTCCACTTCAGAATTCATAGTAGGTTGCCTCTTGGAGGAAGAAAACGAACAGGCAGACTGATGTTGGAACGAATACTAGTATTCGCCGCTGCATCCATCGAGTTACTTGGAAGAAAATTTCTACATTTAGTTGTTAGCTGGCACTTGCCATGATAGATGATTGTGAGTGGAAGTGATTGTTTAACCATCACATCTTTGCTATTTGGGAACCAGGGATCTTTTTACCGCATTATTTTCTAATTTTGTAATACACTCCAAAATGTGGTCTGTTACATCATATTTAATTAATAATTTCGTCGAACAGCCGGTGGTGCTTTTGCATTGTCGGCTTTAGGATGTTGTCTTTCACTTCAATAGTGTCACTAAAAATTTCTTGGCATTTCAAAAATAGATGTGGCACCAAAATTTATTTTTCAAAAGAAATGTGCAAAGATAGTGCCTTCAGATTCTACTCACGGAGTTATGAATAAAGAGAAATTGACAGAATTTAGAAGCTCAGAATTTAGAAGCTTCAACTGTAACCGGTTTCGCAGGGCCTACTTATCGCAAGGGCAATAATCCGCCAGAAAATTTGAATATAAATGCACTCCTTACTTAACATGTCCGACCGGATCCTCTTCGTATGCCAGTGACGCTCTGGAGCGTCGATCGACTATAATAAGTTCTATACTCTGTTTTTAGTGTGGTTTTTGAAGTTGAACAAAGAAGTTGTTTAGGCACATTAGCTAATTATTATATTATTTTTACGTGCCTGGTTTTCAAATTTTTTGTTTGAATTTCTTTATGTGCGTTTTTAAAAATGGCGGACAGTACAAGTATGGCAGTACCGTCACAGTTTGAAAATATTTTCTCTATTTTTTAAAAAATGGTACTTCACGTACTTGAATTAAGCGTTTGATTTCTTTTAAGCTGTGATTTTTTTAAACATGTTAAGAAATTTCTTTGAATATTGATCAGATGCGCCGGAATGTCAGTGGCACTCATGTAGATACATGTGTCATCATTGGCACTCATGTCTGAGTCTGCGTGCCACAGACGCTCCAGAGCGTCGGAAAAAGGCCGCACTAAGCATGAATACATGTTTTTTCGTTTTCTGGTTTTACTAGTAAAACAGCAGGAACATTGTAACCATTAAAACAAAATTTTGTAATCCGGCTTATGAGGATTGAAATAGCATTTTTAAAGGCAGCGAATGTTTTAAACGCCTTATTCGTGCAAAAATAAGGCAAAAATGACCATTCATTTTTATTGGTAGACGTTTTACCCGGCAGCAGCCAGAACCTGCATTTCCATCATATTGTAACTGTATTAACAATCATCTAATCACTACCAGTGGATTCAATTAGCTCAGTGGTAAACTTCCATTAATAATTTTTTTTCTACCTTATTTAAATGCAGAGTTTCTATCATAATTAAGACGAAAAATATTATTTTATTTTTTAACTCGTGGAAATTTACTGAGGCATTAAATGTTTATTCAGCCGTAAACAAACAAAAGCCGCCATTTTGTGATCACATTCTGAGTTACTTCACTCGGCACCGGTAGACACTACACTATCTGTCTTCTCCTTTTTATTCTACCAGATTAAAATATCTGCCTACATTAAAACGGCCTTTTAGGTGAAATTTTTCGATGTATTTTTATTGTTTTATTTCAAAGAGCGGTCTTTTATGATACCAAATCCGTTTTAATTTTATTCCTACCATTGCTATGAGAGGAGTTATGGCCGATTTAACAAACATTTTAAACAGACATTTTAAAATAGATAAACAACTTTACAGTGCTTTTCCTCTATCAACATAAAATACGCAAACCTCAAGCGTACAAAGAAATTTCCCATTAAGCTTCTTTTACAAACATTGCTCAAAACGTTGTAATCTTACGTTTTAAGCTCAAAGAAAGAATCAATGTAAACACAATCGCTCCAAATATTTTTTATAATTTAAGCTTGAAGAGGATTACTTAAAAATCTTTAAAGAAGGACCTTTTCTTTGTTTTATTACAATAAAACTTTTTTATTCTTTTATAAATGGTAGAGAAATAATTTATGGAGTCTCTTGTGTTTAAAGGAAATTTCCGTTTCCTCTTTTTTTTTTTTTTTATTATATATATATCGTTACGATATCGATACGATAGAAATATATCGTTACGATTTCTTTTATTTTTTTTATTTGATCCCTACATGTAAATGAAAAACGTACTTAGCTTTAAAAAAGAGAAATTTTAAGTAATATATTTTTTCAAATTTAAATTTGTAGCTTAGCTAATGAAGTAACATAAAAAATGTCTATAAAACAATTAACTTTTCACAGTTTTTCGCACGCTGAAACGTTGTTTGGTGATTGTACAAGAATTCTTGTGTTAATAAAACAGTAAAATGTTTCAGAAAGAACAATTATAATCGGTAGTTTTTTTTTTTTTTTTTTTTTTTTTTTTTTATAATGTTACATTCAGGATTTTTTAAGATGCTAAACCATGACCTGTTAGACTGACTAAATGATTTTTTCTTATTTGCTTCGAAATATCATAGAAATAAATTAAAATCTGTTTGCTTTACGCAATTTTTGTTTTTTCTTTGAAAACCAACAAAGAAAAGCCATGAGTTCCGGTTCCACATAGATATGCAACGTCTTCTAAAATTACGACGAGGTTTCGTCGAACCTCATCTTTATATTCAATGACAGAAGGTATCTAAATAAAAAGTTTAAAAAAAAAGCATCCCATACAGTTGAAAATCTAATTTCAACAATTACTGCCAATAATTTTAAAGTATTCATTTACTTTTATGCAACTATATTTCAGTGGATCCCAAATTTTGCAGTTATGCGACCCAATTAATGTCTAAACTGTTTTCACGGCCAACCTCATATGTAAAGTTGTCTGTATAAATATGTTCTTGTATAATATATCTTACAAAAGATACGAACTTTTGCACACAGCATATACCCGAAAACCGTAACAGGTAACAACCATAAATATAGTAATGAATGGTATAATCATAAACATAATTCTCTTTACCAGCCATGGAATTATAGGTTTATTAATTAATGTGCTATTTACAAAATGCAATTAATAAACAATGCGATTTGTAACATTTTTTAGCACCAACCAGAGCGTCGTATCTGGTTTGAAACTTGTTAAATTAAACCTGTAGTCACACACAAAGTTTCGGTGGTACCATCTATTTTCGAAATTGTTTATCAATAAATATATCTTTGTTTTTTCCTTAAAATGTGTAATATGTGTCATTATATTTGTTACATTGTATAAAATTTAAAAAAAATATATATTTTTAACTAGTTGATCATTCCGCGCCCCACTATAAAATAAATTTGCGAACCGCAGGTGGGTAGCGAATCATATTTTTGGGGAACCGCTGCAATATTTTAACTACAGATTCTTATAAACAACATGTATTACTGTAACCCTACTACTGTAACTGAATAATTCTGTGTGTCTTTAATAAATAAACAATGAACTTTGAGCAGTATATATTTTAGAAAAACATGTTGTATGGCATATAATGCATATAAATTTATTTCAATCTGAAGTAGTTTAATATCATTAAAATACACAGGAAAAAATTTTTCTAAAGAAATCATAATATAAAACATCTTTAGAGCGTGTCTGTAAAGGAACTTCAAATGCAACACACTCATGGTTAAATATATAAAAAAAAATCATTCAGCCATAAATATTAAATAGAACGCAATTTAATAAGAAGAGAAAGGAGCCTAACACGTCTAAAATGAATAATCTTGAACTTTGAACGTTTCTGTTTGTATTCATATTCTAATGTGATCTTTGTTGCAATAAAGGTTTTTTCTTATCAGTCTTAATCTCAGATATATTGAACAATATTTTTTATATTAATAAATTTTTATATTAAGATTTTCTATATAAAGAAAGGTACGATTATTTATGCGATATAATGTGAACTTTAAACATATTATATTTTTTATTATTACTTCTTACATTCTAAAGTATGAATGTTTATATTTTATACAGATACGTAAAAACTAAAATATTCTTAAACAGTCATGTAGCAAATTATTTTTGTTTTTGTTATTATTATAAATTTTCAATTTGCAGCTGTTTAATGTCAATATTATCTAAATAAAATTCTGTAAAAAATTTATTGGCGTTTTTGTTCATTATTCAATTAATTTAAATTAAGAGCATTGTAAGAATACATAATAATACTAATAATAAAAATTCACTTTCTTTGAATTTTTGTAAATACTTCATAAAAAGATAAATATAATTTTATTTTGAACACAATTTCAAGCAACGTGTTTTATTATTCTGTACACATTTTCTTCTGGAAAATAACACTGAAATTAGAAACTAATGTTTGCATTTAATTAATTAATCTTCATTGCACATAAAATCAGTAAATATTTAATCATAAAATCCATCACATTATTTTTCTATAATGATGTATTTTCAAAAGGTTCCTAGAAATGGGCATGTGTTTGTTTTCTTATCCATTATGGACAGCGAAAAGATGAAACATGTATATATATATATACATATATAATAATAAAAGATAACGTAACGTGTGAAATTCACAACGACATAAAAGAATATAGTGTCTGATAAACAAATAAGTAATTTGGAAAATAATTTAACCCATATTGCATTCTTTTATAAGGTTAGTAAAAAAAAAAAAAATAAAAAGGAATTTATTTACAGGAAATTATAAAATATGAGGCTAAAATTCCATACTCGGGAAGTTCCATAAAAGTTCAAAATAATAATAATAATAATGATGCTTATTTAGAAACTGAGAAATATAGCTTTACAAAATTAAAAAATAAATTATATAACTAGCCAGATGCAAGTTTATTGCCAAATTATTTCGCGTACTTTGTATATATGTTACTGTAAAATCCCGAACTCTGGTAAATCCTAGAATTTAGCAATGTTAGTTGGTAAAAGTCCGAAATACGCATTTAAACTCTTCTACTTCAGCTTTACCGAAACATTTCGATAAATGCTGTGATTTATCGACTCCTTGTGGTAAAAGGACGAAATTGGGAATAAGTCTGCCCCCTTATACCTCACTTCGGATAATTTTAAACATTACTTATTCTAGAACCATTATACTATTTTCTGAAAACTTATTCTAGAACAAGTTTTAATAGTATTCTTATTTTATTGAAAATGAGTGATATTATGCGGATTTTTTTTTATAAATTTTTATATTAATCAGTAAATTAAACAAAAATATAATTTACCGAACAAACTAAAAAAAGAACAAATTTATTTCCTGCATTATTTAAGCCCGGGAAGGGACAGATATTAAGATATTTCATTCAGCTAATTTTACATTTAATGTTAAATTTTTGTAACAAATTATTTAATCCCAGTTAACAATGAAAAATTAAAAGGAAATTGAAACAATATGATACTTAAACAACCTAAAAACTTAGATTCCGCTCAAACGAAATCAAAATAAATCTTTTCTAAATTTAAGTTGCAATTATTTGTATTGCTAATTTTTGTATTATGTTTACGGTAGGGGAAAACACATGATTAGGCACATCTAAAGTACCAACTTTACGAAAAAAAATCTAAGATTTATTTCGATTTCGTTTGAACGGAATCTAAGTTTTTAGGGTGTTTAAGTATCACATTGCTTGAATTTCATTTTTACTTTTTAATGTCCACTTGGTTTAACTAATTTGTTACAAAAATTTAACATTAAATGTAGAGCTAATTGAATGAAATATCTCAATATCTGTCCCTTCTCAAGCTTAAATAATGTAGGAAAATTTTTTTTGTTGTTTTTTTTTTGTTTGGCAAATTATGTTTTTGTTTAATACGTCAAGTTTTTTTTAATAACTACTGCATTCAGATGAACTCATTTAAACATTAACTGGATGTATCATCATCAGGATTGATTTACCATGAATCGCATCAAAATTAGTGGTGTATTTACGTATATTTAATTCAAAATGTTTTATCTGTACAGTAGTGCAAAGTTTGGACAAAAACTTCCAGTCTGAGCATAAAAAATCTTTGATAAAAACATAAAAAAGGTTTTTTTCTTAATTTTAGTTACCCCATTTTCAACTCTGGTACGCTATGAATGCTAAAATATCCTTAATTCTTGACTCCTAATATTATAATAACAGTATAGCTGTTACAAAGTAAAACATAATAATAAAAAATATTTAAATTTTGCTACTCTATTTCCTTCCAGGGGGACGATGTAAATGCAAGATTAAATTGTTACCTAAATTTAACTTGGAGTATTTATTTAGAATTAACATCAGTTATTTTTAGGCCACAAAAAAAATAATAATAAAAATAAATAAATAAATAAAACAAAAGACCCTGAGGAATAATTTTCGATAAAAAATGCGGTAACAACGTTAAGTTTACTTAATGTAACTTCGTTAAGTTAAGTTAACGTTAAAAGTCTCTGTCTTTTTACAATTTACAAATAATTATTTTTTTGTTTCATAATACCACAAAAAGAAGATGCATATGAACAATATATATATATATATATATATATATATATATATATATATATTATGTGCCCATGTGTAATGCTGACGTCATATTGATGATGAAACCTGTAAAATAAATTTCGATTATTTGCGAATTTTATTAACTTCTAAGCATCAGACGATTTTAATTTTTACACAGCCTTAAAACAATATAAATAGTTCAGTATTTCTTTCCGACCAGTATTCTTTAACGAAATTACAATTTCATCAACAAATAAATAAAAGGAAAACATAAATAAATCACAAAGTTAACACCTTTTTAATCGAATGGGCACATCTGTATGTAATTGATATTCATGCTTAAAAATCAGTGTCTGTAAAAAAACTTACAATTTTTTGACGTCATAGTCGCCTGCTTTCTGTGTTTACTTTTTTTAAAGCTTCTTGTATTACTAACAAATGTTTTGAAAATATCAGTTTTATTTCCCGTATGACGCCATAATCATCTTCTTTTTAATTCGTAAAAAAAATTATTTCAAATTCCATTTCTCACGTGGAAATATTTTAACTGAAAATTAATTACTGTAGATAAATTATTATTACGGATTTTGAATTTTTTGCAACAATAGAAAAAATATTAAATTTTATAACAAAAATATCCATTGATTTTCAATGAAAAAAAGGGAAATTTGGAATTATCAAGAAAAATATTTAGATAATAATATAAATAAAGCCAAGGCTAAGTTACTCTCTGCATTATAATTCATCCATATTCAAAGGCATTTTATCATCCGTTTTGACCCTAACGTCAGCCAAACATTTTCGTACTTTGAATTTACAATATCATTAAAATTACAAAAAATAAAAAAAATTGTGGCATCAGGGACAAAAGGGTGGGAAGAAAAAGTCAAAACGTTATGAGCTGCATAGGCTTTTCGATGTTAAATTAACATTGAGAAATGAAACTGGAAAATAAATAAGTATTGCGCTGTCGCGCAATACTTAAATAACATACAAGACAGCAGCTTTTATTTAGCAAGTGAGAGATACAATTTTTTTAATAAATGAAGTAAAAAGAAGCTTAAGTGAAGGATAAAAAAACAGTTCATTACATATTTTTGAAATATAGTTTTACAAAATACAAAATAAAAATTTTACATGTAATCTGATGCAAGGTTATTGCCTAATTTTCACTCGCATCTTGTATATATGTACCCTTGTAATATTAATTGAGACTTTTGATTTATAAAACTAAATTAATAAAAAAATATTTCGTTTTATTTCATTAAACTTTTTATTTTATTTTATATTTTGTATGTAAAAAATACGTCGCACAGTGGAGTATTTGGTGGATTTAGCAGGACAAAAATATTTCTTATCGAAAAATTGGAGTAAAGTTTTTTATTGATTAAATTTTCAGATTATTATAACTTTTTAGTAGTTTTCATTGAAAAATAGGATTTTTTTAAATATATATACAGGGTATATGGAAAACATTGTATCATGTAACATGCATTTGAATTGCAACAAAATATTAATGAATACTCAATATTAATCTTTTCATATAGAGTAATCATATAGAGAAATCTTATAGAGAAATCTTATAGAGACTCATCTTTTCATACAGAGTAAGTCAAAAATTAAAATTTGTAACACAATATTGCAATTCCTTTTAAAAATCCGAATATAAATAGTATTTTTACCATTTTGTTATCATGACTCTGTGGATATTTTAAAATCGATATCAAATTACACTATATATTTAATAAAAATATACTCAAAATTTACAAATTTACTTTTAAAACATTAGGCTTACCGGAAAATTCTGTCGCATAATGTTCTTTCACGCCTACTTTTTTAAAATTCAGATTTCTTCATTGGCACCACTTTTTTGAAATGGTAAAATTCCCATTGTTTTCACCTTAATGTGAAATGTGAAAACTATGGGAATTTTACCATTTTAAAAAAGTGGTGCTAATAAGAAAATCTGATTTTTTTTTTTAAAGTAGACGTGAAAGAACATTATGCGACAGAATTTTCCAGTAGACCTAATATTTTTACATCTTATTTTTATTAAAAAACAAATGAAATTCAATGAATATGCTTTTACAGAGTTAATCAAAAGTAATTAAATGAAATCAGACATTTAGTTACAACTTGTATCATTTATTTTATTTAATTGGTATAAAATATTACAAAAATCTCACATAAATGAATATATATATATATTCGATGACAAAATATCCAGGTTATTCATCTGATGATTCGTCTTCAAAATAACTTTAATCACTAATGGGATCTAGGTCACACTGATGGGATGTATGAAGGCTTCAAATTTCAGCAGGAAGAAGTAAAGTTAAAGTCTAGAAGTAATCTCGTTAGTTATGTTCAAATTGTTAAAGGTCTTTTGAAGTAGCTTCATAGATGAATAAATGCATTGTTGATTTTGTTTCAGATGCGGCATTGTAAATTTTACCATCAACCATGGTTAATAACATGGGGTGTTTTACATCATAGACATTTCCGTTTAAGGTTACTTTTGCCCCTTTTAGTGTGTTGCTTTCATGCTCAATGTACGAAATTTCTTCTATAGTGATATATAGAGACTCTTTTACAAGCTTAATTCTCATGAGCCGACAGAATCTAGGCGATGAACGCGTTGGAGTTTGCCAAATGATACTTTTATATAATATTAAAAATTAATCTATTAATCAAACAGGATTTTAAAACAATATTGGTCAGATATGTAAATTGAAACTTTTTTATGACCGAAGATGATACATTCTGACAACAATTACAATTTATCTATCGTAGAATACATTTCGAATTGAAAAGGAAATGAAAACATTAGCAAATACGTAAACATGCAGTTGTGTTTTTGAAAGGGATTCTTCTGAAATCGCAGTTTTTCGCAGCTACTGTTTTCAAAATTATTAAATACATACATTGAACTCTCATTTAGTGCAAAAAAAATCATCGGGATCCATCCTGATGTATAACAAATATTTTATAGAATATAGAAATTAACAATACAAATTTCAAAAATATACCGTACATATTATGTATGTTAAATTAACAAATATAAATATATTCATGTGCAATGTAAACATATATACACGGGCTTTAACAATCCATAACGATATGGCATAAGGAAAAGTTTAGGTAGAAAAAATCACACCGAAATAAACAGGCACAAAATCGAACCGCAAAGTACAAATAAAAAACTTACTGATGCAAGCAAGTTCTACCCTCCCTGGAACTCGTTTGCTCAAGCAACGGAAAAATTTATATATGTACGGTGAATCCCCATCTATATATCTTCACAATTAGCTACATTTTTCTCTCCTGAACTGCGTTTCGAAAAATTGACTTTTGGCCGGCTAAATTGGTAAAATACTCCACTGTGCGTCGGTTTAATGAATTTTTAATATCTCTCTATCTTGCATTATTATTGCATGGTTATTGTATTTTTAAATCCTTTTTATAAATTAGGCACATAAAGATTCAATCTTAGAATGTTAAAATATTCTTGAAAATGTACGTTAAGTGTAAAAACTACAGAGAAGAACCAAAGTGCGAAGAATGTTGCTACTTAAAAAGATTCCTTAATAAGGAAGTCCTTGCTATAGCAATTAATAAATAATTCAATAGGATAGCATTTGTCTTTTTTGTTGTTGTTGTTATCTTTTGTCAGAATTTTAAAAAGTCACAGTTTACAGCACAGTTTTTTCTCTTTCTCTTGTTGAGAATGCCAACTTGGCGATGCTTGCCATTTTCTATCAGTCGGCTTCTGTGGCAAACCCCTTTTATTGTTTTCCGATTTTCTTTTCAGTGTAGATGTAAAGTTTGTTTTGAACCGTGTGACGGTAAAAATTGAACTCTCAAATGAGAGTAATGATAATATTAATATATCTATATATCTGTAAATAAATGTAAATATAAGTTTTTTTTTAAAAAAAAAAAGAAGGAAGTTGTTTAATTCGAGCTGTAGAGTGTGTTTATTTATTGAAGTTACGAATTTGATATATTAGAACTAATTTATGAATACGTTCTTATTCTTCGACGCACTATGGAATAATTTGAATTTACCGAACCTGCAATCTGAAGACAAGTATCATTTTTCTGGCGTCAAAGCTCCAGGATGTCTGGATTTCATCATCGATTGTGGTAAGTACCTCAAATTAAATTATATTAAATAAATTGAATTATGAATATATTTATCAACTGAACTGTATCGAATAAATTGAATTCTTTATTTTATGATGGATTTCGAAACTCTGAAGAAAAAAAAGAGCTATGATTCGTAGTCAAACTACGAAAATATTTGATAAAATAAAAGATTTATTAGATAATACACAAGCATTAGAGCTTGAGAATAGAAAATCACAGCTGGATATTTTTAAACAGCAATTGAATGATAAAATGAAAACTTTAAAATCATTAAATTCTGAAATTGAACCACTGGTTCCAAGTACTGAATTTGAAAAAGAAATCGAGAAATCGGAATCTTATAATGAGAATATTACTGAATGGAAATATAAAATTTCCAAATTTTTAAATGATAACACAGTTACTCCTGAAACTAAACAAGATTCTTCAGACATTGAAAGTGATAGTAGTAGCAACAATAGTTCTCTACTAAAAAGTCAGAAAATTCTGAATCAAAATTTGATTAAACTTCCTAAACTTAATATATCTAAATATTATGGTGATTCGTGTTTATGGCTCGAATTCTGGAGTCAATTTTCCAATGCGATTGACAATAATGAACATTTAACTCCGATTGATAAATTTTCCTACTTAAGTCACTTTTGGGCGAAAGTGCTGCAAATACTATAGCAGGCTTTTCGCCGACTAAGGAAAATTATGCTCATGCTATAGAATTATTGAAAAATCGTTTTGGTCGTAATGACCTGGTAATAAATAGTCACATGACTAAACTACTAAATTTGAAACCAGTACGAAATTCTAGTAACATTAAAGCTCTTAGAGCTTTGTATGATGAATGCGAAATTCAAATAAGAAATCTTAATTCTTTAGGTGTTGCCTCAGGCTCATATGTGCACTTGTTATGGCCGATTCTTCTGAAACTTATTCCATCAGATATTGCACTAGAATTTAATAGAAAACGAATTAAAAACACTGACTGGGATGTTAATGAGCTGATAAATTTCATTAAAGACGAAATTGAATCTCGCGAGACCATTGTCCAATTAAACCATTTTGAAGAAAATCCCTGAGAAGCAGGAAAATTATAAGAAAAATTATAAAAAATTCATTCCATCAGCTTCTGCCTTAACAACAAATATTAAAAATAACTGCATATTTTGTAACCAGACTGATCACAATACTGAAAAGTGTAAGTCTTTCACCATTCCGGAAATGCGTGAAAAATTGAAAAGGAAAGGAAGGTGCTTCAAATGCTGCCGTAAATTTCACATCGCGATTTTTTGTAAAATTTCGAATGAAAATTGCAAAGTGTGCGGAAAAACATATCATAATACTATACTTTGTAATTCTAATAAAAAAACAGAAGAATAAAAAAATTCAGATAGTATTATTTCCTCCGTATCTCATTGTAAAAGCAATATAAATAATATCAGTAGAGAAGTAATATTGCAAACAATTCATGTAAAAGTGGAAGCGGGTGAAAATTCAGAAACTGCTTTTTGTTTATTTGACTCTGCTAGTCATCGAACTTTTATTATATAAAATTTAGTTTCAAAATTAAAACCTGAGGTCATTAGAAAGGAAAAATTAATTGTGTATACTTTCGGTTCGAGAAAATCTGAAGAACGATGTTATGATGTCGTTAAGCTAAATCTAATTCACTTGACGGACAGAAAACGTAGTTTAATAATTGAAGCATTAGTCACACCGCTAATAACCAATTTTTTGATACAAATTCCTCCTCTTCCATATTCAAATTCAGATTCAGATTCAGCCAGGCGGGGAGGCCTACCAATTGGTTTGAGCTCAACTAGCCCCACCCAGCAATGTTTATTAAAAAAAATTACAGAGCAATTATTGAGTAATAAAATAATGGTAGGTAATAACAAATAATTGAGATAATGAAATAAGTATAGGTAACAATAGTAAGATAGCCGAGTTGAGCGCTTTACAGACGTATAACATATAATGTGTCTTTAAATCAATTATTGATTAGTGTTATTGTTAAAGTAAAAGATTGTTTGATTAGTTCAATGGCTGATCATCATTGTCATATAATAGGTCCTGTGGAGGCATTTGGAAAAGTCCTTGATTGTTTTCAATCAGTGTTATGGAGTTTATAATTTTTTGTAATAGTGCTGGTTGTTTTCTGATTATTTTGAACCATGAAGAGAGACTTATCGTTCTGGAGATTCTGAGGTGGTATATGGATGTTAGTGTGCATTCCGTTACGTAGTGCAGCGAGGTTCCTCGTTTTCCACACGTGCAGTAGCCCGAGTCGGCTTTTCCGAACTTCACAAGATAATCTGGAAAGGGCCCGTGATTTGTTGCAAACAGGAAGAGGTTTCTGTGTGATAGTAATGTCTCCTCTGAGACAATAGGTAGAAGTGAATATGTAAACCTTCCTCTATGATCAGAGTCCCAACTTCTCTGCCATTCCTGTTGTATTTGTAATTTTAGTTGTCGTTTGAGATGAGATGGTGGGAAAGGTAAAAATACTTCTGGTAAGTTAGGATTTATGATTGCTTCTTTTGCCTTTTGATCCGCTGCCTCGTTTCCTGCTATTCCGGAGTGTCATTTTATCCATTTTATCCATTATCTTTTTATTTGTATTCTGTAGTAAATGAATTATGTTCTGGACCAGTGGTATTTTTGTTGTGCTGTCTTCAATGGCTTGTATGCTCGAGAGGCTATCTGAATATATTATTGCACTTCCGTAATTGCTTTTTTCCATCCATTCCACTGCTCGAAGTACCGCTAGCATTTCTGCCTGGTATACGGTGTTTTCTATCCTTAATTTTGTTTGAAAAGTATGGCACAAGATTGAGTTTTCGTATGCATAGAACACTAACCCCGTCCCTTCTTCCATTTTGGAGCCGTCTGTGTAGATTTGTACTTCCATTTGGAGGTTTTCATTTGCCTTGTGTAGGTAATTTTTGTAAGGACATACTGATGAATTTGGGGATTTACCTTGATAGAATTCTGGTCTAAATTCTTCTACTGGTATCAAAATTAAGAGAAAACTTTCCAAATTTCGTCTTGACAGGTGGGAACATCTGGAAAATAGTGATGTTGATATATTAATAGGAGCTGACTATTATATCAAATTAATGATAAAACATACCCCATAAATAAATCATTGTTCGTCTGCGAAAATTTATTTGGGCATTCCCTCTGCGGGACAATTGACGTAAATAAAAATAGTGAGAGTAAACAAGCTGGGGTTTTATCTACCCAGGTTATGAAACCTATTCAAAATGATTTGAAAACATTGTGGGAGTTAGAATCTTTAGGGATGAATACAGAAGAAAGTATTTCTGAAATAGATAAAGAGATAATCGAAAAATTCGAAAACAATTTGCATTTTCTTGAGCACCGTTACGAAGCTAAATTATTATGGAAAGATGATAAAAGTGATTTAGGAAATAATTATAGGAATGCTAGAAACCGATTTATTAACTTAAATCGAAAATTGCTTAAAGATAAGGAATTATTGCAGAAATATAAAGAAATTGTGTTTGAACAGGAATTAAATAACATAGTGGAAGAATGTTCTAATAAAACTGTAAATAGCGGTTATATTTTATGCCCCACCGACCTATCTTGCGAGATGATAAACCCACAACTAAAGTTAGAATGGTATTTGATGCTTCCTCAAAAGAAAACAGCAAATCATTAAATGATTGTTTGTACGGTGGCCCAAATTTGAACCCAGATTTATTAGAAATTATTATTAATTTCAGAAAATTCAATACTGCGTTTTGTGCAGATATTGAAGAGGCCTTTCTTCAAATTTCTGTTGCTGAAGAAGACCGAGATTAGCTTAAATTTCTTTGGTTCGATAATGACGCAAACAACTTTTTCAAAATTTTAAGATTTAGACGTGTACCATTTGGCGTTTCATGCTCACCATTTATTTTGGCTGCCACAATTAAACATCATATAAAGAAATATCGAGATCAACATCCAAATGTTGTATATATGTTAGATAATTTCCTGTATGTCGATGATTTAATTTCCGGATCAGATTTAGATAACGAAGATTATTATTTATCAGCTACAGCTTCTGAAATTCTTAAAGAAGCTGGGATGAATTTAAGGAAGTTTAAAACAAATTCTATTAAACTTAAGGAACTGTGGGAATCTGGTAACTTACGTATAAGTGAGGAGAACACAGGTAGTATCTTAAAAGTGCTAGTATTGATATGGAATACTGAATCTGATGTTTTGATGTTAGATGCGCAGCCCTTTGAAGAATGTTATATCGATGATCCCACGAAGCGAACAGTTCTTAAAATGTTACTGAAAATTTATGATCCATTAGGATTTGTGAATCCATTTGTAATACGTATTAAAGCCTTGTCGCAAGAAACATGGCAAAGAGGTTTAGAGTGGGACAATAAATTACCCGAAGATTTGAAATGCGAGTGGAACACTTGGTGTTCAGAAGTTGTACACTTACGCACATTTGAAATACCCCGAAAATATTTTCCTAATATAATAAACATTTCTGAAATTCACAAATTCACATATTCTGTGATGCTACTCCCAGAGGGTATGGAGCAGTTGCTTATCTGCGTTCCATTTCATTAACTGGCGAAATTCAAACAAGTTTTGTTTGGAGTAAATGTAGAATAGCCCCCCCCCCCCCATTAAGAGGTTAACTATTCCACGGCTGGAATTGATCAGTGCAGTAGTTGCCGCTAGAATGTGGAAATATTTAAAACAAAAATTACATATTTCGAATTTAAATATAAAGTTATGGTCGGACTCAGAAATGACTCTTTGTTGGATTAGGGCTTCTACTACAAACTGGAAACCCTTTATTTCCAATCGTGTAACTGAAATTCAGTCATTGACAGATCCAAAGGTCTGGAATTATTGTCCCGGAAAAGAAAACCCTGCAGATCTGCCTACGCGAGGGGAAAACTTATCGAAGTTAATGGGTAATAATGTATGATGGTGCGGCCCACCTTGGTTATTACTATCAGAAGATATGTGGCCTTCAAAAAGGGCTATAGAAATGGATCCCGAAGCTTTTAATGAAATGAAAGCAAAACCAAATTTAACATTATTGTGTAACGAATCAAACTCTACTCCTAAGCCAGTATTTGATATGGCAAAGTTCAGTAGTTTAAATCGCGTGTATAATATTACTGCTTGGATAATGCGTTTTATTTATAATGCCAATTCGAAAAACCCTAAAATTTTAGGACCTTTAACTACATAAAAAATAGAAATAGCAGAAAAATACTGGATTAAACAAACTCAGGAAACTTCATTTAAAGTTGAAATAGAAACACTTAAACAAAAAAAAAACATTTAATAAAGATGCTTCTTTATACAACCTTAATCCACAATTAGATGAAAATAAATTACTTATTTTATCCGGAAGACTTCAATTTTCTGATGTAACAGAGCAGGAAAAACATCCATGGATACTTCCTAATATATCTTATTTTGTAAAATTACTAATTAAAGATGCTCATGAAAGAATGTACTATTTTGGTGTAGCTGTCACTTTAGCTCACCTTCGTGAAAGGTATTTTATATTAAAGGGAAGAAGATTTGTAAAATCCGTCTTAAGATCGTGTATGATAATGTCGAAAACTTAATGCTATTCCTGGAAAGGTGGAAATAGCACCTTTACCGAAAGATAGAATCGTCAAAACACCAGTTTTTGAAACCTCTGGTGTCGATTTTGCCGGTCCGATTTATTATAAAACTTCTGAAGCTACTGGGAAGGCTTATATTGTCCTATTCACATGTACTGAAACGAGAGCGATACATCTAGAGTTAGTCACCAATCTAAGTACTGAAACCTTTATCTTAGCACTACGAAGATTTTTCTCTAGGAGAGGTTTCTGCAAAATAATGTACAATGACAATGCCAAGACATTTTCTAAGGCTGATTTGGTGTTAAAAGATGCTTGGAAAAGAATTTCAAAGCAAGAAATTTTGGATTATTTGAGAAAGAATAAGATAATATGGAAGTTTATAATTCCCAGGGCTTCCTGGTGGGACGGCTTCTGGGAAAGAATGGTCAGATCAGTCAAAACACCTTTAAAAAAGGTTCTAGGCAAAACTTGTCTCAGTTATGAAGATCTAGAAACAATACTTACAGAAAATGAAGCTGTGGTTAATTCACGTCCTTTATGTTATCTCTACGTAGAAAATGATGGACCTTCACCTTTAACGCCATCTCATTTTTTAGTTGGTAAACGATTAATGTCCTTACCTTCTTATGGATTACCAGTTTGTGCGCAAGAGAAATCCAATAAGATTTTGTTGACGAGAAAATATAAATATAAGCAACAAATTACTGACCACTTTTGGAAAAGGTGGAGAAATGAATATTTGTTAGAACTTAGATCTGCTTTTCTAGTGAAAAACATAAATTCATCGCCTCAGTTCAAAGTTAACGATATAGTGATAATTCATGATGCAAAGCTCCCAAAACATATGTGGAAGTGTGGTCGTGTTAAAGAACTCATATTTGGTCGTGACTCTAAAATCAGATCATGTGTATTACAGACTACAAAAGGCGATCTTAAACGACCTGTTCAATTGCTATATAATCTTGAACTGGACTTAGTAGACTAAAAGACACTAAAAACTCTCACACTAAAAATAAAAACTATTATCGAACATTTAATTTCTTTTGTTACTCATATTTACCCTTATTATTGTTTAATTTTCATACAGTTCATGTATTTTATTTTATTTTGTAGATTGCAGCATTCTTATTATTTTTTCTTTTATATCTGTAGCTGTATGTAAGTATGTATCTGAAAATTTGTCATGTATGTAAGTATATTCTTATGTTTATTAAATTGTTTAATGTAGATGCTGAACTAAGTGTTCAGCCGGGGGCAGGATGTTGAGAATGCCAACTTGGCGATGCTTGCCATTTTCTGTCAGTCGGCTTCTGTGGCAACCCCCTTTTATTGTTTTCCGATTTTCTTTTCAGTGTAGATGTAAAGTTTGTTTTGAACCGTGTAACGGTAAAAATTGAACTCTCAAATGCGAGTAATAATAATATTAATATATCTATATATCTGTAAATAAATGTAAATATAAGTTTTTTTTTTTTTTTTTTTAAGAAGGAAGTTGTTTAATTCGAGCTGTAGAGTGTGTTTATTTATTGAAGTTACGAATTTGATATATTAGAACTAATTTATGAACACGTTCTTATTCTTCGACGCACTATGGAATAATTTGAATTTACCGAACCTGCAATCTGATGACAAGTATCACCTCTTAAATTTTACATGAATTAATGGTATTAATTTCATTTATTCCTGAGTACTATCTCGTGTGCATTTATTGCATCATCATCAATACTTTTTTAAAAATATTAATCCTAGGAAAACTGTTGCAGGAATATAAGAAAGAAAAACTTATGTCAAGCATAGGTTACAAAAAATTTCCGAAATTTTCAGAAATTGTAGTGGAATCTCGACCTTTATAAAGAGGAAACCAGATGTCATAAATTACTGTCTGCAGCTGGAAAAGTACTCGAATTCTTCTGTGTATCACTGTATGCTGCCTATAGATCTATATATACATATATCTGCGTATACACACATAGTGTGTTAAAATTTTGCTTAATTACAAAACGCATAACACAGTTGAAAATTCAGTTTCAGCAATTTCCACCACTAAGCACATGCATTCGAATACTTTTGTGTGCCACTGTATATTATTTACAGATTTTTATACACTCCTTATAATAAACTCAAATTTAATACAGGAATATAAAAACGCACAACACTCTCACAAATACGTTCTTCAATTCACAGAAATTTTTCTTTCAGCAGTGCTTCCTGGATTTTTCCGTTAACTGACGAATGTACGTTTATTTTTTCTCCGTTATAGGAGATGAAATATATGTCAATTGAAGGAAATAGGTAAAACATTGATGTTGCTGACCTTGGAGTCGAACCAGCTATCTTAGTGTTACGAACCGAGTACGCTATCCACTGTGCTACAGTTGCACAGAAGTTGAACACTTTGAAGTAAATATGTTTGCTTCAGATATGTATGGCTTAATTAATTTTGAAGTTTTTTTCGGTAAAATTTCGGCTTTAATGTGACTGTGACTGGGGTTTTAATACTTTAGTGTTAGTATATATGATAAAAATATTAACAAGCAAAAGCCATGCTTTGTTTGGATTCGTGAAGCATTATTTAATAAGATAAATATTTGAAAGTAACAATATTTTTTATATTATTTTTGCATCTTTATTAAGCAAAAACTTTATTTTATTTTTTGGCGGATTTCAATTTTAGACATGTAAATTCAGCCAAATAACTAAGAATTTCCTCGGATTTTTTTATTTGTGATATAACGAATTTAAAAATTAATTTTATTTGTTTACAATTTTTTTGTTGCCACTTTACAAAAAGAATCATAATATAATTCTTTTAAAATGCGTAAGTATCGTCTGCGTAAATTATTTCACATAATAAGAATAAATTGTGTATTGGAATTCTTAATACTGAAAAATACTTTTATAACTGAATGTCAATAGTAATTGAATTTTCACAAATTTTAATTCATTAAAAATATGCTGTAATTTTCATAAAAAGGGTATTTTAACAATTTCATAAAAGAAGTCGTGAAACTATTTAATTAATCATGATTCTATCTATAATGACTAACTCCATGATTTATTTTTTCTTTTGAAAATATACGTGTTTTATTTTTTATTTGCAAAAATGCGTCCGTAATGGAATAACATGTAAAATAAATGAATTAAAATAATAATTTGTTTAAGGTTATTCTGTAAAAAAATAAGATTGTGCATATCTACAGATCATAATTTATTTTTATGTTTAATTTCAAGTCAAAATACTGAATAGTTTTTTTTTTTTGTAAAGTGTCCGTCAAAATGTAATTTGTGTAGCCTAGTAGAGGAATCGTTTCGCTCATCCTAATTATAAATATTTTTAAATAGATTGCTAGAAGTAGCATATGAATATTATACTTTTATTCGATAAGATTTTTTGTTTCTTTTTTGAGTAAAATCGATTGTTTTACATTAAATATTTAAATTTAACTATCTTTTTAATGTTTTCATTTAAAATATATTTTAAATGCGAATATTTTTTTCTAAACAACTTTATAAATTCAACTTTATTTAAATTTATCCAACTTATTCAACTTAAAAAAAAAATAAATTATGAATACTTTTGAATGAATGAGAAGAGTAATTGATATTTATTTTTAAATGCGGAGACTCTGTTTCTTTTTTAATTAAATTAAAAATCTTTATTTATAGAATTTTTGGTTTTTCATTTTTAAAATAAATTCGGATTTTAGTATCAATAGAGCGCATACGTGCTAAGAATGATCGGAATTTCTCCCTTATTTTCAGACTTACGGGGAGAATTCAAGGACAAAGTATGATTTCTAGGAATACGGAAATGATTTGTTCAGAAATGAGGAATAATTTAGTGTATATTGACGAGATTTTCTGACAGTGAAGATATCTGAAAAAGTACTTTCAAAGATTATTATCCATAGACAGCAATGTATCCGGTTGTTTGCGTTGCCTTGTATAAGAATGTATTTATGTTTTTTTTTTTTAATATCTAAGTTTAATAAATATAGTTCAGTTGGAAAATGCACGTCTCAATTAAAAAGCATACTTAAACACTTCACGACCATACACAGCAATACTTAAGAATAATTTTGTATAGCCCTGTGTAGGAGCTGTAGAATTTTTACACTCCACATGGAGAGTATGCTACTTAC
This sequence comes from Maratus speciosus, assembly GCA_963932465.1. Classification (NCBI taxonomy): domain Eukaryota; kingdom Metazoa; phylum Arthropoda; class Arachnida; order Araneae; family Salticidae; genus Maratus; species Maratus speciosus. Next base: position 358,803,067 of record OZ010793.1, read on the forward strand.
TACGTGCAAGCTGCACAATCCACGTGGGGTGTATACTACGTGCATACTACGCATATAGTATGCAAATTTTTTATGAAGCATAGAAACGCATTCCACATCAGAAAATCCACCTCCAGTTTTTCTCTCTCATAGATAGTACTACAGTGCGTGTCAATTGTTTAAGCACAATAACAATTTTAAAATAAAACTTAAAATATTCACTTTATTTCAATATTTGTCTTGTATATGTTAATAATAGCAGTTTTAACACCATATTCAATAAAATTACATTTTAAATCTTATTTCAAACCATGGAGTTTAAGAATAGAACAAAAATAACCGTGTCAAAAGTTTAAGCACAAAATCACCATTATGCAAATTTTACAAACTGATGTGAGTGGTTGCGCACTCAGACGACTTTTTGGGTGTATAAGAAGCAGTCAGTAGTTATTTTTGAGTCAGTACAAAATGCCTAAGTCGAAGTCGAATTTTCAGAGGAGGAGGTGATAAATATCTGGGATATGAGAACAAAACATAAGTCTGTTTTTGAAATTGTAAGTGCATCAAAAAGATCAAAACGAGGCATTTATGAAGTTTTTGCTCGTAGTAATGATTTCAAACAAAAATTCCGTTCAGAAAGGCCACGAGTGATTACTTTGTGGGAAGACCGCCGCATCAGAAATTTGGCTTCAACTGGTAATTACTCTCTTTCGCAAATAAAATGCACAGTTGGGGGGGAGACAAATATCGAAAAATACTGTTCATAGAAGAGTTTTGGAATCGTTATACATCGAAAACTGTAAAATGGCTCGGTTACCATGTCTGAAACGACACCATAAAGACGCTAGACTACAGTAGGCCAAAGAGCATATGTCATTTGGTGATGAGTGGTTGAATGTCATATTCAATGATGAAAAAAATGGAACCTCGATGACCTTGGTGGGTTTACGTACTATTGGCATGATCTCCGCAAAAAACCTACGTGTATATTTAGCCGACAACACGGTGGTGGTTGTGATATGGTATGGGAGGCTATTTCTTTCAATGGTCAGATATCTCTAGCATTTATCAGTGGTCGTGAAAACTCTGAAAACTATCGAGAGACACTTGCCAATCATTTGCTCCATGTTGCCGAGATTTGGGAGGGGTGGGGGGGGGAGAAAAATGGTTATTTCAACATGATAATGCTTCGATCCATACCTCAAACTCAATTTCAACATGGCTTAAGTCGAAAAAAGTTTCTGCTTTGAAATGGCCGGCAATTAGCTCTGATTTAAACCCTATAGAAAATATGTGGGGCATTCTCACTCATGTATTTTATCCAAATGGAAAGCAGTATTCTTCAATTAAAGATTTGAAAGATGCCATTGAGAACGAGTGGTTTAAAATTGAACCAGAAATAAAACAGAACCTCATTTTATCGATGGGAAACTGTATATTTGAAGTAATTCAGCAGAATGGATCAATAATCAAGCATTATTTTTTTTAATTCTTATTTTACTAAAAACTAAAGTACTAGTGTGCTTAAACTTTTGACACACTCATTTTTGATCTTTTGATAAATTCTATTATTTGAGATAAATTTTAAAGTAAAAATCTGTTAATTATCTTTTTAAAACTACAATTTGTAGGTCATGTGAAAAGAAAGTAACTTTCAGTCAATAATAAAATTTTATTTTGAAATTTTACGTTGTGCTTAAACTTTTGACATGTACTGTATAACTGAATTTTTTCTGTGTTTTTGTAAATGAACGATAACTGTTATGCACGCCATATTCAGCAGTAAGCATCTTTTAGTGCACCTCAATGATGTATATAAATTTCTGCATGTTTAAACTAGTATAACATTATTAAAACATGCTGCAAAAAATTTGCCTCCTCAGACGATTATGAGCGCTGCCGCAGGCGACTATTTTTTAATTCCATCCCGCACCACTTTTTCAAAACAAAATTCTTTCATATACACTTTGCCAACATGTGTAAGCGAAATATTCTACAAAATTCATATATTAAAAATAGTGGTACAAAGAATATAAAAATATTCGCATGTGGCAGCCCTGCATTATGTACTCAAATTCTTTTCAATGAAACTGTTAATGAATTATATATGATTTGCACGTCGTATCATGCAGAAAGCATATGTTAAAGTGCACTTCATAAATGTATATCAATTTAATTATCTTTGAAATACAGTACCATCATTAAAATACACCAAAAATGATTTTTCTCCATTGATCATAATAGAACAGGATTCTATTGAGTGTCCTTGCAATCGATCTATTAATGCCACATACTCCATTTTCAATAGCAAACATGCCGATTAATCACGAAAAACAAATATTAATTACATGGCAATTCAAGCATATTTGCGAGAGTTTGAGTAGAGAACGGACAGACGACAGGATGTAGACAGACAGAATAAAGAAACCGAGTTCGTAAGCCCTTTTAAACTATACTAGAAATTGTTAAAAATCAATCCGATAGTGCTAACAAGTATTTTTCAAAGTGTTTATTAAGTGTAAAAACTTTAATCCTCAAACAATGAGAGGAATTTTACAAGAAAAACTAATTTCATTAATAAAAATATCGTGGTTGATACAATTACTTAATAATCTTAAAGTATAAGTTTTTCTCCTTTTCTTAAATTAAAATGCAAATATATATATATTTTATATATTATCACATTAGTCTTATAGTGTATGTGAAAAACAAATAGATTAGATTAATACATTCTTTCGTTGTCTCTCGTGTATATTCATTGTATCGGCGTTATTAACTTTTTTTTTAATATTGGTTATTGCCAAATAGTTATATAAAGAAATTTCTTTCTTATAGTGTTAATGCGCTTTTTTCAAAATGTTTATTTCGTATAAAAACTATACTTAACAAACAATGCAGGGAAATTCTTGAAGAAGAAAACTATTTTCATTACTAAAGTCCAGGTTAATGTAATTACTTAATAATCTAATTGGAAAAACTTAGCTGAGGATTTTTTTCCGTAGAAAAATCAAGAAATAAACGGAAAACAAAAAAAGGGGTTTTGTAACACAAAATAAAAAGGATTTTAGCAAATCGATTACTTCCTTTGCTACATACTTATTGTTACCAACATTTTTAATTGTACAAACATCCTTGATCAATGGATGTATTTCTGAAAGAAAAAATAACTAGCTTATATTAACATTTGTTGAGAGCGTTATTTTTATGTAGGTGATATGCAGTTAACGGTAGACACAACTGAATGCAATCATAGGGGAAATAATAAATCGATGTTTCCGAAACTACAAGAGAAAAAGTAATTTCACTCTTTATTAGATTTTTTTTCTGTAGCATAGAAAATATCAGTTAAAGTAAATTTTTTTAAATTAAATTTTCTCTTCTTCTTACATAATTATCACTTAATAATGAATTAAATTATGGCTTAAGGCACCATTAAGAACACAGATACCTTTTGATATTTCTTCAAAAATCTGACATATAGTCTCGGTCCCTATGATACCGGATTTTTGAAGTTATACGGTATTCCTATTGCACATCTTATGAAAATGTCTCTTGAAGATTATTGACAAAACATATTTTTAAGAACAATAAAATTTGTCCTATAAGTTCTGACCACAGCTTGGGGCGACAAAGAGCTGCAGAATAATGTCTCCGAAGAAAACAAATCCCTGCCGGCCCGGTCTACAGGCGGAGGTAGATTTCGAAGTTAAGTATACTAATTTCACCAAAAAAACTAAATCATGATTAGAGATTTATCCACTTTAATAATTTTATCTGGCTGCTTTTGACGAGTTTTTATTTCATTTTTATACAATAGCTGGTTTTACCAGAATCACGTTGAGGAGGTATTAAAAAAAAATATTTTTCCATGCTCAACAACTCGACATTTTCTGGCACATTTTCAGATTCATTTTTAATAGAAAAATTATTAAACTTGTTGACTTGATTTTTGAAGAGATTTATAAAATACTTGTGTCTTTATTTTTAGTTCAATTATTTAAAACTTGATTTATGTATATTTATTTTCTCTATAAGACAATATTTCTCGTTTCTAACACAAGCGCTTGGTGAAATTTCTGTTCAAAATGCCCATTTTGACATCATTTTTTAAATATATTCCGCCTCTATCAAAAAAACTATCATCGCGTACATTATATAGTTTCTGAGTATGAGAATCTACCAATTGGATGCGTTTGAGAGCAAAAATGAATTTAAAAATGAGTCAGAAAAGAAGCAGTTTGGATTTGAATACACCGTTAATAAGATGATTATTTTCTTCAACCGCTATGTATTTTCTGTTTGTTTTTTTCTGTAAGAATTGGTCCTATCAAAAACTTGTCTGTATAAATGTTGTAGACAATATTAAGAAGATAAATTCATGGATTATGTATAATGATAAATTCATAGGAATTTTATATCTTGTAAATTGACGGAATTATGGATGTTTTCTTCTTCAACCCCCACCCCCCTCCCTTTTTGTTTTCGTTTTTAATTTTTTTTTCGGTACGAATTTGTCCTATCAAAAACTTGTGAATATAAAAGTTGTAGATAATATTAAGGAGATTTATAATAAATTAATTGGATTTGATATCTTGAGAATTGACGAAGTTGTGAATTTTTATCTCCCAAAAATCCTATTTTTTGCGCCCCTTGAGCCCATTTTTAATTTGATCAAAAATCTGTGATACATAAATTTTTGGCCCTATTTTTAAAAGTAAAAAAAACTTTAAACTAATTTGATATGTACAGAAACTAAGAAGTTATGGGTTTTTTTTTCTGTTTTCACAAAACCCCTCCCTATTTCCATCCCCTTGGTCCAATTTTGCACATTAACGAACTTGACCGAGATTTTATTCCCCTTGATTTTATGTATCAGTTTGGAAGAGATTTGTGCAAAATTGTGGAAGTTATCGTGTCCAGAAGAAAGTTATATATATATATGTGTGTATATATATATAAAGTTTTTTACTGAGGTTGGTTTTGGGTTCTAGGGGTCATGATTGGTGTAGATGCGCAAAACTTTTTCAGAAATTCCAAGATAGTGGAGAATATAATAGGTAGCATTTCATACTAAATCTACCTAAAAACGGAACTTAGATGGTCCCGAAGGCTAGAAATATTTGCGGCATGATTTGCGGAAAAAAAAAAAAATCCCAAAACGTTAGTTAGGTGGCGGATCCCTTATCGGCTGCATATCGTTAAACGGCGTGGGGCACTTGCATTTCTTTCAGGAAAAGTTCTTTCAAAGGCGTATCCAAAAACTCTTTCTGACCATCTTTCACTTGTTGCGACACTTCTGGCAGGAGAAAAATGGATTTAACAGCAAGATAATGCACGTATACACACAAGCCGTGAGACAAAACACTGGTTCCAGAAGAAACATATTGAAGTTTTGCAAATGGACATCCAGAACTCCTGATTTAAACCCTGTTGAGAACTTATGGGGAGATCTAACAAGACGAATTTATAAAAATGGATCACATTTTTCCTCAGCTTTAGAACTCAGATCTGCGATTAATGGTGAATGATACAAAATCAGCACCGAACTGTGCCAAAAAATAATAATGTTCATGAAATATAGACTATTTGCAGTCAGGTTATTATATTGTTGAAATTTTCTAAATTTCGCATTAGCTGAATACAACTTTGTATTAAGAATATAAAAATTCTTTAAATACAAATTTATTTTGGTTCAGGATGATTATTTCAATCTGAAGTATAAGCAGACAGAAAATTCCCATTCTAGTTGCTAAGTTTATTTTGTAATCATCCGCGTAATCTGTTAGGCCGATTTTCTGCTCGTCAAATGTCTGACAATTTATAGCCCCCTTGTAAATGCTAATTCTGCATCTTCATTTTTTTTAATATTTGAAGCGAAATAACATACATACATCTTTCATTCCCAATTAAAATTTGTCTTAAAATAAAATACATTTTAAGATATTAAAGGTTGAAAATGGTTTTTATTTTCACTTATTTTTTTTTTATTTTAAGTGTCCTGATATCCCTTAATGCATTTTCAATACATTGAACAATGATTAATGCTCTCGAGGATTACTTTCATATTCATAATTAACTTTCTTAATATATTGTTGAAAAAATATTCTTTTTTTTTAACATTAAAAACAAAATGCAGAGATAAAACGTTACAATTTTTCCTTATTGCAAGACTGTCAGAGGTCTAATAAAATATGTGTTTTGTGCAGCATTAAGTATAAAGAAAACTAAAGAATATTTACAAAAGAGACAGACGGGGTTTCATTTAGAAGATGAATCGGTAAACAAACATTGCAAAGTGTAGTTCTTAGCTATCGCTTTTCTGGGTGTTTTCCTCAAAAATTTTCAAGAAAAATAATGCTCTAGGAAGATATTTTTCATCCTTAAAATTTGTTAGTAATGGAGCATTGTAAATGGTTGCTTTGTAAAAAAATGCCCCATTTACAAACTATAATGAGCTTTTATTTTGAATTTAAAATCTTTTAAAATGAAATATTTCTGGAAAATTATTTAGAAGAACATTGCATTTTTGCTGAAGTTTATAATCGAATATCATTTTTTTCATGAATTTTATTTACGAGGATCTATATTCCTTCATAGATCAAACAACTTTTACATTTGTTTGAACATTACAGTGCGGTGATCATTACACTGTGGTGGCATAGATCGAATAAAAGTGTTCTGATAAATGATTTTTTTTGGTAATTTCTTTAAAGTATATATTACGTAAAGACCTTAAACTCGTTTCATTAAATAAGGATTTAATCATGTATCGTGCAATGTATATCCTGCAATTTATAATAAAATAAAAAAATATTTCTGTATATTTTGTCCCATTATGTCCTTAGAAAAACATTGTTTAATTGTAGATGTTTTCACATATTTTGTTTAAATTTAAGTACATAAAATAAATTTTAAAAAGACATGTGTATCTTTACTAATAAAATTCTGTCTCTCTGTGTGTCTGCGATGATTAGCGAAATCTATGGCAAGTACAAGTCTGAAAATTTAGATGAGGATAGTCCAATGTATGCCCTGATGTACCTGACGCTTAGAATTTAAATTTTTTATAATTAGCTGATATATTAAATAAAAAACCATCAAAAAGCCCAATTAAAAAAACATTAATTTCCTCAAAATCACAATATGACTGGATCTGGAGCTTTAAAGCGACGCTAGCGCGTCTAGTCAAAGCGCTCCGCAGCAAAATCGGAATTCCAAAGGAAAATGTTTGCCAGAAAATTCCGCGTTTGCCAGAAAGTTAGGAGAGTAGACATTTTAAGTCATACGGGAATTAAAAAAAAAAAACTATTTCAGGTAGAGATTTTAAAATTAGCAGACATATGCAAAATAATATTCAATTTCAGAAGTTCATAAAAAAAAAATCCGTCCTTTAATCGCTGAAATAGTAATTAACAAACTCATTTATAAGAAGAATTTCTTTTCATTTCATCAGCACGGTCGCAGATGGTGAGGCTAAAAGCTGATTTAATCTCTAAGACCAATGTCAGACAGGCGTCTTTTTTGCTGCTTTTTTGCTTAAGTATTATCCATTCACAATGCTATAGCATTGTGAATGGATAATACACAAACAAAAAAGCAGCAAAAAAGACTCCCGTCTGACGTTGGTCTTAGAGTTAAAATCAGCAGACTACAATAATTAAAAACTTCAGCGGGAAATTATAATGTATATGGAAAGTTTTAAAACTATAATACATATTTTCTATAAATTATAAACATTTTAAACAGGGGGAAGGTTGAATTCCGGGAGCGGGATGCTCAGATACAGGTTAATTCAAAATTAAAAAGCCTGACCAAATGCATGACTACCCTGCTCCTATTTATCTAAGCACTTATATCGCCCTTTCTTGAAAACTTGACCAAAGTGGTAACTTCGTACGGACGGACCGTTTCTTCAGTCGGATATCCCCGATTGATAGGGGCTTAGTTTACCCCCGGGGCTCACTTTTCAAGCTTTTTTCGACCCCGTCATGTGATACATCATTGTACAGCCCATTGCCCACACTTTCCTATTATGTACCACCGAACTCTATCCCCTCTTTTTTCACCCAGGGTTTTTTCTCTTTATTTTAGTCCCTCAACGCCTCAACTTATATCTTCAGGTAGGTTGAATAATGTTTTTTATATTTAAAGATGGAATTTTATAATATATTTAATCACATTTGATATTTTAAAATTAAAAATATATATATATGTACATAGGTGTGTTTTAATGATTATGCAGCATTTTATATTTATAGAATTTAATTATAACTGAGTAAATTAATTTTAAAGAATTCTTTCCTTAGTTGGTCACAGGTGATAAATGTTCAAATTATCTGTATGATTACAACTATTTATGAGTTACATAAACAACGGAGATTTGAGCTAAACCTCTTTTTATGCCAAATGTCCATGCAGAGTGCAACTGGAGAATATTAAGAAAGTAAAAAATATATTAAGTAAAAAATCTATAAATTAAAAATTAAAAATAAACACTGTAACGTATTTTTTGAAATAGGGGAGACTAGGGACGGTTGACCCACTTTTACCAAAATGATTTTTTATTTTTTAAATGCTAAACGTAGAAATAAAGTTTTATATGTCCTTTTATTCCTTATACAATCAGTTATCAAAATAAAATTGCTACATAAGTGTAATATATAAGAAATTTGAAAAATGATAATTTTAATCATGATAATCAAATAATCATTTAATCAAATAATGGGTCAAGGCTCCCCACATATGGGAGGCTTGACCCACTATATGGGAGGCTTGACCCACTTTGTTTTATATTTTGAAATATTTGTGAAGATAAATAAAATCAGTTTTAAAAAAGCTAAATAACTGTATGCTACATGCTTTAATTATTATAAAAAAATGTTTTTGAAAGTATGATGCTTAAACAAACCAGTTTATACGCAATCGCAAGTCAGAGGAGAAAATTTTTGTTTTAAAAAGGATTTTGTCTGACCAGGTATAATTGTACAGCAGGGAAAATTAAACTTTAACATTTAAGACAGTATTCCGCTAGATACAGGTTCCGTTTTCATACGGTTGCATCATTATTATTCGGATTTAGTAGCCACTGTCTCACATTTTTTTGTCTCCTTGTCCTACTTTTTGTGACATTCGATCCGAAAACTCTAGTTGTCGCATAGTTTGGCTTCATCTCACTGTATTCATGCTGGTGAAATTTGTCTATATACCTTCCTAAAGTTTTTCGATCAATGATATGTTCTTTTCCAGCCGCATGAGTACTTAATATATCATTAATATATTTTAACTCTTTGAGGGGCAAAGTACTAAAAAGTAGAAATAAATGACTGACACTGGAATATGCGAACAAATTTATTTGGAAATTAGTGTGAAAAATTATATTTCACATATGAATTAAATGGAAAAGATTTTAGCAAATTCTGGTGCCATTGTGGTGTTTGTGGTTTTATAAACATACCACTGCCCCGGAAACGGTAAAAACTGCTGCTTCCATACTCTTTTGTCTTTTCCACTGCTTCTACTTACCTATTGTAAGTAATATTTAAATGGAAAAAAAGTTTCTATCAATTTTCCCATTTATATTTCATTAATTATTTTCGTGCAGTGGAAACTATAGCAATTTTTCACATCTTTCTTTAATCAATTTTAAGTGTTTTCCTTTCCATCACCCTATTTTACTGTAGCTTTACATAATAAATTTACATTCATTTTTATATATAACCATTAATCTTTCCTTATGCACAGTGTGTGATAAAAATATTTCCAAAACCCCTTAATTAATACATTGCTGACGGGAAATTTTTATCAAAGTTGAATTTTAAAACAATAGAAGATCCTGCCTGTTCTGAAAGTCTTTTGTAAATAGATGTTCTAGATAGGTCTACCAAGTTTATGCATCGGTAAATATCTTTCAATGTATGAATTTAATATAAAATGTCTTACAATCTAAAAAAAAAAATGGACAATATGATATAAGTGCATTTTCTGTAAGGTAGAAACCATGCCCTTTATTCAATGGAGTTTTTTTAATGAAAACGAGAATTCTCGTTTCCCGTCGTGAATGTGTTACGTTAGCGTTGAACATCTGGTCAATTCCCTCACTTTGACTGGGTCAAGCCTCCCCACATACTCCTTTTCTAAAGAATAGCACATTGTTATGCGAAGCCTAACTTACTATATACTTTATGGCTGGAATGAAAGCTCGATATTTCTGCATTACTTAAAACCTATCTTACTTAAATTTCTATGATATATTTTATCTGAAAAAAGCTTACAAAATATTTCTAAAAAACACAACTTTTAAATTGAAAACTCTTCACAAGTAATTTTTTACACAACTATTTCTATTATCAGTACGAAACAGAGACTGTTGTTTGATCATTCCAGTAGCTTTAGTTGACACTTATTTATAAAACTCTGAAATTCTTTTAAATATGAAAACTGATGGGTGGGTCAAGCCTCTCTAGTCTCCCCTACTCATTTAATAGTTGAATTTTAATTAAATGATGATTGTACGATGAGAAAACAATTTAGAAATTCTGACTAGATAGTTTAAATAAATATTTTCCCTGTTTCCATGTTTTAAAAGTAAAGGGATAGAAAAACATATATATATATTTAAATAAATTCATTAACTCGTGCTTTCTATCAAGCGAGTCAAAGGGGCGAATTTTCAATAATCGGTGCTCATGCCAAATAATCATATTTTTACAAATATATTTTGAAACTCATGAATTTAAGCCCTGAAAGTAGGATTTATTTTTAATATAAAGATTGAATACTTATTAGAGAGTGTTTTTAAAAAATTCTATATTTAGTTTTATTTCTATTGTTATAAAAAATAACTTTTATAAATGTGGGATAATAAATATCATCAACAATGCGACATAAATAACTTAAGGGTTTATTTAATAGAATAATATAATATCATATGAAAAGAAAAAGCATAACTCGAGGAGCGTAGATAAATCGCGAGATAATTATGGGGCGATCTTCTGGTGAATTTTAAAAAGAAAGGGAGAGAAATGTTTGGTTCCATAGTTTTTAGCTTAATATGAAGGTTAAAGGTTCGTTAAATGCAAATGCTACATATATGTATTACTTCGTAGCAACATGGAAATTAATCATGTTAAAATATTTTTTAAATACATATTACGTTTTGACTTTTTTTTTTCCTTTGCTTCTTCTTATTTTATTCTCTGCAGTTCTTATATCCCGAGAGTAGTCGCGACATTTTTTAGAACGTTAGTAGTCGCGTTCGGTCCATTTGCCGCCGTTACCAGCAGGCCGAAAACGAAGGGGAAACTTGCCGGTGTTATCAGATGATCGAAAACGGATAACGTAGGGTGAAAATATTGACTGAACTTTAAAAGATTACAGCACTTATTCATTTTGCAACTTTTTACAGCAATTATTTATTGCGCTTAAGTATATATTCAGTTGGCATCTAGATAAATGTTTTTATAACTCTTTCTTCGTTTTGCATACATACTTAAAAGTAAATAGTAAATGATTTGATTGAATTTCTGAGGTTACTATGAATCAATAATTAGTAGGAAAACATTTTCGAATATGAATCTGAATTCGTGATAGGGGTATTTTTATTTATTATTATTTTTTTTTTTTTGGAAGGACAGAATCAGAGTCAGGTAGATTTTTATGATACTCCGGCACTCTATCCATTTAATAAAATAAAATTAATAAATTTAGCATCAATATATTTTACTGACATTAAATTGAACAATTAAACTGAAAGTAAAAATGGAACCTATGGCATGCAACAGAAAATCAAATACAATACCACTAATTCACCAGCATATTGCGGACGATTAATTCATTTAAAACATATGAAAAACCATCAAATTTGATGCAATAAACAATTAAAGACAATATATATATATATAAACTTTTTGTACAATAATACCATTGAAAAATAATGAAAATGACCAATAATTATGAAATCACAAACACCACATAAACCAAATATTATTAAAAATGTATAATTATATAAATATATATGTATATATATAATAAAGAAAAAGGTAAAAAATACTTAACTTCGAAATTATAAATGTAAATGTTTTAAGTACGTTTTATTTATTTATTTAATTTGTGGGGTGTCTGTGTGTGTATGAGGGGGGAGAGGAGGGGGGGGGTCTCGCGAAATTTTGTGATTAAATCCATTTTTCAAATGAAAATGCACAATTTGTAGTTTTTTACTTATTTCAGGGTGGGATCAGCGCCCTTGAATAAAAATCTGGATACGAACTTCGCTTATATAAAGCAAATAATAAATAAGTTATTGAAATTATATATTTAATTTAAATACATTTGCAATTGTAGATTTAAATCCTAAGATGGATAAATTATTTTAATTAATAGAATCACTGAAAGGTTCATTTTAATAGGGATGTATTTTAGAGCAACTATTTAATTAAAATAAATATTCAATTGTACATTTCATAATAAGGTATTAATGATATAATTTATTGTTTTATAAAAACATTCATTAAAATTATAAAAACAATAAGAAAATTTTCTGCGAAATTTTAAATATGTAGCAATAATTTAATTTAAATGAATTTTCTCTCATATTTTGGAAAACATTCTGAAAAATAGTTTGAGCAATTGATGAAGGCCAACAAATTTAAATTTGTTAGATATCGTCCCCAAGCCTCTATTGGATTTCAATAATAATAATAAAAAAATACATTTTCTGAGGCATTGTTAACAAAATGTGTTTTCACTTACAGTATGAAAATTTAACAATAGATAAATTTTAGAAAAATACTTAAAATATTTTTTAAAATCATTCACTGAATTATCCAAAAGATATTTTTATTTGCGTAATTTCTAACCTACATTATAAAATTCTCATTATTTTTCTTATTGTACAAATAAATTATATGGATGTTCTTCGCAGATATACATACTACATTTCTGAGAAAATTGTTTTATCTTTCGAATTTGTTTTATTGTACAAAAACGATACTTTTCAGATTTTGGAGATACGGCATTTTTTTTACTGATTCCTACAAAATTCTCTTCTCTTTTTTTTAATGGTTTGGCAGTGTTATGTTTTTTTTCATTTATATGTTCCGGTAATAAATGGAAAGCAAGTTCTTACAAATAATGATGATGAATTTCCCTTTTATTTCCATATTTAAACGATTATCAATTTGAGAATTTATTCGCGCAATATTTGACAATGAAAAAAAAATGTAAGTGACCATCCATCAGTTTTTTGTGCGAACTGACTTCACAACTAATATAATAAAACAATTTTAAGTCACATTCTAAAAGTAAAAAAAGTACTCTATGAACGGGTAAAATAGTAAGAAAGAAAGAGAAAAGAAAGAAAAAAGAAAGAAAGAGACGAAATAACAACAGGCAAAGAGTCCGTAGTTCCAAGAAACTTTCCCCCACAGATTTCGCGGAAATGGGAAAGGATGAACACGAGGGGGAAAAATTCAACTAACGCAAGTGGTCGCAACGCGGTCATTTAGACCGATTGAAACTTAAGAATGCGATAAAATGCTAAGAAATAGCAGGAATGACTTGCAATTTTACTACACAAGAGTGTGAACACCCAAGGTCAGCTACACGGAATTTCGCTATCGTAACTTTAACGGGAAATGAGTTACAGGAAGATAACCAATTTCGGGCGGGGAAAAGACCAACGCGCGACTATTAACGGGATATGGGAGAGTCCTACCACGACCAACGGCATACAAGAGCTGTTCATGACGTTTAAAACGTCACACGGTGTGGATCATCATTAAATATCAATATTAATGTTACAAACAAATGAATCATTAAAAAGCCGATTTTTTTTACGAGTTTATGAGGTTTGCTGAGTTTGTGTATTATTCCGCGATAGTGACGTCAAATGCATACTTTTCTATAGATGTTGTTTAAAACTGGATCTTTAATGTGGAATTCTTCAGCTGGTACAAATGACGTCATTTTATATAAAATAAAAGAGTGTATTTTAAGTATTAAACCTGAAAGGAGTTCTGTAGAAGTGCAACGTTTTCACTCTAGTGGCTTTGAAATTCTTTACATGCAGAAATGCTTCACTTTTGGAAATAACGCAAAGTTTTAAAAAATTAGAGTCTCTTAATAGAAGAGCAGTGACCTTTATGTTAAAATAATATTTGTTTCAGAGTTAGACTAACAAATATAAGCTGCGTTTTTTATTTAACTAGTTTGGTAGGTTTATTAAAAAAATGAATGAAACAGTTCCTTCTTAAACTTCAACAGCCTGACCTCTCTGGATTTTCTAGAAGGAAGACATAACTTCCAAAAATACTAAGAGACGCTGAACCAACATTTTCATTCGGTGATATTTATGATGGTGGGTGGGTAGTGGTGTGTGTGGGGGGGAGGGATTCCTGAATGGATCTTTGAACAACCTGGCATAAACCCGGTTGAGAATGTCTATGGCATTTTTAATTGTCAGGTTTACAACAGTTGAAAACAGTATGACTCTCTTGAAGAATTCAATCAAGCCTTACAGAAAGTATGGTACTTTTTGCCACCAGAAACACTACAAAAACTAATAATTTCGATAGACGCGCGTTTATTTGAACTAACACGAAATCACGGAGAAGTAATTTGTGTGTAACAGTTTAGTAAAAATAATAAATGTAGTGGTTTTTGCCACTGTGCATAAACCTTTGAGACAGCTTTGTTTGAACTTTTTTTAATTATATTTTTTACAAATATGAAATTTATTTTTATTCTACATTTGATACTATTTATCTATACTATTAAAATCTGTGCGCGTATGTTTGTAACCACAAAAACTCGGAAATCAAAGGGTGAAGGGCTACGAAACTTGGCACACGGGCTGCTGGTCGGAGGCCCATGAGCGATTGGAGCAAAAAATTCGAGAATTTTAAATAGGTTTTTTCTATTTTATTTTATATTTTTGACGAATTTTTGCCTTTTTTTATGTTCAATCCGTAATCGCGCGAATTCAAACCAGTTCTAAATATTTACTGCAATGTGAGATATACATATTACGTAGGCCACGCTGCAATAGTAAGAAGATGTAGCGGGTATTACCATAATTCTTTTAACTCGCATGAAAATAATTATAGATTATTTAATTGCGCTTAATTATTACCTTATTTTAAAAATAAAAAAAAAAACTTTTTATCACGAACATCAACTAAACTTATCATTCTATTTATTCTTTTATTCCAAATATATCATTTTATAACGTATGCTGCCATAGCAACATAATAAATTAAATTTCATTTAAAAAATGCACAGTAGTAGAAAAATATTTTTCGAGATATACTTATTACGTACGCCACGCGTATGAACGCGTGCCTCCCTGCTCCCTACGCTCACCATCCCACGCGTAATCGCGAAACAGTCCCTACTTTATAGCCAATTCCAGACGTAATTGTTTCGCGTTTCCATTCTGGATCGCTTCGTGATTCCTCATTAAATGAACGATATGTTTCGGCATCAGAGGCAATGTGTCGACTTCTTGATAAGCCCATGCAGGACAAGTCCCATGTTATTATTACATTGTCGGTGCATCTACAAGGCATGCAATCTGTGTATTTTATGGAAGCGGAGAAACGTGAAGCTTTTGAAAGAGCAAGAAATAAAGACTCCACGCTCACTGCTCTGTTTCTACTTAACAGTTCTGATCCTTCACCAAACATCTATCTCTATACAGAATTTCCAAAGCACTTTGTATGGAAAATCAATGTGTGGCAAAGACGTGTTACGTTAGGTGACTTCATAGCATCAGAATGTATTTTGTAAGCCCAAAGGATATTGAGCGATTCCATCTTCGTATGCTGCTTTGTTATGTTCCCGGTGCCAAGACTTTCGAGGAGTTAAGGACGTATGAGAATATTGTCCATGAAATATTCAAAGGTGCAAGCCGTGATAGAAATTTATTAGAAGATGATGATGAATGTCAACATTGTTTAACTGAATCATGTGGATTTGAAATTCCACCCAAACTGAGACAATTGTTTTCGTTTATATGAGTCTTGGGCAATCCAAATTTACCGATTCAATTATGGGAACAGTTTAAGTCAGAATTCTCAGAAGATTTTGCTCGCCATCTGCCACTACAAGAGAGTAGAGACAGAGCCCTTCAAGACATAGCCAATCACCTACGCATACACAACGTGCCACTTCAGAACCTTGAATTACTTGAACCCTCAAACCTGTAGAACTGTGTGGAATGCGATGAATATGGTTTACAAGAAGAAAGAAGATATTACTGAAATACCTCCACAATGTTTAATGCAGTATTCTATAGTGGATGATATTTTTGGTTCGTCTGAAATTGATCTTGATCATCTTTCGGAAAGAGCCTTTTTATGTCCCAAGAATGAGGAGGTTTTACGAAAAGTACCTGGCGAAGTCAAAACTTAACTTAGTGCTGATACAATACTTTGTGATAATGAAGAAGAACAAAACAATTTGCAAATGGATTTCATAAATAGTTTAACACCTTCTGGAATGCCACAACATCAGTTAAATCTTAAAGTTAGCGTTACTGTTATGTTAGAAACATGAATCCGCCGAGTGGTCTGTGTAATGGAACACGTTTAATAGGTGTGGTTTAATAGTATAATTAATTTAATGGCTTCCATTTTAAACAAGATGGCTGATGAAGCTGACCAGCGAACTTGGTCGAGACATTACGATATACTATCCACATGCCTTCTTACATTGAAATAGGTTAATAAACACGCGTGTTAATACGCGTATTTATCTCGTGACACGTATCTCGTGTCTTACGCGTACCTCGTGTATCTTCGTATATCTCGCGTATCTTCGTGTCTTACGCGTATCTCGTGACAAATATCAGATCGTTTCAAAATATCAGCCATGATAGCAATTCAAAGGGATATAATTTAACTATTTTTTAAGATATATGCGAAACAAAAACTGCTCCGGAATCTTTCTATCAAGGTCAAACACAAAAAAATCTTTTTCATTTTTCAATTTTTTGATAACTCATTTTAAATTTAAAATTAAATTTTTTAAATGGCAGTCCTTTTGAAACAAGATGGCGAATGAAGCTGGCCAACGAACTCGGCAGAGACATTGGTATGTACTATGTACACACCAAGTTATATCCAAATCGGTTCATAAATACGTCCGTTATCGCGTGACAAAATTCAGGTCGTTTCAAAATGTCATCTACAATAGAAATTCAAAATGCTATAATTCAGCCATTTCTTTAGATATAGACGAAACAAAAACTGTTCCGGAGTCTTTGTATTAAGGTCAAGGGTCAGCTAGGTGGGGAGGCCTACCAAATGGCTTAAGCACTCACAAGCCCCACCCAGCGGTTTCCATCTACTACCGCCGTCACCACACACACACACACAAAAAAAAAAAAATAAATAAAAATAATAATAATAATAAATAAATAAAAGGCCCGAAGGGACCTACAGGAAAGCCAATTGAGAATATTAAGATTAAATACAATATAAGTACAATATATACACGATGGAAAGCCCAATTTTTACGGGGCGTTTACGAGAGAAATTTAGATATTTGTAATTAATAAGATTATGAAATAATAGATAATAGGATTTTTAAACTTGTTGGAGCGGCAAAAGCTCAATTACTCTGCAAAGCTGGGCGTTCTGCAAAAATACAATAAAAGCTACGTATATGTATACTAAATTAGAAAGAGATTCATAATTTTAAAAATAATGTAGAATATAAAAAATAGGTAAAATAGTGAATAATTATGATGAATATTATATAATTATATACACACACAAAAGTTCAAAAGTCTATTGTTCTTGCAACAGTTCAATTATAGTTCAATCGTGTTGTTTGTGGCTAAGAGTTTATTTTGAATTGGTGGTATCTGTCTATTTGTTAAGATACGTTCTCATCATCATCTATAAATGGCAAAACATTTTGAAACAAATAATGGTTGTTTTCTAAAACTTTCATACATTCAATTATCTTTTGACAAAATGATGGATTTGACAAAACCACTGAGAACCACTGAGGCAAAGAAATTTTTGGAGATTTTCTTATATGGTAATATGATGTAAGGGTACAGTTAAAGATATAATGCAATGATGTAGCTCGCTGACCGCATACACATAATGGAGAAGGAACCCTGTCAAATTTATAAAGATATGATGAAAATGGGCCGTGGTTAGTGGCAAACAGAAAAAGATTTCTATGCAGCAGGATTCTCTTTTCCGAGACTTTTGGGGCTAAAGCGTATGTGTACCGTCCTGTGGTACCATAGTCCCAGCGAGTCTGCCATTGTTCGTGTAGAGATGATTTTAGAAGCTTCTTCAAGTAAGAAGGAGGGTTGGGAAAGAATTTGTATTTGGCATGTGATGTGGCTTTGGTTGATTCTTTTGCCAAAGAATCTGCATGCTCATTCCCCACATTACCCACATGTCCACGGACCCATTTAAAGAAGATCTTTTTCTTGTTTCTTGGAGTAGTTTGATAATTTGCACTGCGATGAGATTTTTTGAAAAAACATCTTCTATTGCTAAGAGACTTGAGAGACTGTCCGAGTGTATTAATACTTCTTTATGAGGGGAGTTCCTAATCCACAGCACAGCCTCTTCTATGGCCAGGAGTTCTGCCTGAAAAACAGTATTTTCTTTACTTAACTTAGTTTGATTCTCGTGGATTAACTCTCCTCTCTGATACACACAGAAGGCATATGCCGTTTCATCTTCCATCTTGGAACCATCCGTATAAATGTTTATTTCTACATGTGGAGTATTTTCTGGATCTATTTGAAAGTAATATTCTTTAAATGGTTCAACTTGATCTGACTTCATTTTTGGTTGGTATAATATTGGTTCTTGATTTCCTGTCGGGATTCCAAGACGTAAGACTCTTCCTGTTGTTGCTATATATTCAAGTTGAAGTGCCAAGGGCGGAATACCTGTTAAAACACAAAGGGCATCCGCCGAAGTTTTTCTGTAGGCACGTGAAACTAATAATAGGCATTGGTATTGTATTGATGAGATCAGACGAAGCCCATGGGCTTTGCTTATCCGGTGAAACCAAGTTGCTGCAGCATACGTGATTTTCTTCTCCAAGATACTATTGTACCAAATCTTCAGAATTAATTTGTTTACCCCTCCGTAAGCTGAGGCAAACTTCAATAGGTCTTGCGAAAGTTGTGTAATTTCCTGCCTTTTCTTTCGTAAATAGGGGAGAAACGACAACGTACTATCCAGAACGATACCTAAGTATTCTAAAGTTGGCTCACTTTTTAATGAATGGTTGTCAATTTTGAGTGTTGGAGCTCTTTTCAAAAATTTTGGTCTTCTAAGGTGGAGAACTTTACATTTATTGTAAGATATTTTCATCTTGTGATTTGACATCCACCTACTAATATAATCTAAGATGTCCTTTCCTAATTTTTCTAATTCTCGCCTTGTTTTACCATTTAATATAATTAAAATGTCATCTGCATAACCTATTATTATGTAACCTAACGATTTTAAATGGCGTAAGAGAGCGTTTAGGAAGATTCTCCATAGGAAGGGCCCAAAGCATGAACCTTGTGGGCAACCCTTCCTAAACCAATGAATTTCTTGTGCTAGCCAATTTGGTTTCGCTCCTCTGTGAGATAAAAAGGATTTCAGGATATTAACATATGGCTCCTC
Source organism: Maratus speciosus (assembly GCA_963932465.1). NCBI lineage: Eukaryota > Metazoa > Arthropoda > Arachnida > Araneae > Salticidae > Maratus > Maratus speciosus. Next base: position 358,822,695 of record OZ010793.1, read on the forward strand.
CAACCCCAAAAATTTCAGTTCTTGGATTGTTGCGTCCCAAGGTAAGTTGTCAAAAGCATTTTGGATGTCTAATGATATTAATGAAATGTAGTTGTTTTCTTGTTGAAGTAAGTCAATTGTTGAGAGAACTTCTTGTATCGCTGATTCAGCCGATTTACCCTCTAAGAATCCGTGTTGAGAACTCTGTAGAACTGTCGAATTTCGAAAATGATAATTTATTCGTTTTAATAATAATTTTTCAAACTTTTTCCCCAGAATTGGGAGTAGAGTTATTGGTCTGTATGACTGAGCAGATTGTGGGTCCTTACCTGCCTTTAGAAAAAAGACTAGTTCTCCAATTTTCCAACTTTTTGGGAAGTAATTTAAGTTTAATAGAGTATTGTAAAGATTCAGTAATAGAGATGAATGTGAGTGGTAAATATTTCGTACAATCAGATGGTCAACATTATCAGGACCTGGTGCTTTATTCCGATTGAACGAGAAGATGGCAGCTTTTAGTTCTTGGAGTATAAATGGATTAACTGGCTGGGTTGAGCGCGGATGAATTTGATGCGGTTGCAAGTCCGAAGGACCAAATATTGAATTGGCAATTTCTGCATAAAAAGATTGTCTTGAGTGGGTTGCTGTAGTGGAATCAGAAAGAGCGTAGACTTCCTGTCTGTAAAAATCTCTAAATGCCGTCTTTTTTAGTTTCCAAAAGGGGTCTTTGGTATTTGAGCAAAAAGAACTCCACGCTGTTTTCTTTGCTTCCAGAATTTTCTTTTTATAGAGTGCTCTATACTTTTTTAATTTGATCATGTCTTCCTCTGATGCAGACAAAAGTTTTGTTTTCCTATAAAGTGCTTTAACAAAGCTTCTCATTTTCCTAAGTTCCGCTGTCCACCAAGAAACTGTTGGTTTAAATGTCGAGTTTTTTTTCTTTAAAGTATGGTCACAGGTTTGTGTTATTATATTTATAAAGTTGTCGTACTCTTTTTCGAATGCCCCCGTCGTTTTTATATCCTGGAAAGTTATATTATTTTCTTGCAATGATTTAGATAATTTTCTATTGAATTTTTTCAATGAGACATTCTTTGTCCGATATCTACGCTTTGGAAGCTTCGGGGTTTGGATATCCATATACAAGGTTATCAGCCTGTGGTCACCGTAGTGCATATCATCCTCAACAGTCCATAAGGAAACTTTTGGGAACAGTGGGAAGGATGCTAGTGATACATCTGGCCAACCTTTCAAATGCGTGGTTTCAAATGTTGGTTTTGAGAAAGGATCATTTAGGACTAATAAGTGCATCATATTGAGATGATTGATGAGGTGTTGTCCTTTTTCGTTATCATTCTCATACCCCCACAGGACACTATGAGCATTCAAATCACCCAGCAACAGAAGTTTTGAACTCATACCCGACGTGTTCGCCCAATCTTGTAGATCTTCTTTTAAATTAGCCGATGGTGCGGAATACTGACTGCCTATAGTTATTTGTCCTTCTGTTGAGGAGATATTCACGAAGACTGAGTTATCATTTTGTTGAAACTCTTATATGTTGTAACGATGTATCTATGATTATTATTTGGCAATTCTTTTTTTTTGAAGAGTAGCAAGGAAGTCCTGAGGGAAGGCCATGTGGTCTTCCTTTGACTATATTGGAGTCCTGTATGCATGCTATTTTGTAGTCTTCTTGAATTAAGAATTGAAGGAGTGAAGCTGTTGCACTTTTATTCTTTTGAAGATTAATCTGTGCTAGTTTAAAGGATGATGATATTTGATTAGTTGTTGAAGGTACTTGCATGTTTTGATGTTGTCCTTGCGGAGAAGAGTTTGAGTCCGAGAGATGAGAAATTTGAGTAGAATTTGGAATTGAAGGTGAGTTTGAGTTTTTGTTTGTATTTGATGAAACGATTTTTGTATTGTTTAGTTGGTTGAATGTGGAGCAGATACATTTATGAAGGTTTTCCTCGATTGAAATCGAAGTTTAAATAATGGACATTCATTTCAATCCGCTCTGTGTGGGAAATCATGTTTTGTGTTCTGACAATTGATGCAGCATATTTTCTTAGGATCTTCTTTATTTGGGCAAGTTGATTATACGCACAAATAGCACAGGCAGCTTCAAATCTACAGTTGTTACCTGTATGGCCATATCGTTGGCATTGCGAGCAGCGGATTATTGGGCGATAATCCGCAACTTTATAGGAATTAAATCCAATCAGGATACGGCCTTGCTTCGTCAGATGACGGGCGTAATTGATATCTAAATCCAGGACCAAATGGTAAATTTGTGATTTTTCTCGGTGAATTTTTTCTAAAAAATCTCTTTCATTTTCCATTTTTTTGGTACCTCATTTTAAATTTTAAATTAAAAAAAAAAATTAAATGGCCGCCATTTTGAAATAAGATGGCGGATGAAGCTGCAAACGAACTCGGCCGAGACATTGGTACGTATTATGTATACTCCAAGGTTAATCCAAATCGGTTCATAAATACGCCTGTTATCGCGTGACAAAAATCAGGTCGTTTCAAAATTTCAGCCATTCTAGAAATTCAAAGTGCTATAACTCAGCCATTTTTTAAGATGTAGACGAAAAGAAAACTGCTGCGGAATTTGTGTATCAAGATCAAACACATAAGAAAAAAATATTTTTCAATTTTCAATTTTTTGGTACCACATTTCAAATTTATTTTTTTTTAATTTAAATGGCCGCCATTTGGAAACAAGATGGTGGACAAAGCTGGCCAACGAACTCCATCGAGGCATTGGTATGCACTATGTATACACGAAGTTACATCCAAATCGGTTCATAAATACGAGAGTTACAGTGTGACAAAGATCAAATATATAAACTGTTGAACGGAGAGTGGTTTCGGGGTCTGGGGGTCATGATCGATGAAAATATACCAAAATTTTTTGAAATCTCTTTCCTCCGAACGGCTGCAATAGGTAGCTTTTTGTAATGAAAGCTACCTAAAACAAACAAAAACGTGTCTACTGCACTTTACTTCATGGATGACGTGGAAAACAATGCAAAGATTTTTTTATTTTAAAAGACTAGGAGGGTTCCGCCTCCCTGCTCCCTACGCTCACCATCCCCACGCGTAATCGCGAAACAGTCCCTACTTTATAGCCAATTCCAGACGTAATTGTTTCGCGTTTCCATTCTGGATCGCTTCGTGATTCCTCATTTTCTATGCATTCAATTTTTAGATTCCACTTGGTAAAAACGTTCTGCTCCTCAACTCCAGACAATTTTATTTCCTTATCCCCAAACACATAATCACAGAGCTTACAAAGTTTCATAATTGAAGAGCTGAGTGGAAGAACATGTTATGCTACATTTTCTAAAAAATTATTTTATCTTTTGGACGAAAGTGTTATCTGGTATTCTATCACATGGGAAATCTAAAATACCAATGTTCTATTTAGCCTTGAAGATTTAAGACATTATTCATTAATTTTTAATATTTTTAATATTTAATAATGCAAATAATATTAATATTTTTTAATATTTAAAAATTAAATATGAATAAGTTTTTTTGATTGAGTTTAGTACCACACCTGTTAATATTTTAAACACATGGTATCACACAGAAAATAAATCATTAAAATTGACAGTAAAAATTTTCACATAAAATTTCTTCAAATGTAATTTTTGTTACTTAATATGTTCTTCCACTTAGCTCTTCAATTTTAAGAATTATTAAATATAAAATCATTATAAAAAGTTAAAATTTATAATTTATTTGAATAATTACAAATGAAATAAAAATTATATATATATAGTAAAAAGCAGTAAACCAACGTTTAAAATGCACAAATAATGCGTGAAAAGCAGCAAACAGCTGTTTCGAATCTACATCGAGATTCTTCTTCAGTGCAAGATAGGGAAAAAAGAACAGCGTGCTAGAAAAAGCAAGACTGAGCAAAATGATAGACAGAGACGCGTTGCCTTATATACCCTGTGCGGATAGCGAAAGCGCCAGAAACAACCAATGAGAGAGAAGCAGTGGAAACGACTGGGTGGCCAAGTAGCGACATCTACCGGAGAAGGAGAGAAAAAGAAACCAAAAAAGAGGAAATTAAATTAATGCTCTCCAAATACTTGGAAAATCTGGAGTACTAGATAAGTCAGATACTAGTAGGATACTCTGGAGTACTAGATAATTTTTCGGGCTACCAATATTTGTTGCACTCCTCAGTTACTTAGAGTTGAACTTAATTACTTCAGAGCTATTGCTGTTGATCGAGGTTATTCCTCTAATATTATTGACTCTATTTATAAGAAGTTGACGAAACCCGTCCATTCTGAAAAGCATTCTAATTCCAACTCTAATACTTCAGTTGTATTACCATTTTTTCCTAAAATCAGTCAGCAAGTTGCTAAAATCTTAAGAAGGTTTGATTTTAATGTTATTTTTTCTCCTGTTAATAAAATCACTTTTTCAAATCTCAAACAGCCCGTTGATCGCTTGATAACTGAGGTACTTTCCAGATCTCGGGCCAGTGTGGCCTTTCCTATATTGGCCAGGCTAAACGTGCTCTTAGATTTCGTTTAAAAGAGCATGAAGATTATGTTAAAAGTCAGGAGCTCAAACGTTCTTCTATTGCTCAACATTCTTGGTCTTCTCAACATAGGTTCGATTTTTCCTCAGCCACCATTATCCAAAAATGTTCTCTAACCTTGATCTTGATTTCTGGGAAGCTTACCACATCATTAAAAATTCTCACTCTTTAGTCAATGACTTATCTAGTACTCCAGATTCTCCAAGTATTTGGAAATCATTAATTTAATTTCCTCTTTTTTGGTTTCTTTTTCTCTCCTTTTCCGGTAGATGTCTCTACTTGTCCACCCAGTCGTTTCCACTGCTTCTCTTTCATTGGTTGTTTCTGGCGCTTTCGCTACCCGCATAGGGTGTATAAGGCAGCGCGTCTCTGCCTATAATTTTGCTCAGCCTTGCTTTTTCTAACACGCTGTTCTTTTTTCCCTATCTTGCACTGAAGAAGAATCTCGCTGTAGATTCGAAACAACTGTTTGCTGCTTTTCACGCATTATTTGTGCATTTTAAACGTTGGTTTACTGCTTTTTAATATTCCTGCACAAAGGCTTTAATTGCTATTTTAATATATATATAGTGTTACGAATACTGTAAATAGTTGGTGTTTGTGATTAAAAATAATGTAAATAGTTTAATTAAGCACTATACATAAGCTTATATTAGTTTTTGTTGCATTGAATTATCTCAATTTGTTGATTTTCTGCAACCAAGTAAACCCTATTGAATTTCAATGGGAGTCTATGGAAATTTGGCGAAATATTGGAAATAGTCCAAGTTGGCGTCACTTTTGTCGACTAATTTTGTCCGCCAAATATGTCGATATTTCGCCAAGTTGGCGTCAAACTTGCCGAAGTTTGGCGACCGAGCCGGGTTCCCTCCCTCTTTGTAACCCCCCTTATAGCGTCAGAAAGCGCTGACCAATCAAATGCGTTTCGCGGTATCTACGCAGATTTTCTTTGGTCCATTTCCAAAGCGTTACTTTTTTTAATATATAGAAGGAAAATTTTTCAGGTTTTCTTGCAATGACGATGTATATTTCATTCTTTCTTACAAATATTTGTTTGGTAGTGTAAATATTGACTTTATAACTGATTTCCTAAACTTTAATTTCGTTGTGTAAATACTCACTAAAAAAACGAGTCTACCGCAATTTACCTCATTGATAACGTGTAAAACAGTGCAAAGATTTTTCATTTTAAAATAATTTTTTCCATTTTTTTTACAGTCACGATGTAAATTTCATTTTTTTTTTTTTTTTTTTTTTACAAATGGTTGCTTGGTTGTGAAAATATTCACTTTAAAACTGATTTTTATATTCCCAACTTTAATTTGTTTGTGTAAATACATAGTTTTATTGATTTTCTAATACATACCTGATTTTTTTGTGTACATACATATTTCATATTGGTTGTGTAATTACTGATTTTCAACAGATATAACAGATTTTTATATCCATAAACTTAAATTTGGTTGTGCCGATTTTCATTTTAAATTTTGGTTTTAGAATTAAATTCATGAACACCCGTCCGTAGAACACGTTAAACAGCTAGTATAAATGAAATTACGATATCCACAAATAAAAAAAAAGCTCTTTATTTCAACATCTTATTTTCATTAAATATCTACATTTTATGCTTTTGCTTAAATTTTGAGACAGACTATTTACTTTCCGTTTTATACTTTTCGCAAAAAAATAGGTGTCTTAACTGTATGATTATATTAGTATATAATGAATATAATATATATATTTTTTTATATATGAAGTATTTGTTTGTTTCCTCAAAATATAAATTGAGTAGAATTTCATTTATAATGCTTTTTTTTATACCATACCGTTAAATACCGTAGCACTACTGATAGTAGTATTGATAAACCACAAAAATATATTTTATGGATATCAGATTGGCCTGAAAATATATTCTCTCACAAACTCTTCACTTTCGGAACTTTACCTTTTTAATAAATTAAAGAAGTCGATAAAATTTAAAACTGGATCTTCTGGCCTCTAATACTTCATTTATATACATGAAAAAAAATTATTTTTCCTCACTGATTTTCAATAAAATCCCACATATCTGCAGTTTTTCACTATAAGGTTCAAGGGCATAAAACACAGTTGAAGAAAGCTCCAATCAATTTTTGGATCTTCAAAGTTTCGCAAAGTTTTATAAAGATAAGCACTGTACGTCAGAGTTAATAATGGAAAAATTTATTAAGTTTATTAGTTTGCTATAAATAAACATAATAGCCTGCCAATGACCTCACAATGTATTGAAAAATGTTTTCGATTAGAAATTACTATGAAGTAGAAGAAAGATTTGAATATATATATGGAGTGAGAGACAGTGAGTCTGAAAGCGATAGAAATAAATAGATAAACAGATAGATATTTATTTCTCAATATATACGTTTACTGATAAAAGAAATATTGATACCAAAAAAAATTAAATAACATTTAATATAAAGGTTGAATACATAATAGTTTAAGTTTACAGGAACACTATTGTAAATTTCAGCACTGTTTAGACCAGTGGTTTCCAAGGGGGGAGGGGGGCGATCATTCGCAGATCGGCAATTTCGGATTTATTATTAACACATTATCTATTTAGGTTTATTTGAGTTAATAATAATAATATTATCTATCTATATTATAAAGGACAAACATATCTGTGCGTAACGCATACGTCATTCTGCGAATGGCAACACTTTGAAATTTGAAATGAAATTTCGGTTTTGCAATTTTCGCTACTGCAAATTTTTAAACTTCTAAAAATCCCACATTTTAAAGGTTTACACCTTTGTATGCAGAAAAAAATGCACTTTTAAATGCAATTTGTTTGAAAGCTGTATATTAATTTATTTTTGAGATATTTTTTTTTATAGTTTTTAATACCAATTTTCTAATCGTGGCAACTGCAATACTTCATTTCTTTTAAAAGTGGTTTAGTTATCTTTATTGATTATATTCTTCCTGATGCCATTTTCCCATTACAATTAAAAATATCTTTTTTTTTTTAAAAAATTGTACAGAAAATGACGTTACACTTTAAAAAAGACACAATTTTCCTGATGATGCTGTTATATTTCACTATTTTTTCATTTCGCTAATATTGAGTTTGAGACAATAGGCTAAATATTTCAGCGACTGAAAATGACGTCATATTTAAAAGAAAACCATAATTTTATTTGCTAAAATGAGATATTTCCCCGTGAATACGTCTAAAAGTTATAAATTTCTGGAATTTTTAAGCGCAGGTAGGTACAGAGATTATACTAAGACCTCAAATCACGAGTGGGAATTTTAACATGGAAGGTTGTAATAGTTGACAAACGTGACTTCAAGCTTAAAAATATATTTATTAATAACCTATTGCGCGTTAAAATATTTTTAAATGGTTAATATGGATGTGAAAGGTAGAAAATGAGTTGATTTGGTTTAGATTTAAAGCGGAAACATTCTATGATTATGTCAAGGTGAAATCATTTTTGCTGAATTTTCTTTCCGTAATCAATCAATCAATCCGTCATCAATTGATAACTTAATAAAAATTGCTTATCTACTTATCTTGATTATATGTTACTTACTGATTACGTATATGAATAAAGTTTAATTTTTCAATAATTTTAACAGTTGAAGTTTATGAAAAAAGTATTTTGTTAATCTTAGGTTAAAATATGTCTTTGGAGAGTTAAACTAACAAGTGTTAAGATGGATATTTTATTGTAATTATTGTTGTCGATGTATTATAAATTTGATGTTACAGTTCCTTTGTAAACATTTTTTTCGTCGAAATTCGACGGGTTCCACCTTGTACCAATAAAAGAACAAATCGCTCTTTCTGTGTGCCTGTGTGAGATGGCTAGCAAAATCTACGGCACGTACGAGGTTCAAATTTTTTTATGAGAATAGCCCAAAGTCTCTCCTGATATACCTGGTTCTCAGAATTTCAAAATTCTAATTAACAGCTGAGTTATTAATTATCAACCGTCCCTAACAATGTCACTGTCCCCTTGGGGCCCGATACAGGGCTCTTTGAAGTTTTTGCACCATTTTGGCCCCCAGGGCCCGGTCTTTCTTTATACCTCAGTTACCACTTTTTTCGAACATTAATCTCCTTTTTCAACATCAACTTACGTTTACCCACTACAGCCGTAAATTAAAAATCGCGTTAATTTAAAAGTAACTTTAGATAATGTATTTCATCAATTTAATAAATATCGTGTTAATGTTAAAAGTAATTCATGAAATTTACAAGGGTTGAGGTAATCTTCCACCGCTTGGGGGCGCATTCTTTCCTCCAATTCTAAGGGCCTAATTTCAACAGGAGTTGGTTCATTCAACTTAGATTACAACTAAAATTACACTCTGTATCATGAAATTTTATCTTAGACTTCAGTTACCAACATTTTCTAACATTCATGATGCATTTTTTTTTTCCGATTCTATGCACTTGATTACTACGAGGTTTGGCTTACTCAATTTGGTTTTCGATTGTCTCCGGCACGTGCGGTGCACTTCCGGTACATGCTGCCTTATGTAGCGTAGACCCAGGTTACATGGTTCGTTCGGAAAGAAGTTTGTTGGGAAAGCACTAGACGCTGCGAAAGGCAGTGGATGCCTCCGAAATTAGGTTCATTTAAAAGAATTTCAAAAGATTTAAAATCATAAAAACTTGAGTTTTGTTTAAGGTTATTATTTACATACCCCAGGCATTGCCGGTCAGGTCTGCTAGTTATTTTAATAAAAGACATGTTTCAGACTAAAATTTAAATATTAAGTGAAAAATTTAAAAATAACTGAATTAAAATAATTTTTCAAAAAGTTTCTATTTAAAAGTTCAAAAGAAAGTTGCCACCGAAATAATTGAATGGAAATTTTGTTTGATGTTTAGACAGCATCTATTTATTTTTTTAAAAATTACAAGTTTTATCGTTATAAAGGACCTCCGTGACCGAGTGTTTAAGGCATGATGCCGCTAATCGCTTGAGAGCGCAGGAAGATTGCGGGTTCAACTCCCTTTGGCTCCCGGTTGTATTTCTCTGGTGTTGTAAATTTCCTTGTGATTATCTCGTCCATGTATGTAATGGAAAAAGGAAATAAAAATTGTGGTTTGTGTTTGTGTGTAATAATGAGGATCATTCGAGGCGAACAGCCTTAGTTGCTATAGGCCCCAAAGCAATCTCCAATATGGTAATTAAATCTCGTTATAATATAATTTTATTATTACGCTCTTGTTTTTTGAAAGATTTATTGAAATAAACTTGGATTTCTATTGATAGTACAATATGTCAAATGAAGAAAATTTTACATATAAAATTACTTAAAGGAATATCTAAAATTAACTATGTTGAACACATTTAATCTTAAATACTATATTCGAAGTACCTAAACAAGGTACTACTTTTATAAAAATTAATAAATCTCTAAATAAGCGTCACAGAAGGAAATGCGTAAAAAGTAGACTTCTTATGGCTGTTGTGCAGACCAATTTATGGTATATAAACATACATCATGAAATTTGCATTTTAAAATTTAAAATCGGATAATACATAATAGCCAACTAACAATAGTGTGAAAGAGAAGCAGTAATCAGAGAAGTATGTTGTAATTGAAAAGTAACAAGTTGGAAATTCCACGTCAAACATGGCAAATGAGGTGCGTTCGTAGTATAATTAAATTTATAAATATTTTTTGCACCGTATATTGTACTGAATGTATATTTTTATCCACTTCAAAAGTGCATATGAATTTCACTCTGTTCGAAAGGCTGTAACATCATTAAAATGCACTTGAGATAATTTTTTCCCATTGGCCGTAATGTAACGAAAAACTTTTGACTGCCCCTGTAATTAAACTATACATCCGATTTTCATAAAATTTGAAATGGCTCGACAAAATTTTGCGACAATTATATATTTAAAATTTCAGACCATTCGGATGGGTAGTTTTTGCTCTGTTATATGCTGACGGACAGACGGACTGAACGACGACTATAGGTGCTACGTATTTATATAAGTACGAACGCACCTAAAAAGGCTACTGTAAAATGATAAAGGTACGGATCCGGAAATTCTACTTAGGAATTTTGTTATTCATATAGTATCAGTGTTTAAAAAAATCTTCTTTATAAAGTACTAAATTCAAACATAAAATGTATCAATTCTATAAAATGAACTGTAAAATGTGGGAGTCTCTTCAAAAAATTACATGAACATAAAAATGCAGCCTATAAAGCACATTTGTGTCTGTGGTAAGTTGCCAAAGAACAATAAAGCTTCACTATGAGTAAATGGGAAGATGTATGACATCATGGTCTTTATAGAGTTATGTTAAAAACATAATGCTAGCATAAATTTGATACTTTTAATAAGTTAAAGAATGTGGAATGAATTATCAAAGTTAATACTCTTTAAATCTTCCTACGTGTGACTAAGAGTTTCTTTTTTAAATAAAAAAATTTGATGCTACAGAGGGTAGGAGAGTATATCTGGATTTTAAAGATGTTTATGTGGGGCGCGGCCAAAAAAGGTTGGGAACCACTGGTAGATAGTTCTCTGGCTGCCGAAAATAACGTGATGTGTCCTAGCTAGTAATATGAAACGTTCTACTTATTTACCTTCCATTAACTTTCACTATTAGGTATAACACTAATGAGATAAGCCCAGTCACGAAATAAAAACATCTATAGTGATAACAGAGATTCAATTATGAAAGACTCATAGCCAAGATGCTTATTCACCTGAAAAATCATGATAAAATAATATAATAAATTTAAAAAATCAAAAAACCCGACTGCGTAAAAAGCGAACTAATTAATTATTTCTCCTCAATGCGAAACTATTTTTTATATTACTTACCTATTTTTTGGTTTACTTGTATTGATGACATTTAAGTTGTGTTTAATTGTTAGTTCCTATCTGTAAACACTGTTTTGATGAGGCCTATATAGATGTCTATGGTGGTTAGAGTTGCAGTAAAGCCAGAGATCCTTCCTACACAACTTCCATGTGGTGTAATATTTAAAGGGAGCATCTGACTGTAAAATAGTCAAAGAAACATCGTCTTTTTTTGAAAGACCTATCCAATGATATGCCACACAATAGGGTGCGTAAAAAAAATTTTTCATCTCTACCGCCATTTTTAATTTTTAAAAATAAAACTAGCCTATAACCATCGGACGGTTACGAATCGATAGAGACCTCATTCATTAAAATCCATCCAGCCGTTGGGATGTTTCGAGAGTATAAAGAAATCCACATACCCAGATACGCGTGAAACACATAACCCTACTTGGCAGTTGTGTGATAAATAGAGATCCAAGTAAGTGACATCAGACCTTAATACCGACAAAACAACTAGTTCCATCGCTATAGCGCAATAATCATTCAAGCGTGCCAACGGTACAAATATGACAAAGAAATTAGAAGTGAAATTTAACAGCTTGCATTCTGGTGATGGATATCGAATAAGATGAAATAATGACCGAATATGGCTCTACTTTAGAATGCCCCTACAACTGAGCCAAATGCGATGCCCTTGAAATAGTATCAACCGATGAAAGACCATAATATTACAAACGACTACCGTCAAATGACAGTGAGAAAACATCAAATAATATCAACCATCGATAATGACAACAAGCATCCCTTTGAATAGCAGGAACAACCACGATCAAATAACAACTGAAACTATTAAACAACAAAAGTGAAATAAAAAAGTGAAAATAATATCTACACATGATAGACACAGCTAATGACAAAAAAGAGAGATTAGATTAAATACTGTCAATGATAAATCATCCTGGCAAAAGAGAAACAACCACAAGATTAAAGTCAAACACATAAGGACACAGACAAGTGAAAATTATCAACGTACTAAGAGGGATAAACAAATAGTTGTTACCAAAAGAAAGTTAGTAAATACTCCACTACCTCACATAAACCCAGCATCACTTTGCTGAGCTCTGCAGTTCCAAAGAGACTCATCTGCACATCAGTTAGCAACAGCCTAAATTAGTAAAATTAACGAAGGCAACAGGAAGCCTAGAGAATTGTCCGACAGCCTGGAGGATTGTCAAATAGACCTCCAGCATGTGGAGATCAAGCGAATCTTCATCCCGTTGCTAGGAATAACTTTATTTCCGTTCAGCTGAGCGGCAGGTAGGGAGCTGGTCAACGTTCGGAAAAATAAAAAGAGCTAATGAGATACCTCCTAAATCATGTATATCAAGTTTATGTTTGTAATAGTGTAATAAAATTAAACTACGCTACAGTTGTACACCGCTGTACGGAACATCGTTGAACATCGTTGTACGTTTTTCGTACACCCTTATGTAACCGATATCTTTTGTGCGATCTTGTTAAATAATAAATTCTGTGAACTCCATATTCTACCGAAAGCGTGTTTTAGTGCACTTCCATAATACATATCAATTTCCTTATGTTTGTAATAGAGTAACAAGTAAAATGCAAATCAAAAATTTTAACCCATTACTTATAAGACATCGGAATTCTTTTGAGTTCCCCTGTAAACGAACTACAAATTCTGCATACTTCCTATTCTACATAAAGCAGGTTATAGTGCACTGTAGATTTTCATATACATTTCATCATGCCTGTAATAGTGCAATTTCATTAAAATACACCGCAAACGGTTTTTACTCTATCGACCACAATGTAACGAGATTCTTTTGAGTGTTCCTGTGCACGAAATATAAATTCTATACATTTTCAAAAGAAAACATACTATAGTAAACATCATAAATATATATCAGTTACACGAGTATATTTACGAAAGTTAGAGAACGGAAAGACAGACTGCACGGAAACAAACCTCAGTCATAAAGAAATTTCAACTGTGTTGAAAAATGGTAAAAATAGGTGTGATAAGCAAGACATAAAATTGGAGTAAAACTGTTAAATAGAGATATCTCAAAAATATTTAATTAAAATCCTTATTTAAACTTTTATAATTTTTTTAATTTTATTGCTAAATTTGTGAAAATTCTCTCTTCCTTTGCTGTCTGACTAAAAAATAGCGTTCAGTAACATCAATACTCAAAAAAGATAATTTCCGAATATATATTGCTCATGTGTTTATCCTAGCAAAATAACCGACGGAAAAAGATCTCGAATACGTTATTCGTTTCCATGAGTGATAGGTGTGATAAGCAAGACAAAAAAGTTGAGGAAAATTGTTAAATAGAGTATCTTATGGAGAAAAAAAATCCAATTAAAAACCTTATTTAAACTTCTACAATTTTTTGATTATCATTGCAAAATTTGCGTAAATTCTCTCTTTCAAATCGCTGTCCGACTAAATATCGTTCAGTAACATCAATACTCAAAAAATAAAATTTCCGAATATATCTTGATCATGTGTTTATCCTCGCAAAATAACCGACCGAAAAAGATGGGGAATAAATTATTCGTTTTCCTGAGTAACAGATGTGAGAAGCAAGACATACAAGTTGAAGAAAGCTGTTAAAAATATAGGTATCTTATTTTTAAAAAATTCCAATTAAAAACCCTATTTAAACTTTTAGAATTTTCCGAATTTCATTGCTAAATTTGTGAAAATCCTCTCTTAGAAATCACTGCCGGACTAAATGCGCTCAGTAACATCAATACCCAAAAAATATCATTTCCGAATATATCTTGTTCATGTGTTTAACCTAGCAAAAAAACCGCCTGAAAAAGATGTCGAATAAGTTAATCGTTTCCAAGAGTAATAGTTGTGATAAGCAAACATAAAATATGAGGAAAATTGTTAAAAACAGGATATCTTTTTCTCAAAAATATCCGATTAAAAACCTCATTTAAACTTTTACAAATTTTCGAATTTCATTGCTAAATTTTTGAGGAAAACTTTTAAATATGGGTATCTTTTTCTCCAAAATATCCAAGTTAAATATTATTAAAACATTTTACAATATTTTTAATTTCATTCCTAAATTTGTGAAAATTCCCTCTTCCTAATCACAGTCCAACTAAATAGCGTTCAGTAACATCAATACTCACAAAATATAATTTCAGAATATATCTTGCTCATGTGTTTATTCTAGAAAAATAAGCGCCAGAAAAAGATGTCGAATAAGTTATTCGCTTTCAAGGGTAAATAGGTGTGATAAGCAAGAATTAAAATTTGAGGAAAACTGTTAAATAAAAGGTATCTTATCAAAAAGTCCAATTTAAAATCTTATTTATGCTTGTACAATTTTCCTAATTTCATTGTTAAATTTGTCAAAATTCTCTTTTCCGAATCACTGTCCGACTAAATGCGTTCTGTAACATTAACACTCAAAAAATATACTTTACGAATATATATCGTTCATGTGTTTATCCTAGCAAAGTAACCGCCTGAGAAGAATGTAAAATGATTTATTCGTTTCCAAGAGCAATAGGTGTGATAAGCAACACATAAAAATTGAGGAAAATTGTTAAATTTTGCTATTTTGTTTTTAAATATCCAATTAAAATCCTTATTTAAACTTTTACATTTTTAGGGTTCCGTACTTAAAAAGTAAAAACAGAACCATTATAAGATCACTCCTGTGTCTGTCTGTCTGTCACATCCCTTTTACTCGTAAACTATGCAACGTGGAAAGTTCATATTAGGGAAAATAATAAAGACTATTGACCCACATATTTACAGATTAATAAATATTCATAAATATATTTAGGAAAAATGTAGAGGGGCTAAATAAGTTACTTGGGAAACAAAAATCTTTTCTTTGTATATCGTGTGGGGTATCGTGTGAAAGCTTTCGTAACGCTGAAATCAAAAATATATTTCATTTAATTTTAGATATTATATTTTCAAAGTTATGGTGGAAAGTGTAGTGCAAAAATATGTTCCACCCATCTAATTCCGAATCTATTGAAACTAAAATTATGAAAAAATTAGAGGTAGTAGACATTAATTTTAACCTTGCTGGAAAATTATAGCGATTACCCTAGGTCACATAGTTTTTGAGAAAACTCCATTTTTCCGTAGCACACAAATTTCAATTTACGGGGCTTCAGCAAAAGTGTTCAGCAGAGCTGGAGGTACCTATCGTAGCAGAAATATAAAAGCATTGTTGATCATGAATTTCGAAAACAAAATCGTTGGTAATTTGCTGAGATATTAACCCTTAAAGACACGGATGGTTTTGACATACATAATGACAGGGACGGCGTACTCTATGCTCCATCCGCTTTTAAAGCCTAGATAACAAATTTTAAGGATATATTTATGTAATGTAATGTCCAGTAGCAGTATAAAAGCAATAAACGTCAAATTGTTAAAAACAGACTAATTTAATGAGAATGAATCACATAAATACTATGGAATTCACGACTAGAAACCTATATGGAATAACAAATATACACAATAGCTATATTTGCTATTATTTAGGTTCCATATATGTTTGAACTTTCATGGTATATCCATTTACACTTTTCTAGTCTACAGCTATGCAAATGAGGGAACGGTATGGTAAAGCGCTTACGACAGATTTAATGAAAACGACAGCAGCACCCACTAGTAGCTAAATTTAGAAGATAGCCACTACCAATCGATAACGAAAAGAGATAGAGCATAATTTCCAGATAGAAAGTTTTAGAGCATCAATTAATTAATAGAATACGACATTTGGTTTACATGGATAAGATAGTTTGTTCGCCTGTTTATCCAAAAATGTCCGATATCGATGCACTCCATTTTGTGTAAACGTCTGAATGGAATATTCAGAAGTATGAAAAAATACGCACAATTTATGCTGTAAATACGTACTTATGTCAATACATTTTGATAACACAACATACACAAAAGAAAGACAAACTGTCTCACAGTGATAAAAAGTTAATATTCAGTATGTTCAAAAAGTTCGTCATTGCTCACGATACACGTTTTTATTCGTGAGAGTAATTCTGCATGCACATTTCTCAGCGTGGAACGTCTATTGCAAGCCTCTTCAATACGTCGACATAGATTTAACCCTTTCAAAGGCGGTGGCTAGACGGTCTAGCCACCTAATTTTAATTTCAAAACTGACAAATGGCACCAAGAATATTTTAGTAAAATTTTGCTTTTGTAATGAAAGTGCAATTTTTTTTTGAGAAATTCGTTTGAATATTCTGGTGTTAGTCAATTATTTCATCAGTTTATGAACAAAATTATTCTGGCCCTGAAGGTTATTCTGAAATTTAAAATGCATTGGAAATTAAATCCTTGCAGACATTACAGTACAACGTTATAATCTGCAACTGTGCACTGCTACATTTCCGGAATGTGAATAGGCAAAGTAGCTCATCGATTTCGGACATTTTTGGGTATGCACGCGACGATTTATCTTATCCGTGTGAACCGAATGTCGTTTCGTACTAATTAATTGGTGCTCTAAAACTTTCTAATTGAAAAATTTGCTCTACATCTTTTCGATTTGCAATGGCTATCTTCCAAATTTCGCCACTAGGGGTGCTGTTGTCGTTTGCATTAGGTCGGACGTAGTCGCTTTACTGTACCGTTACCTCACTTGTATAGCTCTTACTCTCTCTGTCCGCAAGTGTTTTTAAGTTAAAGGGACTTTCCTTTGCACCCTGTATACTATACAGCTATACCCAACCTTACGTTGTATAGTTTTTACAAAGTCTTATTATTCTTTTAACAACGGTATTTTTTTAATAATACACTTACTAATTCATATATTATTGTACGGAACCCTCTGTGCGCGAGTAATAATCGCACTTGACCGTTTATTTTTAATTTCATTGCTAAATTTCAATAAAAGTATATAAATTAAGCACGATACAAATCAGTGCGTATCAACTTAGCGTAAAACATGCATGTATTTATTTTGACAATATATATCTGAAAGAACGGAAACATAATATGAATTGCATATTTTAAAAGTTACATGATAAGGATTTAAAATCTTTTCAATAACAGTCATATTATTCTATTATTTTTACCGCCGTCATTTAAGAGTCGAGTGCATGCAAATTGATAGAAGATGTGTTTTAAAAAATAATTTTTTGTATTACAGAAAATAATTTCAGTCATGATTTTTACAAATTGTGTTAACAACAACAACAAAATAATAATAATAATAATAAAGAGTTCTGCTAACTTTTTAAAAAAAGATAACAACATTAAAAGCATACAAATCCATTATGTCACTATTAATTTCTTGACATATTTGATCCAAAAAAATGCATGCTTTTTAAGATCCCGATTATGTAAGATGTTGAATTTTAATAAAGTTTCAAAGAAAAAAAAAATCAAAATTGAAGTAAAAATTAATATTTTTTGTCAAATATTAGTTTGAATTTCTTGTTTGCAGTAATGTTTTAATTATAAGAACATTTTTAAATAACAAGGAAAATATCTTATTTTCTAAAAATCATTACTGAAAGAAAACCAGAAACGGAATAAAAAATATAATATTCTTCTAGTATTAAGTAAGAGTGACATATGTAAATTAAATACCTTGTGAAAATCCTTTGAGATTATTTAGACAGTCTTTTATTGAATGAATTATTTTTAATTACATACTAGATATTCTTGTTCACTTAGCGAACAAAAGAAAAAAATATTAAACATAAAAGGGTCAAATTTATAGTGCAAAAAATATATTTAATAAGAGTAATTGTAATTTTGTAAAAATAAAGAGAAAAATTGATTGACATTAATTTTTAGAGATACCAAAAAAAAATCGATTTTTTTTTTATATTTTTAAATCAAAATTTATTCTGAATTTATGTACTTTGTATTTAAGAATAATTGCGTTTTAGAAAAACTAATTATTAAAACTATTATTAAGGTATTAAGGTATTTTCGCCATATAATGTTCTATGTCTTATCATTCATTATTTTGGGAAAGGTTACAAATGTGCATTTAAAAAAATAGAAAATATACAAATTTCCTCACACGATTCATTAAATATTTATTACAAAATACAGTGAAGTCTGTATAAGGCGGACACTATGTAAGATGGAAATCTGTCTAACTCGGTGAAAAATAGTGTGTCGACAGGAACAATGAGATAAATTCAATTGACGTAAAAAGGAAAAAATTACAGCTTAGGTTTTTTAATTTATTTTAAAGTAGAGTAACTGATTTTCAAATATTTCTTTACGATATCAAATAAACTTTTCACAAGGCGTTAAAAACAAGATCTTTTAGAGAGAGGTATTATATTTCTCTAAGCATTTATTTTAATTCATAAATATTAAATGCTTTTGAATATTTTTGCCAAAATAAAGTCATTTTTGCATAAGTTCACCCAAATGACGTCATTTCTACACTCCAAAATTAGAATCCACATCTTGGAAAAGGAAAAGCTTTTGGCAAATAAAGTTATCGAATAAGGGCATTTTTATTGAGAAAGATTTCAACTTAAATTGTAAATGTAATTTATTATTTAAAATATTATTTTATAATTGTCTTCTAAATATATAATAAAGTTAGATTTCATTTTCCCGGAAGGAATCTAATGATGTAATGTAATTTAAAAGCAACACATCGAGTTGCTAAGCAACTAAAAAATATAAATAACTGAAACATACAATTGAATTTTAGTAAGGTAGTCTGCCCTTTCATTGTTTTATGTATATTTTCACACAAGTATAAACAAATCATCTACACTAAAACAGTTTTATTCATATACCCTTATTAAACGCAAAGCTTCAAAGTGAATTCTGCGAAATTTTTGTAATAATTAATTAATAAAACCACCTTTTAAGAACTCGCGACGAACAATAATTGTAGTATATAAAATCTCAAGTGCTGATTCTTTGATAAAATCTTATTAAATTTAGGAAAATCTGAGAAAGCGTTGTTGCAGAATGTATCTTTGATGTTATAATCTCGCACAATTATAGAATCAATTTCTTTTAAATAAATGTGCCTTAAATTTTAAATATTAAAAAGTTTGTAGAAAGGT
Organism: Maratus speciosus; assembly: GCA_963932465.1. NCBI lineage: Eukaryota > Metazoa > Arthropoda > Arachnida > Araneae > Salticidae > Maratus > Maratus speciosus. Next base: position 358,842,171 of record OZ010793.1, read on the forward strand.
TTGATTATAATCATTTTACAATTTCAGTTTAATTTTAAAAATCCATATTAATTTCATTAAAATCGTAAAATTAATATCAAACATTGCTTTTGAATTTGTTTATATAGATTAATATTTCAAGAGCTTTGAATTGCTAACAAATCAAGTACAAAACAAGCGAATTCCATAATATTGAAACATATTTCATCTTTATGTAATTTACTTTATAAATAAAACGGAAATGAGAAATATATGCTCTTCTTTTTCTTATGTAATATTTCTTGGAAATGTGAAGTAAACTAATTCAATATTGCGTGGTTTTATTTTTTGGAATATGATCGATACATTTCTCTCCTTTGTTTATTGATATCTGATTTATATCTTTCCTTGGATTCATCCAAGCACTCATATGTGTTTTTAATGTTTGTGATACGTTTACGATGTGATTACGAAGTTTACTGTAAGAATGAGAAAAAAAAATACTCGAATTTTTCAAAATATGTCACAAGGATAATTACGAAATTTATGATGTATTATGAATTTTTTATATGTTAATAAAATCAGTTTGTACAGATAGTTTTCTCCGAAATGAATTTCATAACATACACCTACACTGTAAAAAAAGACAAGTGTTTCTTAATGGAAGGTGGAAGGATTTGCGTTTTTTTCGTTTGATTTTTTTTTTTTTTTTTTTTTTTTTTTTTTTTTTACATTTTTCTGTTCTTTATAGTGTAAAGGTTATCCCTGTGAAACGGATTGACTGAATTTGGAGTTCTTTCGTATTTATATCGTATTTACATCGTATCATATATCGTACTTATATTAGTATCGTAGTGCTTTTGAGCAACGCTTCCATAAGCTTACACAGTATTGGAGCACTATAAAAGCATTTTACGCCAAAAGACTTTTTAGGTAGAAATAGTAAAAAAAATTCTACTTATTGCAATCAACCCTATTTTCGAATTTCTGAAAACATTTTGCAGACCTACGCCGATCAAGACACCTAGAACACAACTCCTTTTCCCCCTTGAAAACTTTATATATATATTATATTATTAGATCTTTCATCGCAATTTCCCTTTTCTATTCTAAATTACTACTCTATATTCAGTAATTCCTTATTCTTAAATAATCTCTATCGTTAAGTCTGTTAAATTCCCTTTAACTTAATATCAAGTTTGCCATATTTACTTAAATATTACGCCTTTAGTATTCTTAAATTAAATGTTCTATATGCGATCTATATTTCTGGGTTTCCAGTGTTCTTATTAGTAGCCATTTATTTCCCTTTCCGAGAATTTTCTTTCCCGTGCTTATTTCCTGGGTTTCCTTTTTACTATCAAATCAATCCGCTCATTTGTCAGTCATTTTACCTATGACGTATAATGGCGTGTCATCCTTAATTCTTAATCGGTTCACAGGGTGTGTTACGTCATATTTGTATTACTACTCTCGATGAAGAAAAAGCGCCTACGCGCGATGCTCCGCCAGATTTTGTAGATTTGTAGAATTTGCTCTATTTTCTAAGTGTAAACTGTCTCCTGGCTGAGTGTCTGACGCTATGAAGTTTCTAAAGATTTACCTAAAAGATTTACCTCCTCCAACTGATTGAAAGTAATGATCGATGGATGATGAGAATATAAAGTAATAACTCATCGAGTTTTTCTACGGTGCTACCAGTAAGCTATTGAGAACTAACTGCTTATCGATGTTGTTAATAAAAATCTGTGACCATAAAGTGCTTCGATCCTTGACTCCTGGAGAAATTACTATTGAAAATCTCCATTGCTCTGATCATCTACCACTCGATTGCAATAATCTTAAATGTGGAACATATGATGAGGACTACTAAACTTCGCTTACTTACTTGCATCAACCTACAATGAATAATCAAAGGCCACTGTTCATCGATTGTCAAGGTGTTATTGCTGCTCTTATTTTTCTCGTCATAACGATAATCTACTACGACCAGTGTGAGAAGCGTAGGATCAATTGAAATATTACGTACTGCATTACACATTTTCACCCTATAACGTTTATCGTTATATATATATAACCATTATATATACAAATCGTCATCGATTTCCAATTACTAAAATTAATTTATAAATTAGCTAATATTCATAACACTGACAATATACAGAATAAAAAGTCATAGATAAGCAAAGTACAACAGTGAATATGAAATGAATTTTTATATATGCCATGAAAGATGACAAAAATGCATCATAAAATGGAATATCTTAAATTTAGGGTATCAAGTAACTACAATAATAGAAATCATAAGATAATACACTAAGTTTGTGTGCAATTGCAGCAGTAAACACAGCGCATAAAAAATTTTAATATTGTTTGCTAACGTTGCAAAAAACATATAGCTAACAGGAATTATATATTTATAAAATACGTATATACTCGTTTTATATACTCGTATATAAAAGATACCTCACAAAAGTAAATGCGTTTCAAAAAGAAATTTTTTCTATATATGTCACTTTTTTATGGGCATGATAACTTCCGTAATTCTGCACAAATATCTTCCAAACTGATACATAAAATCAAAGGGTAAGAAATCTCGATTGAGTTCGTTAACGGGCAAAATCGGACAAAGGGGGTAGAAATAAGTAGGGTTTTGGGGAAAACCGAAAAAAAATTCATAACTTCTTAATTTTTATACATATCAAATCAGTTTCAAGTTATTATTTCTTCTAGGAAAAAGGCCAAAAATTTATGTGTCACAGATTTTTGATAAAATTAAAAACGGGCTCAAGGGGCGTAAAAATAGGAGTTTAGGGTGAATAAAAAACATAACTACGTCAATTCTTAAGATATCAAATTCACTTAATCTTTTTATAAATCTTCTTAATATTATCTACAACTTTCATATTGACAAGTTTTTGATAGCACCAACTTTTACTGCAAAAAATAAATAAATGAATAAATAAATAAAAAATAAAAACGAAAAAAAGACGGGAGGGGGGGGGGGGGTGATTGAAGAAGAAAAAAACTATAACTTCGTCAATTCACAAGATATCCAATACGCTTAAATTTATTATACATCTTCTCAATATTATCTACAACTTTCATGCTCACAAGTTTTTGATAGGATCAACTCTTACAGAAAAACAAAGAAAAAAAAATAGGGGTTGACGAAAGGGTAATTGTATTAAGGGTGTACCCAAATGCAAACGGCTTATCTTCTGGCTCATTTTTAAATTCATTTTCGCTCTCAAACGCATCCAATTGGATGGTTCTCTTATTTAGAAACTATGTACTGTGCTGTATTGGTCGATTTTATGATAAAGGTAGGATATATTTCAAAAAATGCTCTCAAAGTGGTCATTTTGAACCGAATTTCCCGAACGAATAATTCTGGAAACGAAAAAAATGGTCGTACTGAGAAAATAATTGTAAATCAAGTTCTAATTAATTGAACGAAAAATAAAAACACAGGTTGCTTATAAATCTCTTCAAAAAATCACGCCAGAAAGTTTCATGTTTTTACTGTTAAATATGACTCTGAAAATGTGTCAGAAAATTTCGAGTTGCTGAGCGTGGAAAAATATATTTTTTAATACCGCTTTAATATGATTCTGATAAAACGAGCTCTTATAGAAAAATTAAATTAAAAACTAAATTTAAACTAAAATTAAAAACAAATTAAAGATAAATTTCTTAAATTGGGATTATTACTAATCTTTATTTAGTTTTTGTTGGTGAAATTAGTACTTAACTTCGAAATCTACCTCCGACAGTAGGCCGAGCCGGCGGGGACTTTTTCAAACAGGGTGGGATGAGAACGCAAAAACTATTAAACCGATCTCACTATTTTCTTAGTTAAACGTAACATAATTTATTGCATCTTGTAGCACTTTTAGGATTTACAAACAATAATAATAATATTTTTAGAAGCACAGCAAAGTGCATAAAAATTGGGTCAGAAATAAAACTTTTCTTGAAATGGCTGTCACATTGTTGATTTTCAACTGTTTGACATCAACGTGTTTGAAGCTTTATAAAATATCATCCATTTTCATCAGTGTTAAATTCAGTTGGTGACTCTAGGGGGACATTTCCTCCCGGAGTAATGAGATGGCCCCCAGAAAGTTTTGAGATTTTGTGTTTTCAATGATCAAAATGTGCAATTTTGCCCCTGGAACTCTATAATCTCCCCCCGTCCTTGAGTCACAGAAATCTGTCCTGGAGAAAAGAGTCAGATTTCAACACTGATTTTCAAAATCGTTAAGGGTCAAATCCAAAAGGGAAACTCTCTGACATAAGTTTTATTTTATTTTTCTTCGAAAATGCATGAAACTAGCTGATGATGTTGTTCAGAAACTATGTAATTGAGCTGTTTTTTCTATTTTTTGCAGACGCAATAGATCTTTCAGAAATAGTGTCAAAGTGGACATTTTGAACCGAATTTCCGCGCGAAGGAAGAAAGAGCACTCAAGAGCGGGCAAAAAACTTGTTTGTCGAGTGATCAATATCTCTTATAACTCAATAGGTAACAGATTGATCAAAAATTGGAAAATACAGTTCAATTCCAAATCGCTTCTATGACCAGGCTTACCAATTTTATATCTTTCCGTTAAAAAATGAATTTGTAAATGTGTCAAAAACGTTTTGCGCTTGTTGAGCAGAGCAGTTCAGAACAGCTTTAAAGGAAATTTATTGAAAACGACTGTGGTGATCCATCAGGTCCCGCCCGATTAGAATTTTACGGCGAGCACGCTAGGACATCCACCGAGGCAGCTCGAGACATAATTATTTTTTTATTATTAAAAAACATTTGAAATGGTCTTTTGAAAACATTTTAAATCATAATAAATAGCATACAAAAACCCGGAGCAAAGATCTTTATTCCTATTTTGGAGAAAAAATGCTGAAAAATATCATTTTTTTCGGCCTTCTAAAAGCAACCACCCTCCCACTTAATCTACAAAAATAAAATATAACCACGACAGTCAATGTACAAAAAATCCTTCCGAATTACCCATGATTCCGAAAAGTGTTCTTTATCTTGAGAAACCAATATGTTTACGATATTTAAAGAAGTAGTATTTATAAAAGCAAAATTTCTTTTGCTGCCAAATGATATTCGGAAACATTTATACGTCATTTTTAGAGAGTATTATTCAGTTTTCACAACACGTAACATAGGTTTTTTGGATGCTATCCATTCTCAAGTAAACATTTTCATGTACAACAAATACGTTTCACAAACAAGCATGATAAATTTACAGCATTAACATTATCATTAAAATTAGTGTTGTAGAACTTCACTTCTCAAGAGAAAAATCTCGTAGAAAGCCAAAAAATATCTCATATAGGAATCTCCATGTATTGTAAACTTAGCCTCTTTTTATTTTAAAGTAAAGAAATATTTCGGCTGAATTAAAACGAAACGATGTATCAAAATCTATCTTCCGAGTTGAAGTTAAAATGACAGTCGTGTCATAGAACGTGGGAGGAAAATTCCTCCCTCGCTAATGGAACCGTTTGTGATCATCAACCGGCTGACCACCCAGGCTGCGAAACGAAAGTAAAAAGCAAAAGAGCGCTCAGATGCGTGGGAAAAATCCATAGAGCCTATCCGAACAAAGTTTGTTAATGATGCAACAGCTCATCACTAAATGGTCGAAAGGATACCTTCTTTTGTTCGGGAAGAGAGAGAAAACAGATTTCTCGAAGACACTAAGAGATCGGAGTCAGTTGGGTCTAAAATTTCAGAGAGAAAATCTGTAAAGTCTGATTCTCTCGGTGGATAAAAACTCGGTGACTTCTCACCAGGAAAATACGCTTCGGAACATCCAAGTGAAACGGTAGCGGAGTCAAGTCTAGACTTCGATTCTACTCAACACAGAGAAGCGGAACATTATCTGTGATTCCTAAACTTTAATAGAGGACCTATATGTTAATAGAACATTATTCGAACACTAATACGCCGCGAATATTCGCATTAAATAACGTTAACTCTGCGATACTTCAGACATTGACTTCATAGATTTTCAAACTTTAGGAAGAATTTTGCTTTGTCAGCAGAGACTATTCTCCTCAAATGTACAATCTCTTCAAAAATTGCGGTGCACCCACTATTTATAAGCGTTGTGTTTATAAGAAAATTAATTTGTTTTGTTTATTTAACAAACAACTTTACTATATAAATTTGTGCCTCGATCGCAGACGCCACATTACACGCTATCCGTCTCACTCTAACTTCAAGGCATTGCAGTATTATTTTCTTACTGTAAAAAAAATTTGACAACCAATTTTCGACGGATTTATACGTTTTTAAAATCCTGAACACGGTTTGTCTGGTTTTAGGAAACGACTGTCCCTGAGTCTGTCTCTCTGTATTTGAAAACAGTTTGTGGATCTTAAGAGCTAATGCACGGAATTTAATAAACTTTAGATTCAGTTAAACCTTGTTATAAATTGGTACTGATAAGTTCGTGCTTTAAATATCCCAACAGGTTGCGCTGCTATGCTGCATTTTTCACTATTTCAGCAATAGCTCTAGCTCAAGAAGTAACGCGTGAATTTTCATTAAACTTCAGATTCAGTTAGAAGTTTACATAAGTAGTTGTCAATTAAATTTTGGTGTAAGACGCCCAGCAAGTGACGCTGCTGTGCTGCATTTTTCAGGATCACCGTTAATGAATAATCTTCATGTTTTCCACGAAATTTCACGTTATCACAATTCAAGATATTGTTATTGGGAGAGCATAGTTGTAGAATTCACGATTCGTTTTAAATCATATTAATGTCACCATAATTTCAAGTATTATGTTTTGGAAAAAAGTAAAATCGAAATGTTTTATTTTTGTGTTCTTCATTTGTAAATAATTACCAACAAGAAATCCATTAGAACATATTATTGGCAATTCAATTATATAAATTTTACAGTATTTACAGCGAAACATTTGATTAATATTTCTTTAAATACATATAAATTCCTCGCCGGGTATCCAAGATAATATTTTATAAATTTCAACATTTATTTTCTTCTATAAAGAAGCCAAGAAACAAGCATAATTTCATATTCGAAATAAATTTTCTTTTAAAATTAAAACATCATTTCTTTTATTAGAAGACCAAGACAAAAAACATATATGCAGTCTACCTGCTGCGTTCAACTTTTATCATTACTACTATAAAACTAAAAAGAACAAGAAAAAATGTTTTTAATATTAATTCTCTAGTCAGACCACCTGATCTGGCGCCTGCCGTCTGGTCGAGAGAGGAAGGGGTTTGCGAAGTATTCCACAAACTCCCCCCGATGAACAATGGTTCATCAAAATGGGAATTCAAAATAACTAAAGTAGAAATAAAATTATTCGAAAAGATCATGAATTACAATATACATAAATGCAATACAAATCAAAATATATACTTACATACTGGACTTCAATAAAATAATAAAACAATTAAAAAAATTTGTTGACAGGTTTCTGCTACTAAAAATAGAAAGAACAATTTAAATCTATACAATTTTTTCTAGAATATTCAATACAAAAAATTAAACAAAAAAATAGAAATATTAATAAACAAAAAGCAAATAAAAAAAAAGTCAAATGAGAGTTTTTTATGAGTCTATTAATAAAAAAAGTTCAAAGTTTTTTTTCAGTTTGTCAGTTCTAAATTATACAGTAAATTTATTGGTCTTTTAATAAATGAATTATTTGTTTTCAATTCACAAGACCTTATATTGCTGTCTCTGCTCATAAAGGTTTTAGTAACTTTGCCTAACTTCCACAAACTTCTGGGTAAGTGTTCATCATGTACGAGAACCACATCGTCTACTTTAAAGTCTGAAATTTTATTCTGGTCCGTGTAGTTAGCAGATTTTAAATTGAGAAGATACTCATTTTTCCAACGCTTCCAAAAATGATTTAGAAGAGTCTCGCGTAAACGAAAGGGTTTCACTAAAGATTCTTTCGTTGCTGGTAAAATTAAATCGTTCACTTTTATGGTATAGGTAAACACAAGATATGTTTTAGAGGTGCTCTATCTTGTTCACCAGGGCGTGCGTTAGATTTCTTCAAGATTCTACGTTTGTTTAGGACTGATTTTATGCACTGTCTAGATCTTAAAATCCAAAACTTTTCACGAGTTTGCACTAATGTACTGGAAACTTCTGAATGAAAAACTTTTTCATGTGCATCTTTCACGATTAATTCAGTCAATTTATGTTTTGCAGGAATCACAACAGGATGTTGTTCATAAAATAAGGAGTCAGACTTTTTTAACCGTCCTCGTACCAACAGCAAACATTCCTCTGACAACATAGGATTTAACTGTAGAAGATTCGATTCACTAGGGATACACTTTGTACATTTCAAGCATTTTATAACTTCAGGAAAACTTTCTTCCTGCACTTGATTTAACCAAAAACTTTCCGCATGTAACATTTCCTCAGCTGATAATTCTGAAAAATCCCTTTTTTCTACCTTTACTTTCATGTTTGAAATAAATCTAAATACCCATGCAGTTACTCGATACAATTTATTTAGGAAGCTATACTTTTCCAGATACAAAATTGTAATTTTATCAGCATTATTTGTTTGAACAGCACAAGAAATGGTTGCTGCCTTTCGAGATTTCTCTTTAGAAACATCAGGTAATTGTGTTGCAGCTATTTTAACGCTAGGCCACTGACCTTCGGGCAAGGAAATCTAGTCGGATATATCAATCCCAAAACTTTCTTCCATCTCATACATGTTAATACCTCAAAATTCTCTAGTACAGAGCTAAATTTAAATGGAAATCTATGCCCACCATGAGGATTCTAAAGACATGAAATTCTGTGCATTAGTTCTTGAGATAGGACTATCGCTAAAAATCGTGTAAATCATGCAAAATGCAGCATATCAGCGCCACCGGATAGGTGGATTTACACCAAAATCTAATAATCAACAACTTATGTTAACGTCTAACTGAATTTGAAATTTGATGAAAATCCGTTCATTAGTTTTTAAGATAGAGCTATTGAGGAAATCGTAAAAAATTCCACACAGCAGCGCCACCAGTTGAGCGGTTTACACCAAAAACTAATTAGCACCAGTTTATGTTAGGGACCAGCTGAATCTGAAGTTTGATGAAAATTCATGCATTTGTTCTTGAGATACATGAAAAAGGAAAAATGCGGAAATCATGAAAATTGCAGCACAGCAGCGCCACCTATTGAGCGATTTGCATTAAAAATTAAACAGCATTAATTTATATCAGGGACTATTCAAATCTGAAGTTTGATGAAAATTCGTGCATTTTTTCTTGAGTTAGAGCTATTGCGATAATCATGAATAACGCATCATAGCAGAGCCACCTGTTGGGCGATTATCACCAAAAACTAATCAGCAGCTAACTATATCCTGGACTAACAGTATCTGAAGTTTTAGGAAAATCCGTGCAGTAGTTCTTGAGATATACCTATTACTGTAATCAGGAAAAATGCCGCAGAGCAGCGCCACCTGTTGGGCGATTTTCACCAAAAATTAATCAGAACCAGTTTATATTAAAGTCTAACTGAATCTAAAGTTTTGTGAAATTCCGTGCATTAGTCCTTGAGGAAAGCGTCCACAAAATTTTCGTCGCATACAGACTCACAGAGTGACAGAGTGACAGAGTGACGGACAGAGTGACAGACAGGCATTTTCTAAAAACCATCAAATCGCGCTCAGGACCTTCTAAAACGTATAAATCCGTCGAAAACCGGATGTCGAAAATTGTCACGAATCCAATACTTTCTTCTTGTAAAGATAGAAGAAAGTAAAAATTCAGTAACATACACATTAGGGTTAGCCTCAGGAAAAATATGAAATTGGAGAAGCTCCTTTTCCATGATCATGTTGCTAAAGTACTGCCTGGACATTTTCAAGGGTGCAAGATCCGGGATTTCTGAAATCCAATTTTGCCAATCATTTTCTAGTTCACCAGAAAAACTTTCAGTCCATGATATTCTCATTACCCATAAATATTGTAAGAGGCATTGGATATGAATAATAAAAGGGGCAATAAATCCCTCTGGATCAAACAACATAGCTGCAAATTTCAAAACGTTCCAATTAGTACAAGAATCATTATTTAACTTTGATATAAATGGTCGTAATTCTAGTCCAAAATTATCTTCTGTATTGTTCCAGTTCCAGATAAGTCCTAAAACTTTTAGGGAAGTATTTGGGGGTTCGGAACTCGAAATAGGTATGTTTTTGTCAACCCATTTTTTCCTAAGTTCCTGAGAATTACTTTCAAATTTTCTTATCTTCATTCCCCTTCTTTCAAAATATCAGCAGCTTCTTTAGTTAAATTAAAAGCTTTTAGAACATCGTTTTCTCCTGAAAACAAATCATCAACATAAAAAGAATTTAGGATTTCAAATGTTTTATTATGAGAGTTTTTATATTTATTAATATGGTGCTTAATAGTACAAGCGAGGATAAAGGGACTGCAGGTGACACCAAAAGTAGCTCTGGTCATTCTATAGGGTACTATGCTTTTATTCTTATCAAAATCTTCATAATATAAGAATCTAAGATAATTGCGATCTTCTTCGGCTACAGATATTTGTAAAAAAGCTTTTTCAATATCAGCCGAAAAAGCAATTTTATGTAAACGGAATTTCAAAATTATACCCAAAACATTAGGATTTAAGTTAGGGCCATTATTCAAACATTCGTTTAATGATAGAGAATCACCATATTTGGAACAAGCATGATAGACTATGCGCATTTTTGTTGTAGTTTTGTCGTCACGGATAACAGGTCGGTGTGGCATGTAATATGAATTATTGGAATGTTTCTCGGTGCAGAATTCTATTACACCCTCATTAAACTGCTCTAGCAAAATGGAGTTATATTCCTTAAGTAAATAATCATTTTTCAGGAATTTATTTTCTAAACTGGAAAACAGCTTCTTTGCTACTTCAAGATTATTTCTAAGCAATTCACGAGAATTTTTCTATAATAATTTTGTTTCATAACGCCCATTTACGAATTTTAAATTTTCTTTAAATTCTTTTATTACCTCAAAATCGGTATTGTTCTTTTCATATCTTTCAGCAATGCCAATTGCTTCGAGATCCCAAAATGCTTTCATCTGAGTATTTATATTTTCAACTGAAACATGCAAACAAGCTACTTCTTTTTTATTCGACTCTATCTGTCCTTGCACCGTATGACCAAAAATAGTTTCTGTAACGTATAACTCTTTTGTCAATTTTCCCTCGATTCCGTTTAATATTTCCTCAAAAAGTCAGACCCTAGCAAAATATTTATTTCCTGTTCAAGACCTGTATCAGCAGGCTTATAGCCTCTTGTTCTCATTATGTATAGAAGTTCTGGTTCTAGGGTTTTTACAGAAGCTCCAGTTATATTATCAACCACAAGAGCTTCGATCTTTATCGAGTTGATAGGTTGCACAACACTAGATAATTCAAGAGCAACAATTTCGTAACATGATTCATAAGGGCGTCTCTGCCCAAAAGGGTAAACTAATAAATGTTCTCTTCGCAATGGCTTCAATTTTAATTTTTGTACTAAAGATCTCTTCACAAAGCATTTTTCAGAACCTCTATCATATAAAACGCGAGCCAACAAGCATTGTTTACCAGCAGACACAGAAACTGTACAAGTCTGCAATAATGTAGCTTTCTTTTGTTTATATTTTTGTTCTGACATCATAGATAGAATTGCACATTTCATTTCTTTTTCAGGATTTTCTTTTGTTGTTTCTTTAAAACAAAACAAATAACTATGGTTATTGTTACCACATTTGGAACAAGGATTAATTTTTGTTCTACAATTAACTTATAAATGCGACTTATAAAAGTATTTGTAACAGCGACCTTCTTTCTTTAATTTATATCGTTTTTGTTCATCCGTAAATTTTGAACAATTTAGTCCTATATGATCAGAAGACTTTCAAAATATGCAAAACTGTTTTGTAGATGTATTTAAAGCAGCAGCTGAAGGGTTTTTTTTTTTTTTTTTTTTTTTTTTTCGGAAAATTTTTATATTTACTTGAAGAATTTTCATATTTGGTTTTAGAATTTTCATAAGCCTTGTTTTGGGAATCATTTACTAAATTAGTATCTTCACGGCATCTTAGTTCCGTTTTAATAAAAATTATTAAAGCAGTTACTTCACAATCGTTATCGGGGTCACGTTTTCGATGGAAATCTAGTATCAAATTTTCTGGTAATAACCTTAATAATATGGGTAGTAATATAGTGCATTTTGTTCATGTTACTCTATTTCAAACATTCAGAATTTAAATTGATATATATCTCCGAGGTGTTCTATAAGATACTTACTGTTGCATATGATGTGCATACCATTCATCTTTCATATACAGGGGCACACAAAGTAAATCAGTTATATTTCTCTCTATGAACAATAACTGCTTGAAGTGTGTTGTCAGTAGTGGAACACGTTTTAAAATAATAAAAAATGCATACTCTTTAGTGTCTATAAATTCTATGAATCATATACAGGGTTTGCACAAAACATCTGAATTAAATTTCCGTTTATTAGCGGAAATTGCTGAAGGGGAATTTTCAACTGTGCTATACGTTCAATAATTGTTCTAAATTTTAGAATATTATGCATTACAGTGAAATACGTTTAACATGAAAACGCTTAACATGAAAAATCGGGTAACACGAAATGATATAGCGGTCCGGAGAGTATACTATGCAATTTAATGCATTTTGTTTCTTTTAACACGAAACAAAAATCGTTTAACATGAAAAAAATTCGCTTTCAATCTAGTTAGTTTGATTTGAAATTGGTAAATTTTGCGTTGGAACCACTGAATTTTGGGTAAAAATCAATTAATTTTTTTTTTTTTCAAATTAGCTTATGTTTTATGAATACAATGGCTGAGAATTCGGTGCGAAAACAAATTGTTGTTTCGCTTCAAATGAAGCTAAAGCTTCTTAACGTAGTTGGTGAAAAAGAAGGAAGAAAACATAAATCTGCAAAGAGTTTGGCATTGCCAATTCTACTTTATTAATGATAAAAAAAAGCAGAAATCCTATTACTTACTTGATCGCAGTATGTTTAAGCCAGAGAGAATATGTATGAGAACCGCTAAGCACGTAGATTTAGAGAGAGCTTTGCTTATTTGATTCAAACAAGCTAGATCTCAGAATGCCGAAAAAGACACTTCAAAAAAGATATATGATTCCCCCCCCTCCCCCCAAAAAAAAAACATTTTTTCACTTGCTTTTTCCCCTAATGGATGCAACCTACTTGTAGTTTAACAGGAAATCGAAATAAAACTTGACGACGTTTAAAATATTTGTGAGTTTTGTTCTTTTTTTACGAATCTTTTAATGCGAAATTCTTTTAACACGAAAAAACTTCGGTCCTCTCAATTTCGTGTTAAACGTATTTCAGTGTATATGATAAATCTATAGATCATATACAGGGATGTATAAAATTTTCAGTTATTTTTTCGACTTTGGTTGAAATTGTATTTTCAAACGTGTTATGCTTTTTTCAAATTATTATATGACATCGTTTTTCACGTTATTAAACTAAGAAGTTTTATTATAGTAGTCAGAATGCGTTGAAAAATGTTTCATAATCTGCTGGACGCATGATTGTACGTTCTTGTTGATAATTTTAATGATACTTTCTTAACGATATGAAAGCTAATGTGATAAAACTATTTTGTATTATTATAGTAACAAAGAAAATATTTTTTTCTAAAATCCTTTTAAAATTTAAGGTACGAGACAAACATTCGACAGCTTTAATGAAAATCACTGTGCTTTATATTTATTTCTGTACAGCGGAATTTTAAATAAAGAATGAGAATATTAAGACAACATGGGAAAAGGTCTACAATATGTTCTGGATTGTATCCAATCTAAATTTAGGGTTTTCCTGGATCTATTTTGTAACCACTAGAAATTTGCAGCCAAGTAATATATTTTACATCAATTTGTTCTGAGATATCTACATACAACTGGCAGCTTTTGGCCAAATTTGGTCATAAATTTACACATTTCGCGCTTCTAAAACTTCTTTATTGCACTTTATTGTAATTTCCCTCTTTAAACAAAAAATTTTCAACCAAATTCCCATTTTTATTAAATTTCAAATATCGTTGTTGTTGCATAATGGTGCAAAAGTTTTTTTCATATGACTAACTTAAATTCTGCTGGCTTTGATAAAAGGAAAATGGTACTTGAACTAAAATTTCAAAAACATTTATGTAGACTTAATAAGCTAAAAACAATTCTAAAAACTGGAGAGGAAGATAAAGGCAGACAACTTAAATTGGGAAAAAAAGGTAATAATCTAAACTGTTTAATGACATCAAGAATTGAGCTTAATCGTGCTTTATTATATTTCTTTATAAAAATTAAAAATTGTAAAAAAATACAGAGTCTTTTGCGATAATATGCAATAGCAACTGATACGTGCAAAATTTATGCACTTAAATCCGATAAAATAAAGTCTATGTTTTGTTCGGAAGCGTCCATAATCGAGCAGTATATTTTATTTCACTTCAAGTAACAGATAAAACAACTATACTCAAATTGATTAATTCATTTCCAACTAAAAAGTTTCAAGTTTGCACTAGTCTATGAACCATACATGTCTACTTATATCAAAACCAATAGCAGGGTAGAACGTCCTAACTATTCATCTCTAACAAGCAAAAAATAAATTGCGCTAGGATAAACTTTTAAAAATTGGCTTTTGACCAGCTAGAATCGATAAATCTCCCAACGTGGGCTGAGGCACAAAAGTGGACTTCCTCCTTAAAAAAATAACTTCTTTGTTTATAGCGAAACATGCGATTTTCAACGAAAATTTTTAATGCGGCAGAAAATTACTATACTTTCTGCGACGAACTTTATTACCTCAAAAATCTTTCAGAATGAAACTTTAAAACTTAATAAACTCTTAAACTTTCAGTTTGAAAGTTTAAAAAAAAAATAAGAATGGAGAATTTATTTTTCTTTGCCTCTCCCCCCCTCCATCTCCCATAAGGGGCTGTCCATAAATGATGTCACACTTTTTTTCAATATTTTTGCCCCTCCCCTGGCCCCCTTTGTGACAAAGTGTCACATGCCACTTTATATTACATAAACATATACTTGCAGTTTAGAAACAAAGCACTACATTATAGATCAGTTTTCAAATTTTATTTTTTAACTTTTACTGTGTACATTAATAACATTTGTGAGTATAACAACGAAAGTGATTCGTCTACTTATTTTGTATGATATCAGGTTAAGTTTTACAACAAAAAAATTTACTTATACAATAGTAATAAAATATTAATATATAAGAACAACTGAAAAAAGTAGTATTTTGGAATTTGAAGTGGTTTTTAATATATTTGGCTTTAAATCTTAACTTTTCTTTAGGAACACAAAATACATTAATTTCAAAATAACTTCAAAATATAATCTGCAGATTTTTAATGTTTTTATTTTAACCAAAATGTGTGATGTCACACTTCTTCTTACCCCTCCCCACCCCCTTGTCACAAACTGTGAAAATTTCACGAACCCCCTCCCCCCCCCCCTCCAAGTGTGACATCATTTGCGGACGACCCCTAAATAGATAATTGATTTCTGAATTACCTTTACTGAAAAGCAACAAATAGGACGGATTTTTTTTTTTTTTTTTTTTTTTTTTTAGTTAAAGAATTTTAAAAACTGCTCGGAGTCTATAAATAAAATAAGAAACTTTAGTATCGAGGAAAAAACAATTTAGGCTATTATTTGTTCGAGTATAAAATAAAAGATAGGGCGCAAACTGTAATACAATTTAAAAATTTTAAACTTTGTTTGCTGGAGAATACAAAGCGGTAGTGTAAATGTTTAGAAGAGGAACTTATAAGAGTTTTTTATTTTTTATTTTTAAGTTTTAAATTTTCCAAAACATAGAAGATTCTCTAAATAAAAAAAAAATATGAATAAAAAAAAAGACAATGAATACTTCGAGAAAAACTACACTCTTCGATAAAATGAACTTGCTTGAAAACAATTTAAGCGTTCTAATTGTATTTTTCCGTCACGTAACGTTTGGAATGAGAGGAGGATTTTACACAAAATCGTTATCAAAGCTAATTTTTTTAAGTGAATGAGCTAAATAAATATGTAAGTTTATCAAATAAAAATTCTCATATACTTTGCATATACTTTTAATAGCTACTATTTTATAAATCCTTAAATATGAATGGAAAATTCTGCGGGACGCATAAAGGGCTTAGGGCCCAAAATTCTGATTGATAGATATTCATAAGCTTCATGGGTTTATTTCGTTACGTTTTGTATTTGTTCCATTATAGTATTAACAAGAAAGGAAAATCATGCGTACGGCATATATTATGAAACATTTTCCAACACTCCCTGAGAGCTTTAAAAAATATTGTTATTTAGGGAAATGACGTAAATAAGATAACTAAGAAAACTTTAAAAAAATTGATTTCAGCAGTTACCGCCCGTAGCCAAATATGTATCCAAATTCTTTTGAACAGCCTTGTATTTGATCTGTATGTTAATATATATACCATATAATAAGAAAATTTAGTTCAGCAAGAAAACGCATAACAGGTTGAAATTTCTCTTTCCGCGGTTTTTACTAATAGATGGAAACATACTTGAATACTTTGTACAGCCATTTAGTTTACCTAGTACCTTTATTACACGCCACTAGTTAGCTAAAATTTAATTCAAACTAAAAAACTCTTAAAACTACTGAAATCATATTTCCAGGAATTATCATCCATAGACAGCATGAATCAATACTTTGCGTGACCCTGTATACCATTTTATCTATATTTTACAAACATTTCATAATAAACCAAATGCATTTCAGTGTAAAAATGCATAATTCATTTAAAAACCACCTTTAAGCAATTTTCGCTCATACCCAGTAACCCTTACGAATTCTTTTGTGTAGCCCTGTATATAAATTATAGCATTTATACACACCATATAGTATTCATAAATATAGTGAAAGATAAAAGCGCATATCATAATTGAAAATGCATTTTCAGAAATCACCGCTAATGTACAGTACTTCTGATACAAAATAGTATCTGAAATCTTTTGCGTGTCCCAGTAAATGCTCTGCACTTGGTATTATACATGAAATAACTTATAGTAAACCCCAGCGACGTATATAAATTTCATTATATATGAAATAGTTTAACATAATTAAAATACTCCGCAAAAAATCCACCCCCTCCCCTGTATCATTATGTAATGGAATTCTTTTATGCGGCCCTGTAAATGAATAATAACTATTCTTTGCATTGCATATTCTACAGAATGTCTATTTTAGTGCACTTCATAAATGCATATAAATTTTGTTATATTTGGATGCGTGTAACATCATTAAAAATCATTTGAAACTATTTTTTCCCTTTGGCCGTAATGTAACGGACTAGTTTTGACTGGTCCTGTAGATGAACTAAACATGCTACAAACTTCATTTGAAATAGGGTTCGTGCTATGGTAGAGGTCACTAATATCCAAAAATTTCAGAACGATCCGAGTATATTTACAAGAGTTAGAGCGCGTACAGACAGACAGACAAACCGAAGTCATAAACACTTTTCAACTTTGTTGGAAAGTGTTAAAAAGGAAAAACTTAAATTTAATGCCAGTAAGTGCTGGGAATTCATAAAATTCAATGCATCATATTTGGTCTTAGAAGACGAGATTTTTACTGTTTACTTTATTAAAGAACGGCGAAACGTTTACTTAATATAAATTATGAGACTCAGAAACCGTATAATAATTGGACCTTCGCATTTTAAAAAGAAATGTAAGTATTTTGATGCATAAGGATTTACATATGCGAAATATTTCTGCATTTGGAAATATACCTCTAAAAGTAGTGGGTTAGGAATTAGCTAGCTATTCGTCAATGATCAGAAGATATATATAATCTAAAAAATTAGATTGTAGATTTTAAGGCATCAGATATTATGTAAAGTGAAATCGAAATTAAAAAGATTTGTACAACTAAAGTTGAGGCTACTGATGTGCAGACATACTTGTAAAATAATGTATTGCAACCATCTAAACTTCTAAATAAGTTTTTATTATTATGTATGTTTAATTTTAGAATAGTAAAGCTAATTAAGTCTTCTGCAGGTTACACACTATTCTCAACACTTGAGTCGCTTACTTTGTTTTATTTCGCATACCTATTTGCAATATTTTAATGCTCAATTACCTTTTATTTCTTGTACATTTCTTTTTTCAACGGCTTCCACTTGTGGAAAGAACGAATATTGCATGAAAACGATTTTTACACAAATGACACAATCAGAGAATGATTTCTAGATCTAAAAAAAGTGTAATCTATCGTTTTCGTTTAGTGCATTCGTTATGCTTTATGCTCTTGGAATTATTTTCTTGGAGGCAATTCTATAATCGGGTGCAAAGACAATTCTCATAGGTTTATAGAAAAAATAATTTCACTTTTGCAACCGTAATTGTAACTGTAATACATTTAAAATTGCATATCGTTATCTATCTTGTTCGACGTCAATCTTGGTTGAGTATCCAACTACGAAAAATTAGCCATTTTACCCCTCTTAAATTAGAAATAACATATTAAGTTGCTTCATTTCGCATGCTGCGTAGTATTTTTTATATTTTTATGTAGGCTAATTGAGAAATCCGGCTCTTTGCAAACAGCCTAGGCTCTTTGCAAAGAGCCGGCCTAATTGGAGAATCCATCTCCCTTTTTCCAATTAGCCTGATATTTTTCAGGCTTATTGCAAAGAGCCTAGAAAGCGTTAGGCTAATTGAAAAATGACCACTTATTATCCGATCAGGGTGATATTTTTAGCTCACAGGCCATCAAAGCCTGAGAGCTTATGTGCCCGCCGATTCCGTATGTACGTGTGTGTGTACGTACATACGTACGTATGTACGTAACGCGATAACTCTTGATAGAAATATCCGATTTGCTTCAAAAAAAATTTTTCTAGGTTCATTCTGATAAGGTGCTTCCCTGATTAGTTTTTGAGGTTCATTGGTTAAGGATAAAAGGGGAAAAGGGGGGCTAGCCCTCCCCCCTTAATTTATATAAATGAGTTTTTCATGCAGAAATATTCGATTTGCTCCAAATTTGGTATACCGGTTTATTGTGTTAAGCAGCTTCCCTGATTAGATTTGGAAGCTCATTATTTAAGTATAAAGGGGCGAAAGGGGGCAACCCCCCTTAATTTAGATAAATCGGTTTTTCATGATGAATTATT
The DNA here is from genome assembly GCA_963932465.1 of Maratus speciosus. Taxonomy (NCBI): domain Eukaryota; kingdom Metazoa; phylum Arthropoda; class Arachnida; order Araneae; family Salticidae; genus Maratus; species Maratus speciosus. The sequence continues at coordinate 358,861,398 of OZ010793.1, forward strand.
CGATTTGCTCCAAATTTGGTATACCGGTTTATTACGTTAAGGAGCTGCCTTGATTAGATTTGGAGGTTCATTAGTTACATATAAAGGGAGGAAAGGGGGCTAACCCCCCACCCCCACCCCGTAATTTAGATAAATGGGTTTTTCATGCAGAAATATGCGATTTGCTATAAATTTGGTATACCGGTTAGTTAGGTTAAGCAGCTTCCCTGATTACATTTGGAAGATCATTATTATGTATAAAGGGGGGAAAGGGGGGCAATTGCCTCTCCCTTTAATTTAGATAAATGCGTTTTTCATGTAGAATTATTCGATTAGCTCAAATTTGGTATACTGGTTTATTATGTTAAGGAGATGGCTTGATTAGATTTGGAGGTTCATTAGTTAAGTATAAAGGGAGGAAAGGGGGGACTACCCCCCCCCCCCTTAATTTAGGTAAATGGGTTTTTAATGCAAAATTATTCGATTTGCTCCGAATTTCGTATACCGGTTTATTATGTTAAGGAGCTTCCCTGATTAGATTTGGAGGTTCATTAGTTTAGTATAAAGGGAGGAAAGGGGGGCTAGACACCCCCCCCTCTTAATTTAGATAAATGGGTTTTTCATGCAGAGTTATTCGATCTGCTCCAAATTTTGTATACCGTTTTATTATGTTAAGGAGCTTCCCTGATTAGATTTGGAGGTTCATTAGTTTAGTATAAAGGGAGGAAAGGGGGGCTAGACACCCCCCCTTAATTTAGATAAATGGGTTTTTCCTGCAGAGTTATTCGATTTCCTCCAAATTTCGTATACCGGTTTATTATGTTAAGGAGCTGCCTTGATTAGATTTGGAGATTTATTGGTTAAATATAACGGAGGGACAGGGGCTAGTGTCCCCTTAATTTAGATAAATGGGTTTTTCATACAGAATTATTCGATTTGCTTCAAATTTGATATACCAGTTTATTACGATATGGCTTCCTTCATTTGATTTGGAGGTTCATTGGTTAAGTATAAAAGGGGGGAAAGGGGACAATTGCCCCTCCCTTTAATTTAGATAAATGGGTTTTCATGCAGAATTATCTAATTAGGTTTAATTTTTTTTCTAGGTTCATTCTAATAAGGTGCTTTTCTGATTAAATTTGAAAGTTCATTGGTTCAGCATAAAGGGAGAAATGGGGGAGCTAATACCCCCCCCCCCCACCCCCCCCCCTTAATTTAGTGAAATGGTTTTTTCATGCAGAATTATCTGATTTGCTTCAAATTTGGTTTACCAGTTTATTATGTTAAGTAATCTCCCTGATTAGATTTGGAGGTTCTTTGGTTAAGTAGAAAGGGGGGCAACGGGGATTAATCCCTTCATTTATTTTTCGAGGGGCATTATTCTTTGAAATAAGAGTATAATATACAATTAGTGTGAATAGCCTGTGAGCTCAATGCCATCAGTTTAACTGGGCAATTTTCTTTTTATTAGGTTTATTAACGCATATCCCTACCCAAACCCGAAAAATAAATTACAACAGACCGTACCCCGATAAGAGCAAGGCAAAATAATTTCAGTCTACATGCAACCCGACCCGAATCTGAGAGTTCCATTTGAAAAAACCCGAAATCCCGAACCAAATCTGATAACCGACAAAGATATTCCATAGATCTGTAACCGGATCCGAACAAGACAAATTAGTTTCCGTGGACACGCAACGCTACCAGAACCTAAAAATTCCATTCGAAGTCAACCTGAAACCCGTCCCGAACCAAAGAATAACCGACAAAAATATTCCAAAGAACTATAATCCCATGCAAGCCAGACAAAATAATCTCCGTCCACCGGCAACCCGATCCGAACCTGAAAGTTCTAATTGAACTCAATCCGAAACCTGGCTGTGGTCGGTTTTCGGGTTGACTTCAAATGGAACCTTCAAGTTCGGATCCGGTTGAAAAAAATTTAAACTAAATTAGATAATTCTGCATGAAAACCCATTTATCTATATTAAGGGGAGGGGCAATTGCACCCCTTTCCCCCCTTTTATACTTAACCAATGAACCTCCAAATCAAATGAAGGAAGCCATATCGTAATAAACTGGTATATCAAATTTGAAGCAAATCGAATAATTCTATATGAAAAACCCATTTATCTAAATTAAGGGGACACTAGCCCCTGTCCCTCCTTTATACTTAACCAATAAATCTCCAAATCTAATCAAGGCAGCTCCTTAACATAATAAACCGGTATACGAAATTTGGAGCAAATCGAATAACCCTGCATGAAAAACCCATTTATCTAAATTAAGGGTTGGGGGTCTAGCCCCCTTTCCTCCCTTTATACTTAACTAATGAACTTCCAAATCTAATCAGGGAAGCTCCTTAACATAATAAACCGGTATACCAAATTTGGAGCAAATCGAATAATTTTGCATTAAAAACCCATTTACCTAAATTAAGGGGGGGCTACCCCTCCCCTTTCCTCCCTTTATACTTAACTAATGAACCTCCAAATCTAATCAAGCCATCTCCTTAACATAATAAACCAGTATACCAAATTTGAGTTAATCGAATAATTCCACATGAAAAACGCATTTATCTAAATTAAGGGCAGAGGCAATTGCCCCCCTTTCCCCCCCTTTATACATAATAATGATCGTCCAAATGTAATCAGGGAAGCTGCTTAACATAATTAACCGGTATACCAAATTTATTGCAAATCGCATATTTCTGCATGAAAAACCCATTTATCTAAATTACGGGGGGGATAGCCCCCCCCCTTTCCTCACTTTATATGTAACTAATGAACCTCCAAATCTAATCAAGGCAGCTCCTTAACTTAATAAACCGATATACCAAATTTGGAGCAAATTGAATATTTCTGTATGAAAAACCGATTTATCTAAATTAAGGGGGGTAGGCCCCTTTCCCCCTTTATACTTAAATATTGAGCTTCCAAGTCTAATCAGGGAAGCTCCTTAACACAATAAACCGGTATACCAAATTTGGCTCAAATCGAATATTTCTACATGAAAAACGCATTTATATAAATTAAATGGGGGGGGGGGACTAGCCCTCTTTTCCCCCTTTATCCTTAACCAATGAACTACAAAACCTAATCAGGGAAGCACCTCATCAGAATGAACCTAGAAAAAAAAAATTTGAAGCAAATCGGATATTTCTATCAAGAGTTATCGCATTACGTACATACGTACGTACGTACGTACACACGTACATACAGAATCGGCGGGAACATAAGCTCTCAGGCTTTGATAGTCTGTGAGCTAAAAATATCACCCTGATATTTTTATCAGATAATCAGATAATAAGTGGCCATTTTTCAATTAGCCTAACGCTTTCTAGGCTCTTTGCAATAAGCCTGAAAAATATCAGGCTAATTGGAAAAAGGGAGATGGATTCTCCAATTAGCCCGGCTGTTTGCAAAGAGCCTAGGCTGTTTGCAAAGAGCCGGATTTCTCAATTAGCCTACGACATATATATTTTTTATGAATTCTGTAATGCTGTACACCTGTGCAAAGAGCAGATATTGCCTAAAAACTATTTCTCAACAAGACGATACCATTTCAGACCGATATTTAGAGCCGGAAGCCCGTAAAACGTCGTTTTCACGAAAATCGTTCAAGATCGTCTCGAATACTCAAAAATATATGTTCCACAAATATGTTGAACTCGTTCATTAAATACTTTTCAGCATCCATCGTCATGCATGTGACTGAGTATTTGTTTGAAATATCAGCTCCAGCCGCAGTTTTTTTAGGTAGATTTCGTAACAAATACTACCCATTGCAGTCGTTACAATGGTGCGACTTTTGAAAAATTCCTTCATAACTTTTCATTATATGACCCCAGGAACTCAAAACCACACCCACATAAAAAGTTTATATATATATATACCGGGTGTCCCAAAAAGGACTGACTGATTTTAAAATTCAATAACTTCCAAACGGTGACAGATATTAAAAAAATTCTTGCAGGAGGGTTATGCATAAAGTCAAAAGTTTTTTTACAGTGATTTTCGATTTTAGTTCGAATTACAAACAATAGATGGCGCTGCGATCAATAGAGGCTAAATTCAGGCTCGATTTTTGGTACTTCGTGGCCCGGATAATACATTTTCATATCCTTTTTCTGCATGGAACAACAGAAAGGACCAAAAATCGAGCCTGTATTTAGCGACTATTGCTTACAGCGCCATCTATTGTTTGTAATTCGAACTAAAATCGAAAATCACTGTAATAAAACTTTTGACTTTATGCATAACCCTCCTGCAAGATTTTTTTTAATATCTGTCACCATTTGGAAGTTATTGAATTTTAAAATCAGTCAGTCCTTTTTGGGACACCCGGTATATATATATATATATGTACTAAATTTTGTCCGCACGATAAAAGTCGCAATTATGCACGAATCATCCTCAAACTCGCCAACAACTTTGATATGGCTAATATCTCGGCGGGGATTGAAAATAGGCGAAATCGGCCCAAGAGGGTGGAAATGGGGAGGGTTCAAAATTTTGAATACTGTCTTAACATGATTATGATAAAACCAGCTCTTACAAAACCATGGCAGGAAAAAATAAAAGTTTTTCGTTATAGCAGTTGCCAGCAATTAAAAAAAAAAACAATAAAATTCTCACCACAACAATTACTTTTCTATTGCAAAATTTTCACGGGTAAAATTAAATAGTTTGACAAATTGAAATCAAATTGAATATTACGTCATAAGTTTTCTAGAGCAAGATTTCAGCATGGAAACTCAAAATAAAATAAATAGTTTGACGAATTAAAAATATATGTATATTGAGTCATATTGGAAATATAATGGACCTCAGCAGGTGAATATGTAACGTCATATGGATTTGAAAAAACATATTAAAACATGATAAAAACCCGACTATGGAAATATTAACATATTTTAACATTTTAAGGTTCTCTGAATTTTTTGTAGCCATTTTTAAAGCTATTCCTTATACATGTGTGTGTGTATTCGTGTATAACACAATTTTCAAAAAAGGTTTAGCTCCCTACAGCTCACTCTTAGTGAAGAAACTGGGTTTATCTCTAATTTTGATTTAAGTTTTGCTGGTGAATTTAGTACTTAACTTCGAAATCTACCTCCGCCTGTAGGCCTAGCCGGCAGGGATTTTTATGTATGCACATGCTTTTTGTAAATGCAGGGTGTCTATAAAAGGTCTGGTGCATTTTGATGTTTAATAATTCATAAAATAATGAAGATAAATCTAAATTAATGACATTAATGCCGTGAGATAGATTCGAAAAGTTTTATGCAACTTGTCAATGAATTTCAACATGTGCCAATTCCTTTGTCAAACGACACACGAGAAAGCACAGGTAATTTATCGAAACGAAATCAATAACCCAAACACAGAGAACAGAAGAGTGTACCAGAAAGATCCTCCATCGAGAAAAAAATGTAGAAGCTGGGCGTGTCAAATAAGAGTCACGAACGTCCCTGCACAAGTGATGTTGATGTTCGTTGATGCAGGTCAGAGTGACATTCTTACATAGTCCTAGGAGATCTGTGAGATCAGCAAGAAAATTGGCACATATGGAAATTCTTTGACAAGGACCATGAAACTTTTTGAATCTATCTAAACCTTAATGTTATTAAATTTAAATGTATTGTAATTATTTTATGAATTATTAAACATCTTAATGTGTCAGACCTTTTATAGGCACCCTGTATATATATGTATATATACATACCCTATATATATAAAATCCTAATGAAACGAATTTATAAAATGACAGATTAGGTTTTATAGCTATTTCTCATAAAGTATGTACCGTTTGGCGGCGAAATTATCTCCAATTATCCGTATTGACCCACAGGATTCAAAAATGGTATTAGAATTTTATAATTAGAATTAGCTTTTGAGATACTATTTCTAATTTTAATAATATTTGTATAATGATGGCAAATTGATTTTGTGGAAAAAAGGGGGAAATCACAGTGATTATTACATTTCTTTTTCGTCATTTTCGAAATAAATTTGAAATTATCTTTTATTTCAATCAATACTGAAGAAAGTATTGTAATTAAATTATGTTTTTCAGGAAACAAAAAATCACATTTCGATCATCCGGAATCAGTTTATTTTAAAAACCAAAAATCGTATATAACTTTCAAACACCATAGACGTAAAAAAAGGGTTTTATTTTCAGATCTAAAGAAAAAATGATATCAATAATCTAAAAACAGAAAGGAAATTTTAAAATAAGAATTAAATGATTACGCGCTAAAAGTAGAAAATAAGGAAAGTTACGTCAAGATCTTTACACATAAATGTTAATAAAGTACGAAAACTTTAACCCTTAAATGCCGGGTGTTGCTTTTCGACAACATACCCAATTTAGGCTCTAAAATACTATTAGAACAATATTGAAGCTATAATGCCTAATGTTGCCAATAAAATACATTCTGAAAATATTATTAAATCGATTTTCATCATGTAGAGGGCAACACCTGTGCTGTTTAAGAATAAAGATAGATTTATTTTTTCAGCTGTTGCTACTTGCTCATTTTGTTTTGTTTGGAAGCTTGCGAAATACCCTATTTTGTTCTGCAGTGAGCAAGTAAAATTTATTTCTTATTATAGTTCCTAAAATTCTTGTGTGCTTAATATTACAGAATTTTATGAAGAAAAATTATTTTTTCAATTAAAGACCAGTATTGCCGATTAGAAACAAACTGCTTTTTAATCGTAAACCACACTTAAAACAAAATATGATTTTTTAAAATATTTTTCCCATGATTTATTTAAAAAATGAAAGCCGAAAAACATTATTACAATGATTTTTGAAAAATTAGGCATTTAAGGGTTAAAATAAAATATAACACGCGAAACGCATTTAAAGGTGATAATTATGTCATATGTAAAATGCCCAAACATTAAAATATGGTAACATTTAAAGTGCCTAAAATAATTAATTTATTACTCGTGGAAATCTTCTAATGGTTAATCTTAGTTCATAAGCTGAAATAATATTTCCAAATAATTTTTTGTAAGTTAAATTATATATGCGCAAATGGATCTTAAGAAAAACAATATTACATGACAAATGCATTTAATAGGAAAAATTACGTCATATATTAAAACGATTTTCATTCCGGAGACTTAATCTGACGTCACATGGTATAAAAGTAGTTCGGCAAGAAAATTTGTTTATATGCTGCGTCACTTGATGCAGTATAAATACATGTAAATGTATGCGGAAAATACTTTCGATTTATTTTGTACGAATTACTATGCATATTACAAAATTCGGATATTCTTTTTAATTAATGAAAACAATATAGATTGTAAAAAAATTCTGAAAATATGCATGATGGCGTATTAAAATAGAGAAAAGAATTTAAGAATAAGCTCTTTTTGAAATATCTAAAACTCGATCAAGATAAAAAAATATAAGCGAAAAACTTCAAAACACAAAACGTGCTTTCCAAAACGTGGATCTGAAACACATTCCAGTTTTTAATCATCAAATCTAAAGGAAGAATATTGTTGTTCATAGCGTCGTTCTAAAACTCAGGAAGATAGTTTCATTTTCAATCTAACAATTTTATACAAGCTGATTTTCAAATGCGTAATTGATCTTAATTATCATTCCCGAAAACTTGTGGCATTTATTAGGACAGCGATGTATGTATCTAAAGTAACCGAAAAATGACCATTCAAACTGAAAAGCATGGCAACGCGATTACAGAAGATAGCCGCGCTGTAGATAATATCATTCAATCCTCCGTAATCTGGTACTATTTTTTAAAGTGTACACATTAGTATGTTTTCAGAGGCTGTGAAGCTTCAACGGGGGTTTGCGGGCATAGTTCGAAGAGGGCTGAGCCCCCTAGTATGTATATAAATATATATTTACAAATATTTACAAAAGGCTATTCAAATCAGGCGATCCAACCTGGGTTTTCCAGGTTGCAGAACATAGTTCGTTTGGTTTGCTTATATTACCTTTCATGCAATTAATACAAGCTTTTAGTTAACTGCAACTTGTCTGTCCGTACTGCTCAAACCTTTAAATCTAATTTTAATACATTTCCAGTGTTACAATAGAATTACTTTCGGTAGTCAGAAGTATTTTCGTTAAATATAATAAAAAAAAACCGCTTTCAACATTCAGGAAGACCATTTGGCTGAAAATTACTCTACTTTCTACGACAAACTTTAATACCTCTAAAATCATTCTACATGAATAGTTTAAAAATTGATAAAAACGAGAAAGGAGAATTTACTTTGCTTTGCTTCTACCCCTCTATCTCCCATAATTAGATGATTGATTGCCGAAATATCGTTATTAATGTGCTAAAAATAGGACGGATTTTTTTTTTTAAGTTAAAGAACTTTAAAGACAGCTTAGAGGCAATAAACAAGAACAAAAATATCAGTGACGAAGGAATAGCAATCTAAATTATTATTCCCTCACCCCCACCTTACCTACAAAATAACATTTAGAACAGACGCTATATAATTTAAAGATTTTAAAACTTTGCATGATGGAGAATGCAAAGCGGTAGAGGAAATTTTGAGTAGAGGAAAGATTAAGAATTTTAAAGGATTTTTTTTTAGCATAAACCTGTCTAAACACAGAACGTTCTCTATATTTAAAAAGTGTGAAAAAACGAAACAAGGAATAGTTACGTAAAAACTACGCTATTCTACAAAAAGAAATTGGTTTAATGCCTACAATTCTCGTTGATAGATATTCATAAAAGTTATGTTGTTGTTTTTTTTTCTACTATTTGTGCGTTTTATTCCGCATAATTTTCTCTGAAAAAAGAGAGAAGGAGAGGGAGAGGGAGAGAGAGAGAGAGAGGGAGATGAGAGATTTGCCTCCGTCACCTCTCAGTCGATAAAAAAAAAAAAAAAAAATTCTTCCAATAAATGTACCTAGATATCATTGATTGCTTCAGAAATAAGTTGATGTTTTTTTATTGAACTGTGGCATCGTTGAAAAATACGTCATCATTCCGTTCTACGCGGGTTTGATTCTCACGAGGAATTTCATCGATATTTTTCTTTACCGGAAAATGGATTAAAATTTTCATATCCATTTTTTGAAGCAAAGTGATAAAAAAAAATCCGTCGCAATTTAATTTATATCTTTTTAAAGTGATATTTATTTCAATCGTTATTACCTTAAACATTTTCCCTTTCAATTGTATTATAATAAAAGCTTGTCTTTAAAACATTTTGTTTACTTATAATTTATTACAAATGCAAATAAGTACAAGTAATAAATCAAAATTACGTCCACTGATAACCATATCACAATATTAAAATATTTATTTGCTTAAAAGACGTTATAAAAACACATTAAAGGTAAATTAAAAATCTATGTTGACACGATTCAAGTCTTTCACTGAGTCGTCATCAGAATGTATAACAGAAAATTACAAATACAATGCATATGAAAAATGGAAAAAACAACATCTAATATAAACAAGTAATCATGTAACGCGCCCCACATTTTCGCGATCGCACGTGTTACCTCTATGCTGTAACCGTAAGTTGTTTGTCTCCGTAAGTTGTCCAACCACTCAACCCACAAATTCGGGATATGAAAAGATAATGTATCGTTAAAAACTCCTGAACCTCTTAAATAAATTTCAATGGACTCTCTTATAAAAAATTCTATATAAAAATTACATCTGTAGATTATTCTACTCTCGTTAATAAGTATGTTAAAATGAATATGTATAAATATGTTAATATAAGTTAAAATGTATGGCTGAATCAAATACAGAAATTTTTAATTTACTTTTAATATGTTTTTATAACGTCTTTTAAGCAAATAAATATTTTAATATTGCGAGAAGATTATAATTTATTTTCAAGTAAAGACTGATGGCGAAATTTTAGAGTTATTTCAGAGTACTCAACATTACGTTCCATTTTTAACCCGTATCGGACGCATGTTATTATGCATGATTCGCCACTAGGTTCTAATTGTATTCGCTGAATATTCACAGGGCTATCAAAGACGACTATTTTTAAATTCTGTTTGTACCACTATATTTTTAAAATAAATGTTTTAGTACATTTCTTTTGCACATGTTGTTAAACTACGAATAAAAAAGATACTTAAAAAAAACTGATGCAAACTGAATAAAATTCGTGTAAGATATGCTGGTCCCGAACGGGTTAATCTTGTCACCTCATACGTGCCATATGTGACTAGTTATGCCAGGTATTCCGCGTAAATCGGGGCTTGAAATGCTCTGGACACATTTAATTTCTTAAAATTGTTTTGCCATCTTTAATCGCAGTAAATTCTACCATTAGATACGGCGAAGAAAATTACTTTAAAACTGGTGTCTAGAAAATTTGAAGCCTCGATTTACTCGGGATACCTGGCAACACTATATACGACCGATACGACAAAATACCGATGTCACATAAGAATTGATATAGGACCAATTACGGTTAAAAAGGTAACCGTACCGATCACAGATTTTTTCCTTTTCTTATTTTTAGCTCACAGGCTATCAAAGCCTGGGAGCTAATGTGCCCGCCGGTTCTGTATGTATGTATGTATGTATGTATGTACGTATGTACGTAACGCGATAACTCTTGATAGAAACATCCGATTTGCTTCAAATATTTTTTCTAGGTTCATTGTGATAAGGCGCTTCCTTGATTAGTTTTGGAGGTTCATTGGCTAAGTATAAAGGGGGAAAAGGGGGTTTAGTCCACCCCCCTCCCCTTGATTCAGATAAATGGGTTTTTCAAGCAGAATTATTCGATTTATTCCGAATTTGGTATACCGGTTTGTTATGTTAAGGAACTTTCGTGATTAGTTTTGGGGGGTTCATTGGTTAAGGATAAAAGGGGAAAAGGGGGGTTAGTCCACCCCTCTTAATTCAGATAAATAAGTTTTTCATGCAGAATTATTCGATTTACTCCGAATTTGGTATACCGGTTTATTATGTAAAGGAGCTTCCCTGATTAATTTTGGGGGTTCATTGGTTAAGTATAAAGGGGGGAAAGGGGTTTAGTCCACCCCCCCCCCCTTAATTCAGATAAATGGGTTTTTCAAGTAGAATTATTCGATTTACTCCGAATTTGGTATACCGGTTTATTATGTTAAGGAAGTTCTCTGATTAGTTTTGGGGGTTCATTGGTTAAGAATAAAGGGGAAGAGGGGGGTTAGTCCACCCCTCTAAATTCAGATAAATGAGTTTTTCATGCAGAATTATTCGATTTGCTCCGAATTTGGTATACCGGTTTATTATGGTACGGAGCTTCTCAGATTAATTTTGCGGGTTCATTGGTTAAGGGGAAAGGGGGAAAGGAAGCTAGTCCACCCCCTTAATTTAGATAAACGGGTTTTTCATGCAGAATTATTCGATTTGCTCCAAATTTGGTATACCGGTTTATTATGTTAAGAAGCTTCCCTGATTCGTTTTGGGGATTCATTGGTTAAGGAAAAAGGGGGGCTAGTCCACCCCTCTTAATTTTGATAAATGTGTTTTTTTTGCAGGATTATTCGTTTTGCTCCAAATTTGGTATACCGGTTTATTATGTTAAGGAGCTTCCCTGATTAGATTTGGAGGTTCATTGGTTAAAGGGGGCTAATCCTCCTTCACTTATTTATTTTAAGGGAATTATTCTTTAAAATAAGAATATACAATTAGTGTGAATAGCCTGTGAGCTCAATGCCATCAGTTTAGCTAGGCACTTTTCTTTTTTATTTCACTGGTAAATATGACCAACACTAACGTATTATCGTTTATGTTTTTGATAGTGTATTGATTTTATTTTTTATTTTTAGTAGAGCAAAATATAATCCTATTCGAAAATGATTATTTTGGTCCTAAAATGGCTGGAAATATTATCTTCAAATACGCTTATTGTTAAAATAATGGAATTTTGGAAGCTTAACCGGTATATCACAATAGCATATCATAATGGATATGTTATGCGCTATATTATTAAGAGTAAATTCGCCATATTACCATAATGTTCAGACAATCTGATAATTTCGAATTTGACTCTCAAGGAATGGAGGAAGGTGTTTGAAATATATTCGGCATTTCTAAGAAAAGGTATTACTTTCCTCAATATTATTAAGACGACAAAATTTTATGAGTGAAAATTTTTACTTTGCGATGCATTTACACGCTTTGCAATGAGAGGAATACGATTTGATTAATTTTAAAAACTATATTTCTGTGAGGCATATATCGGCATATTACAACAATTTGGTAGCCATTGAAGCCGTAATGCATGGAGATCCACTATACTTCATACCGTTTAGAATACATTGATTGAGATTAATAGAATATCTGAACAGTCAAGTGTTTTCTATCTCATATTTTTAACTATTTTCGAAACAGAAATTTATGATATAGAATTTCACGAAATTTAATTTCTAGAATGGTTATTATGAAAATCTTGCTATAAATTTTTGCTTTGATCATTCAACAGATGTTGCTGCTAAGCATTGTTCCATGGACATTTAATTAGAACACATAGAAAAACACACTACATGTGTATTGTGAAAATGGATGAGAAATGGGTGAAAATGTAATGGAGTTATGAATAAAGAGGATGAATCATCTAGTTACAAGTGAAGTAACTGAGGAGTTTGTCACAAGATGGCGGCTATTGTTTTAAGTCAGATCAACAGTTTCTGATTACCGCCTGGACAAACTGCCACCAGTAAATTTAATGGAATTTTTTTTTTCTTATTTAAATGCCTTATTCATGGAAATTTTGTCGCACAAATTTGGTGAAAATTCCTTTTTCTTTATACTGGTGTCTGTTTGCTCAGGTATTATAAACTTTTTCATTCATTCTGACATGAGATTGTCTACGTTGTCACAATATGTCGGAAACGCAGGGGCTGGCTTCGGCCAAAGAAAATATCCACCAGTATAAATAAATATCTGTTTCTACCATTATTTATGACTGAATTTTCATTTCAATAAGGCGTTTAAATAAGGAGAAAATGTTTAGTGTTGGAAGTTTTTCCCGGCAGTACTCAACTGTGGCAAAAGCCGTTACAGATGAAGGTTCATCATTTTAAGGATATGTCAGTTCTTTTTTATTTATATTTTCATGGAAAAAATACGTATTCTAATTATACTGTAAGACCCAGCATCGAATAAAGATATGTTTATTTTTAATACACTAATTGTGATAAAGCCCGTTTTATGTTTCATTATTAATAATCAGATTTTGTTATCCATATTCTCATTTATTATCTCTCATTAATTTTGACAAGCGTCATATTTTTTCCTTAAATCGTTGCTTTTCAGTGCAATGAATTACACTGTGAATATTTTATTAACATAATAAATGAGTGCTTTCAGAGATGTTTGATTGGCAATCATCTGAAGCAATTAAGCAAAGAATGTATGAAATGGAGATTATTTATTCATTTATTTTGAGAAACGACGCAAGTTTTTCATTTTAACGCTTTCCAGCGCAGTTGCCCATCAAATTTTAATTCCAAACTTTAAAATGACGCTAAGAATATTTTCATAAAATATTGCTTTTACAATAAAAGTTTAAAGCAGTGGTTCCCAAACTCTTTGATACGCGCACCCTATGTTTCAAGTTAATTTTTTTTTATGTGACTTGCTACCGAGAACAGAAGAATCAATGAATAGTAATCTAAACAAATGTGCATTGTGCCAAAAATAAAATGGTATTTTGAAACTTATACCTTAATACTGAATTTATTTTCTATTACTATTAATACAGATGGAAATGTCAAAAGTTTACATTCTTAAAAAACCTCCAAAACTCAAGAAATCGTAACATTTGCCTTACAATAAATTTTTCATTATTAAAATGACGAACAATAATGCATAAACGTTTAATGTAATTGTATTTTTTTTTTTTTACAAATGTCTAAATTTGGATCCAATTGATAGTAATTGCAGGCGAATGTTTGGTTCCGCATTTAAAAGATTTCTGTATTTCGTTTTGGTCGCTGCATTAGTCTAAAATATTGCATCACAGACATACTTCGCTGAGAAAAGTAGCAAAACTAATTTTGCTTTTTTAGACGAAGTTTTAGATTCATCTGATAAATAAAATGAAAAATCTAGTAGGCTTTAGTTTCCTTTAGTTTCAAAGTAAGATCTATAACACCAAATATACCTGAAATATCATTTAAAACTTTTTAACTCTTTTACTTAACTTATTTCTGTTTGATTGATATTTATTCATTTTATGGAAAATTTCTAGTTTCGATGTTAACTTGCTGTGAGATGTCAAAGCAACGAGAAACTCGTGTTAACTGAGTTTATGCTGGGTGGTTTTTTGATAACACTGAACACATTCAGTATACGCTTAAAATCGTCCAATGCGTTTTTTATTCAGCTCTTGAGAAATGTTGCTTAAACGAGTTGTTCAAAGACGTAGGATGCCCCTGAATGTTTCTTTGTATCTTTTAAATATAATGCTATACCATTATTTTTTAACAAGAGGGACGTAATCGATATCATCGTATTCCCCAGAATGCTACCAATACACGTTTAATCTTAAAACAAGTAAGAAAAAGTCCTTCCGGCCAGAGCCGGGAGGAAGAGGTAGCTTTCATTTTCCTTATTTTAAAAAGCCAACTTATATTATTCAAACACACGAAGCTCAATTTAGTGGAAACCGAATATAGGAGATTCAATACTAATTTTTATCAATACCAAATCATTATGAATGAGAATTTCGCGAAATTAGTCAGCTTTATCCAAGCTGCTTTTATTTACAGTAACTTATATTTGGCTGCCAAATTCGGCGATTTCTTAAAGTTCCTGCCATTTTAAGACAACATGGTTGATGAAGCTAACCAGTGAACTTGGTCGAGACCTTAGTAATTGCTGTGCACATGCTCACTCACATCGGAATCGGTTGATATATACGAGTGCTGTCGCAGGCAAAAAATAAGATTTTTCAAAATATCACCCACATTAGAAATTGAAACTGCTATATCTGAACCATTTTTTAAGATAAAGACAAACAAAAAATGCTCGTGAATGCTTATATCAAGGTCAAATACTTAAGAAAGAAACCTTTTTCAATTTCTAATTTCTTTGCACCTCACTTTAAATATAATTTTTTAAAATTTAATGGCCGCCATTTTAAAACAAGATGGCTGATGAAGCTGGCCAGCGAACTTGGTTGAGATATTGATGTATACTATCCACATGCCTTCTTCCATCGAAATAGGCGAATACGTGTGTTATCGCGTGACAAATACAAGATCGTTTCAAAGTGTTAGCCATGCTAGAAATTTCAAGTGCTATAATTCAACTATTTTTTAAGATATAAACAAAAGAACAAATTTTCAGAAACAAAAAAAAACTGCTCCAGAATCTTTGTATCAAGGCCAAACACACAATTTTTTTTTTTTTTCATTTTCCAATTTTTTAATACTTCATTTTAAATTTTAAATTACTTTTTTTAAATGGCAACCCTTTTGAAACAAGATGGCGAATGAAGCTGGCCAACGAACTCGATCGAGACATTGGTATGTACTATGTACAGACCAAGTTACATCCAAATCGGTTCATAAATACGCCTGTTATCGCGTGAGAAAAATCAGGTCGTTTTAAAATGTTAGCCACAATAGAAATTCAAAATGCTATAACTCAGCCATTTTTTTAGATATAGACGAAACAAAACCTGTTCCGGAATCTCTGTATTAAGGTCAAACACATTCAAAGAAAAATTTTTTCATTTTCTAATTGTTTGGTATTTCATTTTAAATTTTAAATTTTTTAAATTTTTTTAAATGGCCGCCATTTTGAAACAAGATGGCGGATGAAGCTGGCCAACGAACTCGGACGAGACATTGGTGTGTACTATGTACACACCGAATTACATCCAAATCGGTTCATAAATACATCTGTTATCACGTGACAAAAATCAGGACGCTTCAAAATGTCACCCACGCTAGAAATTCAAAATGCTATAACTCAGCCATTTTTTAAGATATAGACGAAACAAAAACTGCTCCCGAATCTTTTTATCAAGGTCAAACACATAAGAAAAAAATATTTTT
This sequence comes from Maratus speciosus, assembly GCA_963932465.1. NCBI lineage: Eukaryota > Metazoa > Arthropoda > Arachnida > Araneae > Salticidae > Maratus > Maratus speciosus. Next base: position 358,877,421 of record OZ010793.1, read on the forward strand.
TCAATTTTCAATTTTTTGGTACCACATTTCAAATTTAAATTTTTCTTAAAAATTTAAATGGGCGCCATTTTTAAACAAGACGGCGGATGATGCTGGCCAACGAACTCGGTCGAGACATTGGTATGTACTATGTATAAAGGAAGTTACATCCAAATCGGTTCATAAATACGCCTTCTATCTCGTGACAAAATTCAGGACGTTTCAAAATTTCAGCCACGCTAGAAATTCAAAATGCTATAACTCAGCCATTTTTTAAGATATAGACGAAACAAAAACTGCTCCGGAGTCTTTGTATAAAGATCAAATACATAAGAAAAAAATATTTTTCCATTTTCAATTTTTTGGTACCACATTTCAAATTTTAATTTTTTAAAAAAATTTTAAATGGCCGACATTTTGAAACAAAATGGCGGATGAAGCTGGCCAATGAACTCGGTCGAGACATCCAAAATCTCGGTCGAGACGAATTACATCCAAATCGGTTCATAAATACGAGAGTTACAGTGTGACATAGGTCAGATATATATATATATATATCAATTTTGAACGGACGGGGGTTTCGGGGTCTGGGGGTCATGATCAATGAAAATATACCAAAATTTTTTGAAATCGCTTTCCTCCGAACGGCTGCAATAGGTAGCTTTTTGTAATGAAAGCTACCTAAAAATCATGCGTCAAAGATATATTATGAAACACTTTCCAACACATTGAGAATAATGTAACAAAACTGCACCGTTTAAAAATTTTAAATATTACGTCTAATTCAACCATATGGAAACGCATAACACATTTCAAAATATAATTTCAGCTGTTCCCATCCACAATCGGAAATTAACCAATTTTTTTTCAGCAGCTCTGTATATGATATTTAGATTTAAATCTATTAATTGCATGAATGCCAAAATTTAGTTCACTTAAGAGATATTTATACTTCAGTTGAAAATTTACCTTCAGCAATTTCCTCTAATAAGGAGAACGGTACGTGAATACTTTTGTGCAACCCTGTATTTGAGGTATAGATTTTATATATAACGAATAAGATGCAAAAAATTAATTAAATTTAAAAGCGCATACCGAATTTTAAACCGTACACTCTAGCAATTACTACTCAAAGACTGTACTGTACTGTAAGCGATTTCTTTTGTGTGTACCTGTAAATGAATAAAGGTGCTGTGAATGCCCTGTTCTAACGTGACCGTAGTAAAATTCAGTGATTTATATCAGTTTCAATACATTTGAAATAGCATTATGTCATTAAAATACTCTGCAAACGATTCTTCCCCATATACCATAATGTAATGGAATACTTTTGAGTGCCCCTGTAAATGAACGATTAGTCCTACATACTTCCTATACAATACCAAACATGTTTTGGTGTCCCTAAATAACCTTTATAAATTTCATATTTCCGGGAGTAAGAGCGTGGACAGACGGACTGACGGACAGACGGTCAGACAAACCGAATGCATAAACTCTTTTCAACTTTGTTGGAAAGTGTTAAAAGGACAGGTTTGGTAAATGCGTCGGGAACTGCCAGGTTTTCATTGCAATCATAGATACATTTATTTCATTTTGCTGAACATATCGGTCAAATATGCAATTAGCATTCGCAATCTTCATTATTTAAAAGTTTTGACAGCTAAGAGTTAAGGATATTCTTATATCACCTCTGCAGTTGCAACAATCGTGTAAACGCTCTTCCTCGACCTGACCATCTTACTTCGGTATGCAATAGGACTTTCGGGAACTTTCGGGATGCTGGCTTCCAATAATTTCACATATAAGTTTTAAAAGATTGTTTTTAAGAGTTTGCGATTTTACATAGTTTATTATTTTAATGGCACCATTCAACCATTTCATAAGTTCATAAAACAATTTCTCGGGGATAGAATATATCTGTAAAGAGCGCAATAGATGATGCTACAGAGCTTTCATATCTTTAATTTTTGCAATGGACCCAGGATTGTGACCCATCATTGCTTTCGCATCCTCAGAGCTTTCATGTTCACACGTGTTTTCCTAGGTAATCATACACAAGTAAGAAAAATCATGCGTTAACCATAGATTATGAAACAGTTTCCAACACTTCCTGAATGCTTTAACAAAACTTCGTTATTTAGGGAAATAAGGTAAACAAGATAACTAAGTAAACATTTCATAAAATGCATAAATGATTTAAAAAACTGATTTCAAAAGTTACCGTCCATAGCCAAATATGTATTTCAATTCTTTTGAACAGCCCTGTATTTGATCTGTTGGTTGATATATATATATACTATATAATGGGAAAATTTAGTTTAGCAAGAAAATGCATAACAGGTTGAAATTCATCTTTCCGCAATTTATACTAATAGATGGAAACATACTTGAATACTTTTGTACAGCCCTGTAGTTTACCTAGTACCTTTATTACATACCACTATTTAGCTAAAATTTAATTCAAACTAAAACACTCTTAAATCTACTGAAATTACATTTCCAGAAATCATCACCCATAGACGGCCATGTATCCAACTCTTTGCGTGGCCCTGTATATCATTTTGTCTATATTCTACAACTATTTCTTAGTAAACTAAATTCCGTTGAGAGTAAAAAATGCATATTTCCTTTAAAACCCACCTTTAAGCTATTTATGCTCATACTCAGTAAACGTTACAAATGCATTTCTGTAGCCCTGTAAATGGACTATAGCATTTACATACGCACTTTATAGTATGCATAAATTTAGTGAAAAAAGCACATATCATAATTAAAAATGCATTTTGAGCAATCATTACTAATATAAAGTAATTGAGATACAATATTGTATCTGAAAACTTTTCAAATACACCACAAACAATCCCCCCTATACCATTATGAACGGAATTTTTTTGTGTGGCCTTGTAAATGAACAATAACTATTCTTTGCACCGCATATTCAACAGAATGCATATTTTAGTGGACTTCATAAATGAATATCAATTTTACTATGTCTGAAAGAGTGTAACACCATTAAAAATCATTTGAAAAGATTTTTTCCCATTGGCCCTAACGTAACGGAAATCTTTTGACTGTCCCTGTAAATGATCTAAACATGCTACAAACTTTATTTGAAATAGAGTACGTGCTATGGCAGAGATCACTAATATCCAAAAATTTCAGAACGATCCGAGCATATTTACGGGATTTAGAACGTGTTCAGACGGACAGACAAACCGATGTTATAAACACTTTTCAACTTTGTTGGAAAGTGTTAAAAAATATTTCGTCTTATAGTGTGTTGGTTTATTGTGATCTACAAACAATAGGATCCTGATAGCTTGGTGAAACCTCTTTGAGACTAACGTTAGTACAGTCTTTCAGGGTAACTTTCATCCGCATTGTCTCTATTTTCATATGCCACACTCTTATTTTAAGAATATTGTTGCAATGACAGACACTTTAGTCGGCACAAAAACTGTGCCAGACACGTGTCAAGTGCCAAATGGCACTTGACACGTGTCTGGCACAGTTTTTGGGCCACGATCCTTCAGCCAGATATTCGATTTTGTATTCAGGCATTACAAAAGAAGTGTTGCGCAAATTTTCAGGGTGCCTCAAATACCTACTCAAAAATGTTCAACAGCTCTCCTACTATTTTTTGATAACGCTGAACACATTCAGTATACGCTTAAAATCGTCCAATGCGTTTTTTATTCAGCTTTTGAGAAATGTTGCTTAAACGAGTTGTTCAAAGACGTAGGATGCCCCTGAATGTTTCTTTGTATCTTTTAAATCTAATGCTATATGCATTATTTTTTAACAAGAGGGACGTAATCGATATCATAGTATTCCCCAGAATACTACCAATACACGTTTAATCTTAAAACAAGTAAGAAAAAAACATGCGTCAAAGATATATTATGAAACACTTTCCAACACATTGAGAATAATGCAACAAAACTGCACCGTTTAAAAGTTTTAAATATTACGTCTAATTCAACCATATGGAAACGCATAACACATTTCAAAACATAATTTCAGCTGTTCTCATCCACAATCGGAAAATTATCCAAATTTTTTCAGCAACCCTGTATATGATATTTAGATTTAAATCTATTAATTACACGAATGCCAAAATTTAGTTCACTTAAGAGATACATATACTTCAGTTGAAAATTTACCTTCAGCAATTTCCTCTAATAAGGAGAACGGTACGTGAATACTTTTGTGCAACCCTGTAATTGAGGTATAGATTTTATATATAACGAGTAAGATGCAAAAAAATTAATTAAATTTAAAAGCGCATACCGAATTTTAAACCGTACACTCTAGCAATTACTACTCAAAGACTGTACTGTACTGTAAGCAATTTCTTTTGTGTGTACCTGTAAATGAATAAAAGTGCTGTGTATGCCCTGTTATAACGTGATCGTAGTAAAATTCAGTGATTTATATGAGTTTCAATACATTTGAAATAGCATAATGTCATTAAAATACTCTGCAAACGATTCTCCCCATCTACCATAATGTAATGCAATACTTTTGAGTGGCCCTGTAAATGAACGATTAATCCTACATACTTCATATACAATACCAAACATGCTTTGGTGTCCCTAAATAACCTTTATAAATTTCATATTTACGGGAGTAAGAGCGTGGGCAGACGGACTGACGGACAGACGGTCAGACAAACCGAATGCATAAACTCTTTTCAACTTTGTTGGAAAGTGTTAAAAGGACAGGTTTGGTAAATGCGTCGGGAACTGCCAGATTTTGATTGCAATCATAGATACATTTATTTCATTTTGCTGAACATATCGGTCAAATATGCAATTAGCATTCGCAATCTTCATTATTTAAAAGTTTTGACAGCTAAGAGTTAATGATATTCTTATATCACCTCTGCAGTTGCAACAATCGTGTAAACGCTCTTCCTCGACCTGACCATCTTACTTCGGTATGCAATAGGACTTTCGGGAACTTTCGGGATGCTGGCTTCCAATAATTTCACATATAAGTTTTAAAAGATTGTTTTTAAGAGTTTGCGATTTTACATAGTTTATTATTTTAATGGCACCATTCAACCATTTCATAAGTTCATAAAACAATTTCTCAGGGATAGAATATATCTGTAAAGAGCGCGATAGATGATGCTACAGAGCTTTCATATCTTTAATTTTTGCAATGGACCCAGGATTGTGACCCATCATTGCTTTCGCATCCTCAGTGCTTTCATGTTCACACGTGTTTTCCTATGTAATCATACACAAGTAAGAAAAATCATGCGTTAAGCATAGATTATGAAACAGTTTCCAACACTTCCTGAATGCTTTAACAAAACTTCGTTATTTAGGGAAATAAGGTAAACAAGATAACTAAGTAAACATTTCATAAAATGCATAAATGATTTAAAAAACTGATTTCAAAAGTTACCGTCCATAGCCAAATATGTATTTCAATTCTTTTGAACAGCCCTGTATTTGATCTGTTGGTTGATATATATATATATACTATATAATGGGAAAATTTAGTTTAGCAAGAAAATGCATAACAGGTTGAAATTCATCTTTCCGCAATCTATACTAATAGATGGAAACATACTTGAATACTTTTGTACAGCCCTGTAGTTTACCTAGTACCTTTATTACATACCACTATTTAGCTAAAATTTAATTCAAACTAAAACACTCTTAAAACTACTGAAATTACATTTCCAGAAATCATCACCCATAGACGGCCATGTATCCAACTCTTTGCGTGGCCCTGTATATCATTTTGTCTATATTCTACAACTATTTCTTAGTAAACTAAATTCCGTTGAGAGTAAAAAATGCATATTTCCTTTAAAACCCACCTTTAAGCTATTTATGCTCATACTCAGTAAACGTTACAAATGCATTTCTGTAGCCCTGTAAATGGACTATAGCATTTACATACGCACTTTATAGTATGCATAAATTTAGTGAAAAAAGCACATATCATAATTAAAAATGCATTTTGAGCAATCATTACTAATATAAAGTAATTGAGATACAATATTGTATCTGAAAACTTTTCAAATACACCACAAACAATCCCCCCTATACCATTATGAACGGAATTTTTTTGTGTGGCCTTGTAAATGAACAATAACTATTCTTTGCACCGCATATTCAACAGAATGCATATTTTAGTGGACTTCATAAATGAATATCAATTTTACTATGTCTGAAAGAGTGTAACACCATTAAAAATCATTTGAAAAGATTTTTTCCCATTGGCCCTAATGTAACGGAAATCTTTTGACTGTCCCTGTAAATGATCTAAACATGCTACAAACTTTATTTGAAATAGAGTACGTGCTATGGTAGAGATCACTAATATCCAAAAATTTCAGTACGATCCGAGCATATTTACGGGATTTAGAACGTGTTCAGACGGACAGACAAACCGATGTTATAAACACTTTTCAACTTTGTTGGAAAGTGTTAAAAAAATATTTCGTCTTATAGTGTGTTGGTTTATTGTGATCTACAAACAATAGGATCCTGATAGCTTGGTGAAACCTCTTTGAGACTAACGTTAGTACAGTCTTTCAGGGTAACTTTCATCCGCATTTTCTCTATTTTCATATGCCACACTCTTATTTTAAGAATATTGTTGCAACTAGGGGCATAAAAGGGAAGAAATGATCCTGAACTATTGAATGACTATCAAAAATTAAGGAATAATAATGATAAAAGCAATAAAAAATTAATTTTTAACCCGGTTCGAAGTTACCCAACCATTTAGGGTAACTTTGCTCCATATGATAAATATTATATAAAATAATTCATTATAAAAAGAAGTATATATAATTAGGACAACTTTGAACCCAGAAAAAAATTTTTTTTAAGATAGGTAAAGACTCCGAATTTACATTTCTCAGCATCAAAAGATTTATATAATTTATGATATTGCAACAAATATTAGGCACAAGTAAAGTGGAAGAAGAGAACTATGAATATTCAGAAATTAAAAAAAAAAACTGTTTATTGTTCATATAAAACATAAAAATGCAGTGAAAAACAATTTTCAATGTTTTAACTCAATAATACATCCATAGTTACAGTAATACATACTGTACTAGTATTATTCAAACAAGAATAAAAAATGTCGAATGTATGAAATGTCAAATTTGAGTAGCTCCGCCCCTAATAACGCCTTTAAATGAATTTTATGTATTTTACACATATTTGTAAAAATATTTATATGTTATATCCAATGCTCACTTTCGGCATTTTTATAAAATATACGTGCAAATATGGGAAATTTTTCGCAGTAGCACCTATAATCAGTAAATTATAAACATCAGTATAACTTTGAGCCGGCTCAAAGTTACCCTGAAAATGTGGTAAAATGTTAGTGCCTTCTTAAATTACATTTTATTAACTATTAATATATAAATAATCACAAAATATTAACACATTTACAACATTTAGAAAATGATATGTCTGATAAATGAGTATATTGTTACTTACTATGAAAATTTAATTGATTTACAACAATTTCAAAACAGCATTCAAAATTAACTTGAAAACGGTGCTTCACAAAAATAATTAGATGATGCAATTAATTGCGCATAATGTTGCTAATTTATTTTCTAAAATAAAGAGTAGAAATCCCAGTTTAGAACCTTGCCAACAGAGCACAGTTCTGGAGTTTATTTAGTCTTTTAGAGTCAAAAATATTGAAAATTAGAAGGTGGTGCAAAGTTACCCCCCATGGTTCAAAGTTACCCTGAATGACTGTACGGCACTTAATTTTAATCAAGTTAATGTTCTCAAACAACGTAGTAATAGGGAAGTTAAGTCTACTTCCGGATGCCCGTTAAGGCACTTAACTACTTAACTGCACTAGTCTGAACGGAATATTAGTATATGTGATAACGAAATACTAACAAAACTGCTAATCCAGTGACGTGAGTGGATTCCTGTCATTCGTCAGTAGTGCAAATTTAGAAAATCTGATGAGGTTGTTAAGTGTTCCTTTACGTCACTAGTAAATAAAAAACATTTAAAAAATGAGGTAATTTTACAGGGAAACATTGGACACTAAATTACCAACTTTTACATAAAGCAAATTCTAGACAATATCAATTTTACAAGGTTTATTACGAGTCTCTGCAGTTATATGATCTTCATGAACTTAAGCGACTTGTTAAACTATCAGGTAGGCGTCTGGGGGTCATACGCTACGACATAACGAAGGTGACGGGCACGAACCATGCAAAATTTGACAAAAAGAAAAAATTAAATTAGAGGAAGAAGTTTATGTTATTTCCTATTTCGCCCCTGTGAAGTCTGAACCTACACTATACGGCCATTAATGACCGGCAACTTTCAATTTTAGATATTTTGTCGAATATCTAGAAATATACTTGTCAGATTCTTCTGGAATTTTATGATTAAAAAGAACAGGTATGACCTCATATTTATCAATGTCGATTTGATAAGGAGGACAATTAGGGGGACAACAAAAATTCAAAGAAAAAAATAATACTTGGGATCCCCTGTAAAATAAAATGCACGAAATGATCTAATCGTTACAGAATATATATAAACCGACATTGTGCAATATGTGTGTATTCATTTGTGTAAGAATAGCACGTATATTAAGAGAAATATAGCGATTTTTTAAAAAATTAAAAAAAAATTCTTGCGTGTTTTTTGCTTGTAACACACAGTGTTTTCAACCAAATTTAACACCGGTTTCAGGAAAATTGACAAAATATATTAGAAACAATATAGTGCAATTGAAATATAAATATATTAAATATTTTAGGAAATATGAGCAGTTGAATGAAATAATTTTTATCTGCGCATTCGCGAATGATAACAAGGATCTTTTTACATAATTTATCTGGCCACTCTATGAAGCAGCTTCTTAAAAAGATCCAGTCAAATATCTTAAAAATTCAGAAAGATATCGGCGCTAGAGTGAGCTAATTTTTAGTTGTTCTCTAAAAGCAGCTGAATGATAAGGGATTTTTCACAAATTGCCATTTTTTATTAACTAACTTTCAGAAAAAAGTTAGTAAAGTCACCTCTCACTTATGCGTCTCTCATTTATACGTGTCTCTGAGTTATACGCGTCTCTCATCCATGCGCGACTTTCGTAAGGTCCAGTCACGAGTAATAGAAACATAATAGTGTAGATTTTTCACTTACAAGCGCCATTTTGAATTGTCTCTCTCAGTTATACGCGGAAACGACAGATTATATTTAGACAAAAAAAAAAAAAAAAAAAAAGTTCCGCTATTTATGGATCAGTGTCCCGCCCAGCTTTCATATCTACCATTGCTGACACATACACGAGTTATGTTTTCCTCTGTAAATTGTACTAGCAGACTCCAGCCATTAGATCTATTTATAATAAGGTCAGTTAAAGCGCAGTATAGGAAAGATTTGGTGCGAAGAATGTTTATATCCCAGAGCAGAAGAAGGAATTCGAGAAAATCTGGATTCTGGATGCTATGCATATGCTCGTTTCCTCTTGGAATAACGTAACAGCCACAACAAATTCTAACTGCTTTAGAAAAGCGAAATTTGTTTATTCAAATGATGCTGAAGCATTACTGGAAAATGAAAACAACAGCAATGATTTTAAAATAGACGAAGAAGAACGGAACAGCGTAAACCAAAATTCTCTTTCAAGATTTCGTCAATGCTGATATTAAAGGCAATGTGAGATATTAAAACTGTTTTTGGTGACATGACAGCTAAAAAAGAAGGAGAAGATGATGATATTGATGAAACTTATATTATAACTGTCCCATCTTATGTTAATCTTTTAGGAGCCCTGGACGCTTTGATATATTACTTTCAATATGCTGATGTAGCATCAAATACAATGACGCACTTTAATGCATTAAAAAAGGTCGTTGTACAAACGCAGCTTAAGCAAAAGCAAACTAGCACCGATGACTTCTTAAAAGAGGACTAAGTGGCATATCTCCTTCTATGTAAAATGAAATTTTAAGTTTATTGTATTTTTTTTAATTAAATTTTATAGGGAAACAGTAAGGATTTTAAGTACTCTATCCTAATATTATACCTCTTTTATTTTATAAAATGTTATTAATCATAATTCTTATATTTAAAAATGTTTTTTTTTCAAAATGTGTATAAAGAATTCCTACATACAGCATCCTCTAAATTATGCGCGGCTCTCAGTTATGCGCGATTTTAAATAAATATCTGCAAACGTGTATAAATGAGAGGTGACTGTATTTAGTGGCTATCAACGAGTAGATTTGGAAAAAAATACTACGATTTTTATACTTCTTTTTATAATGGTATAGGTTCGAGCTGTTGGTTATCCAAGAAGACCTAAAGCATCAATAAAAAATAAAAATAATAAAAAAATTAATTAAAATTGACAACTTGTGGACAATCCCTTATTATTCAGCTAGGTTTAGCGAGCAACTAAAAATTAGGTCACTTTAACGCCGATATCATTCTGAATTTTTACGATATTTTACTGAATTTTTTTAATAATTTGCTCCATAGAGTTGACTGTTAAATTATGTAAAAAGATCCTTGTTATCGTTCGCGCATGCGCAGATAAAAAGTATTTCATACAACTGCTCACATTTCCTAAAATATTTAATATATTTATATTCCAATTGCATTATATTGTGCCTACTACATTTTGTCAATTTGTCTGAAACTTGCGTTAAATTTAGTTGAAAACCCTGTGTGTTATAAGCAAAAAACTTGCAAGAATTTTTTTTTAATTTTTTTTAAAAAATCTCTATATTGCTCTTAATATACGTGCTAGTCTTACACAAATGAATAAACATATTTTACAATGACTGTTTATTTATATTCTGTAGCGATTAGATCATTTCGTGCATTTTATTTTACAGGGTGATCCCAAGTATTTTTTTTCTTTGATTTTTTTTTGGCCCCCTAATTGCCCCCCTTATCAAATCGACATTGATGAATATGAGGTCATACCTGTTCTTTTTAATCCTGAAGTTCCAGAAGAATGTAACAAGTATATTTCTAAATACTCGACAAAGTGTCTAAAATTGAAAGTTGACGGTCATTAATGGCCATATAGTGTATGTCCAGGACATATCATATTTGTTTTAAAAAGTATTGTGATAGTTTCTTTTGAAGCATAAATACATTACTTTGTCCTTCATATTGAAAAAAATCAGGCTGCTTATCTTTCAAATCGGAATGGTTTCTTTCGAAATGATGACGCAGTTGAGTATGAAAGTTGGAGTTACTGGATAACAATTCACCTCAAATCACTTTGAAAGGAGTTGAGAAATTCAAATATCAAAATTTTCCTTTTCTCGCTTTCTTACAATAAATCTACATTTGTTTCTCTATTTATCACTTTTTTCTCGGAAAATGTAAAAATAGAGTGCTAGTATAAGTTAATATTTGCACTGGAATACTTTTAAAGAAAATAAAATTTAGTTTATTAAAACAGTTTAGCACATTTCTGAAAAAAAAACTTTCCTTTAAATGAGTTTCTTTCAAGATTTCATTTATTTCCTAAAGCGTGGCGGAGCCCTGGAAAGCTCTCCGCGGGGCCCCAAGGGCTCCACCGACCACAGTTTCGGAACCTCAGGTTTAAAGCAAGAAGTTTTTAATTTGTAAAAAATGTCGTTTGCAAATTACGGTGTCAGTCAATCATTTCATCATTTTACGAACAGAATTCTTCTCTGCCGGAAAGGGTTAATTGAAACAGAAATTTTCATATACTTTATTCTGATTTCAGATATATGTATTTTCTAAATAAAATGGTTCTTTCTATCTAAAGATATAATCTTATCATTCTAAATATAATATATCCTACAAATGTTAAATTTTATTTCTTTTCCGCATATTTTAAGGTGCATTTTTCATAACGATTTATTAGTTTGTACAGTTCTTCCTTTGTAAAAAATAATGTAATGTGCACCATGAGATTTTTGTCTATTGGTAATGAAATTGTCTGAAAAAACATTCTATACAGAAGTAATATATAGTTCTATACAGAAGTAACGAAATATAGGAGTAAATATGCTCCTGATTTCATATTTTAGTTGCTTTAATGTGATAAATACGATAAGTTAGTAGTACTAACAGTACGTTACAATAAATTTGTGAGCCCGATGAGAAACGCAATGATGGACTAGATCAAAAGAAGAATGAGTTACTGCTTAGCCATTATATCATTAAAAAAAGCATAAATGACAAATCTAACGAACTTTAAATGAAAAGGAAATATTATTTTGAAGCTTGTGCATTTGTTTTATGTCTAACTGAGTTATATAGTTGATCTCGCGCTATTTATAATTTGCATGGAAGCGTTTAACGATAGAAATTAGCTTAAAAGTTTGTTTCACTGTTATAGAAAGGAAAACACAGAAAAAAATAACTAAATTAATCAATGAATAAAAAGAATATAAGATTTTTATTAAATTGGAAGGGAATAGTTTTAAAAAATATTCCGTATCGCATAACAGAGTTTGTTAATAGAAAAAAAACTTTTTTGAAGCTTAATAATGTTGAGAAAATGTTTTTAATAAAATAGATTGTATAATTGAAAGGAGAAAAAATATATTAATATTATCATTTTTATAATGGCAACTTAAAATGTTTTCTTTGATTTATTCATGTATCCTATTATCCAATACCTGAATTATAACCAAAATAATAAGTAGTTAACTATAAGAAATCAATAGAATGGATAGAAATACGTACTCAATTCTGATAAGATGTTTTTACAAATGTGACATTTAAATTGTTTAGTTTCTACTTGTTTCTATAGGTAAATGTCGCATAGACGCCAACATTGTAAACACTGTATCAGGAGTAAACCAGTTAAATTTCAGGAGTTTTGGACACTCTTCAGGAGTAAAATGTCCATGTTTCAGGAGTCATTTCAGGAGTTGTACATAGTTTTTTACGAGCTATATTTTTTACAAATATTTTCAGTCCTCTTGCAGCTTTTGCATTTATCAACACAAACATAATTTAAATAAAGGTTACTTAATTTACTTTTAATGTATTAATAATTTTTTATAATAAATTTATAAAAATGGAATATAGATGTATTTATTTTTTTTTTACCTACCGAGCAAAAAATTCGCGATTGATATAACTCTGTGAAATTACATGACAATTTTTACAGCTACAAAAAAATAAAATTACTTTTTTCAGCGACCAGTTAACAAAATTCGCGATTTTCCACCGAGATTGACTGACGAAAATCGTGACTTTTTCGCCGCGACTGACGAACGAAAATCGCGATGTTTTGCCGCGACTGACGGGCGAAAACCGCGATGTTTTGCCGCGACTGACGGACGAAAATCGCGATGTTTTGCCGCGACTGACGGACGAAAATCGCGATGTTTTGCCGCGACTGACGGACGAAAATTGCGATGTTTTGCCGCGACGGACGGACGAGAATCGCGATGTTTTGCCGCGACTGACGGACGAAAATCGCGATGTTTTGCTGCAACTGACGGACGAAAATCGCGATGTTTTGCCGCGACGGACAGACAAGAATCGCGATGTTTTGCCGCGACTGACGAACGAAAATCGTGATGTTTTGCTGCGACTGACGGACGAAAATCGCGATTTTTTGCCTCGGCTGACGGACGAAAATTGCGATTTTTTCCGGCGACTCACTGACCAGGGGTGATTTTAAGTAAAAAAAAAATTCTGAAATTCACAGCAAATTTTCTGAAAGGTTACAGCAGAGAGGTGAGGGGGGGAATCCACTTCCGACACTAACTATATGTTTTTTCTGCGCCCCTTTGGAAAAATTAGTGTTCTTTCGCGATCCTTTGACAAAATTTGCGTTATTCGTTATATTTTTGACGAAATTTGCTGTTTTTTCGCGATTTTTTGACGAAATTTGCGCTATTCGTTATATTTTTGACGAAATTTGCTATTTTTCGCAATCTTTTTGACGAAATTTGCGGATTTTTTCGAATCTTTTGACGAAATTAACGGGTTTTTTGCGATCTTTTGACAAAATTTGCGGAGTTTTTTCGGTCTTTTGACGAAATTTGCAGGGTTTTTTTTCGCAATAATTTGACGAAATTCGTGTTTTTCCCACGATCCTTCGGAATTGATTATTGTCGCAATTCGCGCTAATTTTTAGGTCCGAATTTTCGGATTCATGACCGATTTTTTTTAATTTTCGGAACCGAATGCCTTATATTTTCGAAACAGTGATTTTTTGCCGCGACTGACTGACGAAAAGCGCGATTTGTAGCCGCGACTGACTAACGAAAATAGAGATATTTTTGCCGCGACTGACTAACGAAAACAGTGATTTTTTGCCGCGACTGATTGACCAAAACAGCAATTTTTTGCCGTGACTCATTAGCGAAAACAGCAATTTTTTTGGCGCGAATGACTAACGGAATTCGTGATTTTTTTGCAGCGCAGCGAGTGATTGATAAAATTCGTGATTTTTATCATTGGCCGATTATCCGATTTCAGGATATTTTTTCCTCAACTGCTTAACGCAATTCGCGATATTTTGCCGCGGCTGACGGCCGAAATTAGAGTTTTTTGCAAAGTGAAAAAAATTGCGATTTTTATCAACGAACTATTGACGAATTTCACGATTATTTGCAGCGACTGATTGACAAAAATTGCAAATTTTTTCAACGATACATTGACGAAATTTGCGATTTTCTGCCGCGAGCGATTGTAGAAATTTGCGGTTTTATCGACTAATAGACAATTTTCGCGATATACTTCAACGATCGATTGACGAAATTCGTGATTTTTTGCCGCGATCGATCGAAGAAATTCGCGATTTTTTTGCCTCAAATTTCCGTATTTTCTACCTTATTACCGTACTTCCGTATTTTATCCTACATTTCCGGAGAAACTCCGGAATTTCCGGAGATATTGGCATCTATGAATGTGTTTATATTTTTAATAGTTTCATTTTTTCACGGTGGCAGTGTATTTTAATAATAAAAAATATCTATCTTCAGAATAGTATTAAATATTGAGATAGGAAAAGAAACAGAACGGAGTTTCATTTAGTTGATGAATGGGTAAACAAACTTTGAAAAATCACTTCTTTACTATTATTCTTCTCCTTGTTTTCTTCAGCAGATTTCGAGAAAAATGTTTCTCTGTAATATTTTTCATGTGTAAAATTCCTATGCAATAGAACATTTTATATGGGACCTCAGTAAATAAATGGTCTCAAATAAACATACTAAAGTATTTTTATCTTAAAATGTAATTAAAAATAAATAAATACCAGGGGCTCCTGCCCCTGCACCCTTCGTGTACCATCCCTTAGACATTCAGCACTAGAGTTACTAAATATATATATAATAATAGAATACACACATATATATATATATATAATTATAGAAAAACATAATTTGAAGAACAAATTAAAAAAACAAAAATTATTTCCTACATTGTTTAAGCCTGTGAAGGGACAAATATTAAGATATTTCATTTAATTAGTTCTACATTTAATGTTAAATTTTTGTAACAAATTAGTTAATCCAATTGAAGATTAAAAAATAACAATAAAATTCATTCAATATGATACTTAAAACACCCTAAAAAATTAGATGCCGTTCAAATGAAATCGAAATAAATCTTAGCCTTTTTTTTAAGTTTTGTATTTTGCATGCATCTTATCATTTTATGCACAATTGTCATAAATATAATACAAAATCTGCAATACAAATATTTTCAATTAAAAATGGAAGAAGTCTAAGATTTATTTCGATTTCATTTGATTGGAATCTAATTTTTTAGGGTGTTTTAAGTATCAAATTGTATGAATTTTATTTTTATTTTTAATCTTCAATTGGCTTAATTAATTTGTTATAAAAATTTAACATTAAATGTAGAACTAATTGAATGAAATATCTTAATATCTGTCCCTTCTCGGGCTTAAACAATGTAGGAAATAAATTTTGTTTTTTTTAATTTGTTCTTCAAATTATGTTTTTGTATAATATGTCAAGTTTTTTAATATCTATTGCATTCAGACGAACTCATTTCAAAATTAATAGAGGGTATCATCATCCGGCTTTGATGAATGCGGTATTGCATCACAATGTGTGATGCTGTTTACCAGTGTATAATTCAAAATATTTCACCACTGTAATAATGCAGGTTTGGTGTAGTTTGGACAAAAAGTCCAATCTGAACGTACAAAATCTATTATAAAAACATAAAAAATTAACTTCACTTAAATTTAGATACCCTATTTCACACTCAGAAACGCTATGAATGCAAAAATAAATTGTGTTGAATCCTTACTGCTAATATTTAACAATACTATAGCTGTGATAGAGTAAAAAATAAAAAATTAAAGTTTTACTTAAATTTTGTTACCTTATTTTCTCCCAAGGGGTGATGTAAACACATCAGAAAATTATTACCTAAGTTTAATTTGGGGTATAAATAGTTCTCATCTCGAAAAAAAATACATTTTATAATTTAAATTATGTAATTCCTCACTAAGTTTGTTACCTGCGTAAAAATAGCGATCCATTTGAAAATTTTTACTAAAACATAAACTTGACCATAGCAAAAACTTATTCTCAAAATATCCTTATTTCCACTATGACGCCATATTCACCTTTTTAATTCCTGAAAAATAAAACAAGTTCAATTTAATATTTCACGTTTAAATCTTTCAAGTATAAATAAATAAATTATTATTACGGATTTTGAATTTTTTGCAACAATGAAGATAAAATGTTACATTTTCAATGAAAAATGTTCGTTGATTCTCAATGAAAAAAGAGAAATTTGGAATTATTAAGAAAAATGTTTGAATAATGTAAAAAAAAAGCCCATGTTTCTCACTGGGTTATAATTCAACCATATGCAAAGGCATTTTACTATTTGTTTTGACCCTGACGTCAGGCAAACGTTTTTACACTTTAAATTTATAATATCATTAGAATTAGTAAAGAATAAAAAATGAGTGGCATCAGGGACAAAAAGGTGGGAAGAAAAAATGAAAAAGTTATGATCTCCATAGGCTTTTCTATGTTAAATTAACATTGAGAAGTGATACTGGAAATAAATAAGTATTGCGCTGCCGCGCAATACTTAAATAATGATAATAAACATATATATATATATATACATAATATAGTAGCCGTAAGTCAGCAGACTTGCGCGTTGCAAATTTATCGTTAATTCACCCATTGGTGAAAACACATGGGTCATTTTCAAAATCTGTCCATGTTTTGGAATAGCAAAATCAAATTTTCCGAAATACTCAGAAAGTTTTAATTGTTTGTAAATTATTACCTTACCTCATAAATATTAATATACTAGCATCAGTCGAGACCAAATTTCTATTTTAACATTTTAAAACTAATTTTAACCGACTCACTGACAAGCCCGTGTTAATACGTTCACTAAGCTCCAGGTTTCACTGCAATACAAGCAGTATTTAAAGTAATACAATTCTATTGATTTAATGTATTTTTAATACATTGAACAATGATTAATACTTCCAAGGATTGCATTCATATTCGTTATTAAGTTTTTTTATAAAATGTTCAAAGAATCATTTTTTTTTTTTTTGCATTTAAAACAAAATGCAGAGAAAACAACATTACAATTTTGCCCTTTTTCAAGACAGTCGGAGGGTTAAAATGTTAATGAACACAGTAATGACATAAGTGAGCATGGTAATGACAGTTTCTAATAGAAAAATCAATATATCCATGCATATTATTCTATATTATTACACATATACAGCACAAAAAACATTTTATTATTTTATTATTATTCCTTACACTATTTATCAATATCGGCATTGTTTCCAACAACAAAAAATCGAGACGAAATAGGTACAGGTGGTTGATAACATTACACATATAATATCGCTGTGTCCCAACTGTACAGAGAGCATTATGAATAGTTCTGAAATATTTTACGTAGAGCTGAGCCATATCTCTTGATTTCATTTGATAGAAGATAAAATAGTTTTTTGTTTCAATACTGATTTATTGGACTATCACTTTGGAAATTAAATGCTTTCAACAGTGGTACTTTGCTACAAATTTTGATGAAGATTAGCTTAATATGTGCCGAAACTGCAGAAGAATCATGTCTTAAATTTCTGGAGATGATGAAAATTGATTCAATTTGTAATTTCTGTATTTCATTGCAAAAATAATACTTAATACCAATATGAAATATGATACCACTTCTACCAAAGAGAACAGCTTGAGCTTCTACTCCGTATTTATATTTGTTATTATCAATTAAATCTATATGTGTCAGTACATCTTCATTTTTAAAAATTTTCTTTATTTCTTCATTTGTTCTATACTAATAAACAATTTTACTTAAATGTATAATATATTAAAAGAATGACTTTAAAAAAATCTCAATAAGTAAAGTTTCTTCTTCGTGTTAAAAGATTCCCCCCCCCCTTACAGTTTTTTTAATTTTGCCATTTTATTTATAAAACTTTGACCTTTGGATGTTTGATTTTTCCTACATTTGGTTACTAAGCCCATAATATCTTGTTCTATACTTTTCAGATTTCGTTTTTTAACCATTTGGTAAAATGGTTATTGTCCTCCGTTTGGGTAGGAAATCAAAAACATAGCTGAAGCGTTTTATTGACTGAATCCGCCTTTTATTCGTTTTCTGATTGGTCTATACACTGACCTTTACTTTCAACAGAGATAGCTACTTCTGTTGAAACTATGACAAAAAGTAATAAAAACTACCAAAAAAAATGAATAACTAAGAAACAAATTGAGGTACAGCTTTCAAAGAAATTGCATTCAAAAGTACATTTTTTTTTCTCTATACGACGGTGTAAAAAGTAATATTGTGGGATGTTTAGAAGTTTAAGAATGAAATTTCATTTAAAATTGGTCCAGGAATAGTAATGTTTAATCTATGGCTTACGTAATAAATGACCAGCTCCGTAGAAGTTTAAAAATTTACAGTACCGAAAAATGTTATCCATGGCGTACGTAATGTATGATCAACTCTGTGCGATTTTTTATGTCTTACGTTTTAGTCTTTGAAAAAATCATTTTCCAAATGGTCGTTGTAATTTGTTAAATTGCATTTTTTTTTTTTTTTAGTTTAAGTTGTTGATCAAGCTTTTTACATCTTCGGACAACTGATGTTCTGGTTCTTCTTACTCGTTTTCTGACTGTAGGAGCCTAACTAATCATAGTATTCCGTGGATTTATTTAAAAATATTCTACCGAATGTGCTCGTTTAAAATTGGTACATTGTTTCTTGGATCATTTCATCTTATTTAAAAGTCTTCTGATGGTTGTTTCTTGTGTTTTATCACCATTATTTATGTTTCAATCTTTGTTCCCTTGTGGTCATTTCCTTTACCGATTTGACCTTTAGCTGTTTTCTGAAGATATCATTAATGTTCTTTTCTCCTTACTCTTAATGCAGAATTTTCTTATATATATTTCTTTTTTCATGATTCCTTGCAGCTTCTTTTTTCTCCCATTTTCTATGTAAAAAAGCAAAAGAAGCCCATTGTAATGAACCACAAAAATTTCTTTTTAAATAAATGTCTTTTCCTAATACTTCTACACATTTAAAATTATAAAAAAAAATTCCAGTACTAGCTAAATTTATATTAAATGTGTTTTAAAATTCCATTTACTAATTTGAAATATTAAAATGAATAATTTATATTCATAAAATGTTTATAAATAAAATTGTAAATTGTTTTTCTATACGTATTAAAAAAAATATATATTTATTGTTATACCGACAAATTAAATTTTCACACAGATATATAGCTTTATTAATATTCAGTATTGCTATTGCCAAGTAGTAAATCAGAAATATGTCAACATTATATGTTCATATTATTGTGTGAAGATATGATCTTGTCATTACCATGAACATGCTGTCATTACCATGGCAGAAAACAAACACGGTAATGACATCCGTGGTAATGACAAATTAAGCAAAATATTTTTGTTTTTCCCCAGGTATAAATGGTAGCCATTATATCTTGTAGCCTATGCAATGACTTTCTGTTTGTTATATAATAAAATCAGATTAAAAAATAAAAGGTCATTTAATTATCAATTAAAAGTTCACGGTAATGACGTACAAAAAAAAAAAAAAAAATACTCACCAAAACATACAAATTCTTTGCTTCTTTTATCGAAACTATAAAATTATTTACTTTATTCACCTAAACCCTATTAACAAAGTGGCTTTTAAGGACTATTTTTGCCTTGATAAAAAGGCATTTGCTTCTGTGTAAAAAATTCAAGATGAACTTTTTGTCAGAAGCATGTTAATGACAATCTTCTTAGGACACGGTTTAAAAATTTATTAAGAATTGCAGATAAGTTTAATTTATGAAAATAAATATTTTTTAATTAGTAATAAATAAAATGTATTAAAAAATTATAACAATCTATTTTAAATAGAAATTAGTCATATCTTTACTTAATAAACTGCTTGTTAGAACAACTTATGGTAATGACATTTTAACTACAAAATAATTATATTTTTTATTTTTAATTTCTTTTTAAATAATAATATATCTGTAAATTGTCATTAGAATAACATGATAGTTAAAGTTCAATAATTAAAATTATGATATTTAACTATTTTTCAGTGCAAATGCGAAAAAACTGTAAAACATGACACTCTTTGAAATCACCCACATTAAACAATTGAATTGAAATCACCCACATTATACAAGCATCTGTCGAGACCAAATTTCTATTTTAACATTTTAAAACTAATTTTAAAATGTTAATGAACATTTTGATAATGAATGCTAGCTTCGCCTGTAAACGCCATTTTTCTTTACTACAACTGACTTCAGTACAGATGTTACTGCCATCCACCGGAAACTAATTAAATTAAAACTTGAATAGTTTCGGAATAATTTCATACGTTTCTTTTTTTCATATTCGTCTTCGTTTTTTTACTATAACGTTTCGAAACCCCGGAGGGAATTATGAATGACCCTATATAATCTACCGTAATATCTAATTGAAATTTTTTGGATAGGGATCATTTTAAGAAATTTAAATTATGCATGGATGGACCGGAAAACAGAAAGATTAATTGAATATGTAGTACGTTTCTGTTTTTTATATAACAACCTTACCCTTTCGTGGTCACAATTTTTTTTTTTCAATTTTGAGAAAAAAATAATAATTTACGTTAATAATGTTAATGGTAGCTATAAAAAAAAAAAAAAAAAAAAAAAAAAAAAAAAAAAAAAAAAAAAAAAAAATGGAGCTTAAGAAATATGTTATTGTCCGAAATCTAACAAATCTACCTATATTGCACACTATTCACTTCATATTCTTATAACTATAGGCTAAGGAGGATTTTTTTTCTAGACTTTTGAAAATATTGTATTACAACTGGATTTAAAGGTATTACAACCTTCTCATATTATTTTGTGTTTTATCACACATGATATGTTCAGAAAAATAACCTACACTGTTAAAAATTTGTAGCATTCTGTCCGGTCATTCGACCTTTTTTTTTTTTTTTTTTTTTTGAAAAAATGGTTTCATAACCGTAATTTAACTATACTCTGACCATAAAATGGCCAATAATATGGTCAGAATAATGTTAAATTACAGTTCTGTAACCGTTTTCGGAAAAAAACTGTCAAATGACTGGACAGAATGCTGCAAATTTTTAACAGTGTACATTTTAAATTTAAAGGATGAATTATATGTTTATAAAGAACGAATTGCCAACAAGGCAAAAAGAATTAAGCAAAATTTTATTATTGTTATTATTACCAAATGCCAAATCATAACTGAAGTCATAATAAGAAATGCATAGACCTATACCACCATTACTACATATATATACACTGATAAAAATTTCACCGTTGGATTACGTGAAAAGCTTGGCAGCAAAGATTGCAGCATTTTCCAGTAATATTACAGTATGTCCCGTTATATATTTAAATTGTATTAGGCCGTAAATGACAATACCTTTCAAGAAAGTATCTGACTGTAATTCACAGTAAATTTCAAGAACGTATCTCACCGTAAATCACACTAATATATAGATTGTAAATGAGGGTTTTTGACCGTGTTTTTGACTATTTATTTTTTTATTATTACTATTATTATTTTGTTTCAATTTAAATCAAAGAGATATATGTATACTCTCTGTATTTTTATGCTTTGAAAAGGGAAATAGTCGATTGAAAGTGCATTTTTCCGTAGATGCTAGCAACATCTATGGATAATATTCTAATTTTAGTGGATTATTGTAAAACACTATAAGTGACAGCTTTTTATGTATTTATATGTCATTTAAATATTCGCACAAGTTTCCGTTTTAAAACTGTAAAAATAACATTATTCTAAAGTGTGATAAAAGGAGAAGAAGAATATAAAAATACATTATTATTATGTTACATTATTGTGCGTTGTCAGTGATCTGTCTTTCAAAAAATTGCATCTCAGAAAAATGGACCATTCATAACTGTAAAAACTTAGATTTCACCTTTTTAAATAAATTCATTTAAAATAATTTTTCAGATTTAGGTCACCACCTTTCCTTTTCTCATCCTACAAAGTATATATCCCCAAAACCTATTGTTTTAATTTTAAAAAAAATAATAATAATACTCCGAATACGGTCCCTCCCCCCCCCACACACACACACATTTATTACACAGAATATTGCATGAGAATTTAACGAACATGTAAACAGTTTATTAAAATCATTTTACTATTTTTATACTTTTTATTTAACACCTTTTTAACAATTGAGGAAATACAAGAGAAAAACCTTCCAAACCTCACTTTAAAATACATAACTGCTAAACACAATATTATAAAATATTTCCACAACTATTGCCTAAAGAATTACATTTCTTATTTGAATTCTGCGACATTTAACTTTTTGATAATCATAGCAATTTTTCTATTATTTATTTATTTATTATTATTTAGAATGGGGAAAGGAAAGGAAGTGAATGAAATTTGGAAAACAGTTTTATATGACCTTATTAAAAGTTTCTTGAGTTGTGAAATGTGAATTTTTCTGAGATTGAACAGAGATTGATTTTGTAATTTAATAATAATATAAAAGCATTATAATAATATATCAAAGTAATAATAGTATAAAAACGCAACAATAATGTATTAAAGTTAGATAATATTATATGGTTATCTTATTATTCATTTATTACACAATAGTACAATATTTTTTTTATTATTATTACAACGGAAACTTATTTGAGCATTTAAATGGCATTTGTCACTTAACTATTTTTAGAATGAGAAAACTGACAGTCATCTACAATAATAATAATATTAAGTTACAGCTTTGATTACTAGCACCGATCATCTATTCTATTTCTTTGCAAGACGGTGCCAAAACAAGTACTGTTGAAGTCGCAAGGAAAAAACGTGGTCTTTCTTGATTGTTCAGAATCAGAATTTCGAATGCGAGCGCCGCAATGCCACTGTAATCCCCTGTACAATCACGTTTTGCGATCGCGAAAAACAGTGAATTACTAGAACAGCCTGTAAAATCCTGTATTTCACTATCCCTGGACCGTATATGATTGTTGAAGTGAAGAAAATGGCGAAACAAGAAAGAAAAATCATGCGTACAGCTTAGATTATGAAGCACTTTCTAACGCTCCCTGAAAGATTTAACAAAACTTCGTTATTTAAGGAAATAAGGTAAATAAGATAACTAAGTAAACATTTATGTTGTGGTTACTTAGAACCACTGCCATATTTTTATTTAATTTCATTTAGAAAATATTTTTATTAATCTTGTATTCATTTAATTTTAATATTCGCATTCCAAAATTATTTTAATTCCCTTTTTTTTCAACCTTCCCCTGTAAGTTTTTCTTTCTGGCATAGCATTTCATTCATTTTAAAATCATAAACGTCGTTTTGAATTCTATACTTCCGGTAAAAGAATTATCTGGAAAGTTCCATATCTTTCTATTTGTGAAGTCATATCCTTTTGAAGCTCCACCCCTTAGCCAGTAATATTTAAATCAGTTTAATTCGTAATTTCAAAATTTGTAACTCTTTACTACTGTTTGGCATCTTATCTTAGTGAAATCTATCAAATTTTCTTTTTTAAAGCAGTTTTTTATATTCTTTAGCATTGCATTTTATGCCAATGCAAGGCGCCTGTATATTCGTTCAGCCAAAGTTGGCGTGTTTTCAAGGATTATAGCAACCCTTTTTTAATCCTCTTTTTGGAGAGCTCGTGCGCATGCAGTGCAGTTGAGTTGGGATTCCAATACAGAATGGCTGCCCTTTTGCCGATCTGTCAAGAATATGTCCACACCTGCATGAGTGCTCTGTCAACGAACGCAGGGAATGGGTGGATGCCTCTTTCCCTTCTACAAAAAAAAAATAATAAATGGATTTTCATATCTACAGTAAGAAATATTAAAAGTGCAAGAATATTTCTTTATGAATGTGTAATCGTCTGCATAGTTTCGTCTTTTTTTGTTGTTGTTTGTTTGTTTGGCGAGATTCTTTGATCAGTTACTTCTGATTCTTCAGTAAGATATGGATAAAAATTTTGTTGACGGCATTATTATTATTTTTATTCAAATGGTGCTTTTATTTGGAGTCGTAGAATTGTGATGCTAAAAAAAAAACATCTAAATGCCTGTGCCTCCATACTCCTCAAAGGAAAGAAATTATTTTATTTTCTTTAGTGAGAACGTAGAATGAACGTAGATTGTATGTGTCCATCATAAAAAAAGTACATCTAAAAGAATAAGAGATGTACTCTATGATAATGCGCTATGTTCTGCAAGAAAAATTGCTTCATAAATAAAAAAATTTCAAGGAAGATTTGTCTTCTGTTTATTTCCTTTCTGCAAATGTCTCCATCATTTTTTGTTCTTTCGGGTCAATGCAGGGAATCCTTTTACCTTTTACTTTTTTATTCTCAATTACCAAATGTATGATAAGTAAATTCAGATATTTTCTTGATTAATGACTGTTATGTCAAAGTGGTCTTTTGTGGCCACAACAAAAAAATGTTATAACACTATACGATCGATCCTAAAAAATTATTAGGAATTTCAATATCCAAAAATAACTTTACAATATTATTCTATCACCTCCTGTCTTCCAAATACAACAGATAACTAAGTAAACATTTCAAAAACTGATTTCAGAGGATACCGTTCATAGCCAAATATTTATTACAATTCTTTTGAACAGCCCTGTTTTTGATCTGTAAGCTGATATATGAGGGCTGTATGATAAATACCTGGCCTTGACAAGAAAAACACATTTTTATGTCAAAAATATACTTTATTTTTCAACATAATCTCCTTTTATTTAGATTCACTTAGCTCAACGTTTTTCTATTTTTTCTATTCCCTCTAAAAAATACGATTTCTCCAACCCTTCAAAATAGGCGTTTTTTTCAGCAATAACCTCAACGTTAGAGCCATTTTTTTCCCACTGAGACGTTTTTTTTTCATATTTGGATGTAGAAAATATTCGCAGGGGCTAAATCTGGTGAATATGGTGGATGCAGAAGCAGTTCGTATCCTAATTCATAGAATTTTGCCATGGCGATGACACAGGTGTGCACGCATGCATTGTTTTGATGAAAGAGATTTTTTTTCTTCGCCAAATGCGGATGTTTTTCTTTCACAACATGGTTGAAACTATCCAATAAGTTGGAATAATATTCTCCATTAATCGTTTTATCTTTTTCAAGGTAATCGACGAGAAATATGCCGCATGAATCCCAAATTACTGTAGCCATGACTTTGTTTGCAGATAAAGTCGCTTTAGCCTTTTTTGGCGCAAGTTGGCCACGAAAAACCCACTGTTTGGACTGTTCTTTAGTTTCTGGTGTACAGCGATAAATCCATGTTTCGTTAACAGTTATGAGTCGATGCCAAAAATCATTTGGATTTCAATTTAACTTCGCCAAGCATTATTTTAAAATTGGTATACGAGTGTGTTTAATGTCAATAGTGAGCAACTGCGGCGCCCATTTTGCGGAAAGCTTTTTCATATCCAAATTTGTTGTTAAAAATTTTTACACCCATTCAATTGAGATGCCCACAGTCTCAGCAATCTCATGCACTTTCACTCTCTGATCGTTTATCACAATATCATGGATATTTTCAATCATTTCTGATGTCGTAACCTCAGTTGGGTGACCTGGACGTTCTTCATCAAAAATGCTTGTACGGCGCGATTGAATTCAGCTGTCCAATATTTTATGGCTGGTAACGAAGGTGCAGAGTCCCCATAAACTTTTCGGAGTTCCGCTTTAATCTCATCAGATGTTTTCTTTTTCAAAAACAGGTTTTTATCACTGCTCAATATTCATTTTTTTTTTCATTTTTGAAATATTACCAAAGTTGTTTTATTCAAATGGCTTCCACTCACAAACTAAACAACTTGGTGACTTGGCAAATGGCCAGATTTGATGTGAAAGATCACTTTTGCGAAATAAATCCTTTTTTAAATTCTAGTAGCGCCATCTCTGGCCGAGGTCAGGTACTTATCATACTGCCCTCGTATATACTATATAATGGAAAATTTAGTTTAGCAAGAAAACAGGTTGAAATTCATCTTACAGCAATTTATACTAATAGATGGAAACATTCTTGAATACATTTGTACAGCTCTGATGTTTACCCAGTACCTTTATTATACGCCACTATTTGACTAAAAATTAAATAAAACTAAAACACTCTGAAAACTACTGTAATAATATTTCCAGAATTTATCATCTATAGACGGCCATGTAGCCAATTCTTTGCGTGACCCTGTACATCATTTTATCTATATTCTACAAACAATTGTTAGTAAACTAAATGCAGTTCAACGTATAAATGCATAACACATTTAAAAAATACATTTCAGCAATTTACGGTCATAATCAGTAACCTTTGCGAATTCTTTTGCGTAGTCCTGTATACTAACTATAGGTTTTATACACACCATACAGTATGCATAAATATAGTGAAACTTAAGAGCGAATATCATAATTAAAAATACGGTCAATTACAGATGATTATTGCCAACGACGGATATTTAGCGGATAAATGTAACATTTTTAACAATACAGTAATTTACAGTAAATTCTTACTGTAAAGTACTGTAAAGAGACAGCTATTTTTAACAAAAATAATTGTTAAGAAAAAGTAATAGTGAATGAAAAGACGTGTACTAATAATAGTACGCCAGACACGAACGGGTTAATGTAGTGCGCTATTATTTATGTTATGCGATTTTTCCCTAAAATACATTTTAATTTAATTTGTGGTTTTTGTAAAAAAATATTGAGATAATATACAGGGCTTTAAAAAAATCGAGTACAAGTCCGCCGATTAAAAGAAATTGCTGAAGTTTAATTTGAATACGTGACATGCGTTTGAAATTTCAGCATACTATGCAGCATTGCAGCATACTATACTATATACAAATCCTTAGATCACAAACAGAGCTGCAACAAAGAACTAGACTAACTTTCCGATTATGGACTGTATCTGTTAAAAATGAGTTTATAAACATATTATGCGTTTTCTAAATTGTGTGCATAGATATCGTCTTTCATCTTAGGCTATTTCCATGAGTACTTGTAGTGTAAGTCACATGCTACGATTTTTGGCTACCAGTATTATAGAACGGAAAGTGTGACTTATTTTATGGGATATTTCATTAATTGATTAAGGCCAAGAAAACTCTACAAAAATAACGGTGGACAACAAGCATAGCAGATATCAGATACGTAACTTACACTAAAAACCCATGGAACTAGCCTTTATTAAAATATGAAGTTTTGTTATTGTTTTCTGGAAATGTTCCAAAGTGTTTCTTAATACCTGCTTCACTCATGATTTTTCTTGGTACATACTGCAATCCGCATCAAGTGAAAATAATTCCATTGTTCCAGGCACAGATAGCAGAGATATATAGTATATCATATTTAAAATTTTTCACATTTATCACTGTCTATATCCCCATTTTACTCCAAGGCAATTGTGTGTAATAGTGTCCATCTAGCCAAAATTGTTTAGTGGGATTAAATATGAAATAAAATTACACAACTGGAATCGTGAGAGAGGCTTTCGAACTGCAATTGAGATTCAAATGTTGATATGCCTTTTAACTAATTTTGCATTATCTGTAATTTTAAATAAAAAAAAGAGGTTTTTACGAAATGTCAGTGTACGATATTAAAAGCCTATTCAAACGTCTTTTGTATAAAACTTTATCTGTCGAAGAACTTTTGTATGTTGATGAAGAAACAAAAAAGGATTTTGACATCAGAATTATTATATAATGCTAACTAAGCCTTCGTTTTTGAAAAAACAGTTTTAGCTATGATTAGAAATTTATCTAATCGTTTTTTCTTTAATTAAGAAATAATGAAAATGTTACTTTTCAAAGCATTTATTCTGAATTTTCAGATATACATTCTGTATAAAAAGTAGACGGAACTGCTAAGTAAAATACAAAATAAAATTAATTTATTTATCAAATTGTTTTTCACTTTTAAAGTCTAGTCCACTATAACTAAGCCATGCTTGACCCAATCCTCCATACATTTTTCGCACTCTGAGGAACGTATGTATAACCTCCACCTCCCTAAGCGAATTTTCTTGTATGGCTTCAGTTCGTTCAAAATGCCTTTTCAAAGTGATTTTAGCTTCGTGAGAGGAAGAAGTGCCATGGGCCTTAGTAAGCTAATACGAAGTTTTGTAGATAGCATTCGTTGCGGTTTTGGCGACAAACTCTTGCACAAGGGTAGCATTGTGCAACGGCTATTAACATGGTGCAAAATACGCTAAAAAATTTTGCAGGTTTCAAGATGTTCGACAAACGAAACTTCACTTGAAACACACGATTTAAACACAGTTTTTGTTAAAAAAAAATTTTCATTCCTGAAAATCGCAGAGCACTCAAAAGTATGACAATAAAAACAAGTTGGAAATTGCACGTCAAACGTGGCAAATGCGGTGTGTTCGTACTATAATTAGATTTATATATTTTTTTTTTGCACCGCATATTGTACTGAATGTACATTTTAGTGAATTTAATAAGTGCATAGTAATTTCATTCTTTTCGAAAGGCTGTAACATCATTAAAATGCACTTGAAACAATTTTTTCCCATTGGCCGTAATGTAATGGAAAAATTTTGACTGTCCCTGTAATTAAACTATACATCCGATTTTCATAAAATTTGAAATAACCCGACAAAATTTTCAACGATTTCATATTTAAAATTTCAAACCATTCAGTTGGGTAGTTTTTGCTCTGCTATATACGGAAGGACGGGCGGACAGACTGATAGACAGACAGACGGACCGAACAACGACTAGAGGTGCTACGCATTTATATAATTAAGAACGCACCTAAACAGTTTCCGTCAACACACTAAGTTACACACAGCTCTCAAACTCCGAGTTGTTCCTTGGTACACTGGTACTAAACGGTGGAAAAAAAATGTCGCGATATCTTTTATGCTCGCCTTTTAAATAAAAAAATTTCGGGTATATTTTAGACAGAATATACATTAGAAGATTAATGCAATCAGTTTATACAAATTCAGAAATATTTCGTTTATTAAAAATAATAAACTAATTTACGGAAAATTTCGAATTCTACTACAAAAATTTCTTTAAAATAATGTTTTTATTAGTTCATAGAAATTGAAAATATAAAATATAATGCATTTACGTAAAATACAAAACGTTTTCGGAAAAAACTTTCCATTTTATGTGTTTCTATATCAAGAGATTTGAACAATAAAAACTGGAAAAGAAATTAACAATTTAAATCTATTTTTTTTTAACACAGCGAGTAATACTTTTACAAGATGATGAAGTAAAGTATCTAAAACTGATTCTAAAACGAACAACGGAAATATTTTTATTAAATGCTTGCCAGCCCACCAGACGTTTCCAGGTTCTGAGGTAATAACCTTAGATATACATAAACTTTCTTGCCGTTTCTTACGATTATACGTTTCTCCAAACGAACCTCTTTTGTAGAGTCGAATATTAAAAAAAATATCCCGACCGCGAGGTCATGTTTGTCGTCTTAGCAATGATTTCGGCGATAAAGGGATTTCTTAAGGATGAAACGCCGGAACTTCTTCTTCTTTTTCTGCACTGAGTTTTAAAAAAATCGATGGTTTTAGTACTATGCTGATTTAGTATGCTGCATAGCACTTCGGGCTCCTGGGTCAATCAAACAGAGTTGGACAGTTCGACGCTGTAGGCTCTGACCCTTCAAGAATCGTTCAGCCACAAGTTTAATTTTTTTAGTACTATTTCATATTCTTGTTTTTTTTTTTTTAAACGTTTAACGAAAGTTTGCTCATACAGGGGTGTAAACTATAAGACTATAAGATTGGACGGATAAAGTATGAAATAGATAGGGATATAAAAAGAAAGTTCCGACCGCGAGTACACGTGCGTCGTCTTACAAGGAAGGTCTCCATACAGGGCATCATACTCAGAATATGTTGAAAAAAAATGCTAGTGGAAATATTCATTATACACGGTGTCCCAGAAGTAATGGGGCAAACTTTAAGGGGAGGTAGGGGACATCACAAGGATTCAGATTTGCATAGCAACCCAGGGTCTGAAACGCTTTCCTGGCGTGGTAGTGGCGACACAAAACACAAGAAGGACAGGATATGAATAAGAGGAGAAAACATGTTTATTATACTTAGTACATCAAAAAACTAAGAAGAAAGAACATTAAAGGAACAACGATCGTCATCAAAGTAGGTGTTCGAAATTACGACCCCGGTCCGTGATGCATGGAAGCGCATCTCCGGCGTATGGAAGATCTAATGTTCTCGAAAATACTGGGAGTGCCCCGGACTTCCCCAGCAACTGCCACGATGCGTGCAACAAGTTCCTCAACACTTTCCAGCATTGTCCCAGCATTTTTGCAGTACTAAGAATAATAAACATGTTTTCTCTCCTTGTTAGTGTCCTTTCTTTCTTGTGTTTTGTGTCGTCACTACGCCACGACAGGAAAGCGTTTCCGACCCTGGGTTGTTATGCAAATCTGAATCCTTGTGATGTCCCCTAACTCCCCTTAAAGTTTGTCCCATTACTTCTGGGACACCCTGTATAATAAAGGATCCCTTAAATTTAGCAGCGGAATTTCAGTAGAAAATCTGTAAAAAAATGAAATACTTTCGAATATTTGACGCGAAAATACGAAACCTACACGTGATTTGGAGAACAGGATTTTTCCTCGCCAAAAGCAAATGATTTTAATTCATCTCAAACTTGCTTGTTATGCGCGGTATTTAATGAATTGAGTCTTAATCAATAAATGAGTTTATTAAATATATTTTTTTTATTACAAAAACAAGTTGATTTTTGCTGTAGTTATTTAATTTTATCACTGGAAAAATATTTTCTATGTTTTGCAAGTTGTAAATATGTATTTTAAGCTATACCCAGTTGAAATATGATTTTTAACTATTTAATTAGTTTCTTTTATCCGTTCCAACGGGCAAATATTTACTTATAAGTATTATTACATTTGTAGCAATATTAATTTAAAGTGTTCTATAAAGTAATACATAATTCCCCTTTTAACACTTTTCTGCAAAGTTGAAAAGTGTTTATGATTTCGGTTTGTCTGGCCGTCTGGCCACGCTCTAACTCCCGTAAATATGCTCGGATCGCCCTGAACTTTTTGGATGTTATTCACGACTACGATAGCACGTTCGTTATTTCAAATGACGTTTGCTGCATGCTTTTTTCATTTACAGGGACAGTCAAAAGTTTTCCGATACATTACGGCCTATGGGAAGAAATCGTATAAAATTATTTTTAATGATGATACACGCTTTCAAACATAAGAAAATTGATATGCATTTATGAAGTGCATTGAAATATGCATTCTGTAGAATATGCGGTGCAAAGAATAGTTATTATTCATTTACAGGGCCATATAAAAGAATTCCGTTACATAATGATATAGGGGTGGAGGGAATTGTTTGCGGCGTATTTTAATTATGTTAAATTATTTCATGTATAATGAAATTGATATACGTCGCTGAGATTTACTATAACTTATTTCATGTATAATACGAAGTGCTTAGTATTTACAAGGACACCCAAAAGATTTCAGATAGTATATTGCAGCCGAAGTACTGTACAGTAGCGATGATTGCTGCAAATGATTTTTAATTATGTTATGTTTATGTTATGTTTCGCTATATTTATGCTTAGTATATGGTGTTCATAAATGCTATAATTCATATATAGGGCTACACAAAAGAATTCGTAAGGGTTACTGGGTATGAGTGCAAATTGCTTAAAAGTGGTTTTTAA
Organism: Maratus speciosus; assembly: GCA_963932465.1. Taxonomy (NCBI): domain Eukaryota; kingdom Metazoa; phylum Arthropoda; class Arachnida; order Araneae; family Salticidae; genus Maratus; species Maratus speciosus. The sequence goes on from OZ010793.1 coordinate 358,909,699, forward strand.
ATGAGTTATGCATTTTTACGCTGAACAGCATTTAGTTTATTAAGAAATGTTTGTAGAATATAGATAAAAGGATATACAGGGTCACACAAAGAAATGGATACATGGCCGTCTATAAATGATAATGTTCGGAAATGTAATTTCATTGTTTTTAAGAGTGTTTTATATACCTTATTTCCCTAAATAACGAAGTTTTGTTAAAGCATTCAGGAATTTTTGGAAAGTGTTTCATAATCAATGCTTCACGCATGATTTTTCTTTCTTGTTTCTTTTTTATTACCGGTTTGAATGAATCTTTGCCATTGCTTTATTCTCCAGTCCAAGATTTTTTAAATTTAAATGGCTATTCAAAAATAAAGTCCGCATGAACAATTTTGCTGTTATACATTTTCCTATCGAAGAAGTATTTGTTTCCATAGCAACAAAATCAAATAGACAGTGCTCAATCGGACTTATTTTTGAGCTTGAAACAAATTAAACCAATTTAAATTTTGTGTTAAATCGTAAAATATGATAGTTAATTTTCATTATAAATACATATAAATATGTATGACAAAGCTATAGTTAGACCAAACTAAAACAGACAAAACTCTAGTTAAAACAAACTAAAAATTACAAAACTAATGAAATTTAACTTATTTAAACAAATTCAACAACAACAACAAAAAAAAAATTCCACAAAGAGTATTCGATATAAAGTCGTATATTTTTTAAATTTTATTTCGTTGCCAACCAGTGATAAATCGCCAAATAAACGAAATTTCCTTATTTTTTTACGTAAGCTATATCGAGTTTCCGCCGATTGTTTTATGAACATATCTGTCCGCATGAGATGAACATTCTGTAATTTCTTCAGATTTTTCTGAGTATGCCCATATGGAGACCTTCCTTGTTAGTAATGATTTCTTCGATAAAATTATTACGTAGGGATGGAATGCTGGAATTTATTGCTCTTTTTCTGCACTGCGTTTAAAAGAAATCGATGATTTTAGTAGTAATTTATATTTCTAGTTTTATTTCTTTTTTAATGTTTAACAAAAGTTTGCTCCATACAGGGGTGTAAATTTTAAAAGTGAAAGGATTAAAGTATCAAACAGATATTCGTTGATGAAAATCAAACTTCACATTTTCGGCTATATGGTTTCTTTTTAAAATAAAATCGCAAAAAATTGGAAATCTCTATACGATTTCCGAATAAACATGATTTGAAACGGGACAAAATGTACTATTTTTTTAAAGATTGAATTCGCATTTATTTTATGAGAGGATCAAAATCGCCATTGAACTTTGAAGGTCCAGGGAATACACGTATAAAAAATGAGAACAAATATAATTAAAAAATCCAAAATCCGATGTTTAGATTAATTCGGACCTATCTACGTCTATCGCTATTCGATTTCGCACAACGCTGCGTGCGGAATCTTTCCCTAGCCATCGCCAAAAAATAAACAAACAGCTAAACTTACACACTAAAAAAAACCTTTCTTTTATTATTATAGATTTTTTAACGCTATTTTAAAGTAGCGTCGAAGAATAAATGTTTATTCCTTATAATAAAACATTTAATATTTAGTTAATACCGTTAATTTTATTTAATTTTATTTATTAAGTAATATCTATTACAATATGTATTTTGAATTTGACACAACAAGCTTGTATTAGGTAAGTTACACGCTATTTTACGCATATAGACTAATCGTATTTGTATCTTCAGTATACATGTTTTAATGTGTAAACTTAGGTATTTATTTTTTACCGTGTACATTAAAATAAACACAAAATCTCACAGTCTAAAATTTAGTAACAAGCTTTAAAAGAAAAAGTCCTTCCAGCTAGTGCCGGGAGGAAGAGGTAGCTTTCATATTCCTTATTTTTAAAAACCCAACTTATATTATTCAAACACACGAAGCTCAATTAAGTGGAAACCAAATGTAGGAGATTCAATACTAATTTTTATCAATACTAAATCATTATGGATGAGAATTTCGCGAAATTAGTCAGCTGTATCCAAGCTGCTTTTATTTAAAGTAACTTATATTTGGCTGCCAAATTCGGCGATTTCTTAAAGTGCCTGCCATTTTAAGACAACATGGTGGATGAGGCTAACCAGTGAACTTGGTCGAGACCTTAGTAATTGCTGTGCACATGCTCACTCACATCGGAATCGGTTGATATATACGAGTGCTGTCGCAGGCAAAAAATCAGATTTTTCAAAATGCCACCCACGTTAGAAATTGAAACTGCTATATCTGAGCCATTTTTTAAGATAAAGACAAACAAAAAATGCTCCTGAATCCTTATATCAAGGTCAAATACTTAAGAAAGAAACCTTTTTCAATTTCTAATTTTTTTGCATCTCACTTTAAATATATATATTTTTATTTAATGGCCCCCTTTTTGAAACAAGATGGCTGATGAAGCTGGCCAGCGAAATTGGTCGAGATATTGATGTATACTATCCACATGCCTTCTTCCATCGAAATAGGCGAATACGTGTGGCATCGCGTGACAAATACAAGATCGTTTCAAAGTGTTAGCCATGATAGAAATTCAAAGTGCTATAATTCAACCACTTTTTAAAATATAAACAAAAGAACAAATTTTCAGAAACAAAAACTGCTCCAGAATCTTTGTATCAAGGCCAAACACATAAAAAAAATCTTTTTCATTTTCCAATTTTTTAATACCTCATTTTAAATTTTAAATTACATTTTTTCTTTAAATGGCAACCCTTTTGAAACAAGATGGCGAATGAAGCTGACCAACGAACTCGGTCAAGACATTGGTATGTACTATGTACAGACCAAGTTACATTCAAATCGGTTCATAAATACGTCTCTTATCGCGTGACAAAAATCAGGTCGTTTTAAAATGTCAGCCACAATAGAAATTCAAAATGTTATAACTCAGCCATTTATTTAGATATAGACGAAACAAAACCTGTTCCGGAATCTTTGTATTAAGGTAAGTAAGCAAGTAAGCACCCACCCTGGGAACCCGCTTTTGGCTTATGGTTAGGTGTAACCCCCAAGCCCAGGGCATGTATTAAGGTCAAACACATACGAAAAAATCTTTTTCATTTTCCAATTTTTTAGTATCTCATTTTAAATTTAAATTTTTTAAAATTTTTTTAAATGGCCGCCATTTTGAAACAAGATGGTGGATGAAGCTGGCCAACGAATTCGGTTGAGTTAATTGTATGTACTATGTACACACCACGGTACATCCAAATCGGTTCATAAATACGTCTGTTATCACGTGGCGAAAATCAGGACGTTTGAAAATGTCAGCGACGCTAGAAATTCAAAATGCTATAACTCAGCCATTTTTTAAAATATAGACGAAACAAAAACTGCTACCGAATCTTTTTATCAAGGTCAAACACATAAGAAAAAAATATTTTTTCAATTTTCAATTTTTTGGTACCACATTTCAAATTAAAATTTTCCTTAAAATTTTAAATGGCCGCCATTTTTAAACAAGATGGCGGATGAAGCTGGCCAACGAACTGGGTCGAGACATTGGTCTGTACTATGTATAAACGAAGTTACATCCAAATCGATTCATAAATACGCCTTTTATCGCGTGACAAAATTCAGGACGTTTCAAAATGTCAGCTTCACTAGAAATTCAAAATGCTATAACTCAGCCATGTTTTAAGATATAGACGAAACAAAAACTGCTACGGAGTTTTTGTATACAGGTCAAATACATAAGAAAAAAATATTTTTCCATTTTCAATTTTTTGGTACCACATTTCAAATTTTAAATTTTTAAAATATTTTTAAATGGCCGCCATTTTGAAACAAAATGGCGGATGAAGCTGGCCAACGAACTCGGTCGAGACATTGGTATGTACTATGTACACACCGAATTACATCCAAATCGGTTCATAAATACGAGAGTTACAGTGTGACATAGGTCAGATATATATATATATATATTGATATATATATATATATATATATATATATTGATATATATATATATATATATATATATATATATATATATATATATATATATATATATATATATATATATATATATATATATCAATTTTGAACGGAGGGTGGTTTCGGGTCTGGGGGTCATGATCGATGAAAATATACCAAAATTTTTTGAAATCGCTTTCCTCCGAACGGCTGCAATAGGTAGCTTTTTGTAAAGAAAGCTACCTAATACTTGTATTAACTAATATTGGAATTACTTTGTAGCAAAACACTTCGCTTTCGCACAATAAAAACAAAAAAAAGTTTTACGTGGCATGGAAAAGAGAAATATGTTTTATAATTTGGATTTCAGAAAAAAAAAAATGATTCAATATTTTGTATGTCATAAAACACACGGATAAAAAAAAAAAAAAAAAAAACTAAATATATTGCACATGTTAGAAATACATCTAAAGAATTATCATATACGTAGAATCTTTCAAATGAAAATCAAATTTCAAAGTAATTGCTTAAAAGGCGCAAAGGCCAACATAGTTTCTATCGATGCTGGATTTAATTATATTCCGTGTTTGCCCCAGGTTGGTGGCTCACGGTAAATATTCCATCTTGTGCTGCGTTTGTAGCCTTGCCAACATATAATAGTGAGAAATTTTCCTTGCTGGGTATCGTTCCAAGTGGTTTAGTCGGTAGAACGTTAGTGCGCTATACTGATGGCCCGGGTTAGAGTCCCGGCTTGGAATCTTTTTTTCACTGTGTTGGCCTTTGCGCCTTTTAAGCAATTACTTTGAAATTTGATTTTCTTGAAATATTGTATCCAAGGCGAATGTTTCCCTCTGGAATAATTTCCATGTATTAATATAGTTTCTATCGATGCTGGATTTAATTATATTCCGTGTTTGCCCCAGGTTGGTGGCTCACGGTAAATATTCCATCTTGTGCTGCGTTTGTAGCCTTGCCAACATATAATATTGAGAAATTTTCCTTGCTGGGTATCGTTCCAAGTGGTTTAGTCGGTAGAACGTCAGTGCGCTATACTGATGGCCCGGGTTCGAGTCCCGGCTTGGAATCCTTTTTTCACTATGTTGGCCTTTGCGCCTTTTAAGCAATTACTTTGAAATTTGATTTTCATTTGAAATATTGTATCCAAGGCGAATGTTTCCCTCTGGAATAATTTCCATGTATTAACGTAGAATCTTATCGGCAATACATGTTACTTGCAATCATCTATCCTCAACAGTAAAAGATTTTTCTTTATACATTGTTCATTTTTATCCTAATCTGTCATTAAAATCTAATAAAACGATACAATGTATGCAATTAATTTGCAAATGACTTATTTGTTTTTCTTTTTTGAGGAAGTGGTAAATGTTTCATTGATAAGTGACTTTACAAAATAAATAGAAGAATTAATTGTATGTCTCATAGTTAAAGCGCACTGCGAATTGAAAAATAAACTAATTATTTTAGACTAAAATTAATTAAGCATGTAAATGATTATCGATTATGTAATAAAATTATCCACCATAATTTACACTTTTATTATGTTACATGGCATAATATATCACTAAGTGTGGCAGATTTTTCTAGATTGTTTCTGTGGCATCCTAATCTATTATGAAAATCTGATAAAAAAAATTATAGTGTATGCAATTTCTTGCGAATAATTTGGTTGCTTTTCTTATGTGCAGAAGAGGTAAATATTTTAAGATTTCTCTTTATAGATTGTTTCTCTGGCATCCTAATCTATTATGAAAATGTGATAAAAAAAATTATACTGTATGCAATTTCTTGCGAATAATTTGTTTGCTTTTCTTATGTGGAGAAGTGGTAAATATTTTATTGATAAGTGGCTGTAAAAAACAAGTAATATAAAAATTTTGTTTTAAAAGTCAATTCCTACTTACGTCATCTAAGGAAAATTTAATATAATCCCTTAAGCTAATATTACTTTTTGTTGCATTAAAATATCTCAGTTTGTTGATTTTCTATAAGCAAGTAGTTTTACAATGGAAGTCTATGGGAATTTGGCAAAATATTAGATATATCGCCTGTTGGCGTCAATTTTAGCCACTCATTTTGGTCGCCAAATTTGGCGATATATCGCCAAGTTGGCGACAGACTTGGCGGTATTTGGTGACAGAACAGGGTCCCCCCTATGGTAACCCCCCTTATAGATATGAAGATGCATTAAACGTTGTTCAATAACCAATGGCCGCCATTTTGTCTCCTATATAAAACTAAAAATTAATTAATTAAAATTTAATTAATGAATTAATATTTGAAAAATCTGTATTAACATCAATTGTCATCCAGTACAAGTTTAAAAAAAATTATTTCAACTTGATAGGATGAATAATAAGTATTGTATTAACGATGGAAAATTTGAACAAAATATACATATAAATGAATAAATATAGGGAGAGTGTGAACTAATAGTAGGAATTGAATAATAATAATAATTAATTGTATGACTCATAGCTGAAGCGCACTGAGAATTAAAAATAAACTAATTATTTTGGACCAATTAAAAATGCGTCTACAGAAACACTGCATCTATAAAACATTATCGACCATAATTTGTAATTTTATCCTTTTACAAAAGTGAAAGATTTCTCTTTATGAATTGTTTTTTGCTTCACTTCCGACATAATCTATTATGAAAATCTAATAAAAAGATACAACATATGCAATTTTTGTGCAAACAGCTTATTTGTTTTTCTTATGTGCTGAGGTGGTAAGTGTTTGATTGATAAGTGGCATTAAAAATAATAAGAAGAATTAATTTTATATGTCATAGTTGAAGTTCAGTGAGAATGAAAAATAAATTAATTATTTTAGATTAAACAGAAAAGCATCTAAAGAATTTTTGAATGTGTAAAGAATTATTGACCATAATTTGTACTTTTTTCTATTACAAGAGTGAAAGATTTTTCTTTCAGATCAAATAACATATTTGTTTTTCTTATGTGCTGAGGTGGTAAATGTTTGATTGATAAGTGGCATTAAAAATTATAAGAAGAATTAATTTTATGCCTCATAGTTGAAGCGCACTCAGAATGAAAAATGGATTAATTCTTTTAGACTAATTAGACACGCATCTAAAGAATCACTGCATGTATAAAAAATTATCGACTCTAATTTATGCTTTTATTCCTTTTCATACATCAGCATGAGAATTGATTTCTCTTCGTACATCGTTTTTCTTCCATCCTAATCTGTAATGGAAATCTAATAAAAGATACAACATAGGCAATTATTTTGCAAATGACTTATTTGTTTTTCCTATGTTCGGAAGTGGTGAGGGTTTGATTGATAATTGGCTTTAAAAAATAATAAGAAGAATTATTTTTGTTTGATAGTTGAAGCGTACTCAGATGAAAAATAATCTAATTATTTTAGACTAATGAGAAATGCGTCTAACGAATCACTGCATATGTAACAAATTACCAACAATAATTTGTACTTTTATTCTTTTACAAGGGAGAAAGATTTCTTTTTATACATTCTTTCACTTCGATCATAATCTATTATGAAAATGAAAAAAATATATATAACCTATACAATTATTTGCAAATAACGTCTTTGTTTTTATTATGTACAAATGTGGTAAGTGTTTGATTGATAAGTGGTATTGAAAAATAATAATAAGAATTATGCCTCATAGTTGAAGCGCACTCAGAATGAAAAATGAATTAATTCTTTCAGACTAATTAGAAACGCATCTAAAGAATCACTGCATGTATAAACTAGTCGTTGGGGGCCACCGTAATGCTTACCCATTATGGTTAAACATAATATAAAATATGAAAATAAAACATGTGATACATGCTAAGCATTGTACTACGTTACTTTTATTCATAATTTAATTTACTTGGACTCCCTTAAATATAATTAATATAATCCCTTAAGCTAATATTAGTTTTTGTTGCATTAAAATATCTCAATTTGTGATTTTCTGTAAGCAAATACACACTATTGGTTTACAATGGAAGTCTATGGGGATTTGGCGAAATATTAGGGATGCCGCCCATTTGGCGTCACATTTAGCGGCTCATTTTGGTCGCCAGATTTGGTGATATATCGCCAAATTTGCGTCAAACTTGGCGGCATTTGGTGACAGAACAGGGTCCTTCCTATGGTAATCCCCTTATAGGTATGGAGATGCCTTAAATGATTGACATTTACGATAAGCCGTTATTGGCATTTAATCTTATAGTTTGGCGATCGTTTTTTGGTCGGCTGGATAATCGAGTAGTACCGAATTGCGTAAATGAAACATCCTTGTAGTTCGAAAAATTATAATCATATAAACTAACAGTTTACTGCGACGGATTAAACGTCTCATTTCCAATTAAAATATATCTTTGAATTGAAATTTGAATGAAATACAGGGTCATGAAAAATCGAAGAGTGTGAAAAATATGATTACAAATATCTCGGCAACTAATTATCCGATCGACTTCATTCTTTATGTAAAATTTGTTTTTTTATTGTCTTTTATATTCACTCCTTCAAATAAACAATTTCGAAAATTTTTGCATACCTTTTATCAGAACGAATATTTCGAGAGTCCGAAAAAATAGTTCCGGATAATCGAGGTTACTGATATTCAATAGGCTTCTTTCCATTATTACTCCCTAAGTACACACCATATTTCAAGTCTGTATCTCAATTTGTTCGGGAGATAGAGCGATTACAGACACACACCCAGACGGACGGCAAATTTTTTTTCTAAAAATATGTTTTTCGGAATCTCCAGAGTCTGAAACGTGTAATTCCGTCAATTCTTTTTTTCGATTTTTAAAACGATTACAAGACTTACTTTATACTACATATGATGGGTAAGTAAAAATTATGGACTCTAACTTATGCTTTTATCCCATTTCATACAATGGTATATCAGCTTGAGAGCAAGATTTCTCTTCGTACATTATTTTTCTTCCACCCTAATCTATAATGGAAATGTTATAAAAAGATACAACGTATGCAATTATTTTGCAAATGACTTCTTTGTTTTTCTTATGTGCAGAAGTGCTGATTGATAAGTAGCTTTGAAAAATAATAAGACAAATTATTTTTGTCTCATTGTTGAAGCGCAGTGAAATGAAAAACAAACTAATTATTTTAGACTAATTAGAAATGGATGGAAAGAATTATATGAGTAATTACTTTTATTCATTCATGCAATAATATTTCAGCAAGAGTGGAATATTTTTCTTTATAAATTGCTTCATTTTCAACCTAATCTATTATGAAAATCTGAATTTAAAAAATATTGTCTTCTATTTGGAGCAGAAGCGTTAAGTGGTAATACCTTACAAATTTGTTGCGAGTTGCGCATGCTTGATTTACTTTACATTTTTTTAGTTTATGAATTTTATTAGCTATGCTTTTGAATTTTTTTACCTATACTTTTTTGTGTTGAAGACAAAGAAATATATTCATATTAGTCATCTAGTCTCGCTCAAAAAACTCAGTAGAAAGTTTGCTTTTTATATAAATACAGGTTTCAATATTCTTTAGATTTTATATGTGTCATAAATGGAAAATAAGTAATACCTATATTAGTTTATTATTATTATTTTAATTTATTAGGATGAGCGAAGCGAAACCTCTACTAGGCTACACAAATTACATTTTGTCGTACACTTTACAAAAAACTATTCAGTATTTTGACTTGAAATTAAACATAAAAATAAATTATGACCTTTAGATTTGCACAATATTATTTTTTATTTATTTATTTTTTTACAGAATAACCTTAAAAAATGTATTATTTTAATTAATTCATTTTACGTACTTGTCCATTTCGGATGCATTTTTGTAAATAAAAAACGAAACACGTATATTTTCAGAAGAAAAAAATGAATCATGGAGTTAGTTATTATAGACAGAAACATGATTAATTAAATAGTTTCACGATTTTTTATGAAATTTTTAAAATACCCTTTTTATGAAAATTATTGCATATTTTTTATGAATTAAAATTTGTGAAAATTCAGTTATTACATTCAATAATAAAAGTATTTTTCAGTGTTAAGAATTCAAATACACAATTTATTCTTATTAAGTGAAAAAATTTACGCAGACGATACTTACGCTTTCTAAAAGAATTATATTATGATTTTTTTTGTTGTTGTTGTTGTTAAATTCGTTATATCATAAACTAGCTGTTTAACCCGTTCTATGCACGGGAGTTCATGAATTTAATTCTAAAACCATAATTGAAAATAACTATTCGATTTAGTCAAATATTTAACTACTACTATGCTTTTTTTTTAATGAAATTAAATTTTTCATGTTACTAAGGCAGCAGACGATAAACACGATGTCTTTGGAATAAGGGAATAAAAAATTTTGCTGATGTTTGTGATAAAATGTGTTTCTTTATTTTTAAAAATTTGTAATAATTAAGCTCAATTAAATAATCTATAATTATTTGCATGTGAGGTAAAAGAATTATCGTAATACTCGCTAAAGCTTCTTATTATTGCAGCGTGTCGTACGTAATATGTATATCTCTAATTATTTGCATGTGAGGTGTGAGGTAAAAGAATTATCTTTAATACCCGCTACGGCTTTTTAATATTGTAGCGTGGCGTACGACGTGGCGTACGTCTTGCAGTAGAAAGGTAATTGTTGTGGTAAGAATTTCATTGTGAATGTTTAATTGTTGGCAGCTTCTATAACGACAAATGTTTAAATTTGATATGAAATTGCTGAAATTTTGGTGGTTTTTCATTAATCAAAATTAAAATGTAAAATTATTTCGTTTGCGGATTTCTTTTGTTGCCTCGGCCGTATTTTAATACGCATGTGCGTAAGATTTCACAATTCTGGCTTCCAAACTGTGGATTTGTATATCATTACAGACCGAAAAACAGACTCACAAATTTTCATTTTTAAATATTAGATAAAAAATTCCGAGGCAGTTCTTAGTTATTTGGGTTAATTTAGATTTCTAAAATTAAAAAGCGCCAAAACATAAAATAACTTTTTGCTTAATAAAGATACAAAAATATTGTAAAAAAATATTGTGACTTTCAACTATTTATCTTATTACTTGGGGCCTCTGGCCACTGCAAGCTACGCTCGCCAACCCCCGTTCAGACACCACAGAATCTAAAAGCACGCTAATCTCATCGGTTTTAAAAAGATTAGAGAAGATTGAATTATAATGAAAAAACTTGTAGCTATCTCACTGTAAACGGATTTCCATTCATTTCCCTTTGATTACGAAAATTTAAGGCCGAATCAGTTGCTGTTAAGACAGCCAAGGGTTGTTTTCGTGCTTGATTGAAGAAGATCAGTTAAACATTTGAAAAGAAGCTAAAATAAAGTGAATTAAGTAAATAGAGTCTTTGCCTCCCGATATTTTTTAACACCGTTATAATACGATTGACATAATTCAATATACTACAATTACTACACTTTACTGCTTTAACCCCTTCAATGGTGTTGGTTGATTTTTGGACCACTTAATTTTAATTCTTAAATGCCACATTGGAACTAGAATATATGAATGAAAATTTCCCTTTTATTAAGTAAATGAACAAAAGCATTTCCGCATTTCGAAACTGGTGCCATTCACTGATTTCAACATTTTACGAACAGAAGTACCTTGCCCCAGAAAAAGTTAAACGCATATTAATGTTTTTATTATTTTAAAGTTTACTTTCCCTTTTAATATTCACGTGTAAATACAATTTTCAAGACATAATTTTCAATATATTCCTGCTTTTAACACGTACTCATTTAATAGTAATTTTAAAGTTTTTTTTGTTTGGTTTTGTTTTTAATAGCCACCTGTAAATAAATTTTTAATCGTAAGGAAATGTTATTCTTTGCGCTGTTATTAGAATTGAAAACAATCTCTATTATAATCTCTATATATTGCGATCTGATATATTTTTATAATAATCATGTGACTATCATCAACAGTTCCGGGCGGATCCCTTCGCTTTTCATATTCCAGACGGCCATTTTGGTATTTTAAAGTTAGCCAGCCACAGGTGATAAGTCAACAAATATTATTCTATCGCCATCATTTCACCTGTATTATAATAGTCCAAGTCATGTAAATGCCATAAACAATTATGGGCTGATCCCTTCACTTATCATGAAAGGTTTCCATTTTGATTAAAGCATCAAGATTATTTTTTCAAATAAAAGTACATAAAAGTTGCCATGATCGCAAAGAATTCTTCGTACTTTTATGTTAGCCGGGAACAAATCTCGCCAATAGTTTTTTTTTTTAAACTCGCCAGTTAGCATTTTTTTTTTTTTTTTTTTTAGTGGTAATTTAAAACGGTACTACTTTGTTATGCCGTTGATCAAAAATCTATTGCCAAACTATACGATTAAATGCCGATAATGGTTGATCGTAAATGTCACATTCACTTAACGTTAAAAAAGTTTCACGTGTTTACGCCATCAAGTGATTTTTATTTCGACGTTTTATTTGTATTTTTATTAGTGTTATACTAATTTATTTGTTCTTTCGTTATTTAAAATAAATATGTCAATTTTATAATCTGGCGAGTGGTTTGCGGATTTATATAATTTGGCAAAATTGTTCGACGGGATAACTAAGTCGTACCATTAAAACATTGCTTTGAAGTTTAAATTTAATGTCATAATTTGTTGCTTTATTTAATACTAGCCGCCCTTGACGACCAATTTGATCTAACTTTAAAAGTATGCTAAGTTTTGTGTCATGTTGCTTTTATTCATATTTTAATTTACTGTCTCAGTCCTTTACGAAATCGGGAGATTCTGTTAGAGAATTCGAGAACTCTGTATTTTTGTGTTAGCTGAGCGCAGATGATAAATAGCCAAACAAAGTTCTCGTCGCATTTTTTCGTATTTCATTAAAAATATAAACCTTTCACTCATTTTATTTGAAAAGCTTAACTTTAATTTTAAACTGAAACATTTAAAATTTATGACTCTCCATTATTTCATAAATATTAAAAAAAATAAAAAGATAAAAATAACAAAAAAAGATAAACTAGAAAACAGGAATTCTGCTTTTTCAGAATTTAGTGTCGCCCCCGATGAAAAAAAAAAAATGTATATATAAATAGTACAAAACATATTTCAATTTTAAGACTTACAGCACACGCTTTTATTTTATGTAAAATGACGTCATTCGCATCCGCTTAAGAAAATCCACATTTACGACATTTAATAATCCAAGACGAAATTTAATAATCATAAGACATAATCCACATTTAAACATCTACAATAAAGTATGCATAGGACGTCACTATCGCGAAATAATACACAAATGTAGCAAAAAGATGCCGTCATTCAAGAAACCCGACATAAAAATACGACTGTCTCATGATTCACAGGCCTACATTTGTTTGTAACATTAATATAGATATACTTAAAATTAAATATAGTTTATAATAGTTCCATGATTTAACATAAATCATTCGTTTATTTTTTTTTTCAAAATAGCACGTATTTTAATTACATTTTCTTTCGGTTGTTATGAACAAATGGCAACAAAAATATATATAATTAATATTTTACAACTATTTTTCCTTAACTTTCTACAGAAATTCTTATATTCTGTAGAGAATATAAGACTATATATTCTCTATATATTCTCTATATATTCTCGGAAGTATAAATTGAGTACTTCCGTTGCAAATATTTAGCAAATGGCTCCAAAAACTACAAAAAAAATTAATATTTCTGAGATAAACGGAGATGCAGTTTTCAAACAAATTGCATTTAAAAGTAATTTTTTTTTCAATGTGACCGTATAAAAATTGAAAATGTGCGATGCTTAGAAGTTTAAGAAATGGCTATAGAGTATTTAATCGTACTGCTTTGTTTTACGGCTGGCTTCTGTAAGGTAACGTTATTTTTTGAAGGCGAAACAAAATAAGCTGGGAGAAAGAAATAGCATACCGTACCAGGGTCTAATAATACCATAAACCATGACATTTAATTTCAACATCAAAGCGTTGTTTTAATTTACCACGCGAGAAATAAAAAAAGGCTAACTGGAGTCTTAAAAAATGCTATTGGTGAAATTTGCTCCCGGCTAATATAAAAGTATCTAGGATTCTTTGCGATCACGGCAAATTTTATGTAGTTTTACTCGAAAAAAATATTTTGATTAAAAATTACCACCTTGCATATGAAAAGCGAATGGGTCCGTCCGTAATTGTTTATGACAGTCACATGACTTGGACTATTATAATATAGATGAAATGAGGGCGATGGGACAATATTATGCGATTTATCACCTGTGCCCGGCTAACATTAACCCCTTAACGCTTGAATTAAATTACGGTTGAATAATTCAAATTGCTTATTGGCACCACTTTTATGAAAAAGAAATATTCACCTTATTTAATGACAGTAAAAACGATACTAAAATATAGCCAATTTCACTACTTTATAAAACTGGTGGGAATCAAACAATTTGAGTAAAAGACACAGCCCGAGAATAAGACGTGAGCGAGAATTAAGGGGTTAAAGTACCAAAATGACCGATTGGCATAAAAAAAGCAAAGCGGTCAAGGCGGAACTGTTGATGAAAGTCACATGATTTAGGCTATTATTGTAGTTGTTTGGTACAGATGTCATTTACGCACTGGGTTTTTACGACAATTTGGCGAAAACCTCGTTTTCGAAAACCAGTTACATATGTATTTTTAAATTATTTTCTATTAAATTTAAAATGAAATAACAATAAAGAAAGAAAATTAATTAATAACTATAGAACAAAACAATATATAACTTAAAAAAATTAAATAAACATTTGTTAATAAATAAGCAACAATAACCGGGTTTCAATACCAGCCAAATTAACGCCATTTTGGCGCCAGTTAGGCACCCCGGTGCATATATGACATCTGTGCCTAATATTTTTCTTTTCATTTAGTTAAAAAACAAGTAGAAGCCATTAATTTTAAATGTACCAGTTTTAAATGAAAATTTTGTATTTTAAATAAAATGATAATAAAAAAAAAATCCGACGGAAAAAATGATTGGCGATTTATTACCTCCGTCGCGTTAACATAAAAATTCCGAGTTCTTGATTTCTCTATAAGAATCTTCCGATTTAACGAAAGATTGTTCAAGTAAATTGAATTATGAATAAAAGTAACATGATACTTTTCTTAGCATACATTTAAAGGAGGCCAAACTGGTCGCCAAATAAGTTTAAAATAATAAACTTTTCTAAAAAATTAGAAAAAATATCTGTTATGATTAAAATATGAGTTGTCATCATTTGAGAAAAAGTATTTAAAATTAGCAAAAAATTAATATCTCGAAAACTAATTCGAATTTAAAAATTCTAATACCAGTTTTGAGATCTGCAGATCAATACGGATTTTTGATGTTAATTTCATCGCATAATATTCCATATTTTAGGGGAAATCGCCGTGAAACATAATCAGTTGTTTATTCCGTCGTTTCATCAATTCGTTTCATTAGGATTTTATATGTATAGGGTAGAAATAATGCTTCGCGAGGTCCAAACAAAGCAGGGCTTTTGCTAGTTTAAAAAATAATTTAATCAAATAATTATTTTAATACACGATGAACATTCATGTCTCAACTTTACTCTTTAGTCTTTAGGTATTTTCCATATTTTAGGGGAAATCACCGTGAAACATAATCAGTTGTTTATTCCGTCGTTTCATAAATTCGTTTCCTCAATTCGTTTCATTAGGATTTTATATGTACGAGGTGGAACCCGTCGGATTTCGACGAAAAAAAATGTTTACAAAGGAGCTGTTGCATCAAATTTATAATACATCGACAACAATAATTACAATAAAAAATCCATCCTACACTGGTTAGTTTAACTCTCCAAAGACATATTTTAATCTAGAATTAACAAAGTACATTTTTTATAAATTTCAACTGTTAAAATTATTGAAACATTAAACTTTATTCATATACGTAATCAAGATAAGTAATTTTGATTAATTTATCAATTGCTGCTTGGTATTACAGAATGAAAAATCAGTAAAAATGATTTCACCTTGACATAATCATAGAATTCCCCCCCCCCCCTTTAAATCGAAACCGAATCAAGTCATTTTCCACGTTTCATATCCATATTAACCATTTAAAAACATTGTAACGCGCAATAGGTTATTAATAAATATATTTTCAAGCTTGAAGTCATGTTTGTCAACTATTACAACTTTCCATGTTAAAATTCCCATTCGTGATTTGAGGTCTTAGTATAATCTCTCTATCTGCGCGTAAAAATTCCAGAAATTTATAACTTTTAGACGTATTCAAGGGAATATCTCGTTTTATCAAATAAAATTATCATTTTCTTTTAAATATGTCGTCATTTTCAGTCGCTGAAATATTTTGCATATTGTCTCAAACTCAATATCAGCGAAATGAAAAAATAGTGAAATATAACGGCATCATCAGGGAAATTGTGTCTTTTTTTAAAGTGTAACGTCATTTTCTGTTAAAATTTTAAAAAAAGATATTTTTAATTGTTATGGGAAAATGGCATCATTAAGAATATAATCAATAAAGAGAACTAAATCACTTTTAATAGAAATGAAGTTTCAGTTGCCACAATTAGAAAATTGGTATTAAAAACTATAAAAAAATTAATATATCAAAAATAAATTGAGATACAGCTTTCAAACAAATTGCTTTTAAATGAACATTTTTTTCTGCATACGACGGTGCAAATATTTATAACGTGGGATGTTTAGAAGTTTAAAAATTTAAAAATTTGCAGTAGCGAAAATTGCAAAACCGAAATTTCATTTCAAATTTCAAACTGTTGCCATTCGCAGAATGACGTATGCGTTACGCACAGATATGTTTGTCCTTTATAATATAGATAGGGCAGAAATAATGCTTCGCGAGTCCAAACAAAGCAGGGCTTTTGCTAGTTTAAAAAATAATTTAATCAAATAATTTTTTTAATACACGATGAACATTCATGTCTCAACTTTACTCTTTAGTCTTTAGGTATTTATTGTATATACAACTATATGGCAAAGTATTACTGCATGATATTTGTTAGAAAATTTTACTTTTACGCAATAATTGTAAACAAAAAGGAAACACATTTCATTTAACCCAGTTTTGGATTTTGTTGTACTAGAACAATAAATCGGGTCACTTTTACATTAAAAGTGTTTCTAGGAGGCAACTTTTCTTCATCCGTATGTTCTAAACATCTTGAAGTGGGCTCCAATGATCAGAACACCTCTTGATTCATACATTATAAATAGACAAAGAGGCGTCAGCACAAACAACCACTTCATCGAGTTCACGACTGAAATTTCAGAATTATATAGAACTCGATTCGCAGATTAAAACTCGATCGGTCTGCCATGTCATATCTTGGTGAAAAACACCTGAAAACCCGATTTTAGCGGTCGACTCGTAGATTTACCAGTATGTTTTCTTGCTCCCAGTCCTCCATGTTTTCATACCTTTGGGAGCAGGAAAACACAATGGTAAACCTACGAGTGAACCAATAAATTCGGGTTTTCAGGTGTTTTTCACCAAGATATGAATTCGAAGACCGGTTGAGTTTTAATATGCTAATCGAGTTTTAACTAATTCTGGAATTCCAACCGTGAACTCGATGAGGTGATCATCTGTGCTGTCGCCTCCGGGTCTAAAGTTTTCGCATCGTTTGCATTTATTTTTGCGAGTGATAGTACAGAGATTTCGCTGGACTGTCTATGTTTACTTTTGAGAGGGTTATTGTTACATAATTCATTGTTGGACCGTGTGAAATCCATTATAACCGTTTAGTTAACTAGTTTTCCTGAAAAGAGAATAAAAAAAAAATACAGGTAAATTTTGTGAAAAATGTTTAATTTAAAAAATGGAAGTGTAATTTTGAAATTAATTAAGTTTCACCTAGAAAAATGAGAGGTTTTAAGTATACTTTATGAATTGATTTACCGGGTATTAAATTTTATTCACATCGAATTTTTGTGAGTTGCAAAGAGAAAAAAAGTAATCCATGCATAATTCATAGCAATTTTTTTATTGTGGTTGATTTACTTATTTTATCTTTGAAATAAATAAGATATGTTTCTTTTAAATTTCTAAAAAGTATTTTTAAAGGGTTGCGGTTTTATTTCATTTGATCAAAAATTGAGAAAAAGTGTGTGGCTCCAAATGTGCGGATTTGAGTTGCTTTCTGTTGTTATTTTTTTAAAGTATACTTTATTGGATTTTATTAGCTGTTTAATATGTGCATGAATCCTCTTAAATGAATATAAATGAACTGTGATGCCACAGGATATCATTTTCACAACAATAACAACAAATCATTAAAATAATATTCCAGAATTTCTTATGTTAACGTATTTAAATTATTCCAAAATATTATTTTTAAATGTAGCATATTTCATATATGTAAAGCCTTCTTCTTTTTGTTTAGATAAATTTGTTTACCTTACTAAACCTTTCGTCGTACGCGAAGCGAGAAATGGTTTTATAAATTGAATTTTCTGTATAAGATAACGTTGAGAGAGAAGAAAAGAAATATCACAGTAAAAATAGACGTAGATTTATTTAGGCGATAAATGAATACAGAAAATTTGGAAAATATATGTATTTTTTACTTATATCGATATTTTATTCGTGTTATTTTCAAAAAAAAAAATGTCGTTTAGATAAAGTTTCTTTATTAGTATAAAATCTTGCTTTTTAGGTGCGTTCGTTCTTTCCGTACGTCCGCATACAACAGAGCTAAAGCTACCCAACGAAATGGTCTGAAATTTTAAATATATAATTGCTGCAAAATTTTGTCGAGTCATTTCAAATTTTATGAAAATCGGATGTATAATTTAATTACAGGGACAGTCCAAATGTTTCCGTTAAATTACGGCCAATGTTGGAAAATCAATGGGGAAAATATTTCAAGTGCATTTTAATGATGTTAAAGCCTTTCCAGCAGAATGAAATTGATATGCACTTATCAAGTGCACTAAAATGTACATTCAGTAAAATATGTGGCGCCAAAAATATCTATAAAATTACAGTAAATCTCTGTAAGGCGGGCTCTGTGTAAGACGGAAATCTGTCTAACTCGGAAATATTTTCAAATCCCCCCGAATCCATAGACATAGAGTAAAATTTGTCTAAGGTGGAATATTGTCAACTGCGGAAAATGTTCTTGCTTCCGATCAATTTTGCATTAGACAGTGTTTACTCTGGTTATAGCACGAACGCACCTCATTTGCCACGTTTGACGTGCAATTTCTAACTTGTTTTTACTGAATTAGTATTGCTGCATTCAATTAATACATATTGAATTTTCTGAAGAGAAAAAAATTGTAGATTGTTTAAGCATGCCGTTTGAGAGAACCCCCGTCCAGACACCGCAGACTCTAAATGCACGCTAATTTGATCGGCTTTAAAAAGATTTCGAAAGATTGAAT
Source organism: Maratus speciosus (assembly GCA_963932465.1). Taxonomy (NCBI): domain Eukaryota; kingdom Metazoa; phylum Arthropoda; class Arachnida; order Araneae; family Salticidae; genus Maratus; species Maratus speciosus. The sequence continues at coordinate 358,929,068 of OZ010793.1, forward strand.
TATAATTTAAAAAACAGTGGCGATCTCCCTATAAACAAATTTCTATTCATTTCTCTTTGATTGGGGAATTTTAACGCCAAATCCGCTGCGGTACTACTTGATTATCCTGTCGACCAATTTCGCCAAATTATATAAATCGCCAAACTACTCGCCAAATTATACAGATTGATATAATTTTTATTTTAAATAACGAAAGAACAAATAAATTCGTACAACATTAATAAAAACACAAATAAAACGTCAAGATAAAAATAACTTGATGACGTATACACGTGTAACAACATTTCAAAATAAGCTAATATAAAAGGAATTAAGTAAAGAGAGTCTTTGTCTCCTGGTATTTTTTAACAAAGCGAAAAGGAAGTTCTTTTAAATGAGACATTTTAAATTAATTCTCAAAATATCAAATAAATTTCTAGCGCAATTTCTAAATTTAAACTTTTTTGCACTATTATTTTGTGTTCATTTTATGTAATAACTATAATGTGACGTAAATATGACGTAATTTCTCCTAAGACTTCTAACGCATGTTAATGAATTTATTATTTTACAATATCCTTTCTCTTTTAAAATTCACGTGTATACTTTTTATGACGTAATTTTTAATAAGTTCCTGCTTTTTATGCGTAATTATTTAATTCTAATCTGAAAGTTTTTTTTCCTGTTTACAATAGTCACGTGTAAATAAATTTTTAATTTGAAGCAAACATTATTGCTTGCGCTTTTTATACAGTTGGCAACAGTTTAAATTAGTACAATTTTCTGAAATCTGTAAAAAATATCTCTAGAAATGCTGAAAATTTGAATTTAAAATAGAAATAAAACCTGAAAAAATGAGTCAAAATAAAAAAAATTAATGCAATCTGCACTCCGGCAAATTCTAACGCATAAAATGATCTAAAAATGATTACACTGCTATGTATAGTTTTTGCTGCTATAAAACTTTTTTAGTGGAACGATTTTGTCCAACTTTAGCATTAAATAACTCTTAAAATAATTCTTCGATTTGAAAACTGTCTGCATCAGCCTGTTTATCAAACATTTCTGTATAAAACCACCGATTTTCATATTTTTGTATGCATTATTTTTGTTAATATTAACGAAGAAAGGCCTCCGGTCACAAAAAAATCAAAACCGGCGGCGGCGGCGGTTGCGGTGACAGCGGTAGTTACTTTTTTTTAGAATAGAGAGATACCAATATTGACAACAACCGGCGATACCGCTTTCTCTTTTATCGCTTTTACATGTAATTATCGGATATTTTCAATTTTGCCATCATTGAATAGAGAAGAAAAATGAACCCTTTCGAATGGAATTTGTTTAACCAAAGACATTGATTTTTTCGTTATATTTTAAGTAACTAGGGGGCTCGGCCCCCTACGAGCTACGCTCGCCAACCCCCTCCAGAGACCGCAGACTCTAAATGCACGCTAATGTGATCGGCTTTAAAAAGATTTCGAAAGATTGAATTATAATTTAAAAAACAGTGGCGATCTCCCTATAAACAGATTTCTATTCATTTCTCTTTGATTGGGGAAATTTTAACGGCAAATCCGCTGCGGTACTACTTGATTATCCCGTCGACTAATTTCACCAAATTATATAAATCGCCAAACCACTCGCCAAATTATACAAATTGACATAATTTTTTATTTTAAATAACGAAAGAACAAATAAATTAGAACAACATTAATAAAAATACAAATAAAACGTCGAAATAAAAATAACTTGATGACGTAGACACGTGTAACAACATTTCAAAATAAGCTAGTATAAAAGGAATTAAGTAAACAGAATCTTTGTTTCCCGGTATTTTTTAACAAAGCGAAAAGAAAGTTCTTTTAAATGAGACATTTTAAATTAATCGTTTTTAATCTGACGTAATTTTGACCAAATTATTCTTTCTCTTTTTAATATTCACGTGAAAATGCTTGTGTTAGAAATGAAATATTATTTGCGCTTTCCTAAGAAAAATAGTTGAAAAGTATCCGCTCAAAATATCAAATAAATGTCTAGCGCAATTTCTAAATTTAAACCGTTTTGCAATATTATTTTGTGTTCGTTTTATGTAATAACTGTAATGTGACGTAAATATGACGTAATTTCTCCTATTTAAGACTTCTAATGCATGTTAATAAATTTATTATTTTACAAATTCCTTTCTCTCTTAAAATTCACGTGTAATTATAGTTTTATGACGTAATTTTTAATAAGTTCCTGCTTTTTGTACATAATTATTTAATTCTAATTCCAATGTTTTTTCTGTTTACAATAGTCACGTGTAAATAAATTTTTAATTTATTACACGTATAAATATTATTATTTTTTTTTTTTTGAAGCAAACATTATTGTTTCCGCTGTTTATACAGTTGGCAACAGTTTAAATTAATATCACTTTCTAAAATCTGTAAAACATATCTCAAGAAATGCTGAAAATTTGAATTTAAAATAGAAATAAAACCTCAAAAAATGAGTCAAAATAAAAAAATTAATGCAATCTGCACTTCGGCAAATTCTAACGCATAAAATGATCTAAAAATGGTTACACTGCCATGTATAGTTTTTGCTGCTATAAAACTTCTTTAGTGAAACGATTTTGTCCAACTTTAGCATTAAATATCTCTTAAAATAATTCTTCGATTTAAAAACTGTCTGCATCAGCGTGTTTACCAAACATTTCTGTATAAAACCACCGATTTTCATATTTTTGTATGCATTATTTTTCTTAATATTAACGAAGAAAGACCTCCGGTCACAAAAAATTCAAAACCGGCGGCGGCGGCGGCGGCGGCGGCGGCGGTGACAGCGGTAGTTACTTTTTTTTAGAATAGAGAGATTTGCAAACATGAACTGTTTTTCTCAACAGTGAGAATTACGCAAAAGAGACAAAACGTTATGACCATCACCGCATACTGCAATAAACTCGCATGGAAGACGTGGAGGGCACATAATATATTGGGAATAATATTTAAGTGCTGCTACGGAGTCTGAGGAATCCTTTTTACACTTACTTCTGCCTGTGATGGTAAAGGCTGTTGATCTAAGCGACTTTGATAGTGAGTAGAATTCAGTCACCCGATGACTCAGCATGAGTAGCTTCAAAACTGCACGTATCATGGGTTGTTCATGACATATCGTTGTTAGTACTTATAAAAAGTGGATGAATGACGGTGAAACCATCTGTAGAAGCCATCGCGTTGGACGTTTAGGCGTTATCAAATAAAAAGGACGTCAGAGAGTCCCTTTCTTGGTAAAAAAAAATCGGCACCAACTGACATCTTAATACAATACAGGTTTAAGTACAATTCTTTCGGATCACACAGTTCAGCTGACACTGAAGAATATAAGACTTTGCAGGAAACGTCCCACTCATGTGCCTCTGTTGACCAAGCATCATCGGCAAATACTCCTACACTTAGCCCGGGAATATCATGACTGGACTATGGATCATAGGGAAAGAGTTGCATCGTCGGATGAAACACGATTCACCCTTCAACACTTCGATGGCCGTGTTATGTACACCTTCTTCTATGCGAGCTGTTACTCCCCTTTATACAACAGGTCATACATAGACCGGTGGTGGCGATATTAAGCTTTGGGGAACGTTCTAATGGGCATCTGTGGGACCTGTAGTTGTGGTACAACAGATCATGAAGGCCGCGGACTATCTGAACATCATTGCGGACTATTTCCACCCTTAAATGGTATCTGTCTTCCTAAATGGAAATTGAGTCTTCGATCAAGACAACGATCCATATCATAAAACTCCAATTGTGCTCAATTGGTTGCAGGAATATAATACTGAATTGCAATTAAGGTCCTGACCGCCTAATTCAACGGATCTTAATTCGATAGAGCACATTTCGGGTGTCATGTAACGGCAGCCTAGAGCTCAAAAACAAACATTTTGGAATATCATGGATATGCATGACCTCTGTTTGAACATCTGATACAATTTATCTTCGGTCATCTACCAAGCACTTGTGGCATCCATGACAAGGCGAGTAGCAGTTCTTTTGTGGTCCAAAGGTGGGCCAAAGCATTATTAGGTAGGTGGTCATAATATTTTGGCTCTTAAGTGTAGTTTGCTTCAATAATGTAAAGCAGGAACTTTCTATGTCATCAATGTTTGGCAGTTAATGGTCTAGAAAAAATTAAACACTAAATAATACCAAAAATGGTTCAATTTAGATTTAAAACAATTTATATATCAAAAAGCCATGTGGCATTTTTATTTTTTTTTATAAAACAATAACTTCATCTGTATGCTTTTTTACACTGATATATATACATATATATATATATAATCAAAGTGAAATACTTTTCTCTTGTTGAAAACATTTCCGTTAAAAATAAGAAACTGTCAGAAAACTATAACTTAATATAATGAATGTATATTGTCATTGTATCACTTAGATTGTTCTTTTTTTTACTTATTCGTATGCCGTACAAAAAATGTCTCTATTATATAAGATGTGAAATTTGCATTAAAAACAATTTCTATTTTTAAAAACCACGTGACAGTTAATATTTTTATAAAATATTAATTTCAGAAGTGTGTTCTTTGCACTAATACTTTGATTTATTTTTTCAAAGAGAAAAATTTTTATCTTGTAGAAAACATTTCCGTTAAAAATAAGTAACTGACTGAAAACTATAGATTAAACGTTATAATAAATGTAGGCTGTCATTATATCGCTTACATTTTACTTTTTTTTCTACTTTCTCGGGTTTTTTCTCGGTTATGTAAAAAATGAGCGGTAAAGAAATAATGGTTGATCCCCTAAATAAGGGAGTAAGAAAAAAAAAATTCAAGAACATTTATTCATATCTAAAAGAGCCTTAGCATTTTAAAAATGTGCAAAATCTAAAAAACGCGAACTGAGATAAATAAGTTTAAAAATTTCTTTTAAAGGGAGAGAATACATTTTAAACTATATTTTTTATTTAGAATAATACTCTAATATATGTGGTGGCATTAAATTTAATAATAAAAAACAAATATAATTTGCAAAAAGATTTTCGAGAACAGTCTATTCAACTAAAATTTAAATAAAAAAATTAACTTTTTAAAAATCCAAACTACTGTTTTTAAATACGTATATTTCTGCTTCAGATTTTTTTCCACATTTCGTGGAACATACTACAGACTACTGTGCGTGATTTTTAGATGTATGAGATTTTACATTTAATATGATTTTTTTCTTTCGTGTACAGAAAAAAAATCAAGGAAATTCAACTCATAATTTAAATATTTAAAAAAAAGTAACTATGAACTTGAATGTTAAATCTATGCACATAAATATTAAATATACTTAGAAAAAAAAAGTTAAAAGTTTTTAAACATATATCTGAATTGGCAAAAAAAAAAAAAAAAAAAAAAAACACGCCAGTATTTATCGAAAATCAAGTTATGAAAATATAAACATGGAGCGAAATTTGTTTAATATTTTCATTTGAAGAAATAGCATGTTTATATTTGTTACTCTTAAAATTCCTGCACAATTTTATCAAGCACATAAATTAAATTATATATAAATACTTGCATATAACTTAGTTACATTTAGTAATAAACAAGCTAAAATCATTAACAATCGAAAAATTAAAAAATGAGAAAATTGTCTCATTTGTCGATATTTTTTATAAAATATCACTTACTAATAATACATGTCATGAGAGAACTTGGATAAGTTTCTTATACATTCAGTATAAAAATAAAAAGCAGCCAGCCTTTTTTTCAAGTACCTCATTCTTCATTTTTGAGTTTGATTCATACTCTGCGTCTTCAAAATAACTTGTTATAAAATTCATTTAATACATCAATTAGTTGTAATACAGTTTAGAATGAGTTACAGATACATTACTTTCTTGTTCCAAAAGCATTATGGGTTACATGAAAAAAAATATTTTAAAAAGAATGATTTCTTTTGTCTTTGCATCTTTTCAGCTTTCTTTGGGAGGGGTGGAATTTTTCAATTCGGAAATATTTCTGCATTTCTATTGTAAGAATTGTAAGTATTGCGTTGTACATTTCCAAATTCTACAAAATACTAAGAAAAAAATTTAAAATAAAAGATTTGAGTGGCGTTATAAATATTACAAAAAATCCCTATCAATTCAAATTTAGTTAATCCATCTAAAACCTTCAATCCTTCTAAAATCCTTCTTAAATTTATTAAATTATTATGTAAATCTTCTAATGTAGTTTAAACAACTCACGAAAAATGCTTTAGAAGATAAAATTATCATGAATTCATAATTCAGTACACAAAGGGTTAAATGGCCCAACTTACCCCGAATCGCCATTTTGTCTTTTGATCGTCGTATGAAAATATTTTGTTATTATATACTTTTCTTATCAATGGGTTGAAAATAAGCTCTGAACAACGACCTTTTAAATTGCTATTCACAAAAATCAAGCTTTAATTTAGAGACAAATCACATACAATCAGTTATAAATGTTTAAATAAAGAAAAAAAACTTACCTGGGTGAAAATTTAAAAATTTGCAGTGGCATTTATTTGATTGCTTTTATGCAGCTAACATTGTTATTTAAGAGAGAAGACGTAATGAGGGACGCGTTGCACAGCAAGTAACGCCATCTACCAGATAGTTTGAAGAATATCATGGATTGACCAACGTGCCTCTATGGCGAACATTCCCCGGTCTACCCTAATGATCTTAAAAGTAAAAAAAGTTATTATATTGTACTGTTTTATAAGAAGCATTCGATGTTTATCTTAAAAATTACACCTAATATCACAACTGCGATAGATTATTTTTACGCTGATAACACACCTAATGAGAAAATGATTAACCAAAATTTAATAAAATTGATTTTTTATGGTTCACTGTAGGACAGCCGTACTGAAGTAAAAGTAGATAGGATAGATACAGCCCAATTTCCTATGTGATTACAGGTTTCCCTGGTGTGAAATACATTGTTAAAAATCGGCAAAATTGACTGCATAGTCACTCCACCACTTCTATAGAATATCTCTATTCTGACCAATGAGAATGCTCCATGACTTCGTCAAGTAATTGTTTCTATAAAAGCGGTGGGGTGACTATGCAGCAAATGCTACAGAATTTTTACACTGTAGGATAATAAAGTTTTTTGTTTTACTACATGAAGTTGTACTTAAGTTGAACATACGTTGGACAGGTTAAACACAATTTTATTTTTGTTTATATCCTCACATGGTACAGAAAAACGTAGCTAAATTGAAATAAAATGATTTTGTATGTTTTGCTACTAAACTTCAGAAGAAGCTTCAGCATAGTCAAATTTATAATTTATTAAAGAAAAATCTCACATGATTTGCTCTTTATGCTTTTAGAGCCCCTATGGAAGAAAATTGTGTAAATAAATTTAAATATAGTTTTCTCTGTTTTCTCCCATAACAACCATACTCCAAATAAAAATTAGATAGAACAGTCTAAACTCAGCCTTCTTTTACGGCGATAAAGTACCGTAGTGGAATAGAGTATCCTATTTTTATAAAAAATGATCTGTTATGTTTTACTGTATAAGGTCGGTTTTTTAAAATGTTGCACAGATTGAACGGATTTTTTTTTTTTTATTCCAGAGCCCTTTTCTGGGAAAAAGGTATTAAATCGAAAATAAATTATTTTGTATTTTTAGTTAATGAAATCATTTGCACAAGTGTCTGCCACAATCAAATTTATATTTCATAATTTTTTCACGAGTTATGTTTTACGTTGATAGCACCCGTGGTGAAAAAATGTATAATTTAAAACTTGGATTTTTTTTCAAGTTTTCTCACGTGAAGACATCACTTCAAGTTTATCTAGGATAACAGATATTCAATTCAACTTCCTTTTATGCTTATAACGCCCCCTAGTGACAAGCAGAAGAAATGAATTTATGTAAAATTGATTTTTTATATTTTACTGTATGAAATCATACTGAAATGTTTTAAAAAAATTTCACAGATTCAATGAAATTTATTTTTGTTTATTGTACCTCATTTTGAGAAATAATGTAGATAAATTTAAATTAAATTGATTTTGTATGTATGTTTAATGAAATCTCTAGAATAAGCATAGGTCACGGTCAAATGTATTTTTTATAAAATCTTTCACACGATTGTTTTCACACTGGTAACGCGTCTGTTGGCATATTGCATAACTAAAGTTTTTTAAATAACGAATTTGCAGCACAAAATAAAAATAATAATTTGCGTTAAAAAAAATAATAATAATGGAATCTTTAAATTGAAACCTGTATGGAAGGAAAACTGCTGGATTAAAATTTAGAAAATTTGAAAGCATTACGTAAGTTACCCATATACAAAGAACGCTTTATTTCAGATTTTAAACACAATACAATAATCCCAACATGAGTCAAAAATTAGCCGGGGCCAGAACTCGCAACTGGTATGAGAGCGTATCATACTTTTGTTTTAATCACTAAGATACCGTGGCCGATATCCTAGCTTGGCAATTTCTCACTTTAGACCAGTTGATGTACGTCACCCGCCATCAACCAGACAACACAGAATGGCAGGACAACAATAAATAAATTACTATTCCATCGATACACATTATATATATTTAAGCCCAATTATTTTATGTGTCCTTAAATAAATGTGTTAATGTTATTTTAGGTGTACTTAAATAAATATATACTAGCAGATCTACCCGGCTTCGCTGGTATCAATAATAAGGGTCCTCCCGGGTAAAATACATTAAAATGAAATAATACGGCAATGACAATAACTGAAATTGGTGCATTCCCGCCCACGAATTGTTAAAAGACCAATAAGAAAAATAAGTAAAGTAGTCTTAATTGCGTCTACTACTATACCATAATAATATATATTCCAAACCAATGTCACAACATATATTAAGGTACAATTATTTGCTTAAAAGCGTCGTTTAAATTAAAAAAAAACATTAAAAATATTAAAAATTTACATATTTCGACTCTTTCATTGAGTCATATTCAGAATATACAAAAAAAGTACAAACACAATGCCAACTGTGACATTATACTAATGATGCCAACGGCCTAACCCATAAATTTTGCGTTTACTGAAATTTTTCTTAACTTGTGAACATCATACAATTTTGTTTTTCACACTGTCGAATAGAAAAAAGTTCTGTCAAATTAAATTTATTTGAAAATTGTATCTCAATTTTTTCATGTGAATGGATTTTAAAGTAATTTTCAATCATGGATATTTTTTATTTTGCATGCAGCCAGGAATGAGATTTCTGCGTTTTTGCACACCAGTGTTTTGTTAGAGAAAATGATATTTCATTTAATCGGAACACTTTTGCGATTTAACAGAACAACATTTTATCTAAGAAGATAACAGCGTGCAAAAACGCGGAAATCTCATCCCTACATGCAGCCCAATTACGAAAGATATACCTGTTTCCTCTTAATGCAATATTATAAAGTAAAGACATTGCTATGAGTAACTCTAGCATCATATTGTTGGTGGCAACAACCTAATCCAACTATAAATTTAACTTTTACTGCAATTTGACCATTAAACATCGCACATTTGATTATTCCAACGTCTAATAGAATACAAAAAGCACTTTCCGTAATATTTCCTTGAAAAGCTTATCTCAGTTTACAGATTGTTTATCCATTTTAAATTAATTTTCAATCACGGAGATATTTTTAAATATACCTGCAACCCAATTAAGAAAGATATATCCGTTTGCTATTAATGCAATATTATGTAGAAAAGACATATCTATGAGTAACGCCTAGCATCATATTGTTGGTGGCAACAACCTAACCGTACCATAAATTACGCTTTTACTGCAATTTGATCTCTAAATATCATGCATCCGATTATTTCAACGTCTAACAGAAAACAAAAAACACTTTCCGTAATTTGTTTGAAAAGTTTATCTCAACTTACAGATTTTTTTATGTTTTTTAAAGTAATTTTCAACGTTGATTTTTTAAAAATATGTCTGTAACCCAGTTACAAAAGATTAACTTAATTGCTCAAAAACATTATAAATAAATCAATATTTGTTTGTTTTCGCGTACTTTTACATAACTAAATTGGCAAATTTCAGTATTTGTTCGTTTTCGTGTGGGAATCTCATTCCTGCTATTTATAACTTGTTCTTCTGAAATAATTTTAATTCAACTTGCACTATTAGTTTTTCAATTAAGATTTTGGTGCATAACATTGTTATATGCTGATTAGTCATGGAATTATAGGGGAAAATTCCATAATCATGTGGACGATTACGAAAGATTAGTCTTTTTAAAAATTCTGAATGAATTTCATTGGAACTTGTATTGTTTGTTAGATAATTTTACACGGATGTTTTTAAAATATTACATATAGTTTTACGTCGCTTTGTTATAAAATTATAGAAGAAATTTCAATAGTCAGGTGAGCCCGATTAAAAAAGATTAGCCTTTTTTAAAAGTTCTACTGGACAGATTTTGATGAAATTTGCACTATTAAATTGCACCCAAATTTCTCGAATAGTATATATCATTTTATTGTAGATGCTTTCCCACACAACACATACGTCCAGATTATATTCAGTTTTCATCTACTATTTCCGAAATACGTCTATATATGTAATTTGGACGTATACAGCCAGCTAAAATACGTTCAGAATTTGTTGAATGTTTGACATAGACGTAACTACGAAATAACTACAAAATATGGACACCAGTTTAAGAACATAAATTGGATGAAAACGCAACTAATCCAATTTTCGTCAACTCCCAAACTAAACCTTCACCTGTTTGTCCAATTTTCTGTTTTAATAACTTAAACTGGATGGAAACAGTACTAGTCTAATTTTCGTTAATTCCGGGACAAAAACCTGACCTCGTCATGTACGGACATAATCTGGACAAAAACTTAACCTATCAACCGCCATCTTAAAATGGCGGCATATACAGACTTAGGCCTCATTGACCGAAACTTGTATTATTTATTTTTGTTTGTTTTATTAATTTTTTATACAGCTTTCAACAAGTAAAGAATTTAATGCATTGTTTATTTACCAGAATATCACTTTGTGGAGTTACGCTCCGCATCAATCAATCAACGTGCGGAAGATTTGTTTATCTCATCGCGGAAATCAAAGCCATGCGGAAATAGTGAAAATGAGTGTGAATGCAGGTAAGTAAATTGACTTTGTTTTCTAGATTTATTGTGTTTGTGTGCATACTTTACATAAAAAATTTCTGTCACGATTTTGTGTTTTGTTATTTATTTGATTTATCAATAGTTTTGACTTTAGTCTGGACTTTTTGGAGAGATCAGCGTTTGATTACGTAAATAAGAATGCTTTGTTTACATGATTTTTCTCGGTCATAATGCAGTTTTATAAAACTAAAAAAAAAACATTTATTGGGTTGAAACGAATTTTACATTGATTTAGGGGCATATTAAAAAAAAAAATTCTTTGACAATTAATATATTATGTGTTGCAAGTACGTAATTTCTAAGAACTTCCCATTTGATAGCAACTTCTTTTTTTGACTGATTTAAATTTATGTAATATCGAGTTCTTACTAAGACACCAAACTTTTTATATTTTAAATTTTCTAGTGCTCTAATGAAAGATCATTACTCAAATGTTATTCATTCATTATCATATTGTAATGTGAACTTATTTACTTAATACTAATAATTTTAAAAGAAAGTCTGAATTATTTTGCTGAACAACATGAATTGTTATATTATTGTGTGCATGAAAAATGTATGAGGAATTTTTACTAGTATGTTCTAGATACAACTGAAGGTTCATTTCACAATTTTTAAAAAGGACAGGATGCATTTTGCCAATTTTAGAATAAGCAGGGTGCTGTGCCGTTAAATGATGGCCTAAAAGAAACAGTACTACTAATGCTCGTATATATGTGCCTTATATGTATCATTATATGCATATTATTTACTTCTTGGATGCCATTTATACATTTTATATCATATTTATATTATATAGGGCTGAAACTAGGGGAGTACAGAGAAGCAGAGGGGGTATGTGCCAGGGTTGCAAAAATGCCGGCTAAAATTTAAAAAAGCCACGCCGGTGGCTTTTATTGGTTTTAACCAGCTTTTTTTTGGCCAAAATTAGCTTTTATACAGTGAAGCATTTTAATTATAAATGACACATTTTTATGTGTTTTTTAATTAGTTTTAAAGGCATTTAATTGAGGTAGAAATCAATATAACCCAATTTTTCAATATAATGAAGACATTAATATTGGAATCAAATGCCTTACCAATTGTTTTCTCTGGTTTACACTGACCTTAACACTGTTCCATTTTTTTAATTGTTCTCTTTATTTTATGCACACTTACATGTACTAAAATTTCCTCAAATGTTACATTCTTCCTAATTTCTCTTTCAACATTGTTCATTCTACGATTTTAATCTGTCCGTATGGACATATCTGGAATAAGTTATATAACAGCTTAGTAGCAGAAAAACTTTTTACTATATCATTTTTATAAGTTAGAATATCAATTGTTTATTAGTGAGTGTTTGTTCTCAAGTATTATATAAGATAATTTCAGTTATTAAATACATATGTGCTATTTAGTTTTAATCAATTTTAAAAGTAAATATCAGTATGTAAGAATATTTCTATTTTGATGTGTGATATTTTCTTATTCTTTCATATAATCTGTAAACTGTGTGGTATGTGTAGAACTATGATAAATAATTCCAAACCAATACTTTGGAGTCTAATTTAATATATTCTTCTGAATATTTATAATTTTTTTTCTGACATAATGCCTTCACAGTTGCATTCTAGCAGTTATAAGGACTTATTTATTTGACAAAATTTAATAGAAATTTATATTTTTTTAGTAGAAAATATTTATAAATGTATTAAAAATAAATTAATCCAAATTTTATATGAATTATCTATAGACCACCTTTTGAAAAATAAAAGCTGGCTTTTTTTAAGTGGCTAAAACCAAAAAAAGCCGGCCTGCTTTTTTTGGCCTGGCTAAAAGCCGGCAACCCTGGTATGTGCTCCGGGTGCCAGAACGAAAGGCGAAGGGGGGGGGGGGCACCAAATGAAGATTTTGTTTGTCGTTTCATACAAAAATGCAGGGATCTGTTTAGGAAGAAACTGGTCCTTTAAAGGACCCTTCACAAAACTTTTCACCTTAAAAAAGGACCCTTCACAAAATTCCTTGTCTTTAAAAATAGGCCTTTTACAAAATTTTTTAGCTGAAAACTAAAACTTTCCCAAATTTAATCATTTAAAAGTGAAATCTGGCCTGTCACTTTTACATATATAAAGAAAATATATGTATTTTACATGCCTATATCTTCTTAAAAACATATAAAAAAGAACCTGAATATAATGATAATTTTTAATTCACAAAATTAAGACTAGATTTTTCACAAATGTAAAAAAACTGTTCACAATTTAACAAAAACAGGACCCTGAGAGAAGTCTGGACAGATCCCTGAAATGTATATATCCCCAAAGCAGAATACTTTGCAATGTTCTGCTACAAACTTCGTCTGAACAAAAATGTTCTGTGGGAATTTAAAAAAAGAAAGTCGCAGGGATTTTTTCTTAATACATGAAGAAGTGCAATGGCATCTTTTATAGGAATGCAAAATACATTTTGTAAAACGCTGACATACTCAACCGAAAGAAACTATTGGCAAATTTTATGATTTTACTGTGGTCAAATGATGAATTTCACTGTTTTTTCCGACAATCAATTGATTTTCGCAATATTTCAGAATTTTCCCTCTGTCAACTGGCGAATTTGACGTTTTTTTCTCGGACCCAATCATCAAATTTTGCGACTTTTTTTCCCACAACTGGTTGAAGAATTTCGAGATATTTTCTACAATTCACTGACAAATTTTGAGATTTTTAACTGCAACTGGTGGTTGAATTTTGCGATATTTTTCTTTGACCGTTTGGTAAAAATCATATTTTTTTTCACATGACTGATCCATGAATTTCATGTTTTTTACCACCAACTGATTGGCAAATGTTTCAACTTTTTCTTGCTACAGATTGGTTGGTTGGTTGGTTGATTTTTTGACGGCCGATTATCTACACGAGGGATATAGGCCGGGGGGGAGTGCCCTCCGTGGGGGTCTTTCTAAGGGAACCTAATCCGTATTTACACATGGAAAATCCATGGCTCGAAGAAAACCACGGAAACTCCGAACGATTAGGCCGACGGGCGCGATTGGGATCGAACCCAGCACTTCCCGTCTACCATCTTCGAGGGCAGAACCTCTCGGCCACTGGTGGGGCGCTACAGATTGGAAACAATCATCGTTTTTTTTCATGACTGATCAAAGAATTTTGTGGTTTTTCTGACATTTTTTTTTTTTTTTTACACGTGACTGATTCGAATTTCATTATATTTTCTTTTTATCGATTTGCAATTTTTTTCTCTTTTTCTTGCGACTGATTGAATCAACGAATTTCTGATTTGTTTAAAAGATCAACTAAAGGATTTTGCAATTTTTTAGCCGCGACCAATGGGCAATTTTTGCGATATTTACTTTCTACTTATTAGCAAACTTTGTCGGGTTTTTTGCGACCGATTGGCAAAAATTGTGGATTTTTCCATGACTGGTCGATGAATTTACAATTTTTGATGATTTTCACAGGCCGTTTTCACGACAGATTGGGGAATTTTGAAAAATTTTCCTTGTACCGATAAGCAAATTTTGCAGTAGCTTCTTGCAACCAATTTTAGAAAATGATACATTTTCTCTACTACTGATCAACGAATTTTGCAGCTTTTCTGACGAGAGACTGATGAATTTCACAATAGTTTCTTTCTACTGATTAGCAATTTTTTCCGCTTTTTCTTGCGAACGATTGGTAAAAATCTCGTTTTTTTTTTTTTTTGTGCAACTGATTGACTAATTTTGCATTCTACCCACGACAGATCAGTGAATCCCGCAATATTTTCTTTCGGTCAATTGGAAAACTTCGTCGCTTTTTTGAGACTCATCGGCCAAATCTCGAAGGGGGGGGGGGGGGGGGTTGCACGACTGATCAATGAATTTCCTATTTTTCCTGACAATCCGCTGACGATTTTTTTTTTTTTAATACCTGTGACCAATTTTTAAATTTCGCAATATTTTTCTTGAACCAATAGGCAAATTTTTGTGGCTTTTTCTTGAGACCACTTAGAGAAAATCGTGAATTTTTTCTGCTACTGATCTATGAATTTCGCAGTTTCTTCCGACGATCTACTGACGAATTTCGCAATTTTTTAAACAGCGACAGATTTGCAAATTTCCTGATTTTTTTTTTCTTGTATCATAGGCAAATTTTGAGGCTTTTTCTTGAGACCGATTAGAGAAAATCATGGGGGTTTTTTCGCAGTTTTCTTCCTTGGTGCACTGACAAATTTCCAGGTTTTTATCTGTAACTGATTGGCGAAAATCGTGGATTTTTTTCCTGCAACTGTTTGTTGAATTTTGTGTTTTCCCACAACAGGCGGAAGAATTTCATGATTTGTTCTCCATGATAAACTGACGAATTGCACAAGTTTTTCATATGACCAGTTGTCATTTCACAATCTTTTTAAATGAAGAATTTGGCGATATATTTTTTTTTTCAGCCATTGAGTGCAAATTTCACAATTTTTCCTAAGACTGAATGGTGAATTTTCTTGAAAATGAGGATTTGAAATGTTTTGTGATGTACATTACATTTATAAGCATATTCTGCTTTGATGATATATATATACATATATATGAAATAAAAAGAAACTTGCAAGCTGATGTTAAACCTATGGAAGCATTGTTTTCAAATTTGTGAAAGTAACTTTATATATATATATATAAAATCTACAACCAAAATTGATAAAGTAAACACTAGCCCGGTTAGAATTGAATCCTCAGCTATTCTAAGCAAGGCAAAAAATCATTTAAAACTATTAATATGCAAGTGAGAAATTTTAAAAAGAACGCTCCCAGAGGTTTAACATTAGCATTCCAAACTTCTACGTGTGACTAGTGTAGGCTCTAAATGCTCAAGCTAATGTTAATCCTATGGGAGCATTGTTTAGATACATCTTGCTAGCATTTTAATTATTATTAAATGATTTTTTTTTTTTTTTTGCATAGATTACCTGCGGTCGATAATTTTTATTGTGCATGAGGAGGAGGGGTGGGGGAGGGGCGTCAAAATCCATGTTTGCTCTAGGCGAACCTAGGCAAAAAAAAGCCTAGTTTCGGCCCTGATATTATCTGTCACATTTGACTATAACTGGGCCATATGTGTCACAAAATGTTATAGTTAAAAACATCTTAATGTTATTTTAATGTCATATTATGCTTTATAATGTCGCGATAAATCCTGGTTGATTGGTGATTCATTCTTGTAATAATGAATAATGTAATGGTGTAATAATGTAATTTTATGTTATGAAACATTCAGGGTTCGTTGATATACACTGCTCAAAACAATTAAAGGATATTGCAGTTTTAGGTGGATTTTGTATCTGGTAAACTGTTTAGCTGATTGATACATGGTCGACAGACATAGTAGGTTATATGAGAATAAATTACACATGTTTGGCAGAAAAAAATGCATTTTATTGCGCATTTGTGTACTAAAGGAAAAAAACACAATTTGTGCATATGAGAAAAAAAGAATAAGAAAAGGTGTTTTCTTCAAAGAAAATCATTTTCAGTAGGGGGTATGGTTTCCACGGGCGGCCAGCAACGTTGAACACCTTTGAGGCATGGACTCAATGAGGCTATTAATGACGAGTTGGGGTATTCTGCCCCACTCTTCCAGAAGAGCTCTTTCCAGTTCTTGGAGAGTTTGTGGGGGTTGTTGGCGGCCAGAAACTCGTCTTCCTAGAGCGTCCCAAACGTGCTCGATTGGATTCATGTCTGGAGAACACGCTGGCCATTCCATTTGAACGATTCCTTCCTCAAAAAGGAAATCCTCCACCAGGTTTGCACGATGTGGCCTGCAGTTATCGTCCATTAAAATGAAGTTATCTCCGATTGCTGCAGCGTAAGGGACTACAATAGGTCTGAGGATCTCATCCCTATATCGGCGATCAGTCAGAACTCCATCTTGAATGATGTAGAGGTCAGTGCGCCCGTCAATGGAGATGCCACCATACACCAACACTCCTCCACCGCCAAATCTGACACTTTCGTGCACGAACGCAGGATTATTCCTACTGCCACGGTCCCTCCAGATGAAAATACGCCTATTATCCGGATGCACAGAAAAACGGGACTCGTCAGAAAACAGAATATTGCTCCATTCATTTATCCTCCAGTTGACATGCTCGGTGGTCCACTCCCTGCGGTTGCGACGATGCCTTGATGTTAATCTAACACATACCATCGGTCGGCGAGCATACACACCTACAGCATGGAGCCGGTTTCGGACAGTCTGAGTTGAAATCGTGGTGCCTGTAGCCGAGTGAAGGTGTTGTTGGAGAAGAGTAGCGTTCATGGTTCGGTGTCTCTAAGCTGTTAACGCTAAATACCGATCTTCATTGGGCGTTGTTGCCCGTCTACGACCTTGCCCTGGTCTTCGGCCTGCACATCTACTCTCCAAAAAACGGTTCCAGATCCTGGAAATGACACTTTGTGACACTCCAATGGCTTGTGCTACTTCGGCTTGAGTTTGGCCCCCTTCTAACCTACCAACAATTCTCAAAGCTTCTGAATCTGTCAAATGACTTCGCTGAGACATCGTACTCATCGAAACAAAGCAATCACTGAATGTCGATCATCCTTGTCTTCATTCTCTTTTATCCAGTTGAAAGTCAAATTTCATTTGCTGCCGCTGAAGCAACGTTTTTGACGTCGAACTCAAAATTTGCATACTCCACAGTTTGAAAACTAGAAAAATTTGCATTTGTGATTCTCTTCTTCTATTTTCGGCAAAAAAAATTTCGTTTATATCTTTATTTTATATAAAACTTCAAATATCCTTTAATTGTTTTGAGCAGTGTAACATATCTTGATATATATTCGATTTTTTAAAATATCAAGATTTTTGATATTTTCAAATTCTTTACATTTATTTTCAAAATATCAAGATGTTTGATAGTTTGTATATTGATATTTATTTTTAAAATATCACCGTGCAAGGTAATTTTGATACTTTTCACATTCAAACCAAGTGTAAATGAAATTTTCACCTGTTATTTCACCAGTTGACAAATTTTGTGGGTTTTTTTATTTCCTTATGACCGATTGGTGAAATTCGCAGGGATTTTTTAAAATTTTTGCAGAAGTTTGCAGATCTTTTTTGTGACTAATCCACAAATTTCATGATTTTCTTTTACATGAACAGTTGGTGAATTTCTGAATTTTTCCCTTTGACTTACTGGCAAAACTCTCAAGGTTTTTTTTTTTTATGCGATAAATCGATGGATGAGTATCTTGATTTTTTTTTCATGCATCTGATATATTTCACGTTACTTCCCTGAAACCAAATAATTAAATTAATATTTCTTATAATCAATAGATATAAAATAATTAAAATGAGCCACTAGGTGCATAAAGGGCTGCCGACTCCTGCCAAATTGGCCTGGAGTCAACACTATCTTTACATTACTGAGTAGCTATGTTCTTTTATAGTACAATGCACATAAAACATTTGTTGTGGAAAGCACATTTATCAGGTGCTAATTTCTTTTGTGAACAAGACAATTGATCTATGCTTGATTCTCGATCAGAGAAGAAAACAAATTAATCTAATGTTGTTATTTTTTTATGTGTGTGTGCATGAGTTAAAGTAATCACAATATTTGCAAAATTCATGCATTTTAAAATTGCTTTAAAATAAGATTATACTGGATCCACTCATTTTTTTTCCTTCTTTTTCACCCAGTAGATACAAGCTTCTTGTCTTTGGAAAAACAACTGTTTTGTGGATATATATCATTATTGATTGAATAAAAGGTGACTCAGTAGGACTCAACTCTTTTCAAACAGGATTTAACTTTGAATAAGGTAAATTTTCAGTTAAAGTCCATAAATGCTGTTATTAAATAAATTTTCAATTTATATCTCTGTGGGTATTTGATTTTACAATTGTCAGCTTGCATAAAAAATGAATAATGTGGTACTTTTATGTTAGCCAGGTGCAAATTATGTTAACAGAATTTGTTTTTTCTTTGCCAGTAGCAACTTTTTTTTCCACATAGTAAATATTAGAAACAACGATTAGAAATTGAAATAAAATGTTTTGGTTTGTGTTATTGTTTCTTATTAAACCTTTGTACTTCAACTGTAATGATGAGTGAAAAAAAAATTTTTTGTTTTATTTTATTTATTATTTACAACTCCGTTTAAATATTTTTTTTTATATCCCTAATCTCTTTTCTTATATTCTGTTACTATATAACACCATCTGTGTGTGAATGTGTCTATCTATCTACTATAAATTCTAATATGATATTATGTTTAAATTTTTTGATTGAGATAAGAAAGAACTATTTAAATTAAAATTATTCAATTTTGTGGCGGGCAGCATTACCCGCTTACAGCGCAGTGTATAATCTCAGTTTCGGAAAACATATATTTATAACTCATAAAAATTTCTGTTTGGAGAATAAACAGTATATTTTTTACGGTTAAATTGAAATATATTGGAAGTTAGTATTAAAAAAAAAAAATTGCAAGCATTTCCATTTTTATATAATATTTTAATGCCAATATTTTATGTAGTCCTTGGATACGTAAATTAAAAAACATAAAACAATTTTACATGCCTGGGGGTTGGGATTTCAGCAGGTGTAGCGTGCCTGAATTTTAAGGTTTAGCCCACAAACTAATAAAAATGTTGATATTAAAAATAATTGTTTAAAATTGTGAGAGTGAATAGTTAAATGTAATGCAATTATAAAAGTTCAGGGATGGCAAACCTTTTCACATTCGCATGCCAAAGGCTTCCAAAAATATATTTTATGTAACTGTAATGTGCCAACGACACCCCCCCCCCCCTGCCTTATAAAAAAATAATCAATAAACAGTAATGAATCAAAATTACTTGTAATTAGGGATGGGACAAATAGTGATGTGGCCAAATAACCGAATACTGAATATTCGGCAGCCTAATACCAAGTTTCTTTTCCAACAAAGAAAATAACTTTTGATTATATATACATACATAGTTTAAAATTTTAAAATGGAAAAAAGAATTAAAAACAAATTTATGTTTTATTAATAATCTGTTTAAATTTCTTTATTACTTGATTTAGGGTGAAACCCCCAGTAACTGACACATTAAAAATTATTCTTCAAATCACTATTACAAAATTTTAAATCCATTCTACCTTTTTTTTTTTTTTTGAATGGATGGTAGAAATACATTTAAAAATTACTGTTGATAAAATTTTGAAAAATTATATATTGTATTATTAAAAATAAATGTTTTTCATAAATATGGTGAATAACTTCAGTAACTGACATAACCCCATTTTGAAAAAACCAATAACTGACACAAAATGAGCCAGTGTTTCACACTTTACTTGCAACAAAAAAAAAAAAAAAAAATATGCTTTAAAAATACTTTAATATTTATTATAAAAACAAATTAATTAAACTTTATTTATAT
The DNA here is from genome assembly GCA_963932465.1 of Maratus speciosus. Taxonomy (NCBI): domain Eukaryota; kingdom Metazoa; phylum Arthropoda; class Arachnida; order Araneae; family Salticidae; genus Maratus; species Maratus speciosus. The sequence goes on from OZ010793.1 coordinate 358,949,640, forward strand.
ATGATATCAATATCATACTACAGATGTGTCTCTCTTTTCATGTTTTAAATTATTAGTAATGCAAGTATTCAATAACTGACATTTATGCACCTGTAAACTGACAAATGGTGTTAGGCTCTGATAGGACAACTTAAAATGTAATGGTGTTGATTACAAGATAAATTTATTATGTTTTTTTTGTTTTGTTTTTTAAGCAGTTCAAAAAGATTTCAACTTTCTTTAATATTACCAATAATTAACTCCTCTGTCGGAGACTGGTGAAAAGAAATTGATTCACTCACCGTATAACGGCTTTACCGTTATATATTTATTATTCCTCCTCTCCCCTCAAAAAAATCAACTTTTAACCTTACTGAATTATTATAAATTGTCATTATTCTCCCCCCCCCCCTCAAATAAAATATTTAGTTCAAATTTGACATTTTATACTTAATTTCTTATGGCTTTAGTCATTCTCTTCCCCCCCCCCCCTCTCACTACTGTAAGTTCCACTTTTACTTTTTAAAGCTCTTTTTAAATGCAGACATCATTTTATCTCGGTTCCTTTTTCTGTCTTTCAAATTCACACGGACAGAAATAGATCTTAACCGCAGCTATTTTCCCTAGACATGAAATAGAAAAATAAAATACAAATGAATGTCTCTTCGCCTTGCAGCCGACGATATCTAATGCATATTTTCCCAGCCTCTGGGCTTGCATTAGTATTCAATTCTCACCCTTGTACTTTGTCGGATACAAACCATATGCCCATTGCTGACTAATTTGCAGCTGTAGTTAGATCTGTAATGTGCATATAAAAATCACGTGTTCCTATTCCTTTAAGCCTCCCTGCTTACCGCTGGAATGTTATTTAGTGTAACCCTAAAGGGGCCTGCCATGGCATAGTTTTTAACTCAATGTAAAACTCCATGATTGTTTTGTCTATCCAATTTGTTTTACGCCAAACATCATACATATGGTTGACTAATGTTCGCCAATCTGTAAGTGTTGGTAACAAAATCTCAGGCACTCTTGCTCCTGACGTTGAGCCATGTAAACCAAAATCAAGCCCCGCTGTGGGGCGTCTGCCCATTCGGCAGTTATTGAAACTCTCCCCGTACTTCTGTATTTTCACGGCCCCTTCCTTAAAAGTTCTTTACAATAAATGTAAGTCTCCTAAAGTATTGTGTTGGAGTTTCTTTTATTCATTCATGAATCTGGCAATTCAATTCACCTTTACACACCGGCCTTCCCAGTTCAGAGGTGAAATGTTTCAATGCTGCAGAATTGCCGTTCATAGTAGCATAAATAACCAGCAAACATGCAACACAATTTACTTTTGCATTCATAGAGACCACTATCAGTGGAAAATTGGATAACTAAATTTAAGTAAATTTGAATTTTTTGTTTTTATTATGGATTTTAGTTACATCACAAATTGTGATGCAATACCCTATATATCAAACCCTAATTAATTTTGTAATACATTCCTCTGAATTGCAGTAGTTATAAAACTTGATATATTAAAAAAATCATAATTTGCAGAACAAAAAAAAAAAAAAAAAAAAAAAAAGTTTATTTCATGCATTGTATAGTCCCAAGAAGGGATAGATATTAGAATTTTTCTTCTACTGCTTCTACAGTAAATGTTAAAGTTTTGCCACAAATATGTTTAAACCAATTGAACTTAAAGAAATAAAAATAAAATTCGAACAATATGATACTTAAACTAATCTAAAAACTTACATTCCATTCGAATAAAATGGAAATAAAGCTGAGACTTTTTTAAAGGTTTGCATTTTCCATGTATCTTTGTAATTTAAGTTTTTAGGGTAGTTTAAGTATCCTATTGTTCGAATTTTATTTTTTTAAATTCATTTGGTTTAAACATATTTTTTGCAAGACTTTAACATTAACTGTAGAAGCAGCTGAAGAAAAATTATAATACAGGACTTCCTCAAATCTGCAACCGCCTAAAATCCGCACATCATCGCAGATGTAAACAATGAAAATTTCAGTTAAGCTGTAGAGGCAAAGTAACAGGATTTTTTAGTTTTATATAATTTCGTATGTATTTTAATATGTAATTCTCGATAATATGATGAGACTAAACTCGTTGTTTTTCATGAAGGAAATAAAAATTTATTACTGAAAAAAAAAAGAAGGATATTGCTGATATCACTGCTAGTCAGCCTTTTAACCAAATATATATATGTATTAATTTTTTTTATAGTTATTAACACTGGCAAACCTGAAATAAAACTTCCTTACTTTTTGATTTTGATGTGAATTAATAGGGTTACCTTTATGAGGAAAGTGTCATTGAATGATTCAAGGAAAATGTATTTCATTTTTTATTGCATGTTTAATTATACATTATTAATTATTTATTTGACCTTTACCTTTAATAATTTAATCATTTTTTAATTATATTACTTTTTATCATTTTAGTTTATTACTTTACTTAATTATTTTAATATTTTGCTTTAATTCAAACATCCATTATACATTTGATTGCATTATTACATTCAAATTATTGTCTAAAAAATGTTAACAAACCAGAAATCCACAAAATTCTGAAATCTGCACAACCTTTGGTCTCAAGCTGCACGGATTTGAGCGAATCTACTGTATCTATCCCTTCTCGAGCATAAACAATGTGTAAAATAATTTTTTTTTTTTTGTTCTGCAAATTATGTTTTTGTTTAAAGATATATATGACTGATATATGATATAAATATTTACTTATATGGCTCATATATGAGCATTTGGCTTATACATATTGTGCATGATGTATATATAAGCTTGGTGATGATCTTTAGCAAGTTTGAAACTGCTACCTTGACATAATTGTAATTGAGGAGGCTGCTATAATGAGAAAGCACCAAATTTTATTTGATTTTTCTTTTTTTATCCTTACTTTATATAAATATAGATCTTTAAATACTCAAAATAAAGGACACAGTTGAACATTATAAAGTACTTGACTTTTATGTATTTTGTAAACATTGCATCAGTAGTTGTTTGTTTAAAAAAAAAAAAAAAAAAAAAAAAAAAAAAAATGATAAATAAATTAAATTAAACACTGGCTAGTAATTTTTAAAAATACATAAATGTTTTTTTAAATATCATTCAAAGCTGGATGAAAAAACTTCATTTTATTATGAAATAATACAAGATGTCTGATGATGCTACCTGTAAGCAAAAATTAAAACTAAAATTAAATTATTTTTAATTTGCATCTAACGTTATGAATTATTGATATGTGCTATTAAATACAATCCATCTTTTCATTTTAATGAATTATTATTCTTTTTATTTATAGGCTTTGAAGCTGCTGTCTGTTAAATATAATGAAAATAAGTCTGAGAAGCATTAACGTAGAACAGAGTTTTCCCCAAACAGTTTCCTCAGGATCATCCTGCCTACTTTATAGTAATGAAATATAGCATCCTTTTTGCCTTTAATGAAAAATATATTTTATATATGAATTGTAAAAAGAAAATATTGTTGTCAACAAGAGCCAGATTGGAAAATAAATAAATAAAACTTCATTTTTGAAAGTATTTCTTGCATCTTTATTGTATATTCCTTTATAACAATGATAATATATGTACTCTGTTCACTAAAGATTTTGAATAATTTTAAACTAAAAGTTTGTACATAATTTTTAACCATATTTTATGCATGAAAATATTTGATAAATTTCATTTTTAATGCTTAAGCAAAGTTTAAATAAACTTTGATTTCAAAACATTACTTAAATACACTGAATGTATTGTTTTTGTTATTTTATAATATACTACAAATAATCAGGTTAATCTGAAATACATTTGATAATTTACATATTTAATTGTACAAAATGTAAATTCATTTATAAATGATTATTCAATATTTAATTGAATATATGATATTTAATTAAGAGCACAGATTAAATTTTTAGACTTAGTTTGGTGATAACATAAATAAAAATCAGTATTTAAATGAATAAGTTTTGGTGATATACTAAATTTTGTACTAGTACTCTTATCTTTGCTTTACAATAATATATAGTGTATAACAATATGCAATAATATTTTAAATTTACCCCCCCCCCCTCTCCCAATGGCTTTTCAAAAGAATTTTTCTTTTAGTCAGTCTTGTAAACACTAACTCCCTAACACTATTTCACAAAGTTAGCTTAAACTGATTGATATAATTAAAAATATATTTTTTGAAAGCTATTTATAATGTATATGAAACCATTTTACTGATATTGTATTCTGGCATGTAACACATACGTATACTGTTAGATTTAATTTTTGTATTTTTTATTATAATCGCCATATGTTGTGCAGATTGTTGTTTGATTATTTGCAAAAACTTTCATGAGATACATAGTGAAAAATAAGATGTAAATTATTTTTAAGTACAATACTATTATTTTTCATGTACTCTAATAGCAACATTTTTTAAATATAAATCACATGTTGATTAAATCAAAAGTCTTAGTTCTTATGATCATATTTTTTATAATTTATTTTTAAAATTGATGCATAATGTGCACCTATAAATTTTGATAATTTTTCTTCTATCAAAAGTTATTGTTACATACCAGAATATACAGTATGTATTTTTACATTAATCAGTGAAAAGTCAATTACTAAAATAAATGAAATGGAACTATTTTTTTTATTTTTTTTTAATAATCCATGCATGAGTAATGGAAGGTTAATCTTGCAGTCCAGGGATATATATATATATATTTTACATAAGGGAGTAGGTCTGCATATGAAAAACAAAGTTTGCGCTCGTATTACATTTTAAATTTCTTTAATGATATTTCAAAATATTGTTTGTTATTATTATTAAAAATGTAAAATAATTTTTTTGCACACCTGGCAACAAATGCAAATTTCAGTGTGTAAAACTTTATTCACAATACATAAAAGTTGTTAGGGAATATCGCATTTTCTTCCATGAATTAGCAGCATTGGAAAAACTCAAAATTTTCAATTGCTTTGATACGTTCCATTCTTAAGGGTAACCATCCTTAAAAGGAAAATTATATTCCCTGTTAGAGCTATTTTAATTCAAGTGAAAAAAAAAAAGTGGAGTAGTTGAATTTACAAAGAATTTAAAAGAAAAAATCCATTGTTCACAAAATGTAAAACTTTGCAGTTGACGATATTGTATGCTAATGAATAATATAATAAAATTTCTAAATACAACGGCAAAATTCTACGAGTTCTAGCCATCACTAATTTGATTTTAAAATCTTCATCTGATTTAATTACAGATATATGTTATTAAGCGAAGATTTTCATTAAAAATTAGTGCTAGCTAAAAATTGTAGCAGTTGACAGCTATGCAAATATAGGACCTTTTTAGAAGCATTATCATCACCAATGATAATATAAACGAAAACCAAAATATATGTATATTTTTTCCAGGAGAAATAGTATATAAAATAAAAATGTGAAGAGTAAAAATAGCAGAAATGCATAGATTTCTAGAATCTAGAAATGCACAAAACATAAAAGCCAGTATGCTGGTAGGTATCTTACATTTTTCATTTCCTTATTATCCATAGAAAGTTTCTGATAATGAAATAAGATTGTAAACATTAAAATGTGTCATTTCCTTTTACTAAAATAAATGTTCTGAAATTAGTAAACTATTTTTATGGCATATATATATGCTATAAAAACTGTTTACTATATGAAACCGGTTTTTGTTCAAATTTAAATGCTTTCATTCGGTTCAAACAAAACAAGCACCTGGAACAGAGACCGAATTCATTAACATCACCTGTGCATTTTTTCTCTAAATGAAAGTGATCGGCTTATGTTTAAGCATTCTGAAGTAGCATTTCATTGTATTATGAATTAAAAACTGTATTACTAAAAATTTTCCTCTTTTTTCGTGAAAGAACGTAGTTGTGTTTGGGCCGAATGTAGCGGATTAAAGTCTGGTATAGCCTCTGTTTTTCAAATCATGCTATAGCATATACTTTAGGAATTAATATATTTTCTTTAAAGATCTTAGAAAATTAAAAGTATCATAAAAAAAGTTTATTAGCAATATGTATAAAATATATATGCTTTTACTGATTTATATGAATGAGTCCTGGCAAGGAATTAATTTAAAATATTTAAGTATTTAATATGATTTTTGGGGAAAAAATTCTAAGTAAATTTCTATCAAAATTATTTATATTAAAAACTTTTGTTATTTCAGTTTTTTAATATAACGTCATCCTTGCCTAGGGGAGATAACAGATTCGTCTCATTTTGGTCCAAACTACGTATTTTGGATCAATAAACACATTCAGATTAAGGCTAAAAGGGGTCTATATTTCGTCCAAATGTGGGTGGTGTTTTCGGATGTAATATGGACAAATTTTGGACGCCTATATTACAGCCAAAATTCGTGTGTATTTCGTCCGGATGGAGGTATTTTTTGGACGTAATATGGACAAATTTTGGCTCATCCAAATTTTGTTCATTTTATGTTCATTTTACGCTCATTTCATGGCCCAAAAGACGTACTTCTTACGTAAAGGGGGGTGACATTTGGACGTAATTTGACGAAATTTAGTTGAAGTCCGGAGGACTTTTAGACTTCAACTGGACACGTCCATTCATCCAAATTACGTACTTTAGGCGAAAATTGGACGAATCTGTGTTGTGTGGGTTGTTAGAGAATTAACTGAAATGTTCTATAATCAGGCGAAACCAATGAATGATTAGCCTTTTTAAAAACTTAGATAATTTTTGAGGAATAGTTTTAGTATATTGTATATCCGTCTATCATTCTTTTACCAAATCCTACTGTAAATGATCAACTAAAAAATTAGGCCCTAAACAGCCGAAATTTTGTCTTACACATTAGAAAATATAATAGCGCAGTGATGATCATATCTTTTTCAGCTATACGGAAGGACGTTTGAGATAAAGATAAATATTGCTTTAAAATGGAAGATCAAACTCACTCATATATTTCCTTTAATTAAAGATTTGTTCGAAGAATTTGTCCGCAGCGGGAGAAATGTGCTACTCAGATAAATAAGTGATCGCTAAAACGAACCTGATCGCTAAAACAAAGGAAATAGGAAATAGGAAATAAATTGTAGCAGCCGGTTTTCAGAACCAGTTTGAAATTATATTGACGAAATTGACGTCATATCTAGCAAACGATATTTTATAATTATCTTTTTCCTTAATTGATTTCTTGATATTGAAACGACTTCATTAAAATAGATTTTTTAACATTCAACAAAAGTACTAAGGTCATTTTAAAACATGCTTAGTTAAACTTTTTACATAAATATATAAAAAATGTGCATTTTCTTCTTTGAATGACGTCAATTTCAAAAACAGCAAAAATATAGTGAGACAATCCGAATTTTTATTGACATAAAACAAAGTACTCGAGTAATCAAAATTTTTTTAAGTTATTGAGCAGTTTTTTAGATGTGTGGCAACGGGAAAGAAACTTGAATTTGAATATTTAAAAAGATATATTTCTATAACGTTAAATTATGAATGGTCGTAGAAAAAAGGGATAAATATTGATCTGATGATTTTTTAAAGTAGACAGTGATCTTTTCCACGTTCTAAAACGTATATACAGCAAGTTTCGTGCAAATCCGTCTAAAATTGAAGATGTGTATAAAGGACATACACACAGAGAACGGCTTTTATATATACTAGGGAATCGTACCCGGGCTTCCCGGGTTAAAGAATATAGGTGAAAAAAATTTTTTTTTTTTTTGAAAACTAATAATTTTTTTATGTGCAATAAATTTTTTAGACTGCCCACTTACATTAAAAGAGCATTTTTCATATGGAAAATACGAATTATACAATCAAATAAATTTTTGAAATTTATCAAAAGCGATATTTTCTTGTTAGCCGCATGCTAAGAGTTATTAGACCAAGATTTAGCTACTTACGGCATCCTTTTATATTCTGCTAATTTCAGAGCTTGTCTGTTAAATTTGTGTTTTATTTATATTATATTATTTATTTATTTATAGAGAAGTTTTTTTTTTAAATGTATATTAACCGTAAGAAAATGATGAGCTCTTTATTTTGTTTTAAGAGCAAACGATTAATCTTTCGTAATCGAGCTCCGTTAGATATAGATAAATTGAAAAATATTTCATGCTTTAAAATTGTTTTTAAAACCATAGACAATCAGTAAACTGAGATGAAGTTTGCAAACAAATTCCATTTGAACAAAAAAAATCCTATTTGGTGATCTAAAAATTTAAATTGTACGATTACAAATATGTTAGATTTGTGTTTTTACAATATTATTCTTTTATTTTTTATAAAAGAAGTATTAATTTCGTTAATTTGTCTTTCACAAATATGTTAGATTGGTGGGTTTTTTAATGTTATTCTGTTATTTGTTTATAAAGGAAGCATTAATTTCGTTATGCAAAAATAGTAAAAAACAAATGCTGAAAAATGTTTGTTGTTTTATGTGCAAAATGTTTATTATTATTATGTATTGAAACCGGCACGTGATAAGTAAAACTTAAAAAAAAAAAAAATGCTTAAAATTTATTTTAGAAAATATAATAAATCAGTCAATTAAGATACAGTTTTTAAACAAATTGCATTTGAAAGTAAATATTTCTCCTATGCGATGAAAATTGAAAATGTACGATGGTCAGAAGATTAAAAAATTGCAGTAGCGAAAATTTCAAGACCTAAATTTGATTGTGAAGTGTTGCCATTCACAAAATGACGTCAGCGTTACGCACAGATACGTTTATTCTTTGTAATATAGATACTTAATCAGTAAAACATAATAACGATCAGTTATTAGGATGGATTATCAACTGAGGTTCTTATGCTTGGTATTCTGGAATGAAAAACAGCAATTTTCAACTTTTCAAAAGTTGCATACGCACCTCTCATATCCATCATTTTTTTAAAATTGTATTTTGTTTGATCATTTAAAAATCATTTTAACTCAAAACTTGAATTCACTATTGTCAGCAACATCTTTTATGTGAACAGACGTACCCTTTATTTGATATTCTAATCTCAATTTCGGAGAGTAAAAATTTCCGTAATTTATGTGTTTTAGACGCATTTGTGTTAAAATGTTTAGTTTTATCTAAGAAAATGATCGTTTTCATTTAAATATGACTTCATTTTCACTTAAATAAGCATTTCGCGTAGTGTCTGAAACTTAGTATCAGTACACATGCAGAAGGAAAAACAATAGAGAAAATTTATGAGGAAAAATGCGTTTTTTCAAAAGCAGTATGTCATTTTCCGCTATTATGTCCCTAATATAATATTCTTCTCCTAATGGTATTTTGCGACACTAAACCCTATACAACAATTTTTATCAACAATTTTGAATTTTTATCAGAAAATAGCATGAATAAAGATAAAAATACCTTATTATTTCTCTCTTGTCTGCAATAATGAAAGCAACCTAATTTTAACCATTTTGAAGAAATTTTATAAAATGCTTTTAAAATTAAAATATAAAAGTGGGGCTATTAAAAAAAAGAAAAAAAAACATAGTGTGCTCACATCTACAAATAAAGAGCTTCCCGTTTAAAAAAAAATATTAACAAAATTGGATCAGCAGAAAGATCAGGGCAGATGACTAAAAGGCACGCTTGTGTTTTAAATATATAGATTACATAAAATTAGGAAAAATTAAGCACATTATGCGATTTTGATAAAATTATAGTAGTTTGCCCTAAAGAATAGCATTAAAATTTCATTATTCGAGAGAATTTTGGACAAAAACTTCACGAATATGATATTATTTTAAACTACGAATTATTTGTTCGCTTGTTTAATTCGGCGAAGCAAATCCATCTAGGCGAGAATCATCAATTTCTGTAAAATAAATCGCTATTATTTACATGTCACCTCTCTTCTAGAAAGACACTCTAAATTTTTGTAAAACATTGCGTTTTATCAGTGAGTGATTTCAATTACATTATTTTAAAAAGTGAAGTATTTTCACCTGTGAAGAATTTCAAAACAGCTGGGTTGTGAAAATGACGCACTTCTACAAAACATAATTCAGGTTTAAGAATTAAAATACACGCTTTTTTTTATAAATGACGTCATTTTTATCCGCCAAAGCAATCCACTTTTACAATCCAGTAATTTTTAAATCCAGTGTTTAACTTCGACTATAGAAAAGTATACATATGACGTCATTATCACAGAATAACAGACAATCATCTTGATATAGCCCATATTTTAATTTCAACTTTTTTTTCGGGTTTTATGAAAAAGATGGCAACAAAAGGATACAGTATCTCCTATTTTTGACTATTTTCCGTTCGCTTTCAATAACTTCTAATAGAAATGAGGTACTTTCGTTGCCACGATGAGAAAAATGGTAATAAAAACTACAAAAAAAATTAATATCTCAAAAATAAATTGAAATACAGCTTTCAAACAAATTGCATTTAAAAGAGCATTTTTTTTTCTTATACAACGGTGTAAAAATTTATAATGTGCGATGTTTAGAAGTTAAAAAATGTGCAGTAGCGAAAATTGCAAAACCAAAATTTTATTTCAATTTTCAAAGTGTTGCCATTCGCAAAATGACGTATGCGTTACGCACAGATATGTTTGTCCTTTATAATATAGATAGATATACTACATATAATGCGTATCGATGGAATAGTATAGTCACCGTTGTCTCGTCATGCTGTGTGAAAAACGCTAAAATTGCGTGTAATGCATATTTTCATATTTTTCCAGCGTAAATTTGATAAGATCTTTGCATAAATTGGCAAAGTAACATTTTTGATGTGGTAACTCAAGCGAAATTTCATAAATACAGGTGCGTTAACCCCCACCCCCTCCTCTTCCGAATATTTTAGATCCAAATACATCAGGAATTAGCTCTCAATTAGATCTAATTTGCTCTTTAATATTAGAATTTGCTCCGGTTTTGTTATCGAGATATTAAAATTTCAAATAGGGGGGTGGGGGGGCAAGCACCAACTAGCCCCTCCACATTCGTATTTCGAAATTTGAAAGGTGCCAAAATTTTGCTCTCAATTAGCTTTAATTGGCTCTCTAATATTAAGTTTCCTCATAAGTTTCCTCTGGTATTTTTTTAACGAGATATTCAACTTTATTTAAAGAGGCAACATTAACTTAGCCTATCCCCACTTTCGGGTATCGAAATTTCAAAGATTCCAAAATTTAGTTCTCTCAATTAGTTCTAATTTGCTGTTTAATATTAGGATTTGCTCTGGTTTTTCTCACCGAGATATTGCAATTTCAAGGAATGAATTGATAACGCATGATAAAGGAATATTGTATATATATGTAAATAATAAATATAAATAGGATATGTATGTAAAATAAAGTATATGATGTGTAAATTGTATCATTACTTTTAATGTTATATTGATGTTATCCATTAATAACGTCAATCAAATTTCGTGGGCTTTTTAAACCTCCCTTTCCCTACGTTGCAGGTTTCATACTCACGTGATACCCACTTCTTATTGCGTCACATTTTAAAAACTGCCAGTATAAAACATTTTATGTTAAGCAGCAACAAAAAAGTTTTATACGATGTATTTCACTTACTTGTCATATCACAAAGTGTTGAAATTCAAAGGTAAAACAAAAATATGCCTAATTAAAAAGAATACTACCTATCCTCTTTAATACAAATCTACGAGTTGCTGACGACGGGATTTTCGCTAATCGTTGCCACATATTTATCTCGGAAAATGAAACATTTGAAGTTAGTGAAAAAAATTAATAGCTCGAAAAGTATTTGTCAGAAAATCGTTAAACAAACTGCGTTAGAAAGGTAAAAAATTGTATTGTTCTTGATATAAATTTCAATTCTAGTGATTACGCCGTTTTTCAAATATTGAATATCATAAATTCCCAAATTTCACAACGCAGTACCATAGCGAAAATTTCACGCCTAAAAAGATAATGATATCGACAATGTGTTTTGATGTGTATACTGGCAATAGCACGATTCACAAGACCAATACTCTGGATATATTTTTAAATGGAAACTTTTCGGCACTATTTATTATTCGGGCATTTTAAATGTAGCGCAATTTCCTCTCATTTACTGCTTTTAACGCGTAATGGAACAATGGAACAATAAAGCAGGTGTATGGATTCCCTAGTTGCTTGGCAACTTTACATCCAGGCTAAGAATATATCGTGTTACAATGCAATGGGAGCCATAGAATAAAGAGCGTTTAAACGCGGCTAGTAGCCACGAAAAAGAGAAATTAAAAGCTAAGAAGATAGACAATTTTTAAAAGAAAAAATTGTTAGTATAACTAGTAGAAGAAAAAAAAATGTTCCATATGATCCACATAAATGTCCAGGACAGGCGAAAAAGATACCAAAGGAAGCCCCATAAAAAAAGACTCAATTCAGAGACCATACATTTAATATAACTTGATAAGTAAAAAGTTTAACACAATGAAGAAATGAAAATAAACTAAATTATATACATATTTACAAGAGAGTTTAATTTACTGCAAGGAAAAAAGTAATAAAAATGTAAAAAAAGCTACTATGAGGAAAGTTCTAACTAAAGAAACAGTTAAACGCAAAAGCCGAGGGGAGCAAACGACAGCAAGAAGACGGCGTCCACCCAGTCTAGTAATTTGAGGTGAATAAAACAATAAGAATAAAAAAATAAGAATAATAACATGAGAAGAGCATAAAATACAATTTAAGAAGTTTTTTATATATATATACAAACAGCACAAACAAAAAGAAAGCAAAAAGTTTAACAAATGAAGAGCTTAATCTTCGTTAATGTTGATATGACTTGCAAGTTTAACAAATTCAGTTAATATAACCATCAATTTTTGCATCGGATTATCAAGTTTCTTAGTCTGAGTTGAGATGTTCTTTATACATTTTAGGAATTTAGTGATTTGAATTTTTTTTTTTTTATTTAATTATTATTTCAAGTGTTTTTTTTTTCTTTTTAATATATCCTCGTGTAAGAACATTTTTATAACGTAATTTTCCCAATTATTGCTTTTAACGCATGGTTATTTAATTTTTATTATAAAGTTTTCTTTCTGCTTTTAATAGTAACGTGTAAATACATTTTTAATTGAAAGGAAAAATTATTTGCGCAAATCTACAATTTTACAACAATATAAAAAAATGACTTTCTATAAGTATGAAGTAAATCTTTATTGAAATAACGGAAAAATGAATAAAAACCCACCTCAAAAGTTGTCAAACTAAAAATATTATTGCTATACTGCCCACGCGAAATTTTCCAGTATATCAATTCAAATGATGGTTAAATTGATATGCATAATTTTTGTTCCTATAAAACTCTTTTTTTAATGGAATTATTATAACTGACTTCATATTAAGTATCTCTTAAAATAATTCTTCGGTTTAAAAACTGTCTGTTTCAGCATGTTTATCTAACATTTCTTGATAAAAGTAACAATTTTCATATTTTTATATGAACTGTATTTTTAATATTAGCCTGGAAAGAGCCCTGGACTTTACGGTGGCAGCGTGGGCAGCGTGGACAGCGTTAGTTACTTTTGTATTGAAAGTATTGAAATATTGAAATCGACATTTTTTTTTCGACTTCCGGTTTTCGAAGTATTAACATGCTTTATGGGTCAGAGATCCCTAAGAACATATTTTTTACAAAATGCCTGTCCTTCTGTCCATATGTCCAAGTGTCCTCTTTCTGTCATCGGAAACTGTATAAAGTTATTCATAGAATAGAACAAAAAATTCTGTGTATGTTTTTGGCTGTAGCCTTCAGGTCCTCATTGAATTTGGAAATATCTTGCCAGAAGTGCCGACTGTAGTAGCAATTTTTGTGTTATTTTTAGGTGTGTTCGTAATTATATAAATGCGTAGCACCTATAGTCGTCGTTCAGTTCGTCTGTCCGTCCGCATACAACAGAGCAAAAACTGCCCAACCGAAGGCTCTGAAATTTTAAATATATGATTGTTGCAAAATTTTGTCGAGCCATTTAAAATTTTATGAAAATCGGATGTATAGTTTAATTACAGGGACATTCAAAAGTTTTTCTTTACATTACGGCAAATGGGAAAAAATTATTGCAAGTGCATTTTAATGATGTCACAGTCTTCGGAATGGTCTGAAATTTTAAATATATAATTGTTGCAAAATTCTGTCGAGCCATTTCAGATTTTATGAAAATTGGATGCATAGTTTAATTACAGGGACAGTCAAAAGTTTTCCGTTACATTACGGGCAATGGGAAAAAAATTATTGCAAGTGCATTTTAATGATGTTACAGCCTATGCACTTGTAAAATGCAAAAAAAAAAAAAAAAAAAAAAAAAAAAAAAAAAAAAAAAAAAAAACATTCAGTACAATATGGGGTGCAAAAAATATTTATAAAACTAGTTACAGTGCGAATGCACCTCATTTGCCACGTTTGACGAGCAATTTCCTACTTGTCATTATTGTACCATCGAAAAGTGCATGAAGTTAAGCATAGAATTGAACTAAATTTTTTGTGTATGTTTTTGACTACGGTTCTCCTTGAATTCGCAAATATTCCACCGGAAGGTGGAGCTGCTTTAGCGATTTTTTAGATTTTTTATAGATCTATTATACATTGGTTGTTCATGCAGCGATGGGCAATTCGCGTATAATTAATCCGGAGATTCTCAAGCAGCTGATGTTCAACAGGATAACGGAAAATATTAATTTTATTAAATATTATGATTGAGATTAACTCGTTTTTATCCGATTAGTAAAATGGAGCAGAAATTTAAAATGAAAATGAAAGATGATGTAATATTGAAGTAATAACCACGGCTGCGGAGACGGAGTCAGGCCAATTTTCATACAAAAGAGTCGGAGTCGGAGTTTCTAAAAAAACAAGCCGACTCCGACTCAAATTCTAGCTTTTTTGGTCAGACAGTTTGAAGTTAAATTAAACCAATTATATGTAATTTTAAATCCATACATTCTGAATTATTATTGTTATTCTTTGACTACACCAGGCTACCTAATCTAAAAATACACGATGTACTGCCCGGTGTACAGAGTCGATGAAAATCGTTTTTATTTGAAAAATAAAAATAATGTCCTTTTATACCCGACTGAAAAGAAGGGTTATGTGTTTCACGCGTATCTGTGTATGTGGATTTCTTTATACCCTCGAAACATCCCAGAGGCTGGATGCATTTTAAGGAATGAGGTCTCTATCAATTCGTCTTAACGACCCGATGGTTATAGGCTAGATCTTGTTTCTATAAATTCAAAATGGCGTCCGTAAAATACAAAATGGCGATAGACAAGGAAACAAATTAAGCACCCTATTGAATGGCACATCATTGTATAGGTCTTTCAAAATGAAAACGATGTTTCATTGACTATTTTACAGCCAGAAGTCCGTTCAAATATTATACAACCTAGAAGTTGTGTAGGTAGTATCTCTAGCTTTACTGCAACTCTAACCATCATAGACAAATGTAGACCTCATCAGAACAGTGTTTATAGATAGGAACTAACAATTAAACACAACTTAAAAGTCACCAATACAAGTAAATAGACAAAAATAGGTAAGTAATATAAAAAAAATATATATTTTAAGTCTATTCCTACTTAGGCCAATAAGAGAATTTTTTTTCTCCCATTCTTCTTTCCTGTTGAGTGGCGCTTAAAATGCCTTGATCAAGTAGAGGGCTCTCTCGGTCTTAAAATACCTTGATCAAGAAGAGGGCTCTCTCGATTATTGAAAATTAATTAATTTAATTTAATTAATGAATCAATATTTGAAAAAACTGGATTAACATCAAGTTTCATCCACTACAAGTTTAAAAAAATTATTTGAGCTTGATTAGAAGAATAATAAGTATTTTAAGTTAAAATAATGCTATAAAAAGTGATAGAATATCTTTATTAAGACTTACGATCGTTTCATCGCACAATCGGCGACATTTTCAAAATCAAACAAAATGAAACGATCGTAAGTCTTAATAAAGATATTCTATCACTTTTTATAGCATTATTTTAACTTAATTTGTTTATAAGTGACTAGCAAATCCCGCGGCTTTGCTCGCGTAATATTTGAAATATGCCAAGTGATATTTATATGTCTAATTTTTATTAAAAGGTACTAACTAAATTTTTATTTTATTAAAAGGTAATATTTTAGTTTATTAAAAGGTACTTATTACTTTTAGGAATAATTAAAACAATTACTATTTAAAACACAATTTGATTAAGCATCATTGTTACACTGCATAAAGCAGAAATGAGACTTAAATTAATAAAACGAAATAAAACTAAATAAATAATAATTTAGAAAATATTTTGAAACTTTTATGCTCAGTTAATACGCTCATTTCAGTATTCATTTGAAGTTTTGAATTTTCTAGAAACCATCTTCCTACATCTTAAAATTAACCATCATGTCAAATTCCAAGTTCTACCACCTCTTTCAACATAAAGGGCTGTGTTGAAATAGAAACTGTCACCATTAATTTGCCAACATTAATTTTGAAATTGGTTTGTTATTTCCTAATATTCCACAGAAACGTAATTTAGAAAGCTTTTAAAGGCCTTTTTTAGAGCGTTTGTTGTTCCTGTGAACCCCAGGTGGTAGAATCATCGCCATAAAATATAGCCTGTGTAGGATCAGAGACTGCTACCATTGATTCGCAGCTATTACCTTTATATTTGGTTTATATTCCCTGAAATTGCGTAGAAATCGTAATTAAGGACTTTTTTAGAATGCTTTTCGCACATCCCCTTCACTTCACCCCTTTTTAATTCGAATTTATTTTCGACAGTCCTTCGAGGGCATTTATATTTTATAAGTAACTACCATGCCATATTTAAAGTTTCTAGCCTTTTCAGTATCACAGCAATCGCAATTTAGAAAGTTTTTAGCTACTGAAACCCTCTGGTGGTAGTGGCACAGACATAAAATATAGCTTATGATTGAGCAGGTTCTATCACCAACAATTTGTCATCATTATTTTTTTAATCGGTTTGGTATTTGATAACATTACATAAAAATTGTTATTTACAACGCTTTTCGCTCACTTCAACTTTTTAAATTTGAAATTTTCTTTCGACAGTTCTTAGAAAGCAGTTGCATCTTGTAAGTAAATACCATGCCATACTTCAAAGTGTTAGACCCTTCAGTTATGCAAAAAACGCAAATTAAAACATGTTTTGCTTTTGCAACCCTCAGATGGTAGTGACAGCAACATAAAATATAACCTATGTTATAGCAGGGACTGTCACCATTGATTTGCAACCATTACTTTTGAAACAGCTTTGGAATTTCCTGAGATTGAGTAGAAATCGCAATTTAGAATGTTTTTAGAACGCTTTTCGCGCATTTTCCCCCCTTTTTAAATTTCCAATTTTCTCGAAACTGTTCTTAAAGATAATTTATATGTAATACATATGTACCTTGCCTAATTTTAAGTTGCTAGCGCCTACCGATCACAAAAATCGAAATTTGGAACGCTTTTTTGCGCCTGCAACGTCTAGGTGATAGCGATACCGACTTAAAATAGCGTCTATGTTAGAACAGAGGCTGTCAGCATCAATTTCTTAACTTTACTTTTGAAATCAGTTTGATTCTTCCTGAGATATTGGTGACAAATCGGCATTTAGAACGTTTTTAGAACGCTTTTCGCTCATTTTACTCCTGCATCTCCTCTGGGTTAGTGGAAACATATATAAAATATAGCCTATCTCGGAGCAAGTTCTGTCACCATCATTTTAACGCCATTATATTTGAAATCGGTTCATTATTTCCTGAGATTGCATAGAAAGTGCAATTTAGAACGTTTTTTACAACGCTTTTTGCGCATTTTGACCCCCCTTTTGAATTTCGATTTTTTAGGAAATGTCCTTAGAGATCATTGATATCTTATAACTAACTACCATTCTAAATTTCACGATTAAAGGCCCTTCCGTCACGCAAAAACAGCAATTTAGAACGTTTTTCTCCTGCAGCCCCTTTGGGGTAGTGGCACCGACATAAAACATAGCCTATGTTGGAGCAGGGATTTTCACCATCATTTTGACGCCATTATTTTTCAAATCGGTTTGGTATTTTCTGAGATTGTGTAAAAACTACCATTTAGAGCGTCTTTTAGAACGCTTTTCGCGCATTTTCACCCCTTTTAAATTTAGAATTGTTTAAGAACTGTTCTTAGAAATCCTTTATATCTAATAAGTAGCTGATACTTCAAATTTCATATTTCTAGGCCCATCAGTAACACATAAATCGCATTTTTAGAACGTTTTTTTCTGCTACACCCCCTTTGGGGTTGTGGCGCCGACATAAAACATAGCCTATCTTGGAGCAAACGTTGTCACTATCATTTTGACACTAATATTTTTTAAATCGGTTTGGTATTTCCTGAGATTATGTAGAAACTACCATTTAGAACGTTTTTTAGAACGCTTTCTGTGCATTTTCACCCCTTTTAAATTTCGAATTGTTTAAGAACTGTTCTTTGACACCATTTATATCTTATAAGTAACTAATATTCCAAATTTCATATTTCTAGGTCCTTCAGTAACGCAAAAATCGCATTTTTAGAACGTTTTTTGCTCCTGCACCCCCTTTGGGGTAGTGGCACCGACATAAAACATAGCCTATGTTCTAAGTTGGACTAACACCATCATTTTGATACCATTACTTTTGATATCGGTTTGGTATTTCCTGAGATTATGTAGAAACTACCATTTAGAACGTTTTTTAGAACGCTTTTTGTGCATTTTCACCCCTTTCAAATTTCGAATTGTTTAAGAACTGTTCTTATACACCATTTATATCTTATAAGTAACTAATATTTCATATTTCTAGGCCCTTCAGTAACGCAAAAATCGCATTTTTAGAACGTTTTTTGCTCCTGCACCCCCTTTGGGGTAGTGGCACCGACATAAGATATAGCCTATGTTCTAAGTTGAGCGAACACCATCATTTTGATACCATTACATTTGGAATCGGTTCGGTAGTTCCTGAGCTTATCTCCGACAAATAAACAATTTTTACCTCTTTATAATAGGAGTATGATTATTATACATGTTTTTATAATAAGTATTTTATTAACGATTGAAAATTTAAACAAGATATATATAGCGAGAGTGTGGGCTAAGAGTAGGAATTGAAAAAAAATAGTTTCATATGGATGAGAAATAATTAATTAGATCGCTTTTTACGCAGTCGGGTTTTTTGATTTTTTAAATTTAATTGTTTATGTAATTATGCAGTTTCAAAATTTATTATGTTTTTAACCATCTTTTTCTTTTATTCTAATCTACATAATTTTTTTTCGATAAGTCTTCATTTGAATGTAGTAGTATTACTGTCTAACAATCATTCACGATGCTCTTTTGTATTTTATGGCTTGTGGACCTATCGTAACTTTAAATATACGGTAAAATTTCATCATAAACATGTATTCAGTATTCTTTAAAACAATCTTAATTCCATATTACAAAAATTGGATTATTTTGATAGAAATTGAGTCGAGCCGCGCCGGATTTCATTAATTTTTACACACAGACCGGGCCAGTTTTCACTGATTTTTGCACGAATCGGGGCGTGAACTGCAAAATTATAAACAGTCAGGGCCGAAATGTTAAGGGTCCGTACCTGGAAATTTCGGTAAATGTTGATATCTAATGCGAAAATTATAAATTTTGGCTATTTTTGGAGGCCAAAGTACCCCAATTAGCATTGTAATAAAAACCTTTTTTTTTCTCTTTTTCTTCTCAGATGCTTCGGGTCTGTATTACCAGAAGTAAAGCTAAGTTTTTAAATTCCCGTAATCCTTATTTCCATGTGCGCAGAACTTCAAATAATGTGAAATTGTAATTCTCTTTTTCTGAATCGGTGGTATTCAAAATAACGATAAAATAGTGAATTTGCATTATCTTTCTCCTTTTTATTTTCGGATTTTTCGGCGCTTACAGCATCCGAAACAAAGCCGAAATCAAAACATCAATAAAACATCAATGCGGAAACATAAAATTTCTTTCGAATCCGTAGAACCCAAATTATTTCCGCGATAGTAAAATTTTCTTCTTTATTATTATTATTTTTTTTTTCATCGAAATTTTTCGGGATGCAAAATTGTAAAATTAATAAAGCGGGATGCATAATTGTTTCCTCTTTTTTCTTTCGAAACCCAAAGAACAGTAGTAATGCCGAGATAGGGAAATTTTCGCTTCATTTTTCTTACGTTCCCTCATAATTTTAATCAATAGGCACTACTAGTATATTGGACAGCCCGTAGTCTGTGTCAGAATCGGAATTGGAGTCGGACTCGTTAAAATTTCCGGAGTCGTGTCGGAGTTGCACTCGGACATTTTCCCCTCCGGCCCTGCAACCCTGGTAATAACACTGCAGTATTAACATGTGTATCAACTTTTAGGTAGCTTTCATTACAAAAAGCTACCTGTTGCAGCCATTCGGAGGAAAACGATTTCAAAAAATTTTGGTATATTTTCATCGATCATGACCCCCAGACCCCGAAACCACCCTCCGTTCAAAATTGATATATATATATATATGACCTATGTCACACTGTAACTCTCGTATTTATGAACCGATTTGGATGTAATTCGGTGTGTACATAGTACATATCAAAGTCTCGACCGAGTTCGTTGGCCAGCTACATCCGCCATTTTGTTTCAAAATGGCGGCCATTTAAAATTTTTAAAGAAATTTAAAATTTGAAATATGGTACCAAGAAATTGAAAATGGAAAAATATTTTTTTCTTATGTATTTGAACTTTATACAAAGACTCCGGAGCAGTTTTTGTTTCGTCTATATCTTAAAAAATGGCTGAGTTATAGCATTTTGAATTTCTAGCGTAGCTGACATTTTGAAACGTCCTGAATTTTGTCACGTGATAACAGACGTATTTATGAACCGATTTGGATGTACCTTGGTGTGTACATAGTACATACAAATATCTCGACCGAGTTCGTTGGCCAGCTTCATCCGCCATCTTGTTTCCTAATGGCGGCCATTTAAAAAAATTTTAAAAATTTAAAATTTAAAATGAGATACCAAAATATTGGAAAATGAAAAAGATTTTTTTGTATGTATTTGATCTTAATACAAAGATTCCGGAACAGGTTTTGTTTCGTCTATATCTAAAAAAATGGCTGAGTTATTGCATTTTGAATTTCTATTGTCGCTGACATTAAAAAACGACCTGATTTTTGTCATGTGATAACAGGCGTATTTATGAACCGATTTGGATGTAATTTGGTCTGTACATAGTACATACCAATGTCTCGACCGAGTTCGTTGGCCAGCTTCATTAGCCATCTTGTTTCAAAAGGGTTCCCATTTAAAAAAATGTAATTTAAAATTTAAAATGAAGTATTAAAAAATTGGAAAATGAAAAAGATTTTTTTATGTGTTTGGCCTTGATACAAAGATTCTGGAGCAGTTTTTGTTTCTGAAAATTTGTTCTTTTGTTTATATCTTAAAAAATGGTTGAATTATAGCACTTTGAATTTCTATCATGGCTAACACTTTGAAACGATCTTGTATTTGTCACGCGATACCACACGTAATCGCCTATTTCGATGGAAGAAGGCATGTGGATAGTATACATCAATATCTCGACCAAGTTCGCTGGCCAGCTTCATCAGCCATCTTGTTTCAAAATGGCAGCCATTTAATTAAAAATATATATATTTAAAGTGAGGTGCAAAAAAATTAGAAATTGAAAAAAGGTTTCTTTCTTAAGTATTTGACCTTGATATAAGGATTCAGGAGCATTTTTTGTTTGTCTTTATCTTAAAAAATGGCTCAGATATAGCAGTTTCAATTTCTAACGTGGGTGACATTTTGAAAAATCTGATTTTTTGCCTGCGACAGCACTCGTATATATCAACCGATTCCGATGTGAGTGAGCATGTGCACAGCAATTACTAAGGTCTGGACCAAATTCACTGGTTAGCCTCATCCACCATGTTGTCTTAAAATGGCAGGCACTTTAAGAAATCGCCGAATTTGGCAGCCAAATATAAGTTACTTTAAATAAAAGCAGCTTGGATAAAGCTGACTAATTTCGCGAAATTCTCATTCATTATGATTTAGTATTGATAAAAATTAGTATTGAATCTCCTATATTCGGTTTCCACAAAATTCAGCTTCGTGTGTTTGAATAATATAAGTTGGCTTTTTTAAAATAAGGAATATGAAAGCTACCTCTTCCTCCCGGCACTGGCCGGAAGGACTTTTTAAAATAGTAACATGTATGGAAAAGAAGAAAGTCTTGGGGCTGGCACATACGACTAGTTTAGAATGCAGAGACGAGAAACACATAATGTATTGTTTATATTTCCTTTTGTATGATATTTAAGCTCATCACACAAAAAATTCTATAGAGAAATTCATATAAATTGATTGAAATGAAATAAGTTGTGTTCGAAGCAGACGATAAATTCTCTGAATAGTAAGATATGTAGAATTCCACGAAGACATTCATTAGTCACATGACAAATTTCAAAAACGTCTGCGTATTTTTCGATTTTTCTTTTTATTATTAGCCGAGAAATACTAAGGGTCTTTACAGCGGCAGCGTGGTTACTTTTATTATAATACAAAGAAGAGAAACACATATTGTTTTATTCATTTTTCCTTTTGTATGATATTTAAGCTTATCACACAGATAAATTCTATAGAGAAAATGATTTTGCACAGATGCACTTCACAGAAGTATTTTAAACGAAAAATAAAAGAAATTGTCTAAATTTCATATTGATAAAACCGTAGCAACGAAATATATGCAAAGAACGTAGATTGGTGAAAAACTATTTCCATTAACATTGTACTTCTCGAAAAGTTAATTACTCTCTATTTCTGATAAAGCATCTTTATTATATTATGCATCTCATTTGTGAAATAAATTGTTTTCGAAGCAGACGATAAATTCTCTGAATGCTAAGGTATGTAGAATTCCATGAAGACATTCATTAATCAAATGACAAATTCCAAAAACTTCTGCTTATTTTTCACACATAATTAGTAATGAAGAATTTTAAATAAATTTTTTCACTGATATTTTAATTACCACATGGAGTCAATTATTGTTATGTTTAATTGTCTGTGAATTATCCTGGAATGAAATATAACGAATGAAAAAAAAAATGAAAATACTAAATACAAATAAAATGACTATACTTATTTTATTCAACGGTGGGTAGGAAAAATCAAAATGTATGTTATCTATATATTTAAAAAAATAAGGCTTTATTTTCGTCATCTGCCCTGAGTTTTCTACTGAACCGATTTTGCTAACTATTTTATTTTTTTTTAATGAAATCTGTTAATTTGTAGGTGCGCCCGTATACATTTTTAAATATTTCCATTTTTATAATTAAATTTTGATTTAAAATGTTTTTTATGAAATTACATTAGTGTGGTGGCAATTGGGTTACTTCCATTGCTACAGAGAAAAAGGAAATAATGGGAGTTGCCATACATTTACTGATGTCATTTCCTCATTACACTTAAATATATATATATTTGTTTAAATGTGAAATGACGTTGCCTTAAAAAAATTACGCATTTTTCCTCACAAAGCTGTTACATTTGAATATTTATTCATTTCGCTAATATTGAGTTTGAAACATTAATCCCAATGGGAGGTGAAATGTTTCGGTGACTGAAAATGACGTCATAATAAAAAGGGAACTAATATTTTCTTTGATAATATTAAATACTTTACTACTATGAATACTTATAAAAGAATAAATTTCTCTATTTCGCAGGTACTGAGATTAGAACCTTAAGTTAAAAGTACGAATGTTCACATGCAAAATTGTAGCTTGGAAATATATTTATTAATCATCTGTTGCACGTTAAAATATTTCAAAATAGTGAATATGAATATGAAAAATACGTATGCAAATTTTGCGACCGAAAAATGCCTAATGTTTCGACTTTGTGGAAAAAAAATTGACTGTCTCATAGTAGTGCAAATTTTGCGGATGTTTCATTCAGTAGTACCAAAGATCAAAGTCTCAATTGATAACTTCACAACTACTTATTATGATTGCATGTTACTAATTACTTAAAGGAATAAAGTAATTTAACCCTTATGTCAATGGCCAAAATTTGCTTTTGTGTCCAATGACTGGGGTACCCGGGTACCTGCTGCAATTTTAACATGGGCGAGCCATAAAACACCTATATTTCATACATAGTAATTGTCCCACCTTTAGAGAAGAAGAGTTTGACGAATTTTTATAATATTAATTATTTCAGGTGTCAACAATTCAAACAAATATCACACATTAGAAATGTGGAAAACAAACTCATACGTAATATATCGAGCAAGTATGAATGTAGGTTGATTCTGGAATATTCTTAGATTTATTTGTTTTGACAACCAGAACACACGAGTGGAATGTTTTCAAAATGTTAAAGCTACAGCAATTCCTGATTTAAGGACTATGCTAAATCCTAATCTACTTAAAAAATACAAACCGACGGAAGAATTAACGGTTGATGCGCAGTTATTTCCGCATTGAGGAAAAAAAGGGTTCACCCAATATATTCCGTCTAAACCGGCTAAATATTGGATCAAAATATGGTAGATATGTGATGCAAATAATTATTAACCTCTCAACGGCCAACTATGTACTTGAGAAACAGGTACAGGCCGTGAAATAAACCATGATGAAATATTTTTTAAAAACTTTGCCTCTCTATTCAAGGATTCTGAACGAAACATCACCGTTTTTCCTTCCCACCGAAACGTCACATTTTTTTTCTCTTTTTTTGGCCAAGCATTTATGATGCTGGAAGCTCAAAATGGTTGGCATTTTGTAAAGAAACAAACCTTATATTCTGAAATAAATAGCGCATGTTTTATCCACAGAATTTGGATTTCATGATTACATAAGTACTTGTTCGTATGTTCCAAAAAGGAATAAAGCTGTCATTCTAATGTCTACTATGCATCATGATAAAACCATCGTAGGACCGAGAGATAAACTCGAAATGATTCAGTTTTAAAAGGAAACGAAATATGGAGTGGATATAACTAATAAATTAATGGGGCAATATACAACACATAGGCGTACAACCACATGGCGACTTGCAGTATTTTTCTATATTGTGGATATAGCAGCACTTGCTACTTACAATACATATAGCAAATGATGATATGGTGATAAATAAAACATACGATCGTCGCCTGTTATTGCGGAAATTAGGTGAGATCTTGCGGCTTCCAGCAATTCAAAATCAATCGTAAAATGTACAGGCTATGAGATATTTTCCGACCAAATCGGGAATTGGAAATATACAGAAAAAAAATATTTGCCCGTATTTGAAGCTACCACACATTCAGAACCTAAACCAAAGAGCTTAAGGCGAGATGAAACAAGAGGAATAAAAGAGGTTGGTTTCAGATGTACTTGATAGAGCCTCAAAAATTGCGCAAAAAACCCAGAAAATCATGCAAAACAATGTAGAAAGGCAGTATGTGATGTACATTCATATACCTTTTGCTATTGTACAGTTTAACCACAAAATTTGAAGTAAAATGAAATATTTTTAACCTTAAAAAATATGTCTAACTGTTATTTTCAAATTAATTTGAAATTTTACTGATCTTAATCTAAATAATCTACCAATTACTCTATCTTTCCACAAAAAATTCACATGGGTACCCGGGTACCCTGGTCATTGGGGTTACAAAGTGGGAGTACACATAAGGGTTAAAAAGTTTAAGTTAGTGGAACCTGCAGTTTCATAACTTTAAAATAATGCTTGTTTTAAGTGTTAGACTAACGAATGTAAGATTATTTTTTATTGTAATTATTTTTGCAAGTTTTCACCAATCTCATCAAAAAAATTTTTAAACATTTTCCTTCGATGAATTCGACGGGTATTCACAATAAAATTCAGAATCGACGGGACTCGTATCAATTATTCGACGGGACTCGTATATAAATAAATATACAGCGTAATTCATAAATATGGAAAAGATAAGCTATTATTGCCCCTATTATTGATTCCTTAATTATTGCCCCTAGACACATTTCCAATTGCAAAATTTCATTAAAAAAGGTTCAAAATTTAATGAAATAACTTGCAACTCTATGACAGGGTTGATTTCAGAAAATAATAGAACTAAATTTTTATACGGTCCCCATAGAGTAAAATTTCCAATTAGGAAAATTTTCCTTATCCATTCATAAATTAAACACACAAGAAAATCATCTTGATATCTTCAAAACTCGCAGAGATATCAAAATCCAAAATTCGTGACTTACACTAGTTACCCATGCCTCTGAGCGACGAGTTATTGACTTATTTTGAATGCAAGGTAGGGATCATCCAAAAAGTGTACGTTATTAAAAATCGATTTAAGACAGTGCCTTTCCTTTGGGCTTAAAAGAGCAGCATATAGATTTTACATTAAATTTACTTTCCAAATATACTGGAGGTCTGCATGGCCGAAAAAATACAAGCCGGTTCCGGGCCGACCCATAGAAAAAAAAGTTCGGCCGGCCTGGAAAAAAAGTTAAAATCTCGGCCCGAGCCCGGCGGGCCTGATGGAATTTCTACAAAACGTAGTTTTTTATGTCGATATGGTTGAAAATTGTTTCGTACAAGGAGTTCTAACCAAAAATACTTATTTACTTACTTCTAATACTTAATCTCTACTTGTATGCAAATATTTCACTTATTAATAATATTGTTAATCTATATTCCATGTATTGAAAATATTGAAAAAGGCTATGCAGTAAAATTTGCTATGACGGAATCACATAGGAAAGAAAAAAAAATGCATTATAGACAAGATCCCTTCTTAAGAGGTGTAAGTATAGTTTATTCTTTCTCAGGTATTATTAGATTCATTTTGCATGGATCAACACATTTTCCATTTAAGACACGATTTCGTCATAGGCAGAGGGTTTTTTTTTTTCCACTGGCTTTACTGTATTTTATTTTATTTTTTTATTTATTTTTTATTTTTTATTTTTTGCCATTAAATCTAGTATCCGTTAAAAAATGAATTCTAAAGTTAAATCGTAAAATAAGGGCGATTCAAAAATACATGCATTTTTCGTAAAAATTTTGAGCTGAACCAAATTTTACTGTTTTTTGCTTGTATCTGGTCAGTCAAAGACATTTTAATACGGATTGGGTCGAGATCGGAACTGAAAGTTTCGCCCCGTGCAGACCAAAGAAGAATGCGCCAGTCCCTGTTCGGTATGAAAAAATACATTAAGTGCCCGGCCGAGCCTTCAGAAAAAAGTAAGGTCCGGCCTCGGTCCTTAACAGAAAACAGACTTTTTTTAACGGCATCGCCGCGACAATATAAATCCTGACGTTTGTGAGGACTAAAATAATGAAAAAAAAACTGTTAATCGGCACGTTTGAAAAGCCTTATTTTAAATCAACTGACGGACATTTAAATAGTGCAGCAAGAAGTCGGATAAGGCAAAAGTTAAATTAAATCGTAAGTTTAAGCTACAGGAAGGAGTTACTCACCTGTAATTTTTCTAAAAAGCATTTAAACATTTTATTAGGAGCCAAGCTTTGTTTAAAAATTTAAATGCGTTTTTCTGCATGATGAGTTTTTTTCACTATTACTCACTTTTAAATTATCATAAGTCAAGAACTGTTAACCCCCTCACTGACAAGCCCATGTTAATACGTTCACTAAGCTCCAGGTTTCACTGCAATACAAGCAATATTTAAAGTAATACAATTCTATTGATTTAATGTATTTTTAATACATTGAACAATGATTAATACTTTCAAGGATTGCATTTATATTCGTTATTAAGTTTTTTTTATAAAATGTTCAAAGAATCATTTTTTTTTTTAGCATTTAGAACAAAATGCAGAGAAAACAACATTACAATTTTGCCCTTTTCCAAGACAGTCGGAGGGTTAAAGAAAAAGGTGAAAACTTGGAACGTCTCTTTTTTTATTATTTTGCATTAATTTTGTTTCGACAAACTTGAAAAAATATTTAACTTTTAAAATATGATATAAAAAAAAGAAGTTACCTCATTTTTTTTAATTTATATATTTAATTTCTTAAAAATTAATATTTAAAAAAATCCTGAAACAAAATTAAAACTATATTTTCCCCTTTAATTAAGTGAAAAATTTTTGAAATGTGACAAATGATGTTTCGAATTATAAGGATTTTATTTTACCTCACTTAAAATAATAATAATCATTTTAAATTTTTGTAAAAATTTTATGAGAAATTTTAGGATATGATTTTGTTTGCAAATTATATGGTTAACCATCACAAAAATAGAAAAAAAAAATCAAAATTCTAACTCAAAAATAAAATGTATATATATTTCGTACATGTTTCCTGGTACTCTTAAACTAACATTGTTTCTTTAATTACATTTTAATTTGTGTCTAATCCCTTAAGACATGATGAATTATCTAAAAGGCTATATTTTTGTGAGTTTTACAGATATGAAAATGGAGTTTTTTGCATTTATTTCAGAAATGGATAAGAAAAAATGGGAAGGATTTTCCTAATTGGGAATTTTACCCTTCGGGAGTCGTATAGAATTTAGTTTTCGTATTTTCTTAAATAAGAGACATCCCCCCACATGGATTTGCAACATATCTCATCAAAATTTGCACCTTTTTTTAATAAAATTTTGCAATTAGAAGTATGTATCTAGAGACAATATTTAAGGAAATAGCCTGTTCTTTTCGAACTTTATGAATCACATTGTACAAGGACAAACGTCATAACTCGAATTCTAAAAGATCTAAAATAAAGTAAAGATGTGCCTTTAAGGAAATAAAGATAAAGAAAAACTATTCTTTTTTATATCTATATAACGATTTAAAATAGCTGTTATAACAATAACTATACAGATATCTATCTATATCTATATATAGCGTATTATATCTACATAACGGTTTAAATAAAAATAAGGAATAATGTTTAGTTTAACCCTTAAATGCCTGGTGTTGCTTTTCGGCAACATATCCAATTTAGGCTTTAAAATACTATTAGAATAATATTGAAGCTATAATGCCTAATGTTACCAATAAAATACATTCTGAAATTATTATTAAATCGATTTACAACATGTAGATGGTAACACTTGTGCTGTTTAAGAATAAAGAGAGATTTATTTTTTCCATTGTTGCTACCTGTTCTTTTTGTTTTGTTTGGAAGCTTGCGAATTATCCTATTTTGACCTGCAGGGAGCAAGTAAAATTTATTTCTTATTAAAGTTCCTAAAATTCTTGTGTGTTTAATATTGTAGAATTTTATCAAGGAAAATTATTTTTTCAATTAAAGACCAGTATTGCAGATTAGTAACAAACTGTTTTTTAGCCGTAAACTATACTTAAAACAAAATATGATTTTTTAAAGTATTTTTCCCATGATTTATTTAAAATATGAAAGCCGAAAACATTCTTACAATGATTTTTGAAAAATCAGGCATTTAAGGGTTAAGAAAAATAAGTGTTCTCTTACTTCTCCTACTGTTCCAGTCCTGCACCCTCTCCTCTATAATTGAGGTGTGTAGTTTTCTTACCACTTTGAGGTCTAAGCCCAAGTGTCACTCGGGTTGACGTTTTCGGTGAAGCAAGCTAAACCCGATTCTCTCTGGGTCAACATTTAACGCTCTGAGCTATAAAACTACCTGGACGGAGCGTAAAAAACTTTTTTTCGAAATTCTTTTTCCGCTAGCGCGGAAAAGTTGCGGAATAGTCTCAGAAATATACTCACAAAATTTCAAAATAATCAATAAATAGCTTCCGGTTCCAGTTTAGTCTAAATATGTAATTTTAGCCGAAAATGTTGTAAATTTTCACATTTTACTAATATTTTTAACTTCCGACTTTTTCTTCGCGCTAGCGTGGAAAAGATGAAAGAATATACAAGGAGCAAAAGTCCAAAATTTTAGAGCAATTAATAAATATCTTCCGGTTCCACTTTGTGGTCTAAGTATGGAAAATTAGCCGAAAATGAGTATTTTTTCACATTTTAGTGATTTTTTTTCTTTTCCGATTTTCTATTCCCGCTATCACGGAAAAGTTGGAAAAATATACAAGAAAGCAAAATTTTAGAATAATCAATAAGTATCTTCCGGTTCCCCCTTTGGGGTTTAAATATGATAAATTACGTAAAAGTGTAGAAAATTTAAGGGGTCGAAATATAGAAAAAAAGGAAAACTTTTACATAACAATTTATTTATGGAAGCTTTAAACATTTCTTTATATAAAGTTAGACATTCGTAAATAATAATTATTACATTAAACAACAAATCTTATTATTCACGCAATACACAGACTTTGTATAACTAAGTGCATTTGGAGTTCCAGAAGAAAAGTTGTAAATGTGTATTAAATGCATTTCGTTCCCTTGTTTCCATGTTTTCCCCTTTACACTGGTTTTTGGTTTTAAACCATGGCATGCCACGCCTTGACTCTATTCTGGATCTGATGTAGCCAGCACGCTTATTCTCTCCGACGACTGCAAGAGAAGCTTCTGTTGTCAGTTTTACTCCCCTTTCAATACATTGAGTGTGGCACGGAAGTTTATGTTTCCCAATGCCGATGCCGGACATTCACCAAACTTTATCAATTGCATTATGTGTTCGTTCGACAAGTGTTCCGTTAGTTGGCAATTCTGCCAGTCTATGAGATTAACGTAAGATTTAGCTTTAAAGTTATGTTCAGGAATTTGGAACATACGACCTCCTGCTCTCGTTTTTCCGTTGCTTTCAATATCCTGCGTAGCGCAAGTTCTCGCACATTCTGGTTTGGGTCAACAAGCATTGCAGGGATTATTGCTTCATCATGACCAAAGTAACCATTTCTCTGGATGACGCGATCCACAACTTGCTTCAGATCATCTGTAAGATAAAGTGAAGCTTGAATTGTTTTCCAAAGATTCGGTTAGCTGTTGTCAACCAGCGGGAATGGGAAATTTTTGCAGGATCTTTGTGGGACTAATTCGCAGGACAAAAACCATTTATCACTACAGTACAGATATCGTGCAGATATTTCTGATCTGTGCTGAGATCAGTTTTGTCTGCAGAAGGAACATCGGTGTTAATTTTCTTAAGTCCACAACAGGTAAATGTTCACAATTCTGAAGCATGTTTTCCAATTGGACCGCAATACATTTTAGGGCCAGTTGTATCGCAATCCCTTTAATTTTCTGCACCTATGTTTCTTATATCGCTCACCCGCAAGAAAAGTGACACATCTCGACAAAAGAAAATTTCACAGGAGAGGGAAAAGAAAATTTGCATGATTTTACTGTAACATGAAATGAAAGCACTTAGTTCTGCATCCAGGAGTAAAAACGCGCATAAAGGCATAAAAGCCTTAAGAATGAAGATGTAGGATGCGGTTTGGAGTGTCGGTTAATTTTATCTCCCTACACAATATACCCCTCTTTGTGGTCACAAATGGACATATAGCGTAATAAAGTGATTTTCCGTTTAAGTACACTTATGAAACTTCTCGTGTAGCAAGACGCACATATAACAGTCCTATTGGTACAATAGAACGCAAAATGAATTTTTGCCAGATATATCACTTTTCTTGCAAGTGAGCGATTCCGACTTTTCCGCGCCAGCGAGAAGAGAAAATAGATAATAAAAAACAAATCACTGAAATGTGAAGTTTTACATAAGTGTTGGCTACTTTGACATTTTTAAATCCTAAAGAGAAACCGGAAGATATTTATTGATTAATCTAAAAGTTTCCACTTATGTTTCTTTTAAATTTGGCCAACTTTTCCGTGTTAGTGAGAATAAAAAATCGAAAATAATAGAAATCACTAAAATGTGAAAATGCACATCATTTTCGGCTAATTTTCCATATTGAGACCTAAAGTGGAATCTACAGGTATTTGTTAATTATTCTAAAATTTTGGACTTATGGTCCTTATATACTCTTTCAATTTTTCGGCGCTAGCACGAAGAAAAAATCGGAAATTAAAAATATTACTGAAATGTGAAAATTTACAACATTTTCGGCTAAAATTGCATATTTAGACCGTAAACTGGAACCGGAAGCTATTAATTGATTATTTTGAAATTTTGTGAGTATATTTCTGAGACCATTTCACAACTTTTCCGCGCTAGCGGAAAAAGAATTTCGAAAAAAAGTTTTTTACGCTCCGCCCTACTATGTAGGGTGTCCAATGGCTAATTCCTAAACCGTTAGTCATAGACATATAGTTCCAATTACAAAAATGTTTTAAATGAGGTAAAGAAATATTTTAAAAGCGATTTGGTTCAATAAAGACATTTCTTTAAAAAATACCAAATTTAAATTTTTATACGGTCCTCTGGTCCTATAATTTATATTTATTAAAATTTTCCTGTTACACTCACAAGTAAGACAAAAAAAAAAATAATACCGTTATTCTACGATTAAAATTGCCCGAGTAATAGCTTTTTAAAGTTGTAGCATATTTTTTTCCTACAAATTAGTGGGCATTCACAAGTTTAGTAGACATTTAATTTCGTCAGATGTATTTAAAAAAATGGTTGAGAGTAAAATTAACATTGCAATATACATTTGAAATCTTTAATCATTCTGACATATTAATGCAGAATATACAATTTATAATAAACATATAAGAAGAAAAAAACTTGGAATTTTTGCTAAATAAAATGATGAAAATTAGCAGCCTCAATTCTTTACAAAATGATACATATTTTAAAATGTTATTAGATTACACTAGCCTGCAAAAGTTGGGTTATGTCATGTTTTTTTTAGCTTTTGATCATTGATTCTCATCTATGCTGTACCGCTGAATCCGAAATCGACCTTCATTTTTTACTATCACGTAAAGAGTTTTTGCAAATCGTAAATTTTAAAGTTAAAAAAAAAATAGATGTTTAGTTTTTAACTTTTGATAATTGTTTTTTATGTATAATACATGTATGTTTTATGTATGTCATATATAATATGTTTTTTACAGCTGTATCCAAAAATGACCTTTATTTTTAACCATCACGTCAGGATTTTACGCAAATTGTAAATTTCAAAATTAAAAAGTTCCAAGTTAAAATTGAATCTTCTTTCCTTCCTCATCGAATCACAGAGCTGTTTCACTGTAAGAATCCCTGTCCAAGCCAAAAAATTGATTAAATTATTGAATAAAATAAAATAAAATTAAATTAAAAAAGTTTTACATCTGTTTTACAGTATCAGATTTTCGCTATATTTTAGCTTTTACATTTACGATTTTCAAACAAATTCTAACCTGATGGTTAAAAAATTAAGGTCATTTTCAGATCCAGTGCCAGTATCTATTTATATAAAATCCAAGTCTCTGTGTGTCCCTCACGATTCCGGTAGAACCGCCTCATTGTAATGACGTAATGAGTAATTGTTGAAAAATACTAATGCGGGGTTACCACAGTAGCGCCAAAGGTTGACCAACTTGGCAAAATATCGCCA
Source organism: Maratus speciosus (assembly GCA_963932465.1). Taxonomy (NCBI): domain Eukaryota; kingdom Metazoa; phylum Arthropoda; class Arachnida; order Araneae; family Salticidae; genus Maratus; species Maratus speciosus. The sequence goes on from OZ010793.1 coordinate 358,983,061, forward strand.
AATTTGAAAAAATGTCGCCAAATTTGGCGACAGATATAAGTTGTCATATACGAAGCCAACTTGGCGATAGCTGGCTTTTTTGGCGAAATTCCCATTTAAAACCATTAATCTTTCATAATCGAGGTCACCGCAATATAATTTTAACTCCGTACTTTTAAGGGGATTTTTTTTTTCAGAATCTATGGATGAGAATTTAACCCCCTGACCGCCGAGCAAAAGTGCAAAATTGTAAAGTTTTTGTCGCTGTATTTTTTTAAAAAAGCTAATAAAGGCTGTTTTTTCGAACATGATATAAAAATTTTTATTACGTATAGGCATATCTCCTTTGAGATAATTTATCATAACTCAATTTTTTTTAAACTGGATTATATCTGTATTATATAAATTTAAATAATGCTTCTATTGCAGTGAAATCTACAGCTTAGTGAACGGATATATCAGTTCGCGGCGGTCAGAAGGTTAAAAGTGTAATATACGAAAATGTACGTCTTTACATCTTCATCCCGATGCTACTAATAACATTACCGCCAATAGACGGCGCTGTACTGTCTGAGCTCCTAACTACCTGATTTTAATGTGCTTTAGGTACTTTTCCAGTATAGGACCTTGGCGGGATAGAGAAAATGAGTACTTTTCCGTTATACGGACACTATTCCAAAATGTATGCTAATGCGCCAATTATTTCAACCCTGATCGTGAAAAGAATTTTTATAGTAAACCATGCGGAACATTGTGATATGCTATTTATGAAACGTGAATCGCTTGAATTGTTATTTTTTAACCTTAAAAGGTATTTGATTTACGATTCGAATTGAAAATATTTTTCTTTATGAAGTTATAATTTACTTTTACTGCTGACGCTGAGATAGATTTTACCATTTGGCAATTACCAGATGATGAGAAAATTTCGATAAAACTGTTTCAGGAATTTGGAATTCTGCATAATAAAATGTTGTGTTCAAAAAACCATGAAATGGAATTACGGATGAGTTCTGGAAATCCGAAATGGAGATGTAGCTTACGATCATGCCGAGAAAGCGTAAGAATACGACAGAAAACATGGTTTGAAAATCCGAAATGGAGATGTAGCTTACGATCATGCCGAGAAAGCGTAGGAATACGACAGAAAACATGGTTTGAAGGATCGCGGTTGTCTTTTCTTAATGCTTTAAAGTTTATATATTTATGGTGCCAAGAGTTGACAACGATTGAGTTTTGTGGGCTGCAACTTGATATGAATCACAACACAACAGCTGACTGGAATAGTTCTTTGAGAGAAGTTTGTGAAAATGCTTTGTGTTCAAAGCCAAATAGAAAAATCGGTGGACCTAATAAAATTATAGAAGTAGATGCAAGTCTTTTTACCAGAAAAAGAAAAAGCAACGTAGGACGTTTTCTTCCTCCTCAGTGGGTGTTAGCTGTTTTATGTCGCGAAACACGGGGATTTTTTCTTACTCCTATTCCCGATCGTACAGCTGAAACTTTAATGGCGGTAATGGAAAATAAGGCTTAGATGCTGGACACAGATGTCATATACGCCCCTTATTGGCGCAACTTTTTACCGACGCCATTTTGGCGAAAACCTTTTTACCATATCATCTATATCCGGGTTACCATATCAAGCAAAATAACGACACTTAGGCGCAAGTTAAGTACCTGTGCGTATATGACATTGGCGTCAGAAAACAATTGCGCCAATATGATATGACATATGTGCCAGATGCTGTATATTCCCGCGGCCGCCATCTTGAATATTTTGAGATTTCTTGGCGATGTTTTACATTTTATTTTCGTTAATCCTATCAAACGCATAAATCGCTGCGTGACGACATTTACAACTTGGCGGAAAAGGGGTTTTCACGCCAAGAAAAAATCCAAGATGGCGGCAGCGGGAATATATGACATCTGTTCCATTTAGTATGAGTTTTAATTTATTACTCTATTCTATAACAGTTATTTGTTCACTTATTTTAAGTATATATTTGTGATTTAATAAAATAGTTCGTAAAAGTCTGTAATTTTCAAATGTTATATTTTTTGGAACTTCTTAGTTATCCCGTCGACCAATTTCGCCAAATTATATAAATCGCCAAAACACTCGCCAAATTATACACATTGACATAATTTTTTATTTTAAATAACGAAAGAACAAATAAATTAGTAAAACATTAATAAAAATACAAATAAAACGTCGAATTAATGGTTTTACTGGCCATTATTGGCATTTAATCTTACAATTAATTAATTAATGGCAACCATTATTGGCAATTATTCTTACAATTTGGCGACAGTAACTTGGTCGACGGGATAACTAAGAAGTACCTATTTTTTAAATGCTCACTTTATCTTCATGTTTTTTCTTTTATTTTTCAAATGTTTCAATTCACATGATTTTCATTTTGCGCCAACTATTATGCTTGGCGGCAATGGTGTCTGTATAACGGAAAAGTACCAGAAAATAAAATTTGGCAACATATTTACTAGCAACTTATTCACTGTTTCATATACTACACAAGTAATCTTTCAATATTTACACAATTTATTTAATACACAGAAGCAACTGTATTAACTATTTTTGTATACAAACAGAAGCAAATTGGGAACAGATGTCATATTCGCCCCATATTGGCGCGATTTTTTCTGTCGCCAATATCATATTGGCAACGGGTACTAACTTGCGCCAAAGTGTCGTTATTTTACTTGATGTGGTAACCGGGATTATGTTGTTTATGCTGTTGATGTTTTCGCCAAATTGGCAACCGAAAAAAATCGCGCCAATATGGGGCGAATATGACATCTGTGCCACAAATTGTATATAAAAAACAACAATAATATAGATATAAGTAAAATATTTATAAACTATATAAATAAACTTAAAAGTTTGTTTATTTGATTTTCATAGCTGTTTATATGATTTGATCACAAATCTCACTTTCTGATGCCCGAATTACAACAAGCTTTTTAAAAAATCGCCAAGACCCCTATAGTGGAAAAGTACCAAAATGTCTATTATTTTGCACTATCTAAGCTATAGTTTGTACAAAAAAAATAAGAATACTATAAGGCACAGATGTCATATACGCCCCCATATTGACGCAATTTTTTTCTGGCGCCAATATCATATACGCAACGGGTACTTAACTGGCGCCAAAGCGTCGTTATTTTGCTTGATATGGTTACTCGGATATAGATGATATGGTAACGAGGTTTTCGCCAAACTGGCTTCGGAAAAAAATCGCGCCAATGTGGGGCGTATATGACATCTGTGCCTAAAATAAAGGTAAAATAAGACTAAAAAAGAGTTGTTTGACTAAAATATTAAGGCACAGATGTCATATTCGCCCCATATTGGCGCGATTTTTTTCCGACGCCAATGTCATATATGCAATGTATATTTAACCAGCGTCAAAATGTCGTTATTTTGCCTGATATGGTAACCGGGATGTTGTTGTTTATGCTGTTGATGCTTTCGGCGTCGGGAAAAAAAATCGCGCCAATATGGGGCGAATATGACATCTGTGCCAATATTAAAAACAAAATATATGTATTTTTCTAAATTTTTATTTATTTATTTATTTTTTTGAAAGACATGCTTTTATTAAAATTCTTCAAAAATGTATAAAAAATATATGGTACTTCTTAGTTATCCCGTCGATCAAATTACTGTCGCAAAATTTTAAGATTAATTGCCAATAATGGCTGCCATTGATTAATTAATTGTAAGATTAAATGCCAATAATGGCCAGTAAAACCATTAATTCGACGTTTTATTTGTATTTTTATTAATGTTTTACTAATTTATTAGTTCTTCGTTATTTAAAATAAAAAATTATGTTAATGTGTATAATTTGGCGAGTGGTTTGGAGATTTATATAATTTGTCGAAATTGGTCGACGGGATAACTAAGCAGTACCAAATATATATATATATATATATATATATATATTTAAATCCACTAAAAAGTGGCTAATAATATTTGCGCTTGAAAATAAATTGTTTTATTTTCCCATGATCAAGGGGAAAAAAAGAAAGCGCGGGCGCCAACTGTATATACTTATATATACATAGGTAGCGTACATAATATAATATCATAAAAAAAACTGGTACAGATGTCATATTCGCCCCATATTGGCGCGATTTTTTTCCGACGCCGATTTGGCGAAAACGTCAACAGCATAAACAACAACATCCGGGTTACCATATCAAGTAAAGTAACGACACTTTGGCGCCGGTTAAGTATACATTGCGTATATGACATTGGCGTCGGAAAAAAATCGCGCTAATATGGGGCGAATATGACATCTGTGCCAAAAAACTTAAACAAAAGTTAAATTGAATTGGCGCCCAAGCTTTCATTTTTTTTTTTTTTCTTGGACATGAGAAAATAAAACAATTTCATTTCAATCCCAAAAATTTCTCACTTTTCAGAGCATTAAAAAAATACATTTTTGTGAATATTAATGAAAGTATGTGTTTCAAATTTTTTTTACATTTATTTCTTCTATCTTGAATCACGTCTGTTCAGCGTATTTTTCTAATAAAAACAGCATATGTTCAGCATATTTTTCTATTAGAAAAGTTTAATGTGTTGCGCTATCGTTAAACCATTTCAGAAACCGTGTTTAATTTTCCTAATGTAAACAAGCACAGAGCTGTTATGGTGAGTCATTCACATTTTAGAATCGTTCGCATAATTTCGCTCATTGAGTTACTATTTCTCCTCTCTTTTAATACAATGTTAATGACGTCACCGCCTGTCGCAGCACCATGAAAAAGTCTACATGAGAAAAGGGAACCGATGTTGGCATTCATCCAACACTTAATTACCTCTATGGTTTTTATAGTGTTTATTTTTTTCTCATGCAGATAATAATGGCAACTCAAAGAGGCAACGGTTTTTTTTTTTTGTTGTTTTTTTTTTTTTGTTAGGTTTGTTTTCTTCTTTGATTGGAAAATTAATAATTAAGTAGAGATGTAATACAGAATATGTTTTTTAACAAAGAAATACCTTTTTTCAGTAATTTATAGTATTTTTCATTTGAAATGAATGAGTAATGAATGAAATTAATTGATATGAATAAAATTTTCATTTATACTGTCATTTACAAATATGATAAATAAGTTAGAAGGATAAACATTTTATACAGTCGGACTGTATTTAAAAGAACTGTTTTTTTCTCATGGACAACTATATGTAATTATTTCGAGATGCAAAGAGGAAGGACATTTAAAAATATATGTCGAAGATACTGAAAAGCAAGGTCAGCTTTTAAATAATAAAAACGTTTTTACATAAAACGTCATATATCCTGAAGTTTTCCGACCAAATGTTAAGTTACACTTAAATTGCATTTTTTATGTATTCATTATACATAGTTTTTCATAAATGTGTTTCTTTTTAAAAATGTGTTATTTTCATCTATCACTGCGGAACAAGCAAGAAAAACTCATATTCTTCCAGATGTGTTGTATATAACAGATCTATATATTAAATTTTTACGTCATTTTTGACGGGCTATCTTTCTAGTAAATACATAAAAACCAATTATCAAAAGTAAAAGAGCACAGCCATCTCCTATATCTCAAACTATCAGATTTTTGTTATTTTTTAACTTTGACAACTTCTGATTTCCGAAAAATCCTGACATGATGGTTAAAAATTAGAGTAATTTTTGAATTCAGTGCCCAGAAATACATAAAAAGTAAAAAACACAACCATAGTAGCCTTGTGTTACCCAATCTAAAACTTTTTCTTAAATTTCTTCGTGGTAATCTATCCGAAATGTTTTGTGTTATCGTGTAAAACAAGTATAAGTGGTAACCACCGAAATTCAAATAATATTATGTTGTCATTGAATTTATGTCAGTATGTAAAATTTAATCTCGATCGCATATTTGAAAGTGAGTTAAAGTTCGAGTACAAATTTTGAACTGGAATAACATACATTTGATTGTTGAAGTTAAATAAAAACTTATGAAAATATCATAATTTTGTTAAAAGTCATGAAAAGAAACTATCTCAAATTCTTAGAAAATAAAACATATGTTAAAATACAATTATTTTAACCAATCTGAAACTTAAAGTTAACTCAATCGAAATACTTCTAAGATTTTTTTTCGAAACGCAGATACACATGAAATAAGTTCGTCGAATATTTTAAGCACTTGGTCCATGACCCCTCTTTCTTTCTTTCTAACCGATGACCAGGCCCCTATCTGCCGAGTTGCCCCAGCTTAACGGGTTTAGTACCTGGCATCGGGGCGAAAGCCCGCCTAATCGCCGCGAAGAGTCCATACCCCTCAAACAATGACCGAGCTGATTTGTGTTCATATGCGGAAAAGTGGTGTAAGCCATGCATTTTTAAAGTTTCATAATTCGGTCAATTTTAGTGTTATATGAACGGAGTTTTTTTCTTTGTGTTACTTGTCAGTGTAATAAGAAAATTTTACTAAATATAACTTATAGGACCGAAGGACCGTATAAAAATTTAAATTTCATTATTTTTTAAATGTTTTTTATTGATACAAATCGCTTTTAAAATGTTTCTTTACTTCATTTAAAATATTTTTGCAATTGGAACTATATTTTTATGACTAACGGTTTAGGAATTAGCCATTGGACACCGTTGAGAATGGACACTAGGGTGGTCACAAGCAACATGGGGAAAACATTTTTTAACGTTTTCTTCGGGGGGGGGGGGGGCTCCTAAAAGTTGCCAATTAGTTAGAAAATGAGATTGGCAAAGTTTCAGTTCAAATAAATAATATTAACCCGTGCCTCATCGAGGTTGAATTCTTGAAAATTTGCATTTTTTGGCAAAAAATTGTCGTTTTTCTTTCCATACGTGAAAAATATTTGTCTTAGAAACCTGATTCTTGTTTTATTTCATAGAAACTGTTGTTGCCTTGAACTTTTACTCTCATGAAAACTTATATTTAATGAACATTTAGTATTTTTCAGGACATCTAGTGAACCATACCCTCAAACTCTGCATTTTTGAAACACAGGTAAAAAATGACAAATTAAAAATTTTATTACTTTTGATAATTTTTCTGTATAATTTTTATTAATAGGCAAAAATAGGTGAACAATTTTTGTAACTTTAAAAATATTTCACGAATTATAATTGATTATTAGTTATCTAGTTCTATGTCTAGTAAGAAAGAGCTTCTCGATTTGTGTTGCAGTTGAACCTCTGAATTTCTCTTTTTATTACAAGGCTGTTTTTGTTATCTGTTATGATTATCTATTCTTAGAATTGACGAAACATTCCGTAAAACCCCTTCCCCCTCTTGATATGATGGCAGAAATGTAAGATTTTTTAAATTGGCCACATGTCTCATCAAATCATCGACAGTAAGCAGCTAAGTAAATGTCAAGTTTCATGTATTTTATTTTATAATATTCGCAAAATGAACTGGACGCCAGAGAAGCTGCTAGACTTAGAATACATCCACTAGCTAACCACAGACATCGACTCTGCAAATAACTGTTTCGTAAACGAAAAACTGAGCTTATCAAAAACAGATTTTAAAATTCCCATTTAGAGAGAACTGTTGTTCACTGGGGTAGAAAACTGCTTCACCATTTTTTTGAATAAAGAAAATGTAGAGTGGATAAAAGTTTTAATTAGTTGTGAGGATGAAGAACAGTTACTACGAGTTCCTCAACTTGAAAATGGTATGTGAACAATTCAGGCGAAAGCAGTATTTTCAGCAGTTGAAGAGTGGGAGGAAGTTGGTAAAATCCAGGCAAAATGTTTTGATACAACTGCAGTAAACACAGGTCGCCTCAGAGTTAACCTGCATTTTTCTATAGCAATTGTTAAAGGAAAAGTCTTCTGTATTTACCATGCCGCCAGCATAATTTAGAAAGCTGTTCTTGATTGTAAAATGGACATAATCACTGCCCCTCAGCCAGATATTAAAAAAAAACAATTCTGATTGGGTGGTCTAAATTGAACCAGAGTAAGTATACAAACGTTACTGAAGATGAAATACTAGGTATAAATAGTTAATTCAGAAGAAATTTCAAATTTTCTTACAGGAACTCTTAAAAATTAACAGCTTAGGGATGATTATAAAGAGTTTATCCAACTTTGTTTAATTTTTATAGAACTCTTTCCTGCAAAATACTTTTTTTCAAAGCACCTGGTACTTTTAATCATGTCAGATGGATGGAGGCACAGGCCATCCATTCTCTTAAAATATATTGTTTCAGGGATCATCTTTCAATAACAAATTTAGAAAAAGAAGGTATCAGAGATCTTTTCTTATTTTTAATCAATATTTATGCAAAAGCGTGCTTCAATACTCCCACTGCCACTTTAGCCCCCAATTCAAGACCTGCAAATAATAAAATCACTTGTTCAGTACAGAAAATTTGATAAATAGGTTACAGACAAAGCCCTTGCTAAAATGACAAACCGCCTTTGGTATCTTAACTCGGATCAAGTTGCATTTTCATTTTTAGATAATACTTTGGTGAAAAAAGTCAACATAAGCCACCTTATCTAAACCATTACCACTTCAATCCTTTCCGGCGCAGTGTCCCACGCCGGGACCATCTAATTTTAATTCCAAACTTACAAACGGCACGAAGAATATTTTCATAAAATTTTGTTTTTACAATGAAAGGTAAATTTCTGTGATTTTAATTTCTAAAAATGTCGTTTGTAAATTCCGGGGTAGACCACCATTTCATCCTTTTACGAACAGAATTTTTCTGTGCCGGAAAGGGTTAACGTGACAGTTGTAAGGGAAAATAATTTATTTTCTTTATTATGCCTCCTTTCTTGTAACACAACTTTAATAATAAAATGCAATTGAGCATTATTTGCTCTCATTTCTATACTTCCTTTGCCCTCCCCTTTTTAAAACTAGTATGTTGTGGCCATCACAAAACTTTCTTCTATATATATCACGTCAATTAAATCATTTAAATAGTACAAGAAATAACGATTTAGCACCAATTCATATCAAAGTATATCTGAATTTGAAGTTGGATAAAAATTCGCGCATTAGTTCTTGAGATAGAGCTATAGCGGAAATTCTGAAAAAATGTAGTATAGCAGCGCCACCTGTTGAGTGATTTACACCAAAAGTAAACAGCACTAAACGATATCAAGGTATACCTGAATCTGAAGTTTATTGAAAATCCAAGCATTAGTTCTTGAGATAAAGCTATTGCGGAAATCGCAAAAAATACAGCATAGCAGCGCCACCTGTTGAACGATTTACACCAAAAATTAAACAGCACTAATTAATACATCAATTCATGTCAAGGACTAACTAAATCTGAAGTTTGATGAAAATCCGTGCAATAGTTCTTGAGATACAGCTCTTGTGGAATTCGTGAAAAATGCAGCACAGAAGCGCCACCTGTTGAGCGATTTACACTAAAAATTAAACAGCACTAATTTATACATCAATTCATGTCAAGGACTGACTAAATCTGAAGTTTGATTAAAATCCGTGCAATAGTTCTTGAGATACACCTCTTGTGGAAATCGTGAAAAATGCAGCACAGCAGAGCCACCTGTTGGGCGATTTGCACCAAAAATTAAGCAGCACTAATTTATATCACGGACTAACTGAATCTGAAGTTTGATGAAAATTCGTGCATTTTTTCTTGAGTTAGAGCTATTGCGATAATCATGAACAATGCAGCATACCAGCGCCACCTGTTGGGCAATTTTCACAAAAAAATAATCAGCACCAAACTATATCCTGGACTAACTGAATCTGAAGTTTTATAAAAATCCGTGCAGTAGTTCTTGAGAGCCAGCTATTGCAGAAATCGTTAAAAATGCCGCATAGCAGCGCCACCTCTTGGGCGATTTTCACCAAAAACTAATCAGTTCCAGTTTATATCAAGGTCTAACTAAATATGAAGTTTTGTGAAATTTCGTCCATTAGTTCTTGAGATAGAGCGCCCACAAAATTTGTGTCACATACAGACAGACAGACGGACGGACAGACGGACGGACAGACAGACAGACAGACTCACAGACAGACATTTTGTAAAAACATGTTTTTTGGAATCTCTGACTCATAAAACGTGTAAATCCGTCGAAAACTGGAATTCGAAAATTTTCATGAAACCAATACTTTCTTCTTGTAAAGATAGAAGAAAATAAAAATTCTTTCAGTTTAAAATTCCATTTTTTTCCTTTTCTTTGGAATTTTTTTTAATCAAACACTTTATTGGACTTCAAAAAAAGAAAAACAAAAGGTGGAAAGCAGATGAAATGCAATGTTAGAAATTTTTTTTTTCGCGTTTTCATAAAAAGTCAAGCCCCACCAGTGGCTGAGAGGTTCTGCCCTCGAATCTGGTAGACGGGAGGTGCTGGGTTCGATCCCAATCGCGCCCGTCGGCCTAATCGTTCGGAGTTTTCGTGGTTTTCTTCGAACCTTGGATTTCCAAGCGTTAATACGGGTTAGGTTCCCTTAGAAAGACCCCCACGAAGGGCACTCCCCCTGGGCCTATATCCCTCGTGCAGATAATTGGCCGTCATAAATACAACCAACCAACCAACCATAAAAAGTCAATTTTTAGGATTCAGGTGAAGTCTGGTCCTGAAAAATGCGCATATTTTTAAATCTATACATTTTTAGAAAAAAATGGTGTGTGGTTCTTCAAAGCAAAACTTTTTTTATAAAATGCGACCTGCATTATGTTCCTAGGTTTAATTGTATTCATTTCATGAAGGAAAAACAGCATTTTTTTTGCGAAAAATCACGTTTTTTTCAAACTTGAACCTCAATGAGGCACGGGTTAATATTATCCAAATGAGCTGAAACTCAGCCAATCTCATTTTCTAGTCAATTGGCAACTTTTGCCCCCCCCCCCCGAAAAAATTCGAAAATTGATTTCTTGTGACCACCCTAGTGGACACCCTGTATATGTTTGCTGTCTTTTCAGATATTATCTATGAAACTTTTACTTTGCAATAAAAAAAAAAAAAAAAAGGTGAAAGTTCTAAACAGAAGTAAGTATATGAAGATATCTAAAATCAGAGATTAGTTCGAACTTATTGTAAATCTTGTGGGGTTACTCTTTGTGCTTTGAAATGTACTACATAAAAGTAGATTTTATAAAATAATGTTTATATACAAATAAAACCTATTTTCAGATATTTGTACAACATTTGGTTAAGTTTTTATTCAAGCCTATGTAAAATTTTATGTTCAAAAATTATGTTTTCTTATGCGGAACTTTTAAAAAATATATAAAACTTGCTTTTTTCAATAGTTTCTCATTAAATATTAGTTTTTAGTACATTTAAATTGTTCTTTGATTACGAATAAGAACAGTTTGAAGTTTATAATAATTTTTTTTATTAAAAAACATATTTTCCGAGTATTTTTTGAGAAGTACCAAGTACCCTGAGTCCAAAGAGAGATATGCAGTAGAAATAGCTCAGATATCAAAGTGTTAAACATGTTATTTTCTTAAAGAATTGGTTTCAGCAAATTTCTGTCTTACTTTGTATTTTACATAAAAGGTTAAGAGAATAGCGAAATACATATTTTGATTTTTATTCTACAAGACTACCTTTCTTTCGTTATACATGATCCGATTTGAATACATTAATTAAAATGTATTAAAATCCCGAGAAACTAAAACCGTTTAAATCCCACTTAATTGTACACATATAGACTCTAAATATGTACTTAAGCAGGGCAATCAAAATTTATTGAACTATAAAGAATTAAAATTTTTCCTACTTAATTTTAATAAAACCATTTCCTTCGTCCTTGTCTTGGATAAGGTATCTCACAATCATTGATAGAATAAATATAGCTTAGCATCTCCTACCTTACACAAAATGCACAAACATCAGAATAGATTAATTTGAATTGTCTTACTAGTAATGATAATTTCAAAGCGGATTCTGAAAAAGTTTTTGTAACATCATTAAATACTGCCAGAAATTACTTCGAAAATAACATTAAATGTAATTTCGTAAAATTCTTAATATTTAATAAAAGCTTATTATTTTCAAGAAATCTGAAACGTAGTTTCACAATGAGTCTGATGATGATGAAATCTAAAATAATTATAGGATGCATTAATTATTAAATTCACAAACAGATGTTGCAACAACTTTACGTATTAAATTTTTAATAATAAAATTTCACATCAATTTTTGAACTTCTGTTTAATTTTAAGTTTGCTTATTAATTTCATTAAAAGCGGGAATCTAATATAACGCTCTTTTCTCGAGTTTATTTATAAAAGTTATTGTTTCAGTAATTTTAAATTTCTAACAAATCATAAGCAAACTGAACGCAATTTTGTTAATATTGAAAGACATTTCATCTTAAGTAATTTGCTTCATAAATGAAAAGGAAATGAGAAATGCTTTGCTTTTTTTTTATTGTGGTGTTTAGAATTTTCCTGGAAATATAACATAAGAAAATTCAATATTGTGCGGATTTATTTTAGGAATGGGATCGATACATTTCTTTCTCTTTTTGCTGTTACCTTCCTTATGTTATTTAAAAGGATTCACTCTACTTCTGTATTATTGCGATATTTAATTTTATTGCAAGTGAGAAAAACTCATATATCATAATTCGATACTGGTGTGAAGCACTATACTAAATTCAAAGTCTTGAGTGTTATTAAGGTTAGTTTGTGGTATAAAATAAAGAATGTTTTTCCCCCTATTGTGTTTAGAATTTTCCTGGATATAAAGTAGGAAAATTCAACATTTTAGGAATGGGATCGTTTTATTTTAGGAATGCGATCAATACATTTCTTTCTCTGTTTGCTGTTACCTACCTTATATTATTTAAAAGGATTCATAATTCACGGACATCTTAAATAAACATCTTTTGGCAACCTATGCTAATATATTGGGTAGGAAGATGTAAGAGTGGGCAGACGATAAGCGTGCTCACGTATCATAATTCTATATCGGTGTGAAATACTTTACTAAATTCAAAGTCTTGAGTGTTGTTAAGTCTAGTTTGGGGTACAGAAGAAAGAAATTTTTCCCCTGTGGTGTTTAGATTTGTCCTGAAAATATAACGTAGGAAAATTCAATATTGTGCGGATTTATTTTAGGAATGGGATCGATACATTTCTTTCTCTCTTTGGTGTAACCTTTTATTATTTAAAAGAATTCATTCTACTTTGGTATCATTTCAATATATAAGTTAAGGCTAATGTCAGACAAACACCTTTTTGCACGCATTTTTCGCTTTTACAGCCTCCCTACATCTGCTAGCGAAGGTTAAGGGAGGCTGTAAAAGCGACAAAAGCGTGCAAAAAGACGTTCGTCTGACATTAGCCGAATTGCAAGTGAGAAAATTACTACAGAGATATATGAAATAAAATTACGAAATATACAATCTATAACATTTTATCCGTTAATAAAAATCAATATTCTGCTTGCAAAATTATAGCTGAAAATAAATACGTGCTATAAATCTCATATTTACAGATATCTTTAATAAATGTATTTTTGCAACATATTCTAATATATTGTGTAGGAAGATGTAAGAGTGGGCAGGCGATAAGCGTGCTCATGTATCATAATACTATACTGGTGTGTAGCATCAGTATCGTATTATGATACGCGATGCTACGTATCACGTATCATAATACGAGATGCGTGTATGGTACGTTGCGTAGTAAAAATTTGATTTACACCAAAATGTAATCAGCACCAATATTTATCAAGGTACACCTGAATCTGAAGTCTGATGAAAATTTCTTTATTAATTCTTGAAATAGAGCTATTGCGGAAATCATATAAAACACAGCATAGCCGAGCCAACTGGTGGGAGATTTACACCAAAATGTAATCAGCACAAAATCATATTAAGGACTAACTGAATCTGAAGTTTGATGAAAATTCGTGCATTAGTTCTAAAGATAGAGCTATTGTAGAAATCGTTAAAAATGCACCAAAGTAGCATCGCCTGTTGTGCGATTTATACCCAAACGTAATCAATACCAATATTTATCAAGGTGTACCTGAATCTGAAGTTTCATGAAAATTCATGCACTAGTTCTTGAGATTGCGCTATTGCAGAAATCGTAATAAAAGCAGCATAGCAGACATACCTATTGGATGATTTACAACAAAACGATAAAATTGTCTTGAGTGTTGTTAAGGCTAGTTTGTAATACAGAAAAAAGAATGATTTTTCTTCCTGTAGTGCTTAGAATTTTCCTGGTAATATAACGCAGGAAAATTCAATGTTGTTCGGATTTACTTTAAAGTTGGGATTGATACATTTCTTTCTTTTTTTTTTTTGTTGTTAGTTTATATTGTTTAAAAGGGTTCATTCTGCTTTAGTATCATTGCGATATTTAATTTTATTGCAAGTCAGAAAAATACTCCAGTCGTCTAAAAATATCTGAAATAAAATGATGAAATATACATGCTCTAACTTTTTATCCTTTAATAAAAATCAGTTTTTTGTTGCGAAATTATTGCTTAAAATAAACATGCTTTCTAAATATTACGTTTAAGGACATATTTAATTAATATTATTGACTACATATTCTAATAAACAGATTAAAGAGATCTAAGCGTACACAGGTGATAAGAGTGCTTACGCATCATAATGAGGTAATGGTGTGAAGCACTTTAATAAAGGCAATTCCACGTAACATTTTACCATAGAATTTTGTTTTCAAACCTATGTAGAAAATTTACTAATGAAACTAGAACATTTTTTTACAATTTAAAATATTTCTTACTAAGGACTTAATACCCAAATTACCTGCAGATTATTTCAATCTTTCTTTTAGGCCCAAAAATTGTAATTCAAAATTCTGTAACTGACGTAACATAAAATATACAAACATTTTTTCTGCCTTCATTGAAGTGTAAAAATTATCAAAACTATCCCGTTAAAAAAAGTGATTTAATGATCTCAATAACACTAAATAATGCCAAATTATAACAGTAACTTGTTTAATTAATTTCTGAAAAATAAAGAAGAAAAAATGGCATTTACACGTGTAACTGACGTAACTTTTATTGTGTAACTTACGTAACATTATGACTTTAAAAAGACAATAATGATACTTAACACTGTTTGTGATCAGTAATTTATAATGCCTTTTTATTAGGATTTTATTATAGAATATAAAAATATAAAGGTTTCCATTCATACCCTTAAATTAAACATATTATAAATTTTATTTCCCCCAAAAAACGATGATTTTCTATGGAATTGCCCCAAATTCAAAATTCCAAGTGTTGTTAAGGCTAATTTGCGCTACAAAAAATTTTTGATTGTACTAAAAACAAACAAAACAGCTGAACTCAAGGATTATAACCAAATTTTATCATATCTTTCTTTAATTTGAACCTGTTAGTTTTTAAAAATTGAAATACCAATAATTTTGTGACTTTTTTGAATGGAAAATTATATAGTTGTTTTGAATGAACGATGAAATTATCTGGTGTATTATGAGACGACACCTGGAACTTAAACTTTGCATACCATTAAAAATTGTAAATTATCCTCACTGTTACTGAATGTTGTCAAATGGACAAAGCCAGTCGATGGCGCTAAAACGCGTGATAGTTTTGACTGACAGTTCTGTCTATGTTGCCGATGTTGATAGTTTTGCTGTGTTTTCGTGTTCAAATCCTAAGTAAGGCATACGTGTAATTGTGTGTTCAAAGTTATATACAGGGTGTTGCCAAATTCGACCGATAAATTCAGGTTTGTGAAAGTAGGCATCAAGAGATGAAAATTTGGCATAGAAAATGGTGTCGCAAGCGTTTTATTTAGTCATAACCACAGTGTATTTCATTCTAAATGAACATGGGTTGCTGGTAATTATTTTGAGAAAAAATAAAAACATTGCAAAGAAGATGAAACGATAGGTCCGTGTTTTGTGTGAAATGCTATAACATCACGAAAAATTATGGAAACAAGTGGGTAAATGTGATCACAGATCGCACAGAGGGCTTCGTTTAATATTCCTTTGAAAACATTTTATCCTTTTGCAAAATCTGTTAGTTTCACATTTCGCAACCAGGGGGCGCACTCTATTTCAAATAAACCTCTGTCCGAACGAAACTCCGTTTTACAAACTATCCGTAGCTATATTAGTCGAGGGGATCGGGCCCATAGCACACGACATAGGTAGGCGCCCCCTGGTGGTAAACAAAGGAACTAAAATATGTACGGCTATGGTGCATAATATGAAAGAGTGTTCAAAGGAGTGTCGGCAAAAGTTAGGCAAAAGTCGGCAAAAGTGCACCCCGGGTGAAAAGGGTGGAGGTTAGAAAAATTGCTAAAAAAACAGAAGTTAGAACCCGGAAGGGTAAATAATATAAGATTTTTTGAAAATTTTATGATGTTTCGTGCGATCGCAAGTGTTCTGCTATAAGTATGCAAAATTTCACATCTCCAACTTAACTAGTAGTAGGGTCTGAAATGTTTTCCAGCTCGATTTTTGTGCCAAGTTTGATATATATTTTTTTTTATTTTGTAGCTTTTGACATGTAGATTCCAAATATCTTAGGCGCCATTTTTTTTCATACACATTTTTGTGGTGATTTTCAAGATGACGTCCAAGATGGCTGCCATTCACTGACATTTTTAATATTTGTGGAATATTATTGACAAGTATGTCAAATTATATGTTTTTGGGGTTAGAAAATGCAAATCTACAATCAAAATAGGCATAAATTGTGTTATTTAATGTTTATTTATGAATTTACTACAAAATTACTTTATACTAGAGGCATAGATTTTCACATGACTATCGTTTTGGCATGCTACGACCTTCTCTTTGAAACACTGCCACATTCTACCGAGATTATTTCCCTGTAAGAAAAATGCAACTCACTACGTGAGAAATTGTATAATTCTGAAGTTGAAGCTACAACTTTGTTTGAAGAGATCAAAGTAGTAGTTGAAAAAAATTGTCTTCCACATATTACACAATGCAGAGGTGATATGGCAAAGTTCTTATCAATTTAGATCTTTGCTACGTTTCATCCGCGCCACTCGTCAAGTAGATTGGGCATTGCATCTCGCGTCATTAGAGGAACAAATCAAGTATTACTCATATTTTGCTCATGACTTATTTCATTATGCCAGACTCATTCCAGTATATATAGCACAGATGAAGGACCTTAAAACAACATATCCAGTAGTATGGAATGCTCTTGAATCTGGTTGTTTTGCAGTATCCAAATCCAATGTTCCGTTTACGAAACTATTTTCAGACCAGAACTTGGAACAGAAAATCAAAGAACTGAAGAACATTGGTGGAGTTATTCGTTTCACTCAGAATGAAAACGCCCTTGAAAGGTATTTCTTGTCTGCACCAGACGTATTACGCATTGTTTCAAATTTCTTTGAAAAGTACTGTCCAAATAAAGTTTCTAAGCAGCCAGGAAACACTATCAACTTTAGACTTTCATGTCACTAAGAATTTTTCACAATGCAACCATCGCCAAGGAGAGTATTCGAGATCATTGTGGATGAAACTCTTTCCAAGATAATACCACACTAATGAAAATTGCATCCTCTATGAAAGTTCCAGAATCTGCGAAGGATGATATTCTGAATTGTGACCAAAAAGGCCAATTGGAATTCAAAGAATTCGAGAAGATAGGCAACTTCTTGCTGTTTTGGAATCAAGACTTCAAATGTATGCAAACCTAAAAGATGCAATTGGAAACTACGAGTTTTCTGTAATACCAAATCATTATTTTCTCCTGATGGATATCTTCATATTCCATCTGACAAAAGTTCATTTATTGCAGAAATAGAGCAATGTAATCGATCACACATACTTGAATCATTAGAATCCTCGATTACTTCTCCGGCAGAAAAAGCTTGTATTATAGATGGAATGGCAATCGTACAATCACTAAAATAGACACCTGCCATGAAAACTTGTAAAGACCTCGCAAATGCTTTGACCGAGATCATTATGAAAATAACAAGTGGATATACTGAAGGGAGAATTATATTTTACCAATACCTTGAGCATTCATTGAAAGAGCAAACTCGTAAGAAAAGATTTGGGGCGAGAGAACTTATTAGATTGGCTATTACAAATAGCACCAATATAACGTTGGTGTCATTAAAGACGTTTCTTTCACATAATGAAACAGAATCACAGCAGACTGTGTATTTCGGGAATAAATTACTACAGGTTTTTGCTGCTAGTGAGAAGAAAATTGTTGTCGTTTTTGGTAATAAGGCACCACGCGAATGTTTTCGATTCAGAATTACGTGATCATACACATAAAGAAGTAGACACCATTATACCTCTTCATGTACTTGATACAGTAAACCATCATGATAATTATGAAATCGATGTATTTTCGCCAGATACTGATATTTTTATACGTCTGATTGATTTGGTTTCAAGCCATCAAGTAAACAGTGAAATCCATTTTGTTACTGGCCGAGGCAACAAACACAGAAAAATTAATATTAAAGAAAGATGTCGAGCGATAGGTGCTCATGAAAGCAAAGGTTTACTAGGTTTACATTCATATACTGGTGAAGGCTGGGAGGAAAATTTGTAGGCATTTCAAATCTAATTTATTATATATTTGTATTTCTTGACCCTGAAAAGATATAATTTGACATACTGGTCAATAATATGCCTCAAATATTAAAGAAGTCAGTAAATGGTAGCCATCTTGGATGCCATCTTGAAAATCACACCCAAAAATGTGTATAAAAAAATGGCACCTAAGGTATTTGGAATCTACATATCAAAACCTACAGAATACAACAAAAATATCAAAATTGGCACGTCAATCGAGCTGGAGCCATATTTTACGACATTTCAAACCCTACTATAGGGGCTGAGTTAGAAAAATTGCTTAAAATACACAAGTTAGAGCCCAGAGAGGTAATTAAAAGACTTTTTAAAATTTTATGATTTGTCGTTTGATCTGAGGTGTTCAGCTATAAGAATCAAAAATTTAAAGTCTCCAACATATACAGTGTCTTAGAACGGGTTCTGTAACGGACAGACAGACAGGAGTGAGACGAATAGGGTTTCGTCAGATGAACAAAACCCTAAAAAGGGTGCTCAAGCAGTCGATGACATCGTATGAACTGGTAATATCAGTCCAAAATGAGGAGTGTCAAGTGCATAGTACTGCCGGGTGTAATGGAAACTTCTACCACTTTGTTTTATATAATCACATTTACAACAAAGTTGAGCATGTCTATGAAAAGTGTTATTGTATTGCACTTCAGTCTTTGCAAAGTTATTACCTTGAACCCAAACTGAGTTATGGATAGGACGGTGTATGGTAGGGTGTATTTTTGTTTAAATAGGTGGTTTGCGACCCCATGATCTATGGTAGCTCTTCATCCTCTTGATGCTGCTCTCAGAAATGCTTTCTTCAATTTATGGAAATTTTCTGGCAGCTGTTCTACCAGGATTGACGAATATTGTTTTTTTTAACCATTTGGAAATGGTTGTTGTTTTCGGTCGAGGATGAGACCAAATGATGATCGCATTTTATTTTTTAAATGAAATTCTACGATGTGCTTTACTTTCAGAATAATTTTTATTTGAATAGGTAATAGAAAGGCACAAAATCGTTAAAAATTGTTTGAATAGGTAATCGAAAGGCATAAAATCGTTAAAAATTGAAAAAGTTACAAAATGGGTAGGTGCAAATTATCATATATGGAAAAATCCAAAGTCAAAGAGGGACGCCGAAATGAAAATCGTCTTGCAAAGCTAAAACCGAGGTCTTCAACTCATTACGTAGGCCATGAAATTCGAGGTCTTCAACTGATTATGTAGCTCATGAAAATCGAGGTCTTCAACTGAATATGTAGCCCATGAAAATCGATTACAGAATAAAAGACGAACGCAAAAAAGGAAACAATCTAATGTTTAATCAATTGATAGTAAAAGGCCATGCCTCGAGTGTTCCAATCCACTAGCCACGGCGTTTTATATTCGGTCGATTCTAACCAGGAAAAATTGAGCTCAATGTAGGTAATTTGTCGCAATCTGTGGATGATTCGGTGGAACTGCTTTCGATTTGTAAACTGTTTTTCTTCTCAAAACGGGATTTGGAGAGTTTATCGATGAAGGTTTTGGTCGTCTGAAGTTTGATCTTTGCGATCTGTTGTTGTAGAGGATGCAACGGAATTTGGAGGACGAAATAAATTCCAAATGGTCGTTGTAATTTATTAAATTATATTCTTTTTTTTTTTTTTTGCCTCCGTTACAGCAGGTAAAATAGCCGTCAAATAAAGAAACTGGGTAAAAAATAAAAGTTGCTGACGTTGCAGTCGAACTAGCTATCTTAGCGTTACGAGATGAGCACGCTAACCACTGAACTACAGTTGCACAGTAGCGAAACACTTTGAAGTAAATATATTTGCTTCAGATGGGCTATGGCTTGATTAATTTCCTTAAAAAGCTTTTAATTTTGAAGTTAATTGCTAGAAGATTTCGTCTTTAATGAGATTATGGCTGGGATTTTAATACTTTAGTATTAGTATATGATAAAGATATGAATTATAAATATTTTTAAGTAGATTGATAGAAGTAAAATATGAATATTATATTTTTATACGAAAATTTTTTTTTTTAGTAAAATCGATTTTTTTTCTATTTAATATTTTAATTCAAATATCTTTTAAATGTGCTCATTTAAAATATATTTTAAATGCGCATATTTTTTAAACAACTTTAAAAAATTAAATTTATTTAACTTTATTCTACTTACTCATCTTACAAAAATTTATGCGTACTTTTTAAAGAATGAGGAAAGAATTGTTACTTACTTTTAAATTAAAAAGCTATTTTTATTTTTTAATTAAGTTAGAAATTTTAATGTATAGAATTTTTGGTATTTCATTTTTAAGGCAACACCTTTTAAACAATTTTGTTTATTTAAAAAATACGGTTTAAAGGGTGAACTCACTTCCTTTCAAAGTTCAACTAAAAGTACATTTAAAAAACAATTGTTTTAAATGAATATTTATTTAAAATTTTTAAAAAGTTTATATAAATTTAAATTTTTTTTTAATTCTTACTACTTTTTTTAAAAATTGATGTTTTCCCGAATTTTTTCCCCCTGAGATTTTCAAATGTGTATCACAAGACTGCGCATGCGCTTTTAGATACGTCTAATATTACATTTAATATTATTTTTTTACTGATATATACAGTGTAAAAGGATGAAATCTAACACATTTTCGTATACTTTTATTTAATTTTAAATAACAAAAAACCTGAAGGCTAATTCCATGCGCATATTTTTCACATATATAAGAAAGAATTTCCACAAAAAAGTTTAAGTCTCTGTCTCAAATACAAAATAAGCATTAGCATTTTTAAAACATGAAAGTAAAGAAAATATGAACGAGGACAAAAAGAAATTTAAAGTTTTAACTTGTATGGGTAATTGCGCTGGGTGTATTAACAAAATTTACAGTATCTCGCGATGCGGTTACCGTATGGGTAGAAATGCCAAAATTCACAATTAAACAGAATTTCATGTAATATTAAAAAAGAAAAACCGATTTTTTGACCAGTTTTAAGATAAATTGTCTTATTAAAATAAATTCGGATTTTTGTATTAACAGAGTGATCGCATGCTAGGAATGAACGGATTTCTCCTTCTTTTTTCAGATATTTGGTAATAAAAGGATAAAACATGTTTTCTAAGGTATACGAAAATTATTTTTTTTAAAAATGAGGTATAATTTAGTGTATATTGATGAGTACTATCAACGAGTGAATTTGTTTGTCGAATTTGGCAACATCCAATATATATTTAACCTCTTCAGACCTGAAGGTAAAATAACACTACAAATGCACATTCATTGATTTTGCACAAACAAAAAGACACCCTAGATGACTGAAGGCACCCTTTTTCTGAAATTGATACTTTAGGGGGCTCGTAATTCAGGTTCAAAAATACGGGTCTAAAATAACTAATTCTCTTAAAATATCAATTTAAGTATCAGTAACCTAAATTTACGCAGTAACAAATTGAAGGCCTTTAATTAATTAAATAATCTACAAATCCTCAAAAGTTTTTATTGTAAGGCGTTTAAGCTATTTAATTATGAAAATTTCTCACTTTTTTGGACATATTATCTGGAATGCATTTTGGAAATAAAGATGAAAATAACATTTATTTTATGAGGAAATAAGCATCAATGCTGCCATTGACTGGATTTGTCCCAAAGCCAAAAACATTCAGTTACTTAAAAGTCAAAATGTAACAAAATCAAACAGTTTAGTTTTTATTAGGAAAAGAATAGAAGTGAACATTTGTGAACCTCGGGTCTGAAGAGGATATATGTAATTGAAGAAATGAAAAATTTTATGTCTTATTTATGTTATCCGTTTCTGTATATAAAATAAGGATCATTCGAAGCGACAGCCAAGTTGCTATAGGCCTCAAAATAATTGCCATTATGGTAGACGTCAAATGTCAAATGTTGTGTATTGGTTAGCTATGTAAATGTTTATCGTCTTCTGCAATGGAATATTGTTAATTACTTAAAGAAGAATTCCGAATAACTATTTAGAAACAAGAACCAGTTAAATGAGATTAGATCTTTTATGATCTTTTATGTTTTTATGACTTCGAAGCCTTCTTTGTTTACTCGAAATTTTGTGAGAAAGTGTGCATTTACCTCTTTGTTATATTTTGGTGATTTTTCGTGGTAAATTTATTTTTTTTCTCAAATGTTTGTAGTACTTTGTTACTTGATTGATTATTAATATCTATTAACAAATGCAAATAATTTTGAAACATTACTTTTTAGCTCACAGGCTATCAAAGCCTGAGAGCTAATGTGCCCGCAGGATCTCTATGTACGTAAGTACGTAAGGCGATTTACTTTTTTTTTCTAGACTCATTCTCATAAGGCGTTTCCCCGATAGTTGTGGGTCTTCATTGGTTAAGTATAAAGGGGGATTATGAAGCTAATCCCCCCCTTAACTTAGATAAATGGGTTTTTCATGCAGAATTGTCAGATTTGTTTCAGTTTGGTATGCCGGTCAATTCTGATAAGGTGCTTCCCTTTTTAGATATGGAGGTTCATTGTTTAAGTATAAAGGGGATGAGGGGGGGGGGTAATATTCCCTTAATTTAGATAAATGGTATTTTTTTTATCCGATTTGCTTCAAATTTGGTGTACCGGTTTATTATGATAAGGCGCTACCCTGATTAGATTTGGAGGTTTATTGGTTAAGTATAAAGGAGGGGATCTGGGTGTAATACTCCCTTAATTTAGATAAATGTGTTTTCTTATCCGATTTGCTTCAAATTTAATGTACCGGTTTAATTTGATAAGGAGTTTCCCTAATTAGATTTGGCGGTTCGTTGATTAAGTATAAAGGGGGAAAAGGGGGATAATACCCCTTAATTTAGATAAATGGGTTTTTCTATCCGATTTGCGTCAAAATTTATATACCGGTTTATTCTGATAAGGCGCCTCCCTGATGAAATTTGGAAGTTCATTGGTTAAGTATAAAGATGTGAAATAAGGTGGGAGATCAATCTTCCCCCCTAATGTATTTATTGAATTGAATTAAGAGTATAATATACAATTAGTGTGAATAGACTGTGAGCTCAATGCCATCAACTTAAGTGGGCGCTTTTCTTTTTTATTTATTCCTTGATAGACAGACAATTGAAAAATGCGCTTTCTAACACTATTATACTCTAAGATGAGAATTGTAAACATCAGCAGTGATATTCGGAGCAATATTCTTAATAGATTCCGAACACGGTTTTGGCGTTATAAATGAAAAAAAGAAAATAAGAATTTCTCTCTTACGAATTTCCAATTTTCCTTGAAATATTCGTCGTCAATTTCAATATTGTACTGATTCACTTTTTGAATAGTATCATTTCTCTGTTTTGTATATAAACTTACATTATACACTGTAAAATTTTCCTAGAACGTACTTTGTTGTTTGTTACCATCGTGATATATATATATATATATATATATATATATATATATATATATTAATATTTCAAAAAATGCTCCGGAATTTAGGAAAAATTGTCCGAGGAAAATAATTGCATAGACAAATTGGTCACAACACATCATGTTTTGGATTTTTTTGTCGAAGATTTTATTAATGTGCCAGTGTTGCAAATTTTAATAAATATATTTTATATTTCAAATTATTTTATTTCTGAATAATCCATAAATAATGAAAGTAGGGGGGCGCCCCCCCCTGCTCGCTACGCTCACCAACCCCCCGCGTATTCGCTTCTGGATTCCATTCGCGATTCATTCCTATTTTCTAGCCAACCCCACACATAATTGTTTCGCGCTTCTATTCTGGATCGCTTTGCGATCCCTTATTTTCTATGCATTCAATTTTTATATTCCACTTGGTAAAAACGCGCTCCTCTTCAACTCCTGACAATTTTATTTCCTTATCTCCGTGCATATAATCATTAGAGCTTACAGAGTTTTATAATTATAAGAATTATTAAATATAAAATTATATATATGGTGTTACGAATATTGTAAATAGTTTGTATTTGTGCTTATAAATAATGTAAAAAGTTCAATTAAGATCTATTCATAAGCTAAAGTTAGTTTTTGTGGCATTGAAATATCTCAATTTGTTGATTTCCAACAAGCAAGTAAACCCTATTATATTCCAATGGAAGTCTATGGATATTTGGCGAATACTGGAAATAGCGCCATGCTGGAGTCACATTTGGCGATATATCTCCAAGCTGGCGGTAAACATGGTGACGTTTGGCGACAGAGCCGTCCCCTCCCCCCTTGGTAACCGCCGTGTACCGTCAGAAAGCTTGGCCAATCGGACGTGTTTCGGGGTATCTACGCAGATTTTCATTGGTACACTTCTAAAGCGTTACTTTTTTTTTTTTTTTAATATAGAAGGATTATTCAGGCTTATATACATATAAAATTTTAATGGTATCCTTATATACATTTATGATACATACTTACAACTGTTAATTCATACAATATTAATATCAATAATTAAAAAAAGTAATAATGACATGCATGAGTTTGAATGTGAATTTCATCATTTTGACGATTTGATGTCAGGTTGAGTTTACATTCTTTTCTTAAGGGGCAACTATAATGGTACTTTCACAGTATACTGGCCTTGCCAAGAAAAGAAAATGGCCTTGGCAAGAAAGGAAAATGGCCTTGGCGAGACAAAGAATTTTACAACAAATTTCCTGGTAACCTACACTGTTTTATAAACGCAAGACGTTTTTTTAATATTTATATAATTTATTTAATATAAGAAAGTAATTTATCCTTTTTTATATACAAACAGAATTGAATTGTATATATCAAAAACATTATATATATAAATTAAATAATTATGTCTATACATAAATACATAAAAGTCATCAGGTTTGTTTATATCATTCGACAACAAGACTTACTTTCTAACGAATTGCGCCAAGGTTTAAAAAAAAAAAAAAAGGCAAGGCCCCTATACTGGAAAAGTGCCCTTATAATTGTTGTTAATTATATGATATTTTGCTGATTACTGTGCAATTTAGCGAACATTTGTAGCATGTGTAAGATGATTTTAGTATAAGTGAGTTTATTTTTCACACGCAAATAACAATTTATTGTTACATAAATTTAAAAATCATTAATATCTTCTGAATAAATTAACCACAAGTTGCTGCGTAACACATCGACTTTCTATTCATTTTATGACGAAGTACCAGCGTTAGGCTTATAAGAACCTTAATGAGTATTTTATAGATATATTGACAAAATATTTGAGATGACCTGATTTGAGAGTCAGGTAACCCTCATAATAGAGTAGATAACTGATTTTTGATAAGGAAATTTCATTGAAAAACGAAAATTCAGGTCTTTTTTACACAACAACCAAAATTCCATACATTTAATTTCCATAAATTTTCAGTTAATTTGTTTGATATATTGTTTCTTTTAATATTTACTCTCTAGTAGTTAGTCAAAATGTATACATTATTTCGGAATAAAGCTTTTACTAAAAAAAAAATAATAATAATAATTTTTAAAAACATGAAAAAATTGTAAAAAATCGAAATATTCCATGACATTTGTAAAATATATTTAATTAAATGATTTTTTTCTCACAATCTAAACTCTGAGGTGAAAGTGTCAGATTTCTAAAAATTTAAAGTAAGCAAAATCTTTCGGCATATTCGTTATTTAACATCTTAGTAGTAATTTTATTTAAATATTAATTTAAAGCAATACATTTTAAATCATTTATTACGAACGATCATCCAGGTAAATCTTTTGAATACCAGTAATTCCCAAGAATATTTTGCGTGGTATGTTTTTACGACATTTGAAATAGAAACTGGTCGTATGTGCCAAATCCAAATCATTCTTCTTCCTCATACAAGTTACCTCAGACCTGCTTGCCGTTGCCAAAAACATATACATGAAATTTGATTCAATTCTATGCTTAACTTCATAAACTTTTCGATGGTACAAAGCAAACAAACGGGCACACGGACGGACTGACATAGAGACGGGCGGACAGACAGATATTTTGTATAAACAATTTTTTCGGGATCTCTGATACTTTTCAATAGTACAAAACGGATATATGGACACACATACGGACTGACTAAAGACGGTCTGACATACAGACGGACGGACAGATACTTTTTGTATAAACAAGTTTTTCGGGATTTCTGACCCTAAAACATGTAAATCCGTCGAAAAGCGGAAGTCGAAAAAAATCTCGATCAAAATACTTTCTTCTTCAGAAGGAAAAAAATAATAATATCCAGAGTAGGCTTCTACGTAACTTGTGAGATAAATCTAAAAAGAAGATATTAGTATAAAAAATTGTTTTTCAAGAAACAAACCTAGTGGAAGCCCTGCATACAGATTCTAAATTGGAAGATTTAAATTTAAAAGCCCTTTCTGAATGTATAACAAATATGTAAATATGTTGGAACTAGCCATTAATAGATCATGGTTGTAAATTTCTTTATTCCTGAATGCGTGTTTTACTACAAGAAAAAAAATCTGCTTGAAATTCAATATTTGAAACGGGTTTTTTTTTTGACAGAAGTTACAGTTTTGAGCATAATAATATTTTTCTCAAACACTTAAATTCAGCAGCATATAAAAATTGATCGAACAGGTTTGTAATTTATATCTTTGTAGTGGTACTATAGCCTAAAAAATTCTTTTTTAATTAATTTCTTACAAAAGGCTATATAAAAATCTTAAGTTTGTTTTGAATGGCAGTGCAATATTAATTTAGTCGTTCTCATCAAAGTTAAATAACTCTGGGATAATCAACTTCCTTCTTCGTTCTTTGTTCTTCGTTGCCATCATTACCAAAATCAATATTTATCGTGTATAATATCTTGTCAAGTAACATGCTGTTTACACGTATAATAATTCCAAGTTTTCTTTATTCTTTTTTAAGGTAAAGTCAATTTTTTTCTTAAAGGTAAGAAATGATCTATAATGCTTTATAAAAGTATAAAATGATCTAATTTTTGTTTTATCTTTATGTCTCATTTAAATTTAAACTATTTCATTTAAAATGTGTAAAGGTAAATTGCACCATAATTCGAGGCTGTTTTGTTTTTAGAAACATATGTTACTTAATTACAATTAATTAATTTATATCATAACTAAAAATACTTTTTAATTCATTTCTGGTGAATGATCCTATAAAATTGTTAATTTTCTTTTGAATTAAAGTACATTATTGAATCCACAATTCACATAAAAGTTAAATAGCTTTGAGATATTCGACTTTTCTTTATGTTCTTCTTCGTTGACGTCATAATCAAAATCAATATTTATAGTGCAAATATCTCACCAAGTAAAATGTTGTTTAACACGCACTATAATAATAGCATTCTCTTAACATTTTTGAAATTAAAAACAATTTGTCTTCATCAATGTCAACATCTTTCAGTAATATTTATGAAAGTATGAAATGGTCTCATTTCTCTTTTACCTTTAATATTATATGTTTTATTTAAGGTTTTTTTAATTAACTTATTTTTAGTCATGTTCTCTTAAAACGATCTGAATATACATAAACTGCAAGTAATCTTACGCTAGTTTGTATCTATAGGGTAGGTTACATATGGCCAATCTTGAAATAAAACTTCAAAGCTTCTTAGTTATTTTAATAAGTACTTTCAAACAAATTCGATTCGGCTTGAGGAGGGATTGTCAGTCCAATCAGTTACAGGATGCGTTAAATGATCTTTAGAACTTTAGACAAGAATCACAAAAAAAAAAAAAAAAAAAAAAAAAATGTAAAACATTGTGGATTACAGATATGGAGTTAGATAAAAATTTATTTTTTTATGACCCTGCGTTTAAACGTCTGAACGTTCTAAAATACAATAATTGAAGTCCCGAGTGGAAGAATATGTTATACAACTAAAATTAGAATTCGAGAAAATTGAAGTGAAAGTTTTTTTGTAATCAAGTTATTTATTCAATTGCTTCTTAGTAGGATATGTTTAAATGTTAATAGGTGATTCTAAACTCTCATAGAAAAGAATATTAACATTTAATTATTAAATATTAAAAATTATTTTTACCATTTAAATTATTAAATATTAGAATATACTGTCTCATATACCAATACTAAGTAGAATTTTAGTATTTTAGTTTTACCATATGATATAATACCTCAAAACGCTTTCAGCCATAAAAAAAAACTGTTTTTGAGAAAATTTATTATAACATGTTCTTCTATTAAGCTCTTCAATTGTGTTCCGTTCATTTTAGCGTAAATAGATGATGCTATATCTTCTTTTTGCTAGATATTTCATATAGGGTAGAATTAGGAATTTAATACCTAACTAAAATTCATTTCTGGCAAAAACTCTGCTCTATTGAATATTTATACGGATTGCTTATAACATTTGAGTTTTCTAGAGCCATCATCACAAGATATGCAATGCTTTTATGCGAGAGAGTTTGTTTTAACAATTGTTATTTCTATTTCACTTCGGTTTTTACTTCGTCCTAAAATTGTTCAGCATGCTACCATTACCGGATCAAGCATTGCTGATTAAGCATTTTTAAGTGGACGATGAATCAGCAACCAAAATAGCGGAAAGGTTTAGCGTGGCGAAGTGTCTCCAGATCAAAACTTTATTTTATATATGATAGTGGAAATGGCCCAAAAGCTTGCTACCACTTTCATTTTTGTACCAACTAATTTACTTGCTTGAAACAAATTGATAATTTTGGTATCACTTACTTTTAAAAAGTCCTGAAAGTGACATGAAAGTACAAAAAGTTAGTAACAAGTCTTAGTTTTTCAAAACCATTTTATTAAAAAAAATATGAAAATGACTGTTTTTCAAGGGATGTTCCAAATACGGGCTTAGTAATTTATCTCGTAATAAATAAACAAAAACAACACCTTCAAACTACTGCAATGAATCTTTATTTTTTAAAAAAGAGAGAATTAACTATATTTTTTACTTGCAGAAGTCACAGATGAATACCTTATTTTCATTCCAGCACATTCAGAATATTCCCAACTTCCACACTTGAGCACTGAAACCAAACCTCTTCTGTAAATATCGCCGAAAATGTATGCTGCATTGTTGTCACGAGGTTTATTTTCCAGAGGAAACATCTAGTCGCCATAGTCATTTATCGTCGGTATGACAACCTGTTTTTAGACCACTCAGTACACATATTTCTGGCATCAGCAGTCATTAGAAAAGAAGCAATTCGATCGTAATTGGTGATCTAACTCAAACTCAAGGACATCTACGTTCAGATGAGATAGAAACTATTTCCGTTACTAAAGAACTAAAACTGAGATAAATTAAAATTCAAAAACTTTGGAAAGTTTTGGGTTCCTCATAAGTTGGTTTTTTGATTAAATAAATTCGTACCAGCCAACATGCCTCCAGGACTAAGGCCATCTGATCGCGAAATTCTAAAATGGAGGGCCGAAATCACAGTCAGGTCAAATCCAGCGATCTCATTGGCTGTTGTAATCGCATGGTCTTCTGAGCGCAGTAACCCTTGGCGGTAAAGTTTAGTCGCCAAATCAAATCGTAATAGTTTAGGCACGTGTGTTTACACGGCAAAAGTTTCAACAGCTTTGTATTTTATTGTACTTAATAGTTATTAATGTAGTTATTTAGCATCTGTAGTTATTGCATTTTGTACTTGTTTCTGTTTTTATTATGTCGTTCTTAAATTCGAGATTTTGTTCGTGTCCGACATCACGATTCAAAAATGTTTCGGAGAGTACTCAGCTAAAGGTAAGTAGATAATAATACATTTAGCAGTGATACATTATTGCGTTGTAAATGTATTTTCAGTTGTGATTTATTTCATATGTTTTTGGGAAATGTTTTGCATCTATTTATGTGTTTCAGAATATTTTGCCTGTTTCGTACGAGTACAATTTATGCGACATTGAATCAGTTGAAGATGGATTTGTTGCTCGATTTCGAGTTAATATTGCAGAAAAGGAATCGTCTATAAAGTGGTTACAAGAGTTTTCTTATTCTTCAAACACAACTTATCGTACTGATAAAGTATATCGTCAAAATACAGTAGGCCGTGTGTACAAAGTAAGCTGTTACTTTTATAAATTATTCCTAAATATGCAATTATGATAATATGGTATTTTATTTATGTATTTCACTTTTAAATGTTTTTCACACTTATATTAAGAGTATTTTAAGAACTATCTGATCATTACCTTCACCTCTCAAAGTTAACTTTTTTTAGACATAAAACTAATTCTCTCTTCATATTTATTAATCTTAAAGTTTTAATATCCTGCTCACAGGGATTGATTTGGTTGATTTCCATAACCTTGATTCACTCAATGAAAAAAAAAAAAAACTATTTAAATCAAAAATATCGTGCAATACAGTTTTCTATTGTGATCATTTCTCTTTTTAAAATGTATGGTTTTATCAAGAGGTTAAAGTAAACAAAGAGACGAGGGGGGAGGATTGGTGCTACAAATTTAGATAAATAGAATAATTCAATGACATAAAGAGAAAGTCTGTCCAAAACAGAAGGTTTTGTAATTGTAAGTGACTTAGACAAAAGGTACAGCCGTGAAAGAAAAGGTAAGCACCCCTAATAACTCTGCAACTAATTATAAGACAGTTATTAGTACCAAACGATTGAAAATAAAGCCTACTTTTAAATTATGTATATAAAATTTGCTTGTGGGTTCATCTACAAATCAAAACCAGACCAAACTTTGTTTTTTTTTAATGGCAACACAATATTTCGACAATATTTTTTAAATCTTCAGCTTAAACTGTGCTTAAAAACAAAATTTTAAGTCATTTGGATGATAAGTGTTTGAATTATAAACATTCAAAATTTAAAGCTTATAATATTAAATTACATTTTCAGATTTTTATTAATTTCTCCTGAAATTATAATCTTAATGTGATAATTTTTTGTATGGTTTTATTACTGAAAAATGCAAACATAAATGCATTGAATTAGTAATTTTAAAAATCTTATAATATGAATTATGAAATTACTATTATAAAAAATATGAATTGTAACCTACATGCAAATTCTTTGATATAGTTATATTTATTATGTCCTGCTATATGTGAATTCTCTATTTCAAATTTTTCTTTCAAGTTATTTTGAATTCTGCTTAAAAAATGTCAAAATGATGGCTTAAGGCAAGGGTACTGTCTATGATGTGCAGAAAGGCAATTAAAAAAAATATTTATTTTACTCATTTTATTGAAACATTTCAGCTGTTAATACTTGAAATGTATTAAGTGAGTGGCATAGTCATTCTGTAGCATTTCAACAATGAAGTACTGAACCTCTATTTGGATACAGCCCCTAAAATAGGCTCATTTTAAATCATTTTTCTGAAACTAATTGTATGAATTTCATAAAAATTTGTATTTAGGCTAATTCAAGGGTGTAGATGTAGAATTTGTTTATGGTATCGAATTTGAGTATTACTATTGAAAAAAAAATGAAATTTGGATTTGTTTTTGTATGTAGTTGGCCCCCTAAGCAAATTTTATGTACATCATTGTAGGCTTTATTTCCAATCATTTGGTATTGGTAACTTTCTTCTAGAATAATTTGTTGCAGAGTTAATAGGGGGTGTTTAGCTTTATTTTTTCCACGACTGTACCTGGGAAAAGAAAGACTTGATTACAAGACTGATTTCTTAAAATTTTCTTAAGTTCTCCAAGAATGTGCAATGGGCTATTCAATAAAAATTGGGTATGGGAGTTGCTGTAACCGTATTTGAAACTTTTGCTTTTGCCATTGAAAACTTCTGTTAGAAGCTACTGCCACTTTTAAAGAGGGGAAAAACACTATTTTTAATCTGAATCTTTTTTTTTTTTTTAATGTATATATTACAATAAGATTTCTCCTTTTACAATGATGGAAAACATATTTAAATGTGAATTCCAATCAGGGCCGAAAATAGTTTTTCTTACACCCGGGGCAAGCATGAATTTTGGTGCCCCCCCCCCCCCTCTTCCGCAAAGTATATTTACAAAGAGAATTTTGCTAATTTTCTAATTGCCGAATTATTTTAAAATTAAAAATATGTAATACTGAACTACGTAATCTACAATGACGGATCCAAAGGGGGGGGGGGTCACGGTGGTCATGACCCCCCTCTGAACACCAAAAAAATATTTTCAAGATCATTTTTAAAATGAAATATACAGTAGAGTCCCGATTATCCAAGTCCCACTTAACTGAGTTATTTTCTTCTGATGGACTGATGGCTTCCATTATTATGAAACAGCCATTATAAATGAAGTGTTAGGTAAAGATGAAAGAGCAGCCATAAAAAGTTAGAACTCTGATTTTCTGGGTCAGAATGGGAAAAAAAAAATCAGGAGTTCTAATTTTTTACGACTGCTCTTTCATCTTTACCTGACACTTCATTTATAGTGGCTGTTTCATAATAATGAAAGCCATCAGTCCATCAGAAGAAAATGATTCATTCCAAAATTATAATCCTTTATTTAGTGCCCGTGGCATATGCCCCCCCACCCCCCCCACCCAGTTTCGGCCCTGATGCCAACGTCCTCAATAACAGTGGAAAGAGCTATTTTGAAATTTTTACTTTTCACTATTTCCTCAGTGAGTATTGGAGATTTTCTATCATTGGATCAGTTTAGTGAATACTTGAAAAGCATGAGTTACTGTGTTTGTATTCATATTTTTCACTTAAAAAAATGAAAAGTCCAGAGAAATACCTTCAGAAGTTCCATTTTCAATTTCATAAGGGAGGAGGCAGAGGTGGGAACAGTAACTTTTTTTATGTTTTCTCCTTCTGTTTTTGAGTACTACTTTGTTATATTTTGTCTTAAGGAAGCATATTTTTGGGTCAGTTATTATAAACAATCGCAAAATTAAAAACTTGTAATCTTATATTAATCTCTAGTTTAGTATTTAGTTTACTTATACAGTAAAACTCCGCTAATCCGAACAGATTTTATTTACGAAAATAATTTTCAAAAACTACTGGACTTTGAAGCATCCCAGATTACGAAATTTTCTGGATTACTGGATGCATTTTAATAGCAGTGAACTGAAAAATGTTATATAAATGAGGGGCTCTGGTTTTAAACATGGTAACTAATATTTGTGATTTTTTTTAATTCTAATTTCAATGTGAAATTATTTAACTGCATATTTTTAGGTAAGTGGACCTGGCTTTTCTTATGAAAATTCAACATGTCCAATAAAATAAAATTTATCACAAAAAAAAAAAATAATAACATGTTTGATTGAAGGTTCAGTCTTAACTAATTAGCTCTTTTAGAGGAAACTGTTGTTTTTTATTGACTTTTTTTTTTCATTCTAAATTACACTCTAACTTACAAATAAAAGTAATATATAACAAAGAAAAGCTTGTTCTACCAAAGAACAATTTCAAATGCATTTTTTTTAATTTATTATTAAATGTAAATTTAGTCTACTTATACAGTAAAACCCCGCTAATCCGAACAGATTTTATTTACGAAAATAATTTTCAAAAACTACTGGACTTGAAGCATGCCAGATTACGAAATTTTCTGGATTACTGGATGAATGTCAGGGAAAGCGTGTGGAAGTTAGAATTAAACAAAAAATGGCAGTAAAGCATGTTTTTTATTCTTTAAACAGCTTGGATAAAAAAAAAAAATACTCCATAATGTAAAAGTACAACATATGCCCCATAGCAGAAACTGTACAGCACGGCAGCAACGCTGTAGATTATTTTAGACCTTGCAGATTAATCTACCAGCTTAAAAATAAATCTGGGCTTAAAAAACAGCCATTATAAATGAAGTGTTAGGTGAAGATGAAAGAGCAGCCGTAAAAAGTTAGAACTCTGATTTTCTGGTCCGAATGGAAAAAAAATGGCCATATTTTTTTTTCCCCATTCGGACCAGAAAATCAGAGTTCTAACTTTTTACGGCTGCTCTTTCATCTTCACCTAACACTTCATTTATAATGGCTTTTTCATAATAATGGAAGCCATCAGTCCATCAGAAGCAAATAACTCAGTGAAAGCGGAAACTCGGTTAGGCGGGACTCTACTGAATATGTCATTTAAAAAATGATCTTTAGAATATTTCTGTTGATGTTCAGAGGGACCCCCCCTTGGATCCGCCACTGTAAATTACGTAGTTCAGTATTACATATTTTAAAATAAGTCGTCTATTATAAAATTAGTAAAATTCTCTTTGTAAATGTACTTTGTGAAAGATGGGGGGGGGGGGGGGCAAAATCCATGTTTGCCCGGGTGCAAAAAAGGCTAGTGTCGGCCCTGTCTTTGAAAACTGCAAGGTATAGAGATAGGCGAAAACTTTTTTTTTTTTAACTTTTTTTTTAAAGTAGCTGGCTATATTTTTCAATTTTCCTAATTACTGTGATGTAAAAATGGTACTAAGTTCTATTTTATGGTATAAGTTCATGGTATAAGTTCTATTTTATAATAAACTTTCATCTCTTGTTTATATTTCTTAATTTTACAGGGAAAAATATGAAAATGCATTACAATAATAGTAACCAACTATTTTTGAATTTCGTAAATTTTGTCATAAAGTTTCTACTGTACGTTGCATTTTACTGGCTGGTGAAATAAATCCTTGGCTGGTAAGATTTTCTAGAGATTCCCCACCCCTGACTATCTGTAATAAAAGCAAGTATGTGTTTACTCTCCTGTCTATCATTTACAGTAAATAACATCTGTCGCCAAATAATTTGATTTTTAAGTTTTTTTCTTTTAAGTGGTCAAATTCTAGAACAAGTGAGACACTTGGCAACATTGAATTTGGCTAGGCAATAAACCATTTCTTTTTGCAATATAACTTTTTTCCGTATTGGTACTTACACTTAATGTAATGTGATCAGGGCATTAGATTTCTTGGGAGGATCATTGAGTTTTTTTGAAGGGGGTTTGTGAAAAAATCATTATGTTGACGTCATTGATGTAAATTTGAGATTGCAACTCTGTGCATTATGATTCCACATCAGTTTTCAAGTTGGCGTATATGTATTATTGAGACATGTCAGAAAACTGCCAAATATGGTGTCTCGCTTGTTCTAGTTCTATCAAAGAAGTTTGCTTTGATATTGTATCATGATGTTTACTGACTCTGCTAACTTCAAAATATTGCATCCTATTGTTCATCACAGAAATTTTAATAATACAGTATATTTCTTCAAATCTGCTCATAATCACAGATGTAAACAATGAAACTTTCAGTTCAGATGTAGGGACAAAATTTCAGAATTTTTTAGTTTCATATCATTCCGTGTGTATTTTAATATGTAATTCTCAATAATATGACTGTACTCATGATTTTTCATGAAGTATAAATTTATTTCCGATAAATGAAGGTATTGCTGATATCACCAGTAATCACAATCTTTTTACCAAATATATTTATGTATTAATCATTCTTTTTTGGTTATTAAGACAGGATATACCTGAAATTAAACTTCCTTACTTTACAATTTTGATATGAATGAATCGAGTACCTTTATGAGGAAAATTCCATTGAATAATTCCAGAAAAATGTATATCATCTTTATTACGTATATTTAATTATACATTAACTATTTACTTGACCTTTACTTTTAATAATTTTTAAATTATCTTGCTTTTTATTATTTTAGTTTATTACTTTACTTATATATAATATATAAACGTGGTTTGTGGTGTCAGATGCCGCCATCCAAAGAATCTACATCACTCATTTTCCATTTTTTTCGGTCACGGGTCCATCCTTCCTCCAGACCTGTATCCTTCATTGCCTTTGCAATATCATCCATCCAGTTCTTCTGTGGTCTTCCCCATTTCCTTTTTTTATTTGTTTTATAATTGAATGTGATTTTGGGTAATTTTTCATCATTCATTCTTTTAACATGACCATACCACATTGATTTTTTCTAATGTCATCTAATATGGTTCCCTTTATTTTCATCACTTCCTTTATTTTTTCTATTCTTGATACCCTGCATGATCTTCTTAGGGCATCCATTTCTACTGCCACTAACTTTACTTAATTATTTTAATATTTTACTATATTGCAAGCATTCATTATAAATTCGACTGTATTACATTCAAATTACTGTTTAAAAAATGTAAAAAAAGTAATGACCAGAAATCCGCACAACCTCTGGTCCCAAGCTGTGCAGATTTGAGGGAGTCTACTGTATAACTTGAAATAACAGTAAATTAATTGCATATTTCCAGTGATCCATATGTTGTCATTTTGTATTAGTAATCAAAGCATTTATTTTACTGTTATCTAAGCATAAATTTTTATTTAGGTCTCAAAGTACTGCCATCATAGGAGTAAAATTTCAAAAGAATTGAAAAAAATCCAGTAAGAATACTAATTGCTCATCTAGAATTGTTCTTACTGTAAAGAAAACTGAGTTATATAGAAAGAATGAGTAAGATTGTTTTACTAAATATATTTATTTTTTTATGTACATGCCTTTTAACTATCATAATTTGGATAGTATAACCTTTTATACTTTACCTCCAAACTATAAAAATTGTTATTTCCCAAACCTATCAGGTTTTCTGTGATCTTGTAAAACTGTTTTAATCCTTTTTATCACTGTGTTTCATATCTGCGACATATCCCAAAAGTCAATTTTACTTATACAGTGAGCTTTAAAAGGCTTATATATTGCTGCTATTTCCCAACACGTCAGTTAATATACATTGTTCATAGAATTCTGAATACACAACGATGCTGAGTTAATTTTTCATACCAAATTTTTATTTATGATTTGAGCATTTTCATATCGAAATTGCTAAAATGAACTTCATAAATTTTATAAAATCAAGTAGGTTGGAGTGGAGGCATTGAAAAAGAATTTTTTTTTTTTTTCGCGTAACTATTTTTTGTAAGAAAATTGGTATGTAGTGATTAACAAAGGAAGGTTACAGGTCGGGGACACAGAACGTGGTGAACGTTTGTGTGTCAATAGAGTATAGTTAGTATATAAATATATGACAGCCATAAATTGTAATACCCAGGGGGGGGGGGTGTCTTGAGAAAATAAATCAAAAAGTTTATACTAAGCACCTACAGTTTTTAATGGGATAAATTTATATCGTTGGCAGCATGTTGGATTTGTAATTTTTCTTTGTGTGTTCAAATCCCGGTCAAAACTACTTTCTGCAAAGAAAATTTTTCCATTTATTTTCCAACCACAATGGAAAAAATATGTACATAATAATTAAAATTTACGAAAAATATAAATTAAATGTATAGTATGTTTTGTAGTATATAAGTACATGTCTGACAGGGTTGCAAAAAACCCGGGTTATTTATTAAAAAAAAAACCAGTTGGGTTTTATTGGGTTTTTTGTTTTTTTAAGACGTGGGGACAGGGAGAGTCCCTTATTTTTTTAAAGTATATGTATTAAATTAAGAAATCTTATTATATTTTTATTAATTAACTTTACTTTAATAACTTAATTAACGAGTAATTTGAATTGAAATAACACAAATAAATCAGTGTAAAAGTCTGTAAACTTCTGTCTGTTTTACTTCTGACATCTTATAATATTATATAATAACCATATATCACATATTTAAAAATTACGTTAGAAGATTTCTTTTTATCTGTATTCCCTACTAAGAATTCATTTTTGAAACAAATCTTTAATCTTTTATTATTTATTAATCAAATGCTGCTTGATAATATTTTCATGATATCTGTAGTTCACTGTATAGAACAGTTTATTCTTTGAACATAGTACATAGCTCTTACTAAAAATATTTAAATTACAAATTATTTCAATTATCTACGTAACTGATTGTAATTATTTAATTTGAATATTTTTAAATGCAGTTATAATACTTATATAATATCCAACAATGTTTATTTTTATCAACAAACTTGCATCTATTTTAATAGGAAATTATATTTAACCCTTTAAACGTCCTAACCATGTTTTTCCGTCACATAACTTTTGGAATCGAAGGCTGATTTAACACAAAATCGATATTAAAGCTAATTTTTTAAGTGAATAAGACAAATATTTAAGGCTATAAAATAATTTTTTTATAGCAACTATTTTACGAATCGTTAAACATGAATGGAAAATTCTACAGGACGCTTAAAGAGTTAAAAAACCTCATTTAAACAAAAAAAAAGGTTTATTTGGTTTTTTTTGGGGGGAAAAAAAGCCAACTCTGGTCAAAAGTGAATAAGTCAAATTTGTATCCAGTTGGGAACTTATATTATGAAGTTTTATATTGTTAATTCTTGACA
Source organism: Maratus speciosus (assembly GCA_963932465.1). NCBI lineage: Eukaryota > Metazoa > Arthropoda > Arachnida > Araneae > Salticidae > Maratus > Maratus speciosus. The sequence continues at coordinate 359,021,806 of OZ010793.1, forward strand.
TAAAAGACCTTGTCATTTTTTATCTATGTGAAAATGTTATGATTAGCTATGTATATTGATTTTTTTTTTCATAATATTAATAGGCTTTTAAAAGACTTAAGCACATTATTTCATTTTGACTTTGTAACATTTGGCAGTACACCCACATTATGTTTTAATAGGATAGTGTAACACAAAGGTTAAAAAACTAATATAAAAGTTACTGAATATTAAACAATGGTTGTAAGAACCCCAGTAAAACCCACTTTGACATGAGTTTTATTGGGTTTTTTAGAGTGGCTTTTACCCAATAAAACCTGGGTGTTTTTTGGAGGAGGGGGAGGGTGTCACAACCCTGATGTATGTGAACTTTTGCATGTTTCAATATTTAATGAAAAATAAATGTAAAAAAAAAAGCATTTTTTTTCCCTATAGTCAAGAAATTTTTGCTGTTATTTAAAATTATTTATTGCATACCTACTATTTTTAACAGAGAAATAAATAAAAAACCTGATATTAATATGTGAATAAATATTTTAATTTTTCATGATGCAAATATTATGAATATTTCATAATTTTGTAAACCTATTGGTTTAAATTTTTAAAATGTTTTTTTACTCTGCCTACTTTATAACTAATTTTAGTAATCCAATATCTTTTTAGAACTTATTTTTAAGTAAATAAACATTAATTCTAATTGTAAGCATAAGAATTCAAGATTTTAAAAGTTAAACAGCTAGTTGTTAAAAAAATACATTTTCAAACATTATAATAATAAAAAAATTACAATTTAAAAAATAACACAATGTGTGTGTCAGCACAAGGTATTTGTAGTTTGTTTCTGAATGTATATTTATTTATTTATTTTACAGGGGTAAAGATGTCCATCTGCAGGATTTCCCCACTTCAGTTGTCCTCAGGCATTCCCATAATCATCTTATAGAAGCAGCATCTGCTTTGCAATTTCGAAAACCTTTAAAGGAAGTAAATGAAACATATTTGAAGATGTTTAAAGCTGGGATGACACCTGCGAAAGCATTTCAAAGGTTTACTGAAGAGCTCCAAGAAAGCCATGGTGAGGATTTCCATATCATTGAAGCAGACAGATCCCAAAATCCAGATATCAAGTGGGTTTACAATCTGTATTATAATATGTTTAGAAAAGAATATGGGGAAACAAGTGGAGAGGGTATGATGGTATCTCTAGATAATTTCATTAAAAGATATAATGATGATCACGGTGAGATATGTATCAAAAGTAAAACCCATACAGATGGCAATTATTGCGTAGTGGCTGCAACACCTTTAATGAAAAGAATTATGTTGATCCCAGAAGCAGAAGAAATTCTTTTCTGTGATGCCACCAGTTCCGTTGATCGTTTTGGGACAAAAACATTTCAAATATTAACTAACAGCTGTTGTGGAGGCCTCCCTGTTGCTATACTGCTCACATCTTCAGAAAATGAGGCATCTTTTGTCGAATGCCTACGTATGTTTCAAGAATTCATTGAAGATAAGGCATTTGGTGGCAGAGGTAAACAGGGACCCAAAATTATTATGACGGATGATGACAAGGTGGAGCAGAATGGTTTCGCAAAAGTTTTCCCCAAAACAGAACAGCTTTTATGTTCTTTTCATATTTTACAGTGTTGTTGGAGATATTTGTGCTCCTACAAGTCAGGTGTGTCCTTAAACAATCGTCAAGAGATTTTTTTTTAAAGAAATTACTATATGCCGAAACTGAAGATGACTATGCAAATATTTATACTAACTTATTTTCACTCGATAGCGTAAGAGAAAATCCAGAGCTTTCCAAATATATTACAAACTTAAATGGAAGAAAGGATAAGTGGGCTCTGTATTTTAGACGTGAAAAAATATTGAGGGGTCAAAATACTAACAATATTAGTGAAGCAGCTGTTCGTGTATTAAAGGACAGAATATTAGAAAGAACAAAAGCTTATTCTGTAGTCCAATTGCTGGACTTTTTAGTTTCTGATATGAACAATTATTATGTAAGAAAGATAGTGTCAATTGCAAATGGAAGAATCCCACCCTACCTTGCATCAAAATATACTTTTGACGAAGATAAATTAACGCACTTAAAGGTTTCAAAAATTTCTATGAACACTTTTGAGGTGGAGAATGAAACAACAAAGATGAAGTATGTTATAGATTTGCAATTAGATTTGTGTACGTGCTTCATTGGAAAGACTGGTAAAATCTGTAAGCATTTACAGAAAGTGTCCCTGCTTTATAAAAAGGACTTGAGATTGTGCCCACCTAAAAATGAAGAAGAAAAAAAACAACTTTTGTACATTGCAATGGGAAAGGTAAATGTTCCTGAACAATGGTTTCTACCATTACAACCATCAAATTCAAGTAAATCACTCCAGTCAAATGATGCTGTTTCATTACCTATAATGCCACAAGAATCAGAAGAAGTTTGTAAAGAGGCTGAAGAAATATTTTCAAGTGGAGAATCGAGTTATCCACATACACCGGTTCTAAAAACTGCTATAAAGGATTTTGAAAATGTAGCTAAAGAAATTATAGAAACAGTTCAGAGCGATGAAACAATGCTTGAACCATTTCAGAAATTTCTAAAAAACTACCACAATATCAAAACTAAAAGCGCCCTGCAGTCAGCATTAACAACATTTGGAAAATATTCCGGATTTAGCTATGGCAAAAGAATGAGGCTTTGTTCAACAAAAAAAATTGGTGTTCAGCCAACAGCAATAAGCAGACGGAAAACAAAATTTGGAGGGCGTCAATCTTTGCAGTCAGGTCGACCTATTAAGCGAGCCCGCATTAGTGAACATGGATATGCCCAGGAAAAACCTGTTAAAAGTTCATTAATGCCAAAGAAATGCTTTAAAAAGAAAGCACCTCACAGCATTGTGGCTTGTACAGAAGCTAATATTTCTTTAGGAAAGAAACATTAAGTTTTTAACTTTCCTTACATTCATTTTATCAGTTTTTTATGTTATGCAATATTAAATTCTCATTTACATTCTTTTAAAAATTTTATATATGTTGAAATCCTCTTAACTGCCTGCATTATCCTTGCATACATTTTATTTTTTATTAACCAATTTTAAATTAATTTTTCTTATGTATCTTATTTCTTTAGTTATTTTTTGTATACTTATTAATTTATAATGCTGAAACTGCAATTATAATATATATCATAATATTATTGTGCTAATTAGAATCAGTTACTGGAATAGCATTCCAAAGTATTATGATTGGTGGAGGGCACACATAGAATGAAAATATTTTAATAATTGAGAATACTACATTTTTTCAAGTATATAGAGCATTGCTGTAACAAAAATATCTCAAAACTATAAATATGTAAATATTGCTATGAGTTATTTTTTCCAAGTTGAAATTATGTCATGTAATTATTAATGTAACCTTAATTTCTGAATAAGCATCCCCTCCCCCCCCCCCTTTAAAGCTATTTCTGTATAATCTTTATTGAATAACAACAAGAAAAAAAAGTTTTACTCAAGGAAATTGCAGTTTATTTAAACTCATGGTTTGTAAGTTTCATAGTTTAAAAAATAATATCATGGAAGACGGTAGTATTCCGAGTGACGCAGCCTTAAGCCTAAAATCGTATCGTATCGTAGAATTCGTAGATGGCGGAACTCATATATACAGCTAACTCGACATCAAAGAAAATGCGAAAAGCCGCCTATTAATAACTCAGCAAATATAGGTCCTATTGTTCTGATTTTTTTAAAACAGTCTTATATCTGCAGTCTAATCCTATTCTGAATTTTTTACAATTCTACGTGCAGTATATTTTCAGATCTGTAAACCCATTTTGAAAGCAATTTCGATGGTGTAAGTTTGTCTTTTTTTTTTCTCCGAAACGGTCTAGAGTTTTTTTAAAACATTAATATATAAAATGAATCTATTTTTGATGAAGTGGATAACACTAACCTAGTATCTAGGAAAACTCTTAATTTTTATATAATCCGCATGAAAAATTGGACTGCTTAGGATCGCGGATTACATGCTATTCTATGGGCTAGCAGACAGAACGTTGCACATCGGTTTTGCGCGATTAAGGTCACAGTTAAAAATCTGAATATTGGCAATAAACCTTTTTTTAAACTACAAAAACAGTTTATTATGTGCTTTAAAATACTTAGAATGATTTTTTTAAATGGAACAGTATTTTGTAATTATATGTATTTTATTTCCTTGTTATTCATAGTAAGTAAACATTTTTTAAGGAGAAAATATTTAACATTTTAAAAAAATTCTCGTATCGAAATTCGATATTTATCGCAAATTCTCGTATCGAAATGAAAATTCATCGCGTTCGCCATAAGACTTCGCCATGTATCACTACGCGATACGCGAAGTTGACTGAAGAAATAAGAAATATCAAAGATCTTGAAATGGTATTCCAAGGGGAGAAAGTGAGTACAATTTCTAATTATCCAGACAGCATTCTTTGCAACCGATCCTTTCTAATTAGTATAATGTTCTGAATTGTTTTTATTTTCAACAATACTCATAACTGTTTTCCTTACAAAATAACGTTCATGTGTGGCATAGGTATTTCTTGTGATATGTGAGTGTAATACAGATAGATTGCTAATTTAATTTTGTGTTTTGAGTCTTCTTTTAAAGAAATTAAACAAAATCTTTCATTTTTAAAGAACGCACAATTTAAATAAAAGGTATGAAGAAATCAAAATTGAGATTTCCAATCCCGTTTATAAAATGATTCATTTGCGAATCGTTTCTAATAACATTATAAACGAAAATTGACTTAAAATGACATATTTTTCGAAATATGGGTATCTTTCGTTTATTTATTTATTTTTTTATATGTAACTCTTTTCAGCTTCAAAAATTAAAGCATCGTAGTATTTTATTTTTATAAAATTAAACCTAAAGGGGAAAAAAATTCTTATTTCCGTTTATCTCTGTAACAAAAGAAAAACAGAAGAAAAAAAAAAAAACCCTGAAGCATGTCTTTTAGGCTGATTATAGCCATGGGTGCAAGACCTTCAGTCTCAGGACTGATTTCAGTCTTTGACATATTTTTGACTGATAGTAAATTCTACTTTATATACTTAAATTATCACGATTAGCTCAAAATGAACCATTTTATCTTGACTGGTTGTTTTGAGCTCCTAAAAGTAAAAATTTTCATCATGATACTTTTCCTTATTTAGTAATTAAAGTTTATAGATAAATAAGATAAAACAGCTTTTTTGGAAAAGTAAGATACTTGTTTTTATTTAATTTTAAAGTTAATATGCTTAAAAGAAAGCTTTAAATAATTTACTTTTAAAAAATATAAAAGTAGCCAGCTCCCTTATATGGTATTTGTGGTAAAAAAGTATTATTGTAAATAAGAACAATTCAGAACTTGCTACTATTTAGAAAAGATTGGTTTCACAAAATTTCATTAGCAGCTGCATTGTAGCTGTCATGATAATTAGACTTTGTATAAACTAATAAAGTGATTACCCAGTAACCATTTCAATTAATATATTAATCTGCCTCGCATCTTAAATTAAATATTAAGTTTTTATTCTTCTTTCATTAAGCCATCCACTATTCTTTAACATTCCGCATATTCCGTTTACAAAAACTCTTTTTATCAATTCCACCTGTACACTGGAGGGTTGCCGTATCACTTACAGAGTAGCACGTTTATCGTCTCGTTGTGCAATAGCATTTGAAAGATCACCACACTAACATAAAAAAGTAGCAATAAAAGAAAAACAAAATTAATCAGTTGATTGTAAAAAACCCGCTCCATTCTCGGTCGGGGGAGGAACATCACAAGGAAAAAAACCCTCGCGAAATTTGGCAGTATGTCAGGGAGGGGGGGGGGGGATCCAAAACTTCATCAAAATAGTTGTAACTTTTCTAATAAATGTGTTACATATAACATATGGTAGTAATAATCGGTATATCTGATCAAAATACAAATAATTTTTTTAAATGAACTACTATTTAATGATTTTTTTATCCCTATTACTGTATTGGATTAATAGCAGTTTAAGAGCCATAATTTTATATTCTAAAATCATTAAAAGCACTCTGCAAGCAGTTCTTGTTCAATCACAAAAGTCTGCCACTTAAACATTTTAATGCAGAAAATGTAATGTATTTCTCATATGTAAACAATGAATTTTGCAGTTAAGAAGCTTAGGTATTTCACAAATATTGCTATTTCTTGGAACAATAAATTTGATGCATTATCGTCTTTAACACATTATTTTGGAGTAATGAAAACAATGTTATTATATTAAATTTTTTTGTAAATGGGTGTTATAATCAGTAGTAATTCATGACAGGTTTTTCTTACAGCACTAAAATGCATGCCTTCCAAAAGTTTTTTTTTTACTAAATTTTTGCCTTATTTAATGGAAGAAAGTTCTGCCAAAAATAAGGCAAAGATTTCATTATTATTAAAAATAGTGAAAAAGGAATAAATTTGCCAACAATGCATTTAGTGTCCCCAAAACTGTCAGTAACGAGCTACCACTGTTTATAATTACAGTCGAACCTCGTTATCCCGACACTCTAATGTCCAGAAAAAAGTGTCGTCATAAGCGGTGTGTCGCGATAACCGGAGTTAGAGAAAAATAGGTTTATAAAAAGCTGTATTTTTAATTAATTTAAGACAATTTTAAATTCATAACTGTTCTTGCAGTTTTAAGCAATACAACATTACTGTTAAACAAAATAAACACAAAAAAGAAAATTGAAAAGGATAAAAATCAGATTTATGATGACTGATTTTTTTTATTGTTACATGAAATATCGATGAATTGAGGTTTGCTTTAGCTAGATCCTACAATTATATTTTCGATATTATGCAATGAATTGTAATCAATATTCGTTGTTTCAGAAATGTATGTTAGGTAACTACTGAACGTTTCAATGCAATGCAATGCTTCCGTTTTAGTCGGATGAAAAACGCCGTGTGGCCACAAGAAAATCCGGAGTTGAAAATTATTCAACGACGTAAAATCCGGAGTTTATTTGTGATCTGTACCTATTATGTAAAATTTTATAATTTGCACAATTTATGGTTCCAAGGAATGTAATTCAAAGCATGTATACGAGGTAAATTTAATGATGTATGAAATATGATCTAAATAATGCAAAATTCAATAATACACACAACTTCTCATACCAAGGTGTGCTTTATAAAGATCTTCTACTATATTCATCTGTAGTTCAAGTTCACTCATCAAAAACCTTAAAGATTTAGTATCTGTGACTGCTCTGAAGAGGGCATTATTACAACTTTATAATTTTTTCATTTTGTAGCTCAAATTGCTCAGCTTAGAATTTACCAATCCAAACATTGCCATCTTGATTTTTTTCCACTGTCTTTATTTACCTCAGAAGTGATTAAGATTTTTTTATATTGTAAATCCTAAAGGTTATAATAGCAAAAAAGCATCTTTAAGCCCTTGGGAATGAGCGACCGGTATACTTAGCCACTTAAGGTGTTCAGAATCCTTCATTATTCTCACCACTTATTTTTAATTGTAAAGTTTACCTTCTTTAATCGGAGCATTTCTGTGATTCAATTACAGAAAATTTTCTGCTTTTAAAAACCTGTAGTAAAAGGTTAAAAATTAACCAAAGGGCTCTTGTCGCGAAGGGGTTAAATATTTTGAATTACAGTGAACTTTAATAACCCTTGGCTTTAATTGCCAGTACTCTTCCAATTGAGCTATCTCTACGACAGCCCAGCCAACACATTATTCGCTCAGAACAACTATTATCATGACATCAATTGATTGTGTGAAAAATAATTTAAAGTGTACATGGTTATACGTATATTTTTTATTATTAAGCAACAGACTTTGCAGATCCGTTTTTCTCAAAAGCTTTAAAGATTGAAATCTCTAGGCTGGAGTGGGAAAGTGGTAATTTTGAGGAATAGGAGGATAATTTATATAGAAGAATTTTCTGTATAAAAATAAAGATTTAAATTATTTTAATGCTGGGGAGTAGGGGGAGGGAGAAAAGGTGAAATGTACAGTCGCGGAAAAGAAAAAAGTAAACACCCTCTACTAACTCCTTAATAAATTATTATCGTAGACAAAAGTTATTGGTACCGAACGATTGGAAATAAAGTCTATTTTTAAATGATGTATATAAAATTTGCTTAGGGAGCCATCTACATATTAAAACAAATCCAAACTTCATTTTTTTTTTCAATAGCAATACCCAATTTTAACGAGATATTTCAAATCTTCGGTTCAAACTATGCCTAGGCACCAAATTTCAAGTCATTTGAATAATAAGTTTTTGAATTATAAACATTCAAAATATAGTGCTTCTAATGTTGAATTACATTTTCATATTTTTATTCATATCTCCTGAAATTATGCTCCTAATGTGCTAATTTTTTGTGTAGCAGTAATACTAATATACTTAAACATAAATACGTTGAATTTGCAATTTTTATAATTTTATGATATGAATTATGAAATTAATATTCGAAAAAATTATGAATTGCAACCTACAATTTTTTTGATGGATTTAGAATTATTAAGTCCTGCTTTATGGAAATTCAAAATTTCACATTTTTTTTCCAAATAGTTTTCAAATTGTGCTAAAAAAACGGCAAAATGATGGTTTAAGGGGCCGTCTATGATAGAAGTGACTAGATATTTTGAAATGTCTTACGCTGTCCTGCAATCTAGCAGACTTCATTGACTGCTTGAGTGACGCTTAAGGTGCCTTGATCAAGAAGGGTCTCCCTCGGTTAACAATCGAATACCGAACTTCAATTTGGATACAGCCCATAAAATAAGCTTGTTTTAAAATAACTATTTTCTCGGAAACATATAGTACGAATTGCATAAAAATTTGTTTTTAGGCTAATTAAATGGTGTAGAATTCATTTATGCTGTAAGAATTGTGTACTGCTATTGAAAAAAAACAAAGTTATGGTTCGTTTTAATATGTAGATGACCCCTTAAGCAAATTTTATATACATCATTTAAAAGTAGACTTTATTTCCAATCGTTCGGTACCAGTAACTTTCTTCTACGGTAATTTGTTGATAGTAGGAGAGCTGTTGAACATTTTTGAGTAGGTATTTGAGGCACCCTGAAAATTTGTGCAACACTTCTTTTGTAATGCCTGAATACAAAATCGAATGTCTGGCTGAAGGATCGTGGCCCAAAATCTGTGCCAGACACGTGTCTGGCACAGTTTTTGTGCCGACTAAAGTGTCTGTCATTTTCAAAATATTTTTTTCTAAACATAAATATTATTCTGTCTCAATCTCAGCGTGCCTCAAATACCTTTTTTTGGGGTAGTCAAAAAATGGCACTTGACACGTGTCTGGCACAGTTTTTGGGCCACGATCCTTCAGCCAGACATTCGATTTTATATTCAGCCATTACAAAAGAAGTGTTGCACAAATTTTCAGGGTGCCTCAAATACCTTCCCTAAAATGTTTAACAGCTCTTGGACTATGAGGAGTTAGTAGGGGGTGCTTACTTTTTTTTTCCATGACTGTACATTAGGGAAGTTAGTGCTTATTTATTTATGTTAGTGAGCAACAAATGTTGCAGATTTTTTTTTTCAAACTAATTTTTGAAAGATTTTATTATTTAGGTAAGCTGGAGAGGTGGGTCCAAAAGCAGAAGTGGAATCTTCGGAGCTCAGGGTATTATTTTATATGATTTATTATTATTGTTAAAAAAGAATTTTAAATAGGGATGGTGAAAGATTATTTTATATAAAATTAAAGAATGTTTAATTTTTTTGCACTAGGAATGAGAAAAGGGAGAAGCAGAAATTTGTAGTTTTGGATTTAATATAAATGTATGTAATTACTTTTACAAGTGAGCGATGATTGTTATATATATATAAAGGTTTAAAGAGTAATATTTCTTGCTATTTTTCTTAACAAAGTAAATTTTTTATATAGTAAAATGTAACATAGCTTTTTATATCTCTGAAACAAACCAACAGAAATACCCTCTAAACATGCATGTTGTACATTACTTCCATATCTTACCAAAGCGTTCCTATAAAAATCTCATTGCACGGTGCTCTTTAAAATTGAAGCATGGTCATCCTTTTTTGCGGGGAGGGAGGGGAGAGGGATTGAAAGTGAATGGAAATTCTTACTATGAATTCTTTGTATTGGTCTTTAATTTTTTTGTGTGTGTGTTTATTGTTTTATTTATTTTTTTAATAACCTAAAAAAAATAATGATATCAATACAAAAACCCTTAACGGGTTAAAAGTTTGTGACGCAGCACTTTATCTTATGCTCTAAGAATTTTAAATATGGAACTTAAAAATAATGATATCAAATTTTGAGTGACGCTATGCTATTAATTATAATCTCTCTATATATTATTTATTTCATCTTTTTATTTTTTTATAATCGCATGTGCAAAAATTATGTTCAATTAAAAAAAAACGTATAAAAGTTTATTCATTGATGCTTTAACATTTACACCTCTCATAAATTCCAAGTATGAGTTTTAAAAGATATGATATCAAAATTTTAGTGACGCTTTGATGTGGCTTTAAACGATTTGTTTTAAAATTAAAATTAAATTATTTTTGTTTTGGCTAAGATATATTCACACATCTAAATAATAGTTTTAATTTTCCAATATACTTTAAATATGTCACTTTCACTGAATTTATATGATGCATTTAAATGCATTTATTTGAATAAATTGATTTATCCTTTGTCCAATGCTATTAAAAATTTAAAATAAGATTTACGTAAATAATTTTTTTGCGTCATTGTATCCAAACTAAGTGAAATGTATTCAAATGGATACTATGAGGCAAAAAAATTATTTACGTAAATCTTATTTTAAATTTTTAATAGCATTGGACAAAGGATAAATCAATTTATTCAAATAAATGCATTTAAATGCATCATATAAATTCAGTGAAAGTGACATATTTAAAGTATATTGGAAAATTAAAACTATTATTTAGATGTGTGAATATATCTTAGCCAAAACAAAAATAATTTAAATTTAATTTTAAAACAAATCGTTTAAAGCCACATCAAAGCGTCACTAAAATTTTGATATCATATCTTTTAAAACTCATACTTGGAATTTATGAGAGGTGTAAATGTTAAAGCATCAATGAATAAACTTTTATACGTTTTTTTTTAATTGAACATAATTTTTGCACATGCGATTATAAAAAAATAAAAAGATGAAATAAATAATATATAGAGAGATTATAATTAATAGCATAGCGTCACTCAAAATTTGATATCATTATTTTTAAGTTCCATATTTAAAATTCTTAGAGTATTAGGTAAAGTGCTGCGTCACAAACTTTTAACCCGTTAAGGGTTTTTGTATTGATTTTGATATACATCTACTCTCTTAAAAAAATTCAGCGATTTTAACTCCGACTGAGTGTATTTTCACTCCTTTCCAGTATTGAAAATGCACTTATCCTATAGGAGTGAATTTCATCCATCTTGAGGAGTGGTTTTTTTCATTCCTTTTTGATAAGCTGTTTTCGCTCTTTTTTCGACTAAATTAATAGGCAAAACGAGTGACTGCACTCATTATTGACAAGTCATTTTTAACCCCCCTTTTTTGTCAAATTTAATAGGCAAAATAAGTTTATTTCCCTCTTATTTTCAGAATTTTTTTTATAATTTTATTTTTTAACATATATAACTCCCCATTTTGCAAAATGTATTATTTTTAAAACTCCATTTTGGTTTATTTTAATCCAGATGCAGAAGAACAGAAGAAATTTTGTTTTTCATTTCCGAAAGATAAATTAAATAATAATAATAATAATAATAATAAAAGATGGTTCGCGATATAACAAGACAAGATTTTTTAACTTGTCAATATCCTGAAGTACGCTGTTTTTACTTTATCTTTCTTATTATGGTTTTCTTCTTTTAAGTATTTTCACATTGTATATATAATTTTAACGTTATTAGTTTTAATCCGGAAATGTCGATTTCTTTAATTATTTCTGATATTATCATATGTTCTTAATATATTTTACTTATGACACAGATAAATAATTATGGAATATAGAATTCATGTGTTACACAACTGCAGACTTTTTTTTAGTTAAACTTTTGAATATGAACAGAGCGAAGTATAATACAAAAATAAAAATTCACAAAATCATAATTAAAAAAAAACTAGTTGTGTCATAAAATAAATTAATCATATTTTTTACTAATCTATTATTTTCTGATACTTTTTTAAATTATCTTTTACATTTCGTACTATTTACATAATACTGTGTCAATTAAAAAAATAATAAATAAAGTGTAGATGTGTACAACTACCTAACTGAACACAATTTATTAAATACTTGTACTTACTGAAACATAAAAAAAAATAGAACATATATTATAAGTTAATAATAATTTAATAATTTTTATAATCATGGGCTGTGTTCCGCAAATATTTCTGAGTGTCATGAGCAAAGTAGTATATTAATAATCAATAATATAAGCACAAAATGATATATGTTTAATAATGTAAATACCAATTAGTGTAACTTTACACAATTTGAATACGAGAAAACTACATATCTAAGCGCATTTTATTGATTATAAAAATTATGGAACAATTGCATTAAAAAAAAAAAAGAAAAAAAAGTAAATTAAGAAATTCATGTTTCCGGTTTTAAAGTAATAACGTTAAATAACGCAAAAATCATACATACAATGTGAAAATACAACAAGGAATGGCGAAGGAATTACAAGAAAGATGAAGTAAAACAGCGTACTTTACCTTAGAATTTTCAGTATTAGTAAAATCCTAGAATCGCCGGTAGCCATCTTGGTTTTAGCAGGGAAACAAAAACGAAATTTATTCAGTTCTTTGTGATGATTGCCCCCTACCCCCTGCTTTCATAGCATAATCCATCTATCTTATTCTATACCATTTTTAAACCAATCAAATTATAATTGTAATATTGTTTTTATCATGTAGGTAACGCTAACCTTTGACGTTTGAAACAAACAAGCGACTCTCTTTTCAAAATGGTCTCCCTTTGCCAAACTATATATCGCGTTACACGATTTCAACCAATGGGGAAGCTTCTTAAACCGCTCTTTTAGAGATATTTTTCTGTTCCGATCTGAAATGAGCGGTCCTGGGGATCTACTCCTAAAAAGGTTATTTGGCAAACCAGTTTTTTGTGGAAAATGTCTCTTTTTGATAAAACAGATACTCAGAAAGAACAAAAACACGCGTAAAACTTTTCGTCCTTTTGTTGAGTTAATAATTCGTTCTTTTGAATTAAGAGTGTATACCTCATATTTTCAAAATAGTCAAATTATTAATTAAAACCAGAAAATATTTTTTTCTAATGAAGCTGTAACTTATATAAATTACAGTTTATTTTTCAGTGGTTTTTCTAAGTAATGCTGTCCCACATAATTATTGGTTCTACATTTAAATATTCATCTTTAAGCTTTCAAATATTCATCATATATTTTTCTTTATATATAAGTAAGCACTAAAGAAATCCTTGCCAGAGCAAAAGTTCTTTACAGAACAACACAATCAAACAACAGTTGAAAATTTCATTTGCACTTGTTTTGATGGAAAATATCAATACTGAATATTTTGAAAATAACTATCATCTATGAAATTTTCAAACTATGATATTTTGACAGAAAAAAAAAAAAAATATATATATATATTAAGGTGGAGCGAAATTTTTTTTTTCTTCAAACCAAAATTGGCCGGGGTGGGAAAGTTGCTCTATCAGATCCTCATTCTGAATATAAAATATTTTTGAAAAATATTAATATTAAATACTGCCCCAAGGTCATTGAATATTGAGAAAAAACTTAAAAGCGCTCGCCTGTGGGAAAAAAAAAATTCTTTTCCTAATCAAAATGGGACGGTGTGGGAAATTTGCTCTATCATATCCTCATTCTGAATAAAAAATATCTTTGAAAAATATTAGTATTAAATACTGCCCGAAGGTCATTGAATATTGAGAAAAAACGTAAAAGTTGTGCAATTTCCCATTTTTTTCCCCTAAAATATACAAACTATTTTATTAATTTAGTTTAAAAGGATGATCATCGAATTATTATTATTATCTATTTATAGTAAAAATATGTAATATTTATATCAAATTTGCTTTTATTATGCTAACTCAACGACTATACTTTCTTTAAATATATGAAATTTGGGTAATTGTAATTATTTTACATATTTTACTTAACCTGTGTAAGAAAATATAATTTGAAATTATCCTTAAATAACTATAATAATAAAGTAAAAATAATTTACTATTTAATTTACAAGCAGTGAAGTTACCATTTTATAGTAGTCCATACTGTTTTTTGGTTTCAAAAACTGGCATTTTTTTCCGAGACTCCAGACGTTTTAATGTATCCATGGCGTCTCAAAGGACCGCAAACAGCAGAAGAAGCCTCTGTAACAAGTCTCACACATCTTTCAGTGGCTTGATTGTGTCAAGAGAATAGCTTAATCTTAGGGAAGATGTCTTCATCTATTGCCTTTGGATTTAGGATACACTTTGTAAGAATGTTATGATCTAAGAACATAGTTAATGGTGGTGCTGTCACGGTCACTTCAGCCTAATTTATGAAATTGATATAGTCTTTGGTCTCTCAGGTAACTTGATCGTTTATTTTCGTGAAACTTTTATTATTCTGCATAGTGCCAACACTCATACATACTACATAAGAGTGGCATTGCGCAGAATAATAAAATCTCGAAAGTCAAAAAATTCTTTACGTACGTGATCTCAGGTAACTTGAAAGTACGTAAAGAATGTCTTCACTTTCAAGATTTTATTATCATGCATAGTGCCAACACTCTTACATACTGTGTAAGAGCTTTGGCACTTCGCAGAACAATAAAATCTCGAAAGTCAAGAAATTCTTTACATACGGATAAATTTTAAAGCCAAAGTCTATATAGATTCTATAAATTGGGCTGAAGTGACTGTGATACAACCACCATTAACTAAGTCCTTTGATCATAACATTCATACAAATTGTATCCTAAATCCAAAGGCAATAGATGAAGACATCTTACCTAAGATTAAACTATTCCCTTGTCACAATCAAGCCACTGAAAGATGTGTGAAACTTGTTATGGAGGCTTCTTCTGCTGTTTGTGGTCCTTTGAGACGCATTGAGTTCATTAAAACTTGTCTGGAGTCTCAGAAAAAAAGGCAGTTTTTGAAACCAAAAAACAGTATGGACTACTATAAAATGGTAACTTCATTACTTGTAAATTGCAATAGTAAATTATTTTTATCTTATTACTATAGTTATTTAAGAATAATTTAAAATTATATTTTTTTACACAGGTTAAGTAAAAAATATAAAACAATTACAATTACCCAAATTTCATATATTAAAAAAATATATAGTCGTTGAGAAGCATAATAAAAGCGAATATGATATTAATTTTACTATAAATTTATAATAACAATAATAATAATTCGATGATCATCCTTTTAAATTAAATTAATAAAATAGTTTGTATATTTGAGGAAAAAAAATGGGAAAATGCACAACTTTTACGTTTTTTCTCAATATTCAATGACCTTGGGGCAGTATTTAATATTAATATTTTTCAAAGATATTTTTTATTCAGAATGAGGATATGATAGAGCAACTTTCCCGCACCGCCTCATTTTGATTTGAAGAATTTTTTTTTTCTCATAGGCGAGCGCTCCACCCTAATATATATATATGTGTGTGTGTGTTCGAAATTAATGGTTGTTAGTCGTCAAATGCAACTAAATAATTGCAATTGACGGCTACAGAATTACTCTTGGTTGATGCCTAACTTTTAAAAAATATATTTATTAAAAATTATTTTAACAATTAAAACGCAAAAAAAAATTGTGCACCTTTTGATTTCTTTTTGCCAAAGGATCGCAGAAAAAAACATGAATTTCATCAAAGGACCATGGAAAAAATGCAAATTTCTTCAAAGGATCACCAAAAAAAAAAAAAAAAAAAAAAAAAAAAAAAATGTGAATTCTGTCAAAGGGTCATGAAAAAATTCAAATTTCGTGAAAAGATTGCAAATTTTGTAAAATGATCACAAAAAAATGCATAATTAGCGACGTTACATCTCCCTCTGTTTTAACCTTTCAGAAAATCTTCTCTGAATTTCAGAAATTTTTTCCTTAGAATCACATTTTGATTCAAATGTGTATGAGATGCATTATGTTTTATTTCATTTTTACTAAATTCAATTGTAATTATCAATACAGTAAACTTCCGTTTATCCGTCACTAACAGGACTGTCATTGTGGCGGATAATCGAAAGACAGTACAAGACCATTACTAAAATTACATTTCTGTTTGTTAATTTTAAAATGAGAATAATTAAAAGATTTTATTTGTGTACTTTCATTTATGAAAAGCATAACTGACAATAAGAAATCTATTTATCAGACAAATTTAGAATTTAACTGAATAAATATGCTGTACCAGTTTTCATACAAAGTAATCCATTATACTTTTTTGTTCGCGGTTTGCTTGTGCTTTTACTGCAGCAAGATTACAAATTCTACATTATCATCTCACACCAATTAATGCATTTAGAGAGCACAGCCTACATGACAGCCCCCCAGATGATCACTCTTCATCACAAATCCTCTTTAGGTTTCTCTGGTTTCAAAACATTTTGAATAATTTCGTCATCCATAAATTCTCCATAACCAATATCATCCTTCTCACAATTAAACCAATCTGTGATTACACAGAAATATTTTCTAGCTGCTGTTCCTGACGTCAGACACACATTTTACTCAAAAAGCACCGTCTCACTTAGATTTATCTACATTTTAATTTTTGTTGTTCGTTTCCGGTTTAAAAAAAAAAAAAAAAAAAAGGAAAGGGAAGTGGCGGTTAACCAAGTGTGATGGTTGATCGAATGGTGGATAATCGGAAGTTTATTGTACTGGATAAAATTTTGTTTTTGTTTTGCCAAGAAGTTACCAAGTTTTAATTTTGTTTTTTACATGATTAAGTGCACTTTTCTATTAATTTCTAAATATAGCAATTATTAGAAAAGCTTTAAATCAGTTTTACAGTTACTTCAATTGTTACAATCTTGGCGATTAAGAACTTCAATAATTTTAAATAAAAAAATTATTTGTGCTTTTCTAAAAAGTAGCATACAGTAATGTTAAAAAGGAATTTTAGAAATTGCAACTGAAATTTTTAATTTGATGCCTAAGATTTTGACTGTAGTCATTTGATGCCTACCTTTTATTTCCCAATTTCCATCACTGATATATATATCACCGAACCCTATTTAAACTATTTTGAGGTTTTAATTTATACATTTTTAAATTCCTTTATGAAGGTTACATACCTTATGAAGGTATTTACAAGGTTGTAAATATTTGTGTGGCTGAATAACTGTTTCAGTTTACTAGCAGCTTCATGATGTCTTGGAATCAAAGGAACTATGTATGTAATTATAAATTATCCTCTCTGATCATTTACATGTCTTCATATACAGCTTTTTTAAAGAATGTAATTCATATTTATCATATTTATGTCAATAAATAGAGCAGCATATACTGCAATCAAACTAAATAAAATGCCTTGTTATTTTTATTTCTTTATATGTATAAATTTGTTTGGTTTTTTTTTGGGGGGGGGGGAGGGGGGTTGCAATAAACACTGCATACGTAATTGTATAATTGTGTAAATAAATCATAACACCTGTAAATTTTAATTTGAATCTGGCCTGCACTTTTTTCACCCACTTAGAAATTTACAACTGTTATGATTTATTTACCAATTGAATAATTGCGTTAAAAATTAATCTAATATTTATATACATTTGTGTGTGTGTCTTTTTAGCAAGTGCCATGGAGGAAAGAGATAGATGGAGATGCAGTAAAGTGGCTGGGGGTGACGCCAAAAAAGTAACTGCTACAGTAGACCCAAACACAAGCACGTCCTTTCACTTAAAAAAGAAGAAAACTTTTAATAATACAGTTTTTAATTCATAATACAACGGAATGCTGCTTTAGAATGCTTAAAAAAAAGCAGATCACTTTCATTTAGAGAAAAAGATGGATGGTTGATGTCACAGAATATGGTTCCTGTTCCAGATGCTTGTTTTGTTTGAGCCTACTGTGGACGTTTAAATTTGAGTGATAAATGGTTTCACATTTCAAACCTTTTTTTACTGCATCTTCATCTACCTCCTTCCTCCATGAGCAATTGTTGAATATTAAGCCTACAGCAGAAGTGAGAAATTGTGGAGTGAAGGAGAATTTATTCTCACATACACTCATAAAAACAGAATATTCAGGATGTTTAAAAAAAGATTATACAGTAAAACCTCCCTAAAACGACCACGTTCCATTCCAATAAAAATGGGTCACTCCGAGCGGTGGTCTCTTAATGGAGGTCAAGTTTAAATCTAGATTTTAGTTGTTTAAAAAAGGTAACAATTAATGTTACTAAAATTTATTTTTCACATTAGGAAAAAAATATGAAAATTTAAGTATCAAAACAAAAGTTAATTATTGCAGAGTTTAAAAAATGAAACATTGACGTGTACTTTGATTTTGCAGTTTTATCTTCAATAACTTTTATTTCCAAGTCATTTCGAAGAAATTCTAAACTTAGTTTATAAGTTTGATGAATAATGTGCTCTCTGGAATTATTATTCTAATAAAACCTCCTTCAAGCGACCAGGAAAAAACGGAATTTGCTTCTTGGTCGCTCATGGAGGGAATTCAACCTCAGGTGGTCTCTGAATAGATGTAAAATTAGTATTGAGCCTATGGGAATACATTTCGTTCCATGAAAAAGTGGTCGCACAGGGAAGTTTCACTGTATTAATTTTAAGATATAAAAATTATTACCGTAAATATCTTTTTATATAGGAAACCATACTGGCCATACATTCAAGATACATAGTCTCCAATCCAAATCTCAATTTTTGCTCATAATTTTAATAATAAAGGCATTTTAAAAAAATATTTAACAAACTTTGTTGTGTGTGCAATGAGATGAAATTATAAAAAATGCACAATCATTTGGTCAATAACATATATTAACTGCATTTTTCAATTTGGGATATTGTCTAGTCACTTCCACCGTATTTTGTGGTGATGTAATATTTTACGCATATATCTTTATTATAGAATTGAAATCCAACTTTAGATTAAAGTGAAACTGTATTTTTGATTGTATATTAAATTGCAACTAGCTTTCTATACAAAAATTGTTCAAATAGCTCTGCCAAGCAAATTTCTTATTTATTTTGAAATGCTCAGTATGTACTCAAACATCAGCTTCATATCTAAAAAAAAAAAAAAAATTCGTGTGATGCAACTTTTTTTTTTTTTTTTTTTTTTTTTTTTTTGTATGAAAATGATGTAGAAAATCTATGCTTGCAATCAATAAAGATTGGGTAAACATAAAAATACAGTCGAACTCTTGTAATACGAGAAACAAGGGAAATATACATCCTCATAATAACCATGAAGTTAATAAAAAATGTATAAATTACAGATATTAATTGTATTTACTTATGCGAAAATCAGGGGTAAAAGCGATGCACCACAAATGACTGATTTTCACCACTAGATTTGTTCACCACCAGTTGAAGATCTTTATAATGCAATTCTCCATAGAACACAAAACTTCTTGCTTGTAACATAAACAATGAATTTTGCTATTAAGAAGTCCCTGCATTCCCACACCGTAAAAAATTGCTACTCTCTAGAGGACTAAAAAAAAAAAAAAATCTTTGAAAATGAATAACATGATGAATGATTTGGACCATGTTTATAAAGTAAATTTAACAATGTGTGGAATGATCTACATAATGCAAAAACATATAATCTGGATAACTCCTGTTGACAAAGAACGAAGTATAAAGATAATCTAATGTATTTTTATACGTTTCAGACATATTTGGCCACATTTACAAGGTAAAATTAATGATGTCTGAAAAGTGATCCATAAGACACAGAAACTTGTGTTTTTAGGTTTGCGTTATAGGGATCTTCTACTGTACTTCTGCTTATTAAATCTCATAAATTATGTTCTTAAATAAGGTGAGGAATGCTATTGAAATTTAGTGGTAACAGTCGGCCATTTGTGGCACAGTGCTTTCATCGCTGTAAAATTAACATAGTTTCCTGAAAAACTGTGGTAACATTGCGATAGTCACTGTAATCGATTAAAATCGACATCGTATAAGACAGAATCGATTCCCAAATTCAAGAATCGATATTTCGATGTTCACAGATAAGCTCAAAAATAGTAATTCCAAAACGTAGCGAATCAGCAGGACTGTAACGACTACCTCTTAACTTTTAAAATTATTATTTTTAAGATGTAATTTTAATAATAATTTGTATTATATTTAAATTTAATTTTTAAGAAAGAACTCAGTCAGACAAAAAAAAAAAAAAAAAAAAAAAAAAAAAAAAAAAAGGAAGAAATGATTTTTTTTTTCATCTTATTTCCTTAACCTCTTATTTCCTATTTTACTTCCTATAAACGTCCTTCTTCTTAAAAATGTGCAGATGAGCGAAATTTTGAAAGCTCTAAATTTATTTAAAAAGTTAAATGGTTTTTCAGTCTTTTTAGGGCCTCCTATAAGCGTGGGGGAAATGCAATTATTGCAAATCTTCTTTTAAAATAGCTGTGATGATGTAATTAACCAATCATCATATACCATATACAAATTATCCCCCACTGAATAAGCAAAATTCTCTTTTTAATAATATATTTAACCCTTTAAGTGTCCCAACCGGGTTTTACCGTCACATAATCTTTGAATTTATGGGCTGATTTAATACAAAATGCATATTAATATGATTTTTTTGCACTACATAAGATAAATGAATAGTTAAAGTTATCATAAACAAATTCTTATACAAATACCTTTGATAGCTATTATTTTATGAATCATTACACAAAATTTCTGCGGGACGCTTAAAGGGTTAACTAAAATTTCTTTCCCTTTTAAAAATATATATCTCCTTATCTCATTTACAGTTTATAAATATCTTTCTTTTTAATGTTTACCAAATTTTCAGCTGTTAACAACAAAAAAATGTTATCCTAAAATCATTAGTAGTGAAATAACATACTTTTCTCTGGTTAACAAATTAATAAAAATATATCCTTTGATTATATGGGGCTTTTTTTCCAGCAGTAATCTAAAAACTCTAAACAGTTATTGACACATTCGCTGACAGTGTCGAACATGGAACATAAATCTGTAAATATCATGATTTTCTTTCTTTTTTCTTTAATAGCGTTTTCGTTCTTATACTAGAACAGAAAAGCAGGACTTCTGTGATCATCTTGTTTATGAAAAAACAAAGAAAAAGAAATAGGATAGAGTGATACAGGCAGATGCTTCAGTTTTTTATTGAAACCACGAAAATCTGAAAGATTAATGATTATGAAAGTAGTAATTAAATTGCTTTTACTTAAATAAAAGGCTTTTTAGCAGAGATAAAAAGATAAATACTAAATTTATTTCAGAAATATAAACAGATTTTAGATATTAACACAGCTTAAAAAGCATTAACAACACAATATATTTTGATAAATTTTATTTGATATAAATTTGCTACTAATAAGTATGTGATTACTTCCTATTTTTAAGGAAATATTCTTTTACTTTTTTCATACGAGAGTAAATAAAATTTTACAGTTTAAAATAGAATAAGCCTGAGTCTGAAGGCTGGTATAAAATCGACCTAAAACAAAAGACTTCGGTCATCTGAATGTTAAATTTACAGTGGCTGCTTATGCTTTTTATTGCGTTTGTTTTTAAATGCCACGAATTTACAATCATATATAGCAATGACTTTTTTTATATGTTTATGAATAGTAAAGATTAAAAATCCTCCCCAGGTGAGGATGACGGTGAAAATCCTGGTTGCACCACTATAGAGAGAAAAAAATAAAAATAAAAGTGCCCAGTTAAACTGATGACATTGAGTTCACAGGTTATTCACACTAATTGTATATTATACTCTTATTTCAAAGAATAACCCCTCTCAAAAATAAATGAAGGGCGATTAGCCCCCGTTTCTCCCCTTTATACTTAACCAATGAACCTTCAAATGTAATCAGGGAAGCTCCTTAACATAATAAACTGGTATACCAAATTTGAAGCAAATCAGATAATTCTGCATGAAAAAAAAAACATTTTGCTAAATTAAGGGGGGGTCTAACCCCTCTTTATATTTAACTAATGAACCTCCAAATCTAATCAGGAAAGCTCCTTATCAGAATAAACACGGAAAAAAAAATTGGATAATTCTGCATGAAGATCTATTTATCTAAATTAAGGGGAGGGGTGTCTTGCCCTCCTTTCCCCCTTTTATACTTAAGCAATGAACCATTAAATCTAATGAAGGAAGCACCATATCGAAATAAACCAGTATATCAAATTTGAAGCAAATCGAATAATTCTGCATGAAAAACCCATTTATCTAAATTAAGGGTGGAGGTCTAGCCCATTTTTCCACCCTTTATACTTAACTAAGAAACTTCCAAATCTAATCAAGACAGTTCTTTAACATAATAAACCGGTATACCAAATTTGGGGCAAATCTAATAATTCTGCATGAAAAACCCATTTATCTAAATTAAGGAGGGGACTTGCCCCCTTTTATCCTTAACCAATGAATCTCCAAAACTAATCAGGGAAGCACCTTATCAGATTGAACACAGAAAAAAATTGAAGCAAATCGGATGTTTCTATCAAAAGTTATCGCGTTATGTACATACATACATACGTACGTACATACACAACCTGCAGGCACGTTAGCTCTCAGGCTTTGATAGCCTGTGAGCTAAAAAGAAAAGTGCCCAGTTAAACTGATGGCATTGAGCTCGCAGGCTATTCACACTAACTGTATATTATACTCTTAATTAAAAGAATAATGCCCCTCGAAAAATAAATTAAGGGGGGATTCCCCCCCCCATTTCCCCTCTTTATACTTAACCAACGACCCTCCAAATCTCATCAGGAAAGCACCTTATCAAAATAAACCAGGGTTGTAGTGGGTAGCTGCCCGTGTACCCGCCTAGCTACCCACATGGGCTGGGTTTTTTACAACCCTGAAATAAACTGGTATACCAAACTTGAAGCAAATCGGATGGAAAAACCCATTTATCTAAATTTAAGAGGGGTATTAGCCCCCCGTCCCCCCCTTTATATTTAACCAATGAACTTCCAAATCTAATTAGGGAAGCGCCTTATCAGAATAAACCGGTATACCAAATTTGAAGCAAATTGGATAGAAAAACCCATCTATCTAAATTAGGGGGTATTAGGCCCCGTTCTCTCCTTTAGACTATAACAATGAACCTTCAAATAGAATCAGACAAGCTCGTTATCAAAATTTAATCGGTATACCAAAATTTTATAATTCTGCATGAAAAACCCGTTTATCTAAGTTAAGGGGGGGATTAGCCCCCCTTCCCCTCTTTATACTTAACCAATGAACCCCCAAAACTAATCAGGGAAGCGCCTTATCAGAATGAACCTAGAAAAAAAAAATTGAAGCAAATCTGATATTTTTTATCAAGAGTTATCGCGTTACGTACGTACATGCATACATACAGAACCAGTGGGCACATTAGCTCTCAGGCTTTGATAGCCTGTGAGCTAAAAAGTGCCAAGAGCATGTAACTAGGGGGAGAGGGACAGAAAATGAAAGAGGACATTAAAAGTTTTCCAACGATGTTACACGAGATGGTTTGGAAAAAAAGAAACAATAACTATGTCCCTCGGGGGGACCGGTAAGTCCCAAACGGTTGGAGGAGCAACCTCAAATGTATCGTTGGTCAAGGTTTCAAAATGTGGATTTATAATAAAATAGAATGAGAATTTGGCATTTCTAAAATTGCATGCATATTTTGAATGGCCCTGTAAATTAAGATTGGCGAAGAAGGGGGTGGGGAGAGGGATTAGAAGGGACGAACTTGAAAAATACAACATAATAAACTAGTAACCCGAGTAACTGGGCTTCTAAACAAAAGTATAACGATTTAACCTAGTGTTGAATTCAGGGGATGGTCCAGTGGGGACATTCCCCCCGGAACATTGAAACCCCCAGAAGTTTTAAGATTTTATGCTTTTTAATGACAAATGTGCAATTCCCCCTCCCCTTACGGATCTCTAAAATACACTCTCCCCGAAGCCGCAGAAATCCTTCCCGTAGAAAATTACCTGCATTCAACACTGATGTAACCAAGAAGAAAAAAAAATTCCTTCCTTATACGAAATTTTACATCAATTCTGCCACTAAAACAGTAAAATCGGAAGAATAAATATAACGATTTGAACCGATCCCGAATCATGGATTGACTGCGATTCGATTTGAAGTAAATTAAACGATAGCGATTCTACCCGCATATAAAGAATCGTCTTGAAAATGATTCTACTCGCATCTAAAGATCAATATCGAACCTGTGTATTGAATCGATTCGCTATTTCTGATCCTACGTTACGGGTGGAATCAATTCCTTCATTTTTTCTTGCTTTCTTTTGTATTTAGAAAAAGAAAAGTGTTGGATTTGTGAAAAATTTCGACTACCGGTTTTCGAAAGATTTATAGTTTTAGAAGGTCTTGTCTGGAATACGATTTGACTATTTTTATAACTTGTCTGTCTGTCTGTTAGTCTGTCTATTTATTTGTCTCTGATGAAAAAAATTGTGGGCGGTCTATTTAAAGAACTAATGCATGGAATCTGTTGAAACTTTAGATTTAGTTAGACCTTCATATAAATTGGAGCTGATTACTTTTTGGTGAAAATCACCCAGCAGGTGGCGCTGCTATGTTGCATTTTTCATGATTTCTGCATGAAAACTATCTCAAAAACTAATGCACGAATTTTTACCAAACTTCAGATTCGGTTAGACGTTGACGTAAGTTGTTGCTTAATAGGTTTTGGTGTAAATCAACCAACAGGGGGTATTGCTATGCTGAATTGAATTCAGCATTTTTCTCCGGGGGGATTTCTGTGGCTTCAGCGAGGGGCAGGGGAGGGGGGTTGGACTTCTATACATTAAGCAAAAAATCTCAAACCTTTTGAGGGGACATTTCAATGTTCAGGGAGAGGGGGAGATATCACCTCCCCCGGACCACCCCCTGAATTTAACATGTTTTTCAGGATTTACACGATTTTAAAGATCATCTCTCAAGAACTAAAGAACGAAATTTCATCAAATTTAATTTTCCGTTAGACACTGTCATATGTTGTTCCTGATTAGGTTTTCGTGCAAATAATATAACAGGTTGCAATGCTATGCTGCTGTTTTCAGCAAATTTAATTCAGACATTTTTCTCCGGGAGGGATTTCTGCGGTTCTGGAGAGACACTTTAGAGTTCCATGGGGGGGGGACTTTTGTCCATTAAGCAAAAAATGTCAAATCTTCCTAGGGGACATTTCAATGTTCCAGGGGGATGTTCCCCGGTACCACACCCTGAATTCAACACTGTTTTTCAGGGTTTACATGATGTTAGCGAGAATATCTCAAGAACTAATGAACGGAAATTCATCAAGCCTAATTTTCTGTTAGACATTGACATAAGTTGTTCCTGATGAGGTTTTCGTGTAAATCATATAACAGGCTGCGCTGCTATACTGCATTTTGCTCAATATTCGTGATAGCTATATCTAAAAACAAATGCATGGAATTAATTCAAACTTTATATACTGTTGCACTATGACATAAATAGATCCTTATTAAGCTTGGATGTATACTGCCCAACAGGTTTCGCTTTTATGCTCTTTGAATTGGGAATTTCTGTTGCAGACATCTAAGAGGGTGTGGGCTGAAATTCAATTATTTGTTTGTAAAATGCATTCTTTAAAATGCACATATTTCAACGAACCTATACTTTTTTAATCCTCATGATGGCCATAGGTTATCATTTAAATTTGACACTGTAATAGCGAATTTTGAAGTTTTAACATGTTTGAGATAGAAGAAAGTTTTGGTATTAGCACATCCGACTACTTGACCTTCAACTTTGCAAGGAAAATGACATTACCTTTAGAGACATAGATTAAAAAATTTATAGAATTGATTAAATCGAGTTGGTCATAGTATTGATTAAAAAAATTGAAATCGCCCACCACTATATAGCGCTGCAAGGACGGTAAATGTACTGGGGTTTTTTTTTTGTATAAAGGGTTGTATCTTAAATTCTAATGGGTCTAAATACTAGTGGTGTACCGAGTAGTACTTTGGCCGAGTACCGAGTGCTCGGCTGAGTAGTTGTGTAATAAGGAAAAAAAAACACTGATGTGCACATAATCTGAACTTAGGTGTACATATATATACCCGTGTTTACATATATATAATATACATATACAGTATATATAAATTAACTAATTAAATTTGAAATTTATTTTGTGCACCTTTTAAAGATAATTTTTGTTAATTCAAAACAGTAGCATTAGTACAGTAGCAAAAAAGGGAGAATTCACACATAATAAGTGCAATTATCAACCAAATAAAATTAAAACATTTTTCAAACCTCCAATTTATTCTGATACCTGAAATCTGCCTATCAAAATTAAAAATTTTTATTGGTTACTGTAACAAGTCATTGAATAATGCAAAACATTTCATATTTATTTTGTAACTGTACCTTATTTTCTTTTGATTAAAAATAAAAAAGAGAAAAATAAAAAGAGAGGTACAAAAAGAGATACAGGCTTTCTTAACAGAAGATTTATGTAAAACTGACACTCCATTTGCATGGTTGGGGGGGGGGGGGGACTTTTCCGATTATATGCAACCTTGCGAAAAATTCTTATGTGCACCTTCAATCACTGTTTATTCTGAACATGCGCGTTCAGAAGCAGGCCACATTTATAGTAGTAAAAGAAATGCCCTGTTTTACTGATAATGTAGAACATTTGGTGTTTTTGCACCATAATTTGAAATACAATAAATTTAATTATTAATTTTTGTATTACATTTTTTGTATTTTCAGTTTTCTTATCCAAAATAACAGTCATTTCTGTTTTCTTGTACATTTAAAAAGAACTTATATTTGAATAAATGCAAAACTAAATGTTAATCTGGAATTATTTTATGAGGGTTTTTGTTCTTAACTTTTTCTATATTTTGCAGATATATTGTTAAATACCGAGTAAATAGATTTATGAATTATTGCATATATTATACATTGATATTTAAATAACTTTTTACAGATCAGTTTTAAATTCATATGCTTAAAAAAGTGAAATTCTTACAACTACTCGGTATTGGCCGAGTACTCGGCCAAAATTTCGCCGAGTACCGAGTATTTACCGAGTACTCGGTACGGCTCTACTAAAAACACAAAAATTACACAGCCAAATGCAGAAAAAAATGTCACTTTCAGAAATTCTAAAACTTACTGTTATATTCCTGAAAAATATTTGAAAAATCCATTTATAAAATCTCTTATTTCTGTTCAAAGAAACACAGATTTTTGAGATCTTATGCGACGCAGATGACTGGTTATGGGATAAAATCCCCAAACAATTTTTATACTAGGATTCTTCAGAACACCGTCAATTTTTTAAAAAATACACCATTTTGAGATTTTAAAGTTATGCATCTAGCCCTATTTTTAAACACTGTTTAATAATAACAGAAAAAATTACATAAAAATCCAAAATATCTACTTTCATTTTTAATGTTTGTCACCTATTGTTTGCAAATGATTCATGTTGCCTCTAATATTTGATAATCATACATAGTTTTGTACAATTACAAAGACCTTCCTTCTCTTCATGCAAAACAAATTTAGATATTCTAAGCAGATATTCGGATTTCAAACAATCCTTTTGTCTATTAATATGGCATATAATCTATTATTAATTTTTGCAAAAAGCTAAGTTTTTAAAATTACCTAACTACAGTGCTGCCTAATTTTATTTTTGTGCAGATTTCACCATTTTTATTATATAATCTGAGGAATGTTAAGTTTTACAGTAGATTTCTCAAATAAAGTTCATACTTTACTTTTTAGTTTTCTGTCCAATTAGACTGAAAGAAAAATATTACTTTAATTGCTTAAATATTGCTTTAAACAGCATACATGTTTAAGTATTTGACATATTCACATTTTTTAACAGAAAAGAAGTCTATATTATTGTTTGTTATTACAAATATGAAAAAATAGTCTATCATACCTCTATAACAATTCAATAAATAAATATTATAGGAATAGGTATACATATATATAATATATTGTACTTATAACCTTCAAAAACATAGTTTTTCTCATATAAAAAAAATATTAGACTTTTTTCAAAAATCTTAACATTAGACCTAAATTTCAACCCATAACCACTAATGCAGAAAAACAAAATACAACGAAAATACAATATAAAACGTCATGTACTTTTAATTCTCTTCGCAAGACTGCAAAGCATTTCAAAAAATACCAAAATTAACCTTTTGAAAAAAATGTATACCTCAAAGTCATTTTTCATTTTTTCTGAGCATTATTTCTTTGCAATTTTGGTATTACTTAGTTATCCTGTCAATCAATTTCACCAAATTACATAAATCGCAAAACCACTCACCAAATTATACAAATCAACATAATTTTTATTTTAAATAACAAAAGAACAAATAAATTAGTATAACATTAATAAAAATACAAATGAAACGTCGAAATAAAAATCACTTGATGACATAAACGCGTGTAACTTTGCTTAAAGTCAAGTGAATGTGACATTTACGATCAACCATTATTGGCATTTCATCTTATTGTTTAGTAACAGTTTTTGGTTCGACGGATTTTTATGCATATTTTGATTTTAAAATATTACTTAATTTTATACAAACTCGGGATTTTGTTGTAAAAAATATATATATATATAAAGACAGTCGATTAAAATGAGATATATAAATTTTAAAACAGCGTTGAAAAAACCAGAATAGTTAAATTTTGAGCAGATTAGTTTTGGTACCATACTCAGTTACCTATTCTGGCATTTTTAACAGTTTTAAAATTTATATTATACTGCGCCAAGTTGCATGTTAACAATCAAAATAAGATATCCTCATATACACAGTAGACACTCTCAAATCCAAACGTCATGGCAGATGTAAACAATAAAACCAAATTTATTCATATATTAATCAAGCTTTTTTGGTTATAAATGTGGCTAAACATAAAATAGAACTTCCTTATTTTATGATTCCAATGTGAATTAGTAGTGTACCTTTATGAGACAAGTTTTACTAAATACTAATTCAGGAAAAATGCATCTCATCTTTATTATGCATATTCAATTAAGCATGATTGTTTACTTCACCTTTACTTTAAATAATTTAATCATTTTTTAAATAATCTTAATTTTTATTATTTTACGTATGCTTTTTAAAACATTTTACTATACTGTAAGCATTGATTATAATTTTGATTGCATTATTACAACCAAATTACTGTTTAAAAAAGGTAAACAAAGAAATGACCAGACATCCGCAAAATTCTGAAATCTGCACAATCACTTTTTTTTTTTTTTTTTTTAGTGTTCACTCAATGGAGTTTTTGAAATAGAATAATAAAAACCATGATTGATTGTTTACTATTACTACAAAGTCATAAATAAGGAGAAAAAAGTTTTAAACATTTTAAGAATAATACAAGGCTGTAGAAAATGGAAACAAAAAGAAGGATTAAATATATATGTATAATGAAAACCATGTGTTACCAAAGAATAACTTATAATTATTAAACATTACTTATTAAACAAAAAATGATTCTTGCAAAAGCATTAAACAAAACATAGTTAGCAATATAATTCTTAAGATTTTTAATATCCTAAATTTTATAGAAGTTTGTAAACAGAAATCGAATTAAAATGGTTAAAACTTATAATTGAGTAGAAGTAGTTTATTGCATTTCTAGTTATTAAACTTTTAAAAAGCTGAACAACTGTAAAATAAAATAAAGTAATGAAAGAAAAAAAATTACTATTATTATTATTAAATAAATAAATACAAATTATTTACAAATAAAACCTTGATAAACCAAATTACCAAATGTCAACAACAGTTTACAAGCATTGTTTATACACAAACATTGTTTAAACAGCGCCCTCTGGTGTTGTTTTAAAATTACAACAAGCATGATAGAAGCGCCATCTGTTGATTAAAACAATGAAACATAGGTATGATGGTTAAGCCATCATATGGATATCATATTACTTGAATAAGTTTTACAATTTTTAGGATAAAAAAATTCAAACTTATACGTGAAAAAATTAGATTAACTGGTAAAAATTTATTTTTAATGTACTTTTTAAAAATATAAATGTTATATATATAATTTAATCTAATGCACACTTAAATGTGTTTTAATATTTTAAGAAAACTTTAGATTTTATTATTTTTTCTGATGTCATAACCTTGATATCAAAGTCATTAAAAAGTTTAAAAAATCTATTAAATAAAATGCTTTATGTTTATAGTTACGTTACAGGTGGATTAAAATTTAAACTTTTAGTTAAATCAAGAAAAATAATCTCACATGTACATCAGCCCAGTGGTTGGGGAGTTGAATTCTGAATAAATTAGGAGGAAGCTGAAATTGTTTTAATCCATTTAGTTTAGGTCTCTAATGAACGCAGCAAGTTTTCCACAAAGTACTAGGTGAGTTTTAGTCACTTTGTACAGATTTATGGATGGAAAACATTTTTATAAAATTATCATAATATCTCAAAACAACAAATTCTATCAAAAACATCGTCTATACAAATGTTGTAGAGCTGAAAATTCTAATGAATTGCAGAATATAAACATTAGATAAAAAAAATTTCTTCAATGTCCTGCTCCTTCCCGAGTGTGGGATAAAAAAAGTAATCTGTCATTGCCAGGGTGATAAAATTATGCTACTTAAAAACAAAAAAAAATCCATTTGTGATATTTGCAGATTATGTCTGAGATTCATGGCAACAAATCAGTAACTGTTTAGATTATTGCACAAAAGAAAAGCAAATTATCAAAAAAATATTTTTATTTATTCCTGAACGGAAATAAAAGTACTTAATTTTACTGTTCATTAATGAGGGTGAGAAAGTTTATTTTATTTTATTTTTTGCTTTGTTTTGTTAACAGTTGATAATTTGGTAAATATTAAAAGGAATATTTATTAGCTGTATAAGAGATATATATGTTTTTCAAAGGTAAAAAAGTTTCAGATAAATATATCGCTCGTGGGCTGCAATAGTGGCACAACTCAAAAAATCAGGTTCTGAGATTAATGGGTTTGAAGTTTCGCCTTGTAATGAAATGCAAAATTTACACGATTCATTGTCATAAGTGTTAAGTGGTACTAAATGACTCCGTAAGGATTCAATTAATAAAAGTACCCTCACACCCTGTGTTATATTGATGATAAATATGATTATATGATGATGCATTCAGATTATATCATATATAAGGCAACTGCGGCACTTTGGCCATCTGTTGATGAGATACTGAACTACAAGATATGCCATTGTTGCTGCTGGAAATAATACCAATCTGCAATGCTGGAGAGCGGATTAACTCAAAATTCATATTTTTTGAGTTGTGCCACTATTGCAGCCCACGAGCGATATTTGTAACAGGTGAATTTTGGTTTTAAATAGGGTATAATTCAAACCAAATCGAAATGTTACAACATCACAGCTCTTTTAAAAGAAATTTGCAACATTTGCAGATTTATATCATTGACGCGCACTGGATAGTTGATAATGCGCCAAGACAAATAAATAGTGGACATTTTTAAATTGGATAGTTTATTATATTTTATTATTTGACAATCTAGGCAAAAAAAGTAATT
Source organism: Maratus speciosus (assembly GCA_963932465.1). Lineage (NCBI taxonomy): Eukaryota > Metazoa > Arthropoda > Arachnida > Araneae > Salticidae > Maratus > Maratus speciosus. Next base: position 359,053,639 of record OZ010793.1, read on the forward strand.
TTTTTCTGTTATTAGTCAATGAGCTTTACAATCGATCAGTGTTTTCTCTTTTCCTATAAAAAGCATCGGATCTTTCAGATAACCGTGTTGAATTTTTAATTTAATCTGATTTTCAAGAACACAAGAATTAAGAAATACGTACACATCTTTTATAGGAAATAAAAAAACATTGTTTGATTCTTCATCATATAAATCGTAATTTCTGCAAATTTCATTCATTCATTTCTAAAATGAACTTTGTTAATGTTTCCGTCAGATTTGCTTGTTGCAAGAGAAAAATATGAGAATCTTTTTAAGGACTTATCTTTTGATAAGACTGAATGTAAATGTCATTTAATTATGTGCTAGGGTTTAATGGTTATTGTGATGTACAAAGTTGTTAATGAGATATTACATTTAGAACAATTTTTATTATAAACTTTTTTTTCCGTTTACTGTTTTGGTATTGGGCTTATGACAAAAAATGTTTCGGGCTCGGATTGAAAATCGTCGAGCTCATTCAGGCCCGGGCTTCAAAAAGTGAACCCGAACTCACCTCTAAGGTACACTAGTAATTCACATTGAAATCATAAAATAAGGAAGTTCTATTTCATAAAGTAAATTTAACAATGCATCGAGTGATCTATGTTATACAAAAATGTATAGGTAATCTGCACAACTCCTGGAAACAAGGGATGTAATATAAAAATATTCTACTATATTTTGATATCTTTCAGACATATTTGGACATGTTTACAAGTTATGCAGGATGTGTAAAATAGGTTCTATAGAGTGCAAAACTGTACGTAATGCACAATCTCATATTTTTAGGTTTGTGTTATAAAGATCTTCTACTGTATAAAGATATGTTACAGAGGAATTTTTTTCTAATTCCATCCCCTTACCTGGAAGGGGAAGGAGGAATAAAACGTATTTCAATATTTATCACAATTTTAGAAATGAAATTTGATAAATTAACATAAAATCATTTACAAATATTTTTTTCATATTCTGCTCAATTGGGTCTCATTCCCCCAGAGTGGGGAAAGAGGGCAAACTATTTCAGAATCTGTTATAGCATTCTTGATCTATTCTTGCACGATACTGAGTGTCAGAATACTGGCAACGCATATGGATGAGATTTTTTAAACTGTCCCCTGGAGAGGCAAGAAAACCATGCAACTTACCTTGTATCTGCAAGTGAGTGGAGAGTCAACAACAGTGATATAGTCAAAGAAAAAAAAAAAAAAAAAAAACAGAGGATATATGCTAAAGGCAGAGGCATAGACCATATACCATAGAGGCGTATACCATACCCTATATAACTATATCTTTTTTGAAAATTAGATGCTATAAGGTGTTCCTTTAAAACATTTAGAAGGTATATGGTGATTCCCTTCATTACATCCTTGGTTCACAATGCAGAATGAATTTATATGTTCATCACTAGTGCTAAAGAAAAAAGTCCATCCATACTCTATGTGAAAGAACAAAACTAGGAAATTTAATTAGCAGCCAGTAATACCAATTTTATTAGTATCCATATTTTTATTTAAAATTTCAAAACAACAATCTAAAATTATATAGCTCACATAAATATGCTAATATTAACATATTGCAACTAGCAAAAGTGATATTATTAATGACATATCAGAAAATTTCATTCTCTTCTTGTAGAAAAGTGGTCACTGCAGATAATTTTTAAAAAGCACTTTTTATTCCTTTAAGTGTCAGATGCTAATTTTGCCTTTTACTGTATGTAATTTCAATTGGCTTCTCAATAACATCTGTCCTGCATACTTCATTGTCATAACACTAGAAGATGTGAAACCCTGTGGTTCCATAAAAAAATTTAGTACCTACACAAGGATTTGGCTGCAATCGAAAACAATTTATCGTAGAACCAATTTTAGTTTTCTTATGTTAAATAAAAAGTGATGAAATCCCATAACTATTGTAGAAATTAATAGTTTTGAGTTTTTTTGTAAAATGAATCTTTTTTCATTATCAACAATTTTTATTTTTTGTGTGATAAGATTCTCATATTAAGATATTCTCATTTAGTGCTGGAACTAGGACTTGTTTTTCATCCAAGGCAAGCATGAATTTTGTGAACACCCCACCCCTCATCTTTTAAGAAAACATGTATTATTATTTAATAATAGTTGAATACATTTATTTTCTGACATATTGAGATTTTAGGTTGGCCCTGGATAGAACTGTTGGAGAACAATTGAATAAAGGTGAGAAATATGATTCAGTTCTAATACAGTTAGATACTGGTAATTTCATGCTCGCATAAAACTGGCTTTATGAATGTGTCAGATTTACATTTACAGTGTTCATCAGTATTATTAGTTTTTAAAAGAATAGTCTAAATTACATTAAAAATATTGAAGAATTATATGCTTCAAAAGTCTCCTAACACTAACTATATTTTGTGCTGTAATAAAAGTATACTTCTTGCAGCCTGTTTAAACAGTGTGCATTTAAACAAGCATTACAACTTTAAATAATAACATACAAAATATGTATCACATTCCATGTTTTAAATCAGGACAGAATTTAACATTTAAACTCCTTATAAAAAAAACTTACTTGGCGGGGGTTATTTCAGGAAATATTTCATTGATTGGAGGGAAGAGTAAGCATTATGAGGGGCTCATTAACTTTGAATGTAAGAAAGGATAAAAGTATCATTGAATAGTAGAAATTAAAGAATATTATTGATATTTTAATAGAAATAACTTACAATCCTTAAACAGAAAATAAATTCGATATGTCTAACTACTATAAAATACACATTCTTAATTTAGTGTGCTGAAAAACGTTTATATGTCATCATCATCAACAAAAACTGTTTTCAATACACTATACATGCACATGTGTGTATATATATATATTTCATAAAGAGTTCCTATTTTAGGTAAAACGTATATGTATTTAGAGATAAATTATGCTATGTTAGTAGTAATTTAGATTTATTAAAATTCATGTTATTTTATCAAAAGTATTTCGTGAATTTACTGTTCGTTACATGACATGAGGAAACTAATGAAATAACTATGATTTCTTCTTAAATGTTCTTTATTTTAAATAGCTTTTTAAATTTAATGTAAAGTAAATTAAATATTAGAAATAGCACATAAAATAATAACGGCAACTGCGTGTAAATATTCCAAAAGATAAACAGTCGCGAACATAATTAATCTAAACAAACACAAACGAAACGCTATAGATTTGGCGACTAAACTTAATCGCCAAGATCAGAAGAGCATGTGATTACAATAGCCAATGAGATGGCTGGATTTGACCTGACTGTGATTTCGGCCCTCCATTTTAGAATTTCGCCATCTGATCACCAGTCTTTCCTTAATTCTTGCTTTTCCGTTCGGGGCCATTCCTATAGGAGGGGAAACCCACCCTCTTCCACTTTCAACAAGTTGCTCGTATGTAGACCCCAACTCGTATATGGAGCATTTCCTCTAGCATTTAAAATAGTTTTTCAAGTATAATTAATTGTTACTTTCAAACTGTACATTAAGTATATTGCAGTGCAAATTTTCGATAACTTTCATTAACCCTTAAGGATTCTTTTTTCTCTCTTTAATCAAAACTTTTCAGAAATTAAGCTCTAAGTAGAAACTGTATACATTGGAAGAAAAAAAAAACTACTACATCATAGAATTTATTAAAAACAAAACACAGTTTAGTAGTTTTGGTATGTTTTACATACTGTTCGAATACAGATATGCATAGAATACTTAAATTATTTCCATTGCATTGTATTTAGTGACTTAACTGAGATGAAACTGAATTATGTTTTCTGATATGAAAATTTCATTTACATATTACATATTAACTTAACTGTTTTTCAAGAATTGACATTTGTGTTGTCTGAATTGTACAAAAATAGGAGGATTGCATATTAACTGATACCAAATATATTTTTATGTGAAATCTGGATGTAGTACGAATATTTGAAATAGACTAATTGAAGGAGGTAATGTATGTAATCATAAGAAAATTTATAATGCGTTATGTGACTGTGTGCATATGAAAGAAACTAAGAACATCTGTAATATTTTACAATAGGATATTATGAAGAAAATCAAAAATGTTAATAATTTACTTCTGACTTTACATGGGATTTTAAATAAATAAAAAATTGCCTTGCTTTTAAAGTTTGTTTGAAAAGTTTTTCTCTTTTTCTGAAGTGCTGGGTTTTAAAGGCTATAACTAAGAGTTTTATGCACAAAAATCTGCATTACAAAATTTGTCATTACACAATAATTTCAGGATTTGAAAAAACCTACAACAGGATGAAAAACTGGAATATGTGCTAAATATTAATCTCTTTTATGAACATGATAAACAAACTTGCATTAACATTTTAAGATTTGTGTTTACCATTCAAGCAAATTTTTTGTACATAATAATATTTATGACTGCCAATTATTTTTCTATGAAAACATTTTTAAACACACACATAAATAATGAATTGGCAATTTTATTTAAAAAAATTAATTGCTTGAAACTGCTAATTTTGGTATTCATATTCTGTGGGTAAAACTGGTAACAGCAGAACGTGTTCAGCTCTGCTCCGTACTGTATGGTGATATTTTGCGAAATATTTCGGCGGTGGAGTGCAGTTCGTTATTGAATACCGTCAATACCGTTATACTTCGGGCCCCTTTTTCAAGGTTCCACTCATATATTCATTATTAAAAAAAATTATATGTGATTTTTGCAGCGTCTAAATGAAGTTGTAAACAGTTAACATGAAACAATGAAGCAAACTGTATGGTTTTAAAGAGGGATTTTTTTTATTTTTTTATTTTTTAACTATTTTTAAAGTTTTGGAACAAAGTAGCCCCTGTTCGGGGCTTCTTTGGTCCATTCACTTATTCTTATATAAAATGAAAACATTTCATATATAAATGAATACATTTTTATTGAATCTCCCTTGCAATAGAATTTGCTAATAAACTAACACCGCAAAATTCGATAAACAAATGTTTTTTTTTTTTTTTTTTTTTTTTTTTTTTTTTTTTTAACACAATCAAACAATTGTTAATATTAAAGAAACGAAAACAGTTTTCGTCATGTTATCCTCAGCAACTGGAACAAAAACAATAAATGTAACATTTTGCTACAGTAACATTTGAAAAAAATGTTACTTAAAACATGTTTTAACAGATTTGGTTGTATAAAAGGCTATTCTATGTAATTGGGGCTATAAAGGCCTGGAACAAAGTAGCCCGGGAATACTAGTTTTCATGTTAGCTTTATGAAAACGCGAACATTTCCTCTCAAAATAAAAAGTTAAAGGGGAAACTATGATCACACATGGGTTGCATATTACTAAACATAATATTTTGACACTTACCTTATTTGTAGTCTTATCCAGATTGTTTCACTATAAAAAGTTTTGAGAGTTAAAATTTACACAGGAAAACAGTTGTTTACAAACACATCCAGTGCTGCCACTAAAAAAATTTAAATTACCCCCAAACTATTCAAATACCCTATAGTAGGGTATAAACTATTTTTCAAGGGCAAAAACTCCAAATTATCTTGTATTGTTTGCTCAATATAAGGAATAAAAAGTTTTTTTTTTATGAGATTGACCAAAGTAACATATAGCCCCTGTTGACGGCAACTTTTCTTGACTCATTGATATTCCAGCAGAATGTCAACATTGGATGATTCCCAAATAATGAAAAATACATTAGCAAATATTGCTAAAAGAACTTTAAATCCTATTTTTAAAGAACAGTTTGTTGCTATTTCTTCAAATTTTGAGAAATACTCAAGAGAAATACTTCTCGCTTTCTTCACCTTTATACATAACTATATTTTGGATGTCAAAGTTAAAGACAATTATACCATTTCAACTCCAGACCAAGACGAAGTAATAAATGCTTGCCATGAGGATTTTTCTTTGCTTAGAGAGCAAAATTTTGATAATTTGTTATATTCAGTTACTTTTGGTTTTTTATGTTCTATGACTTATAAGAAATCTTCTCATGCTATACTAACTAACTCTGATCTAAAACACGAACTGCTGTTAAAAAAAGACGTTAAACGTCAGTTAACTGAGAAGAATTCCTCTATCCCACTAAATAACAAATACAAAAATCTTTCTGCCGAAAATAATCTTAGGAAAAATTCTTCTATGGATCAGTCCCCAATTAATGAAAATATTGGCCAAAATTCCGTTAACTCTATCTCCAGTATTAACCCTTTTTATATTGAAATTGATGACAATTGGACAGTTCTGGTCACAAAACTAACAGATATTAACTCAGAAAAACTTGCCCTTGCCCTTAAAAGTGAACGTCTTATGATACATTGTAAAACAGATGATGATTTTAGGCAAACTCAGTGATTGCTAGACCAAAACACCAAAAAATACACAACACTTGACCCAAAAAATTTGAGGGCCGAAAAAAAATGCATTAGAGGTCTTCCTTGTTATACTGATACAAAATTCATTGTTGACAGCTTAAAGGAGTACGTTTTCATCGTTACTGGGGCTGCCATGTTCAAAAACCGTAAAACGTGCAGTCCAATGCCACACTACATGGTAAACATATTACAAGATTAAATTTATTCATTATATTTATGTTAAGATTGAAGTTTTTAACAGCAAACATGCATGAAACAATGCTAATGCTGGCAAGGGTTTGGACATGCCTCAGAGGTACGCAACTTCACCCCTAAATGTGTTAAATTTGGTTATAAACATCTAAGTACAGATTGCTCTCTTAAGGCCCGCATCACCCCAAAATGTGCCAACTGCGTGTTAGGTCCTCCTGCTGCATGCCGGCACTACCCTAAAAATCTATACAGACACGAAAATAAAACCAATCGCACTTCTAAAATAATCAGCGATATCCGGGTTACCAATGATATCCAACTCTTTGCCGAAATACTTAAAAAATTCCACTACACTAAAAAGAAACTGGATAACGAACCTACTGATATTTCTCAAATGTTAAAATCCGCAATTTTTTAATAATGAAACCACGAACAGCCATTCCACCTCTACTTCTGAAATTTCCAACAATATAGAAAATTCTTTTAATTCCACTAAAATTCCACAAAAATACACTAACGATACCAAAGAAATATTCAAAACATTTAATGATATTAAAGAAATCTTACAAATAACCAAATTTTTACATTGCATTAAAAACATTTCAACTCAAACCAAAAACTAAACGATCCAGTACAAAAAATATTTGTCATTATTAAAAAATTTGATAATCTAGCAAATCAATTCAACATCAATGAAAATAAACTTCTCATTTTTTTTATACTTTTTATCTTTGTTTGTCTTGTCTTTGTTGTTGTAAAAAAAAACTGTTTAAATGTATCTTTTAATACCCTTTATCTTTTTTATATTTCTTCTCACTTAATACCTTTTTTACATTCTCTGTTGCTAATGCTTTCCCAGAAATACCAGACTATGCCATCTCCGTCCACATTTCTTCTTTTATAACCTTTCTCTCCTACTTTTAATTGTCTTGTTAGTTTGAATTCTTCTTTTATATTTTTTTTATTATCTCATTTTGTAGTATTCTCCTATTCAATTTAAATTTTCTATTTTTTAAGATTTTAAAATTTTATATATTTTCATTGTTTTGCTTATCGAGCATTTTTAACGTGTTAAACTTAAATGTATGGTCTCTGTACAGAATCTTTTTTAAAGATGGGGCATCACTTCGGTAGCTTTTTTCGCTGGTCTTTGGACTGTTTCAAGACTGTTTGGATCTAATGGAAAAATTTTCTTTATTTTTTTTTTCTCTTCATGTAGTTCAACTTTTATAACATATTTTTGTTAATTTTATTTTTTCTCTCTTTTTTTTAACCTTTTACCTGCCGCACCGCTTGTCAAATAAGTATGCCGAATTTGTGATGTTCTGTAAAATAGAAGTGGAGTTACACGTATGTTCCACTTGTGGAACGTTGGCGATATGAATAATATTTGTACATTTTGGCGAATTTTTCTTTCCAAACCACACCAGCACTACACACATAATAAAACAAAAAAAAACAAAACAATGCAAAGTAAAAAAATGTTTTCTATTTTAGGAACATGTTAAATCGTCACTAACAACAAAATGTTTATGAAAGACCTGAACACATTTTCCATGCATACATTTTCCATAATATTCACTCCATTTCTTCATGTTTCTCTGAAATTTGAGCATCTTCATTGAGTAGCAGAGAAAAGCAATAGCTACTGGATGAGGTGATAATGTCCATACTCACTGGAGCAGTAGGACCTCCTATTCCCTTTCTCAAAACATCAAATCCAACTTTTATAGCAACAGTTTCAATTTCACGATAAAACATCAAATAGCTTAGGGCAGGGACGGCGAACCTATGGCACGCGTGCCACAGCTGACACGCGGGAAATTATTTTGGGCACGTCATAGATGCATGTTCTAAACAAAAATGTTGAAGGGCTCACATGTAAAATAAGCTAATTAACATTCAATTTTTGGTACATTCAAATTTTAAGTTTTGTAAAGAGAAATACAAGCACAACTGTTATGATTGCTTCCTGCAAAACAGTTTATTTATTAAGAATGGAACTTGTGTTAACTTATGTGCAACATTTTTTTACTAATAAATTTTATTTTATTGGACTTATGTGCAAATAGTTTTCATTCTGTAGATTCAGATGTAAAAATTATTTAGTAAATATAATGTATATTGAGTAAAATCTCTGTACTTTTAAAAAGTTGTCACGATGCACTTAAACAATTTTACAAAAAAAGTCTATCAAAAAAACAATTAAAAAAAATTTCAGCTGCCATGATTTACACCCCAGCCTTTCACACAGTGAAAATGCACAAATTGCAGTATTTTGAATTTAGACTTGCTACCTTTTCTAAATTAGGTTAGTTGTCGCTATAATACAGATTGTAACTTTATAAATCTCGATATAGCTCATTATTGGCTCAAAAAATTTTGAGATTATGATAGAATTAGTAGATTATCGGAAAATAACGATCATAAGCAAAAATGCCAATGGTGAAATTATGATTTATAATTTCGAATTCAATTCTATAGAAGAACTTTTTTAAAGAAACATATTTTGATTTTTTTTTCGGAAATGAAAAGTACGAAAAACTCAAGTAGAAACCTGTTGTTAAATGACTCGAACACAGCTCGCAATCTCTTAAAGAAAAATTCAAATGCGAAGCTGATCTGAATTGTTAGGCACATCTAAGACGCTACAAGAGAAATAGGATTTTTTAAATATTTAAGTATATTACAAAATGTTACCTATATATTTTAAATCCTAAAATCAGTATCTTAGCTCATTTTGCTACTTTGATCCACTAAATTTGTTGGCACGTCATGATCATTTAAAAAATTTTTTTGGAAGAATATGGCACGCGGATGTGAAAAGGTTCGCCGACCCTGGCTTAGGGCTTCTTTTCAGCCTACTGCATGACAATGCAGTCTCTAAGCAGCAGCAACAACCATATTTAGTTCATTTGCGAACAGATTTCACCACCATTTTTATCATCGAAGTATGGACGATATGTTCCAACAAATGATTCAAAACATCTACATCATCCATATTCTAATTATACAATCTAATCAGAGGTTGTTTGATTGAAATTTCTCGCTTCAATTTTTAAGTATATCATGTTACACTTTGAGTTAACATTACTCCTTCCCAATTTGATATACTGATTGAGTACTGGAACGATACTGTTGTAATTTCATCGTACACAAACAACTTTGCCACACTGTTGATGGCCACACAATGACTACACTGTTAAAAATCTGCAAGTTCTGCTGCATTGTCACACCGTCGCTTTTATAAAATATCTCTATTTTTACAAATGAGAATGCTCCATAATATAGTCAAATAAAGGTTTCCCAAAAAGCGGTGGAGTGACTCTACAAATAAAGCTACAAATTTTTAACGGGGTATAATAATGAAAATCTCCTCCTTCTTGTTTGCGCAATTCTTTTGTGGATTTTATTGGCAAAAGGTTCAAAAATATTACACAGACACTTTGGCAATGGAATAATATAATCAGGTTTTTGGAATGCCTAGTTGCTGGCCAACATTGCATCCAGTTGAGAGGTGATCGTGTTGCAAGGGCAGTAGGGAGCCTTAAAAAAATTATATTTAGGCGTAGCTGGTAGCCACAAAAAGAAAATAACTATAAAAATTAAAGAAAAGAATAACTTAATAAAAGAGCACGTAAAGTACTTTAAGTATAACAATTTAAGGGAAAAAACAGAAAAAGGAAAAAAAATAGAAAATTTTGAAAAAGAAATTCCATCAGTTCCAAAACAGGACAGGCGAGAAGGTTACCGGGAGGTACACTATGTGCAAGAGACATATATCAAAAAACTTATTCTTTAATAATATTTTTACGAAATTAATTAAGGAAATAATCGCCCATGAGAGCCCAGTAAAAATTATCAAAATACTAAAAAAAGTAGCAATATGATAATTTTGTACTCTGAACCGCCAATGTTCCCCATGTGGAACATTGACATTCAAATGATTATAAAACAAAAACGAAATAATATAAAATATTCATTTATGCATAAAACTTAATAAACGACAGTAACCAATACAATAATCATCATCACAGCACTCACATTTGATTTCTAAAGTTACAGATAGAGGAAAAAGCACAGCTTACTACATTTACGTTTTTTGTTACATTTCAACAAGCTCCAAGATGGGAACCCCAAAAATGATTAAATAATACTTTATAATCCATTAAAACATATCATTAAAAAGATATATTTAAAATTTCAAACAGATTTAAAAATGCTTAAAAAGATACAGCAACACATACCTTATATTCCATTTGTGGAATGTTGGCGGGTAAAAGGTTTTTATACTTTCTATTTCTGGTTACCAGCCGCATCTAAACATTATTTTATGACTCCCATTGTACTGAAAATCAATTTATATTTCTACTGGATGTAAAGTTGCATCGCAACTAGGGAATCCATAACATGACTACATTGTCCGTTGCTCTGCTAATTTTTAAGGTATTAAAATTGGTTGGTTTACTGCTCCTATATATATAATATATTGACTCGTCAAGCAGCTTGTTTCCGAATTACTGTTTGTTGCCGATTGTTAGCTATCTGGCGAGAAACCTTTAAATGATTATATCAAGTTATAAAATCGTTAAAAATAGAAGGTTGTTCAAAAGAACATTGTTCTAACATGTCAGTGAATGGATTTGGAATATTTAGATTTCATATAAATGAAGAAAGGTGGAATAAATTTATATATGCCTGGAAGAAAAGATCGGGGTTGAAGAATTTCACTAAATACTCTGCCAAACCTGTATACAACAAAGGGTTCTTTGAATCAGATGTATTTTGTACCAGACATTCTCATAGGTTAGAAAAGGCTAATTGTAAAAGAAAGAAGAAAAAATCTTGCTCGCCCTTTCCCAAGTGTACAAAGCCTACTTTTTGTGTGTGTGTGTGTGTGTGTGTGTGCGTGTTTGAGGAGTTATGCATGGTTGAATTCTATTACTGTTGCTCAAAAGTAACAAAATATTGTTTATTTCAATCGAAATTTAAAGATTTTACACTTTGCGTTCTACGGGAGGTGGAAATTCAAAAGGAGAGAAGATGAAAATTCAGAGGTGTGTGAGTGTGTAGGAGGGGGGATTTAGATTACATATATTTAGCGTTATAAAACAATAACAAAATCATCAGAAGAAAATAAAATAAAAAGATTACACATTTTCCATTTTGTCAGCTGGAGAAAAGGCGAATGAAGGATTTTTTTGGCGGAGGAGGGGAGCATTTAGGCGATTCATTATTTATTTACTGTCAATATGGTTGACTATCTATCTATCTATATTATAAAGGACAGACATATTTGTGCGTAACGCATACGTCATTTTGCGAATGGCAACGGTTTGAAATTTGAAATGAAATTTCGACTTTGCAATTTTCGCTACTGCAAATTTTTAATCATCTAAACATCGCACATTTTCAATGTTTACACCATCGTACAGGAAAAAAAAAATTTAATATATTAATTTTTTTTGTAGTTTTATAACAAATTTTGTAATCGTGCCAACTGAAGTACTCTATTAATATTGAAAGTAAAGGGAAAATAGTAGATTACTGCATCTTTTTGTTGCCATTTTTCATAAAAACTGAAAAAAAAAATAAAATACGTGCTTATGTCAAGAATATCGTCTATTATTTAATTAGATGAATTTTGTTTTATTTCGTTTTTACTTGTCAATTTAATAAATGGTAGTTTATTGCAAACTTATTTTACAAACGATACAAAGCTGAATGAATGCAATTTCATTAATTCGTGTATAATAACATTTTCCAAATTTTGAAAAATTATACCTGAATGATTTCTGATAAAAAATGGAGCTATTATTGCTTTTTCCTGGGTTTGTATATTATTCCCCTATAATGACGTCATATGCATATTTTTCTACAGATGTTGTTTAAGACTGGATCGTAAAAGTGGAATGCTTTATCGGAAGCACATGATGTGATTAGCACATGATGTGATTATCGGAAGCACATGATGTGATTGATAAAAAAGCGTGTATTTAATTATTAAAACAGAAATATGCTTTATAGAATTTCGCCATTTTCACCTTAGCTGCTTTGAAATTCTTCACAGGTGAAAAGGTTTCACTTTTGGAAATAATGTAATTGAAATCACAGACTGACAAAATGCTATGTTTTACGAAAATTTTGATTGTCTTTATAGAAGAGCAGTGACATACAGTGTGCATACTAATATTGGAAGTCTTTGTCCAAAAAATAGCAATTTATATTACAAAACATGATGATTCTCTCCTGTGTGAATTTGCTTCGCCGAGTTAGACTAGCAAATAAAGCAGATCTTGGGCATAATTGGAGGTTTAAAATAATATCAGGTTCCCAATTTTTTTTAATCAAAATTCTTCCCACTAATGATATTTTATTGCTATTTTTTAAGACATCCTATTATAATTTTATCAAAATAACGTAATTTGCTTAATTTAATTTTTCATAATTTCATATAATCTATATATATTTAAAAAACAACGCTGTTTTTTAGTCATCAGCCCAGAGCTTTCTGCTGAACCAATTTTACTAGTATATATATATATATATATATATATTTATATACATTAACTGAAAGCAGTTCATTTGTAGATGTACCTGCAGTAGCTGCTTTTTTTTTAATATCCTCATTTTTATATTTTAATTTTAACAGTAATTCATGACATTTCTTCAAAATGGTTGTAATTAGATAGCTTTCATTATTGCAGAGAAGAGAGAAATTATGAATGCAGAGTTAGGAGTGCAGCTGTTCACATGCAAAGATGCTGCTGACAATCGTGATTTCAAGTTTTGAGTTAAAATGATAAACGGCGGTGCGAGTCACACAGTATTTACATGCCTTATATCAGGTAACCTCGTCATCAGACCTGACCCGACGCGACGTCGGGTCGGCGCTATATTGTTTCGTTGACGGTCGGGTTTGACTTTCATTCTTTTAGATTTGGATATAGTTGGGTTCGGGTTAGATTTGACACTTTCTGGTCGAGTTCGGGTAGAGCGTATTTATCGAAAGAATGTCCGACATATTTTTCCAGGTGAAATATCTATATAGATTAAAACCGCGATAATGGACGCACCCGAAAAGCAGACACATCTATTTACCGAACACTTTTTCCTTTCCTAACACTTATATTCGTACGCTTTTACCTTTGAATACTGGACACTTCCCAATAAGCACAAACGTAACGTGTGTACACGCGCACACATGTGTGCGCGTTATCTTTCTCCCAAATACAATATATGGGCCAATCTATTTCAAGTGGTCCAGAAAATCATGTATTCGTTGCTTGACCATTTTTATAAAATCTGAATTTTTTTGTACAACAACCCTTACATGATGGAAGTTCAAAATGACTATTATTTTAATTTTATCAATTTTTGTTTGTACATGGCGGCCATCATTGTTTCATCGTCTGCAGCAATTCTCTCACAAGAAGGGTTTACGGAATTGTAAATAATTCATCGTTTATTTATCCAATTCAACTGCGGATTAAAGCAATTTGTACAGAATACATTGGGCTAAATATTTGGTAATGGAGTAGTTTCCGAAACTAACTGCTTATTGGTAAAATTTAAGCATAAAGTTTCAGTTTTTTTTCCAAAATTTGTCCGTTTACAAGAGGAATTTTTTCGAGCAAGGAATACTGTCAACATGACATAATTTTTTTTTCTTTTACAAATAGGCCGAAAGTACTTGTACTCATACGCCGAGTTCCAGATCTGGGACTTGCTTTCTCTTCGCTAAAAAAAATTCCAATTTTTTCTAAAATGACAAAAATTGCACTTTTCAGGCTTTGATATCTTTGGTGGGGCACGAGATAAAAATTCGAATTCTTTTTTAATAAGAGTATTGTATGGTAGTGTTATGCACAAGAAATTTCAGGATGGAGATTTGACTACAAGCTGAGATATGACAAGGGCAACATGTCAAAACAATACTGCCGAACTATTGTTTTGTTGTAGTCAGAGCTAAGTATTTATCTCAGAGTGTCATTTAAATTTATGTTTTTGATTATCTTTAAATAATAGTAACAGAAAACAGAGCTATTTGCAAAGGTTAGCAATTAATTTAAAAAATAATTATGCCTAAGGCCATACATTTTGTATGGTTTTAGTAATTTTTGTTGTAAGTAATTTTACTAACTAAAAGAAACCTCAGCACTTTCACATAAAGAAAAATAAATTATACAAGACCTGAGACAAAAAATAACATAGGGAAAAAGAAAAGCTGTTAATGTTGTCATACTTGTTGAGACATGATCAAACGTGTCAAAACACATTCTTGTTCAAAAACCACAATTTCGATCTTTCTCAAAATTTTATTTATAGGAACCAAGTCTTGTTATTTCTTGATAACTTGATTGAAGATCTTGTCCCTGCTGGCTCATAGAGATATACTTTGAAATCACTATGTCAAAGTCTCAATTCATTAATAATTCCTAGCTTATTTCTTATGCAAAAATGTGATTTTTCTGCAGTATAAATTTCGAAAAGGCTTTGGGTATCTTTACTTTATGAAAATTACTTGAGACTGATGCATGGTAACATCGCATAATGTTTCATTTACAGGAACATACTTATGGTAGGAACAAGTTTCAGGGACTGGCAAGCAGCATTAAAATTGTGGTTTTTAAACCAACAAGCAGGAATGCGTTTTGACACGTTTGATCATGTCTCAACAAGTATGCCAACATTAACAGTTTTTCTCTTTCCCTGTTCTGTTTTTGTCTCAGGTCTTGTATATATATATATATATATATATATATATGTAAAAGTGCCGAGGTTTCTTTTAGTTACTAAAATTACAGCAAAAATTACTGAAAACATACAAAATGTAGGCCTTAGGCATAATTATTTTTTAAATTAATTGCAAAAGGCTTTATTTTCTGTTACTATTATTTAAAGATAGTTTAAAAAATAAATTTAAAT
Source organism: Maratus speciosus (assembly GCA_963932465.1). Lineage (NCBI taxonomy): Eukaryota > Metazoa > Arthropoda > Arachnida > Araneae > Salticidae > Maratus > Maratus speciosus. The sequence goes on from OZ010793.1 coordinate 359,069,149, forward strand.
GATACTCTGAGATAAATACTTAGCTGTGGCTACAACAAAACAATAGTTTGGCAGTATTGTTTTGACATGTTGCCCTTGCCATATTTATGCTTGTAGTCAAATCTCCATCCTGAAATTTCTTGTGCATAACACTATCATACAATACTCTTATAAAAAAAAAATTCAGATTTATAACTCGTGCCCCACCAGAGATATCAAAGCCTGAAAAGTGCGATTTTTCTCTTTTGTGAAAAATTTGGGATTTTTTTTTAGCGAAGAGAAAGCAAGTCTCAGATCTGGAACTCGGCGTGTGAGTACAAGTACTTTCGGCCTATTTGTAAAAAAAAATATGTCATGTTGACAGTTTTCCTTGCTAGAAAAATTTCCTCTTGTAAACGGAGAAATTTTGGAAAAAAACTGAAACTTTATGCTTAAATTTTAACAATAAGCAGTTAGTTTCGGAAACTACTCCATTACCAAATTTTTAGCCCAATGTATTCTGTACAAATTGCGTTAATCTTCACTTGAATTGGATAAATAAACGATGAATTATTTACAATTCCGTAAACCCTTCTATTGAGAAAATTGCTGCAGACGATGAAACAAAGATGGCCGACATGCACAAACAAAAATTAATAAAATTAAAATAATAGTCATTTTGAACTTCCATCATGTTAGGGTTGTTGTACAAAAAATTTCAGATTTTTTAAAAATGGTCGAGCAACCAGTGCTGGACCACTTGAAATGGATTGACCCATATGTGTTTTTGTGTGAATCAAAAACGAAATGTTGGTAATAATTTTCATATTCAAAGAGAAGAAAAAGGGGTTCTCAATTGTATTATAAAGAAGGAATAATCTATTGTTACATAGCTTATATACATTTCATTTCTCATGTAGTAAATTAAATATGAACTTATGCATCACCAAATATGTATTTATTTTCATTTGAAACTTATTTCTGATCAAATATTTTGTGAAAGTCCCTATAACATGACTTGAAAAACTTAAATCTCACCCGGAAGTAACATCTAGAGGGAACTCGACCCGAAAAATGTAAATTAGCAACAGCCTGACTGCATGTAGAGCTCTAATCGACGATACCGAGGTATCAGCTATTTACATGTTATACTATATTTCAATATTAAAGAATAGTAGTAGTAGTATAGAGTATATACGTAGATTTTTCTAACATACAGGATAAAATTGGTAACAGAAATATAATTCTAGATTATTTTTCGTAATTTCATTTACGCATGAAATAATTTCCTTTCATTTCGGATTCGGTACGAGCTGCGTGTTGAAGAATATTTTTGTCGGATTCGAGTTGGTTTGTGGGCTGACATTAAATAGAATTTTCGGGTTCGGCCGGGTGCAACCCGAACCATACAGGACTCTATTGGATAGTCAGGTAAAATAATATCTCGTTAAAAACAATTTTATTTATGTGCGACTTTCCAAGTCAAAATTTTGAATTAAAATATTATAAAAGGAGAACTCCTAGCATAATCTTCCCGCGTTAGGCTGATCACAGGGCCGGCAGGTATGCTGTATAATACCTGGGGCCCCAGGGTCAAGAAAACAGGAATGGGCACTGTAGGACCAGATCCTTCATGGATTGCATAGCCACAGAGTTTAGTTTCTCTAACACAACCCGACAAAAACTCATTCCGGATCTCTCTGGCCTGACCGATAAATGAGTAACCTTGAGACAATATTTAAGATAAAACAAATCTGTTTATTTAAAATCAATAAGAAATGAAGTTTGCTCTGGCACAGACAGCTTAACTAAGATGCTCAAATTTAGGTTCACCTAGTTCTCAAATATTCTAAATGATAATATACCCATCTTAAAACTCAACTTACGTCAGTAAAATGGCTGCTCAAAATCATATCTCCAGAGGACTGCTACTGCTAAAATAACTATCACTAAAAAGACTTCAATCAATAGCACTTTAAAAAAAAGTTAAATATTTATAACTCACTGGAATCTCGTGAGCATTGAAATTCATTTTATTCAAGTACGCAGATTAATTTCTTACCAAAAGTTAACTGCTCAGATTACACCAAACGTAATACTCGGTCAAATCCGTTCGTTTCAACTCCAACCAGCGTATTTATGCCCGAAAGCCAGGCACAGTAAGCTAATTAGCATACAATAGCACAAAAATAATCTTGAAGCTCAGTATCAGGGACGCACAATCATGCTTGCGAAAAACAGAGAAACGAGTGACAGATGGTACTTACATGCACAAGTGTTAGATGTCGCACAACATTTTCGCAAACTAGGCTATCCTCATACTTGAGTAGTTAGACAATGCATTAACCTATTTTTAAGGGGACAAGTGACCTTCAAACTCATTTTCTTATTTTTAAAAACTTCCCTTTAAATACTATTCAAGGGAACACACTATATTATTCGTGGGATATATTTATCACACAAGAAATAAAAGAAAAAAATTGAGAAAAATAAGGAATTTTATTGAATATTTTAAGCGTTATGAAAAACTTAGCAAAATGTCTCATGCGCATTTCATATCAATTATAAATCCCCAATATTCTTTAAGAAAGTTTGTTTTATATATATACAAAAAAAAACTGTGCATTGAATTTTATATATTTGAATATGAAGGTTAAAAAAAATGTATTTTTTTCTAAATTTTATGAAATTTTCAGCATTTTTGCATCGCATTCCTGCAATTAACTATCTTTACTTTTTCCAATTATATTTAGTTTAAAAAACGATCCACATATTTATGACATATATAATGACAAACAGCTATGAAAAATATTAGAGATTTTAACTTTTTGTGTGATAAATATATGCCATGATGCATATAGTTGTGTCCTTGAACAGTATTTAAAGTGAAATTTTAAAAATATAAAAAACTGAGCTTGAAGGTCCCTTGTCCCCTTAACCAATTTAATATCACTCGATATTAATTTAACATTAAACATAAAATAAAAATCTGTCATTCTGTTGACAGATATGATGCCGCACTTTATGGTTAACATGATATTTATTGAATCTTCCGTAATCAGGTCTATAGTTATATGGATTATTTCAGAAATGTTGCCACAGGCGGATGTTTTTTTTTATTCTGTTTTGCACCATTTTTTCAAAACAAAAATTTTTTACTTACGCTTTGACAACATTTGCAAGAGAAATATATTCCAAAATGTATTTTTTTAAAAATAGAGATGCAAACAGAACATAAAATTAGTCGCTGGTGGCAGCATTGCCTCATGAAATGTAATTCTGTGAAAGAATGATTTTTAGGAATTTTAATTATATTCTCATCCATTTCAAATAACACTGTAGCTATTATGGCAAAGCTTTGAATTGGGCCAAATTACAAAATTTATTTGGACAAAAAATGTAAGAAAAAATAACAACAACAAAAAAAAAAACAATTTAACGAATCACAACGACCATTTGGAAAATGATTTTTTCAAAGACTAAAATTTAAGACATAAAAAGTCGCACCGAGTTGATCCTACATTACGTACACCATGAATTAAACATTAATAGTGTTATTACACGTAAAAATTCCAAGCGACAGAAATCGCCTGCGACTCGTACGTATTATCCACCTGAAACTTACGGATTATCCAAGCATTTTATTGGCTGTTCGGGAAAAGACTTTTCCATCGTCAGATTTCCAAGAAATCTGACGACACATTTTAAATGAAATTTCGTTCTTAAACTTCTAAACATCCGACAATATTTTTACATCGTCAGATAGAGAAAAAAATGTACTTTTAAATGCAATTTGTTTGAAAGCTTTATCTCAATTTGTTTCTGAGTTATAATTTTTTTTTTGTAGTTTTTATTACTTTTTTGTCATAGTGGCAACAGAAGGTATCCATCGTTGTTGAATGTAAAGGGAAATACAGATTACCGTATAGACCAATCAGAACACGAATAAAATGCGGATTAAACCAATAAAAACCTTCAGATATGCTTTTGATTTCCTACCCTGACAGAGAAAAATAACCATTTTTCCAAATGGTTAATAATGCTTTCTTTCCCTTTTAATTGTCTCTGGGCAATGATTTGTCAATTGTGGCATCACTGCCAAGCATTGGGATAGTGGACTATGTATTTAGGACTGGACTATGTATTTAGGAAAGTTTGCGTGGCTAGTTGTTCCGATGAAATACAGAATCCAGTAGTTGTAAATCTGGGTTTATTCTTTACCAGGTTCGTGCAAATCGAGATTTCCGGCTATAGATAGCCGGTGCTGGAGAGGAGACTATTTACATTTAGTTTTTATAGATTCAAGATCAAGACACCGCCCCCTCAATACTACGCCTGAGCGCTGACACAAAAATGGCGGCTGTCGAAGGCAGATTATTTTAAACGTTGGTAAAGTCCCTCAAATGTAGACACCTGTATTTTATAAAATATTTATTTTACAAGTATAATCTCAGAAAAATAAATCGGAAAAAACTTTTAAAAACTATTGGTACGAATGTTTAAGGGACCGTACACACGCTGACAAAAATCCGCCTTCGGCAACCGCCATTATTATGTCAGCGCTCTGGCCTAGTATTCAGGGGACGGTGATCAAGAACAGAGTGATGCCATTACAATTCTGAGAAAACTGGGTTATTGGCGACGAGCAATTTACAAAAACCTCAAACTAGTATATATCTGGCGAGAATTAAGTTGAGATGAGACAAGCCCTAATTTTCGTTGATGGATTCTCAATGAGGAGAACGAAAGGTCAAAATATGAATTTTAACGCCAACAAGATAATCGCAAAATTATAGACTGCCGAAAAGCACAAGGCTACATTTTACCATAGATTAAGGACCAAGATGGGACATTTACGGCAAAATCTGTAATGGCAACAGTACTAGCGTCACTATCGGCAAGAGGGAAGAACTAACAAACCTCCGAAATTTACCTATGTTGAAGAAATATGTTTATCCTCTATGGTTTGAATATCTATTCGTTCCTAAAACGAAGCAGGTGTCAGACGATTTTCTATTCATGTTTGCTTTATTTATTTAGCTGCTTTTTTTTACCGTACTTGTATTGTTCATTTTTAACATACAAAATGATAATTAGACTAATAATATAAAAGAAAGCCGCCAGAAAATTTTGTTAAGAATGCAAATATGTAAGTTTATAAGATTAAATTGTAAAAAATCAAATTCAGGTATCGTGTCAATTTATTCATATCGAATAAAATTTTATTGAGTGTAATGTCAGTACCTCTATTTATTTTTCATTTTTAGTTTTATGCAATTCTAAAAATTTGTCGAAAGGAATTTTTCCCTATCTGTAATATTATTATTATTATTTCTTAAATGTTAATATTATAAACATTATTGAATTGATTGTACGTTATTTACATTAAAAACAATATTTTTATTTTATCTGTAAGGAAGTGAAAATGGATAAATTTTGAAAGATTATTGTAACGATTGTTTAATACGTTAAACTTCATAAATTTATAAAACAAGGGCTATAAAAATTTTCCTGCCAAAGGGGAATAATTATGAAATTTTCTGGGACTTGTAGAGGTCAACATTTCGTATATTTTTATGTTACACCATTGCTTTTGAGATATAGCATTCAAGACGAAATTTTTACCTAGTATTCGTTGCACTTAAAACCGTTCACTAATCATGTAAAAAAAAAAAAAAAAAAATATCCGTGCATGAACATAGAATAGATATTAGATATATAAAATAGAATGTCTATTCCATGCTCATGTATCGGTATAAGATTCTATCGAAAACGTAAACATGCGACATTAAAAAAAGAAAGATCACAATAAGGTAGATACTCAATAATAAGCATACTACAAGGATGGGGAGTTTCTTCCCCATTGTCACTAAGGGCGCTACGATCGCAATCCCATTACCATTACGCTCTATGGGAATGTCCGATCTTGGATGTTAATCTATGCATTTTACAAGGGGGGTTGTCAAGCCATGGGAATAGGCGCCGCCGAGCCGTTTGAAGGCATATGCAGTTAAAAAATAAAAGATATTGCAGACAAAATTTATGATAAGAATTTATACGTTGGTGATAATATGATGCAGCTGTAGCAACACAGTCAATAAATAAAGAAAGAAGGTATGAGAAAGATCCCGCTTAGTAACTAAATTACGCTTGCTAATGTACGGGGTAAATTGTTTCTATGCGAGATAAAAAGAGAATGCCCGTTTTAATCTAATACCGTCTGCAGCTGTTTTGAGAATTATAGTGTGAAATATTTATAAATATTATACTTTATAAATTTATAAAGGAAATGAGCGATGGAAAATAAATTTAATTTATGATTTAAGGCAGATTTAAAATATAAGAATTTACTAAAATAACCTTATTTTAAAAGGGGGCGAAAAGGGAAAAATAACTATTAAAAAAATGCGAAGGAATTATCCTTCATAGACGCCTGTTGCATTAACATTAGAAACGTTATGTTGTAATAAATTTCAGACCGACATTTACTGAATTATTATTCTGTCTTAAATGATTATGATATGATTTTTTTTTCTTTCGCTTATTTTTGCAAATTTTATTTTTAAACTTTCATTAAGAAAACGATAAAATGGTTTACATAACTCATAAAAGTAAATTGTGTAAGTGTATCATAAAATTTTGTAGTTTGTATTCATGAATCACCGAATTTCAATAAATGTCTATTATTCGATAGGGTTTTTACCTACTTTTCCAGTATACGGGCTTCAGTGAGATAGAGAAAATGGCCTTGGCGAGAAAAAGAAATTTGGCAACATATTTTCTGGCAACCTATTTATTATTTCACAAACACAAGCCATTTTTATCAGTATTTATACAAATTATGTAGCATACAGAAGTCAAATATCTATTTTTATATACAAGCTTTGCATATTGTATATAAAGAACAAGAACTATACAGATATATAAATAATATATATATTTAAAAATCATAAAAGTTCATCAATCAAAAAAAAAAAAAAAATAATAAAAATAAAAGTTAGGTTTGTTTTCATAGCTTTTTATCTCATTTGGCAACAAATCCCACTTTCTAAAGATCAAATAGCGCCAAATTAAAAAAAAAATGCCAAGGCCCCGATAATGAAAAATAACCATATTCTTAGTCTGAGTTTCACTTACGGGCATCAAGAAGTAGAAAGATGTACTTTTACGTTCCGAATAGCATAATTATTTTAGTAGTGCCTACTGCGGCGACCACAATATTTCAGAATACTGTTATTTTCTTTTAGAATATCTTTGAATTACGAAAGGATTGGTGAATTAATCATATGTTTCTTTCTTATTTTTTCTGGTACAAATAAAAAATAGATATGTATTAAGATTTCTGTTTTATAAACTATTGGAGTGTTCTTAATATGCTGTAAAATTATATCTATTTAAAAATGATCATTTCATTGTAGTTCATAAAGTATTTATGCATTAAACATTGGAATATATTATCACTATTGCTTGAATAATGCGAACGATGCGTATTTGAAAATGTAACTGATATAGCACCACAGCATAGCATAATGGATAGCACATAATGGATAGCATAGTGCTAAGCCACTCCGATAATTTTGAATATAAATGTAGCATGTGAATATTAATAATACATCTGAAACATTTCGGTATTTTAAACTTTCATTGTTTCTTGTAATTAATAAAGTTGTATCCATTTTGTTGTGGCTTGATACATATGGTCTATTAGGAAAAATAATTTTATTCTACATAAAATGCATGCTCTTAAGTATAATTTAAATAAAGATTTAAATGATAATAGAAAATACATTAAAGTAAATGAAAACTGCACTATTCTCAAACACGAATGAAAAATCATGCGTCCATCATCGATTATTAAACACTTTCCAACTTAATCAGAATACTTAATGTGTTGTGTAATAAACCGTGCAGTTTATTAATAGCCCAGTGGTTAGGGGGTTGAATTCGGAATTAATTAGGGGAAAGCTGGAAATTGTTTTAATCCCTTCTGTTTAGGTCTAGAATGAATGTACTATGTTTTCCCCCTCGTACTAGCTGAGCGTTAGGAAATATGTATAGAATTATAGTAAAAAAAAACACGTTTTTTGCATCCCATAACAATATCTCAAAATAGCTAACTCTGTCAAAAACATTGTCAATACAAATGTTGTAGAGCTTAAAATTCTGAGTAAAATGCGTACCTTTACTCAATACTTATGTTGAATATTAAGGTCACAATTCTACTTCAAAGTTTTAGACCCATCATCAGCGGGATGACCTCAGAATTAATTAGGAGAAAACTGGAAATTGTTTTAATCCCTTCAGTTTAGGTCTAAAATGAACGTACTATGTTTTCTTCGTCGTACTTGGGTGAATGTTAGAAAATACGTACATATTTATTTTCGAAAACACGTTTTTTTTTTTTAGTTTCCTTAAGAATATCTCAAAACAGATAACTCTATAAAAAACATTGTCAATATAAATGTTGTAGAGCTTAAAATTCTAAATAAAATGAGTATCAACATTAATATTTTTGTTCAACATTAAGGTCGCAATTCTATTTCAAAATTTTGCCTTAATCGCTAATCAATAGCTTGAAGCCAAGAGAGACCAAGTTAACTTAACAATATCTCAAAATAACTAACTGTATCAAAAACATTGTTTGTACAAAAGTTATAGAGTCTAAAATTCTGAGTAAAATGAGTACCTACACTTAATATTTTTGTTCAATATTAAGGCCGCAATTTGAGATATTGTTAAGTTAACTTGGTCTCTCCTGATTTCAAGCTCTTGATTAGCGATTAAGGCAAAATTTTGAAATAGAATTGCGACCTTAATATTGAACAAAAATATTAATGTTGGTACTCATTTTATTCAGAATTTTAAGCTCTACAACATTTGTATTGACAATCTTTTTTATGGAGTTAGCTGTTTTGAGATATTGTTAAGGAAACTAAGAAAAACGTGTTTTTCGAAAATAAATATGTACAGATTTTCTAACATTTTGCCAAGTACGAGGAAGAAAACATAGTACGTTCATTTTAGACCTAAACTGAAGGGATTAAAACAATTTCCAGTTTTCTCCTAATTAATTCTGAGGTCATCCGCCTGATGATGGGTCTAAATATTTGAAGTAGAATTGTGACCTTAATATTCAACATAAGTATTGAGTGTAGGTACTCATTTTACTCAGAATTTTAAGCTCTACAACATTTGTATTGACAATGTTTTTGACAGAATTAGCTGTTTTGAGATATTGTTATCGTATGCAAAAAAACGTGTTTTTTGACTATAATTCTATACATATTTCCTAACGCTCACCTAGTACGAGGAAGAAAACATAGCATATTCATTCTAGACCTAAACAGAAGGGATTAAAACAATTTCCAGCTTTCCCCTAATTCATTCCGAATTCGGCCTTTTTTTGCTCCCCTACCACTGGGCTATATGGTGAGAGACGTGTAATAAAATTATTTAGAAAATGCACAACGCTTTTGAAAACCCAATTTCTGCAATTAACACCAATTGTTGGAAAAAATAACCGATTTTTTTTGTGCAGCCTTGTATATGATCTATAAACTTGTATGTATACTACATAGTATGTGAAATGTTAGTTCAAATAAACGCATAGCACAGTTGAAAATTCCCATTCAGCAATTTCTCCAATAATAATTTGTGTAGCCTTGTATATGATCAATAGCATAAAAATGTAAACGTTACCTTATGTGGTAACTGACATTTTAAAAGGAATAGACGAAACTAAAGGTCAACCACCAGGCTCCACTCTATAGTGCACCAAGAAAACAACAATCCACGAGTAAACAAAATAGGTAGAGAAAATTATAACTACACCCGATTGTGACAACAAAAACCAAGATAGCTGACACCAACTACCACGATATGTGAAAATAATACACAAATCATCTCCTGAAAATGTTAACTAGACCAGATTATGACCACACAAGAAAACACAGCAACCAAAGTGCATGACAACCATCACCATAATTTATAATTAGTCATGAACAGAGAACCCGCTATGAAGAAAAGTGAAAGAAAAACTTTACTGAGGACAAACTAAGAAATGGGACCAAAAATCAAATGACAGTGACGAACTTTATGCAAAAATCAAAGGTTGACAACAAGATAAATCGGCATATACGGACAATGATGGCCCTGTTAGCAGAGCGTCGTGCTCGTAGCCGAAAAGTCGTGTGTCCAAGGCTCAACGCCAACTAAAAATCCGCCATGTACGCTAATGGCACCTGGTTCATGTAAAATCCGTCGTGGGCGCAAAATGCTCCAAGTTTCCTATGAATTACACCTCTGGAGGTGCCTGGTCAGGTGAAGATCGCGTCACTTGATCAAAGCTCTAAATTACGATGTCAAACTTGAGTAGCGATGACCTTCCTTTTTTGGCGGCTCATATGAGTTCTGTATAAGAGTGAGGACCCCCCCCCCCCAGCTTTTCTTTTTTCCCCTTTCCATTTTCGACAACGTATAAAAAAGTCTAAACAGCATAATTAATTATCAGTCTAGAATCGGCCAACACAGTAATAAAATAAATAGCGATACAGTCATGAAAGGCAAGGTACTATCAGGTAGATTACTGCATTAGGCGATCAGGCGGCATTCGCCCCGCGGTCAGGTACTAAACACGTTAAGTTAGGCATACTGAGCAGCAGGTAGGTACCTGGTCTGCGATTTAATAATAATGATAATAGCATTTATACACACAGACTAATATCCAAAAAGATAGTTTAATTTTAAAGTGCGTTCTACAACTGAAAACGCGCTTCCAGCAATTATTCTTCATAGGCAGTATTGTAGCCAAATACTTTTGTGAGTCCGAAAATGAACGATAAATTCTATGCACACCAGATTCTATAGTAAGAAGTTTGCAATACATAGCGATATATATGAAATTCAGTATGTTTTAAAAAGTGCAATATCTTTAAAATACAAATTTTCCCCATATACCGTAATGTAACTGAATTCTTTTGAGTGTCCCTGTAAAAAAACCGTAAAGGCTACATACTTCCTTTTCAATAGCGAATATGTCGTATTAAAACCCAATATCATACATAAATTTCATGTAAATCTGACTACATTTACGCGAGTTAGAGAAAGGACAGTTAGACAGACAAACCGAAGTCATAAACACTTTTCACCTATGTTCGAAAGATTATTTGTAAATAAATATTTGTAACATATATACATACATGTACAATGGGAAAAGCAATAATCAATTTTTGATAGACCTCTATACAAAGGATATGCCCCTATATAAGGGCACTAGATATTAATAATTATAAATTTTGTATAGCTGTAAGCAAAATTAAATATTATAGAATACAATTTTATAATCCATAGATAATTGCCTCGCACATTTTTCTTAAAAGTAATATATCAAAGAAATAAATAATCTTAAAAAGTATGAAATATTACAATCTTTAATAAAATCAATTAAAATAATAGTGTTTCGTAAGCTCTAGCAGATAAAATTTTAATGGGAAATGTAACCGCATTTATTTTGAATTCATTCAGAAATACGTTTCGACATACTTAGAATAAGTTTTGATAATTATGATGTCAAAATAGCTGGAATATAGCAATCCATGACAATATAGCTGTATAGCCTAGGAACTGTAAATTATTTCCTCAAGGTCTGGAATGAATAAATATTGCTTGTCATTTACACACATAAAAGTTCACCACTACACTCATTAGTGATATGGATAATCAAATAATAAAATACAGTTATCATTTGAGCGAAAATGTATCCTGCAAAAATCTGAGACTGAAAATTCCTTATTAGTCTTATCTCGAGCTGGAACAGCTCCCCAATCCATGACTGAGGATTTTTTTTTAGCTGAGGTTCTGCGCATTCATGTCGAATCGTGCACTGTAAAAAAAAATAGGACCAGATTTCCTGTAGGAATCGGAAAAATAGTTGCCCTTATTGTACCGGAAAATTTTCCGACCCCAGCTCGGAATAAAATCCGTAAAAAAAGGAAACTTTCATTAAAACGGTACTTTACGGATTTTATTACAATTTTACGGATTTTATTCCGATTTTACTGATTTAATTCCTAGCTGGGTCGGAAAATTTTCCGGTACGATAAGGGCAACTATTTTTTCGATTCCTACAGGAAATCTGGTCCTATTTTTTTTTTTTTTTTTTTTTTTTTTTTTTTTTTACAGTGTATAATCTCAAAATATCGTTTATGAGTCGTCATCCATAATTAAGTAGCCATAACGAAATTTTTTTACAAGGACAAAGAACTGGAATCTCAGTCATAGTTACGGTACCGGAATAATTTCCAACCCAGCTCGGAATAAAATCCGTAAAATAGGAATAAAATCCGTAAAATACTGTTTTACTGACTATTTGCTTATTTTTACGGATTTTATTCCGAGCTGGGTCGGAAATTATTCCGGTACGATAAGGGCAACTATTTTTCCGATTCCTGCCGGAAAACTGGCAGTATTTTTTTTACAGTGTAATCTATGTATATAAAATTAATTGAGATGTGTGTAAGAGTATTTCTTAACACCCCCGCCCCCTTGGTTTCCCCAATCTTTTCGGGGGAAGAAAAAAGTTCTCTTATTTATAATTAATTTAAAATTATATTAAAACAGCATAAATGCCGATTTTTTGGTCAAAAGTAATTATTTTACATACAGTCCTTTTTTGTCCTTGTATACATTTAATATTCAACACTAATCAAAAGTTATTCCAAATTAATTCAATTTACGCTATATAGTTCTAAAATATTTAAAAAAAAAAGTAATTTAATAGATTACAACGACCATTTGGAATTTTTTTAATAATCGAATAAATAAAAATCGAAAGCAGTTCCACACTGTAAAAAAATACGACCAGTTTTCCTGTAAGAATCGGAAAAATAGTTGCCCTTATCGTACCGGTAAAATACAGTTTTATTGACTCTTTCCTTTTTTTACGGACTTTATTCCGAGCTGGGTCGAATAATTTTCCGGTACGATAAGGGCAACTATTTTTCCGATTCCTACAAGGAAACTGGTCGGATTTTTTTTTTTTTTTTTCAGTGCACCGAATCATCCACAGATCGCGACAAATCACCTTCGTAACAAAATTTAACCGAAAAATCTAAATGTCGTCCACCAAATTCCGTCGCATCCTCTTCAACAACAAATCTCAAAGAGCAAACTTCAGATGACCAAAACCTTCATCGATAATCTCTCCAAGTCCCGTTTATCAGTTGAAAACCTCGATTTCCATGGGCTACATAATCAGTTGAAGACCTCGATTTTTATGGCCTGCATAATAAGTTGAAGACCTCGATTTTTGCTTTGCAAGACGATTTTCATTTCGGCGTCGCTCTTTGGCTTTGGATTTTTCCATATCTGATAATTTGCGCCTACCCATTTTGAAACTTTTTTAAGTTTTATCGATTTTATGCCTTTTGATTACCTATTCAAACAATTTTTAACGATTTTATGCTTTTCTATTACCTGTTCAAATAAAAATTCTTCAAAACGTAAAGAATATCGTTGAATTTTGTTAAAAGAAAATAAAATGCGAGCATCATTTGACCCCATCATCGACCGAAAACAACAACCAATTCCAAATGGTTAAAAGAGAAAAAAAAAACATAAAAAGTTTCTGCATTTGCACAAAATACTGACTTATTAGAGAAAATCTCGTGATTTTTTTTATATTCTGCATTTTTATATTATTACATTTTATACTTATTAAAATTCTGCTTCATAGTGTTAAACATTTGCCTCGGAAAAATTTAGCACCAAAGAATTTTGACACTACTATTTCCAAAGAACAAACTTCGGGGCATATTTATACATTTCAACAATATTTCCAATAGAAATCTACCAGGATGTTTATTCTTCGAAAATAGTGGTGTTGAAATTGTTTGGCAACATTTCTCTCGTGACAAACGCTCAAACCTAGTCCTCCATGTTTCCATATCTTTGGTGCAGGAAAACACAATAGTAAACTTGCGAGTCAGTCGCTAAAATCGGGTTTTCAGGTGTATTCCACCAAGATATGAATTGGCAGACCGATTGCGTTTTAATATGCGGTCCTAGAATTTCTAATCCTAGAATTTCATCCGTGAACTTTATGAAGTGATTGTCTGTGCTGCCGGCTTGCCGGCCTATAATGCCTTATCTTGTTTTTCCTACTTCATTTCCTCTTTGTGACTTGTCTCTTATCTTCCTAGACTAGGAGCTGAAACAATCCTCAAATGTAGTGTGAAAAAAGGTGAACAACTCGAAAATCTACCATGCGTTACCATAGAAACACCATCCCATCCCAAATGGAAATGTTAATTTAGCATGGGCAAAACTAGGTGGTTCAGTTAGTATTTTATATTAGAAAGAACAGTATTTAATGCTAAATAGTATGCAGCGTTGAGAAAAAAATTGCATAAATTTCTTCTATATAGATAAAGTTAAAAAATGCTATAAAAAGTGATAGAAAATCTTTATTAAGATTGACGATCGTTTCGTTGCACAAACGGCAACATTTTCAAAATCATTCAACGATAGAAAATATTTTCACATAATTTAAAAAACAATAAACATAGTAAACAATGTCACGCGACATGATGCATAATGAAAAACACTGTAAACATAAAATTAATTTAAAAGATTAGATGAGCTATTGGTGAGCGTGGATTAATTTTCAAAACAATAACATGGTAAACAATGCCACGAGACAACATGCATAATGAAAAGCATTGCAAAATATAAAATAAAAATAAAATTGTGTAAATATTTTCTATCGTTGAATAATTTTGAAAATGTTGCCGTTTGTGGAACGAAACGATCGTCAATCTTAATAAAGATTTTCTATCACTTTTTATAGCATTTTTTTACTTTATCTGTTTATAAGCGATTATTATACATGTGTTCTTGTATATAATTAAACTTTCTAGAAGGTTCACTTTGGATTACTTTGAATTTGTTCTAAAGAAGTTTCCTTATCTTCTGTTTATTATTTTAGTCCTATTACTTGTCGCTTGTTCATTATCTGGTTTTCTTTAAATTAACCCATTTTTAATTCTTGCATAAACATTCTAGGGCAACTGATTTTCCGATTCCTACATGAAAACTGGTTTTTTTTTTTTTTTTTTTTTTTTTTTTTTTTTTTTTTTTTTTTTTTTAACAGTGCACCGAATCATCCACAGATCGCGACAAAACATCTACGTAACAAAATTTAACAGAATAATTTAAATTTCGCCCACCAAATTGCGTCGCATCCTCTTCAACAACAAATCGCAAAGATCAAACTTCAGATGACCAAAACTTTCATCGATAATCTCTCCAAGTTCCGTTTATCAGTTGAAGACTTCGATTTTTATGGCCTGCATAATGAGTTGAAGACCTCGATTTTTTCTTTGCAAGACGATTTTCATTTCGGCGTCGCTCTTTGGCTTCGGATTTTTCCATATCTGATAATTTGCGCCTACCCATTTTGAAACTTTTTCAATTTTTATCGATTTTATGCCTTTCGATTACCTATTCAAACAATTTTTAATGATTTTATGCCTTTCTATTAGTCCTCCATGTTTCCATATCTTTGGTGCAGGAAAACACAATAGTAAACTTGCGAGTCAGTCGCTAAAATCGGGTTTTCAGGTGTATTCCATCAAGATATGAATTGGCAGACCGATTGCGTTTTAATAGGCGAATCAAGATTTAACTAATCCTAGAATTTCATCCGTGAACTTTATGAAGTGATTGTCTGCTGCCGGCTCCCGGCCTATAATGCCTTATCCCGTTTTTCCTACTTCATTTCCCCTTTGTGACTTGTCTCTTATCTTCCTAGACTAGGAACTGAAACAATCTTTAAATATAGTGAGAAAACAGGTGAATAACTCGAAAATCTACCATGCGTTACCATAGAAACACCATCCCAAGTGAAAATGTTAAGTTAACATGGGCAAAACAAGGTGGTTCAGTTAGTATTTTATATTTGAACTAGCAGGCTGAGCCCGCTGTGCTGGACCATTTTTCAAATAAACCTTTAATCAAACGAAATGGAAAATCCGACCTGTATTTTAAATTAATATGGACCTTCACCTGGAAGATCCTTCCGCATTTTCTGAATACGCATCGGACGCAATTGCGCTATTATATTATCTGATGCGTTAGACGAAATACGGGCAATTCAGAAGCAACACTTTAGTACATCATGTAGAGTTTGGGAGGGAAATGCGGCCATTACGATCATATCACCACATTACCAAAAAAGAGAGAATTACAATGACTGCGGAGATTGACCATTTAACTTAAAGAATTTTCGGGTTATTCAATTTCGTTTGTTAGTTCTTTTACTCCGGGCTTCTCAGCTTGGTACTTTGTGCTGATCTGATAACATAAATACAATCTCTCTCTACGTTACATTATATTTGGTAATATACGTCTTCTTTTGGCAGGTTTTCTCTACAGTTTCTTACCTTCGATTTCCAGTAGAGTAAATACAATCAAAACAGTATTTAACTTTTATATTTTAAAATATGTGAATCATGTAAAAGTGGATATTTTAAGCGGAATTGTGCGAATGAAATTAAAATAATGTCATTTTAACTGTTGTTTCTTTTTACATACCAGTTTTAATCATGCAACTATTAACCTAGGAAAATAACCTCGATAACTAATTCAAATAGAAAACTAAACCTCTAGTTTTCATTCAATAAAATCTTCCTAATCATCCGTAATCGGATCCACAAGCAAGTTTGATGTGAAACGTTAGAAATGTTTGTAACGGTATGGCTAAAAATGTAGCAGAGTTAGCTACAAAATAGGGTTAATTATGCTTCAAACTACATTCCATTAAATAATGTCAAATTGCTGTTGATTGATTTTTAGATCTTTCACTATCAAAACTCTTTGTGATAAGTAAAGTTAGTTATGCAAAATTTTTAGTAGTGATCTTTTTGGCAAACCGAAGATATTTTTCGTATTTCTCTAATGAGCTTAATAAGACGGAGATATAAGCATGCTTTTATTTTCAATACGTCATTATTCATCAGTTTGTTGCCTAAATAAAACTAAAAACGTTAATTTGTGACTATGATCAACAGCCAAAATTTCTTTATAATGATTGAAATTTTATTTGAATCTGAGGTACTTTTTTTTAAACCTGGAGTAAATGAACAAATATTGTTCCATTGACCACCTTTGGTATTTGAAAGGTTTTTTTTTTTTTTTTTTTTTTTTTTTTTTTTGTACATTCAAAGTAATGTTTTTTTACTGATAGTAAAATAAACCTAAAATTTGTCACTACGATCAGCTGCTCGGGCTGTGCATCAGCCAAAATTTTATAATGATTGAAATTTTAATTGAATTTGAGGTACTTTATTTAAAAAACCTAGGCTAAATGAACAAATATTGTTTCATTGGCCACCTTTGGCATTTGAAAAACGTTTTTTGTACATTCAAATTTATGCTTTTTTAATGTTAGAAAAATAGCTGCACATGAAAAATATCTATTAATAAATCTTCTTTTGTCCGTTTGCTCCATACTAAAAAAACATAAATTTACTAACTGCTAATTACTAAAAGTGCAAATTTCGCGTAATCTTCTGAAATCGGATTTACCGTCGACGGTTCCTTTCAAATATAAACGAATCTTTCAACACTATACAGTAAATTCGCCAATTTTAAGGTGGCTGATTATGGAAGATTCACCCAATATATTTTTATAAAATTTCTAAAAGAAGGGAAGATATGAAAAAAATAAATAAATAAATGACGAATGGAATGGAATATCGAAAAGTAATTTCAGAAAGCAATTTTTATTGCAAAATGTCTTTTTTCGTGATAGAAATAACGCATAATTGCTTAAATTTTCTTAAGAATAATCTTTACTACCTAACATTGCAAGCATTGAACGTTTGTATAAGGGAAATTGGCGATATGTTTTTTAATTCAAAAAAGAATGGACAATATTAGCTAATCTGGATTCGAGGTTATAAAAGTCACAAATTTGGGGAAAACAAACCAACATGCTTTCGCAGTAAAGTATGATGAGAAGATTTTTAAATGTCTAAAATTAAATTATTTTACAGTATGTATGTGCGTGTGTAGGAGACATTCATACTAAAATTAAAATATCTGACTCCATTTTTTAAATATTAAGTGCTATTTATATATTGTACATTTGAATTTTAAAAAATACTCGAAAAATGCTTTCGTACACTTGCAAAATCAGCTTTATTGTAAGCATCGCTTGAACCCAATTCACGCTTACATCTTTTTGGCTTAAAATCAAATTGTTTGGCAAAAAAGTGAACTCAAAAATCACAAATAAACATATAGCATGTAAATCATAAGTACCATCATTTCTACAATTACATCTGCTAGTTTCGTCTGTAAGTCACATGATGGAAGATTTAGAAAGGAAAAAGAACAGATCAAAAACAAAATTGTTACCACAAGAAAGGTCTCCTTAAAGAGCATACTCAAATTATTTTGAAAAGAAAAATGCTTCAAATTTGGCGGCGGAATACCAGTAAAAATATGACAAAAACCTATATATATACGAGTATTTGGCGCAAAAAAGACGAACGTTCCACTCTATTTGGCTAACCAACATATTTCCATCCCAAATGCAAGATATTTAAATGCATTTGAAAATTGCTTGTTAAATAAGTGTTTAAATGCCTAAAACTCAATGAATTTAAACTTAAACGAAGGATTAGCGTATTATTTTTTATCTTTAAGCGTATATAATATACAAAATAGCGTGTTGCAGTAGTTATTTAATTTTACATGGCTTTACCGGCTGGAAATGTTTTAAGGGTACTATTTGATTATTTATTCAACCAATTTCGCCAAATTATATAAATTGCCAAACTATTCGCCAAATTATATAAATTGCCAAATTACTCGCCAAATTATACAAATTGACAAAATTTTTATTTTAAACAACGAAAGAATAAATAATTTTTTAAATATTAATAAAATTACAAATAGAAGTGAAATTAAAAATCACTTGATAACGCAACAAACACGTGTACCGTGTTTAATGTCAAGTGAATGTAAAATTTATGATCAGCTATTATTGTCATTTAATCTTATAGTTTGGCGATAGTTATTTTGTCAACGGGATAATCAAGTAGTACCGTTTTAATTTTGTTTTAAAAAAGTAGCTGGCTAATTAAAAATGCTACCATTAAACGTTTTATATTAAATACTTGTTTCCATGGCAACAATAACCTTCATTTCTTGTTTCTGACACTAGCAATATCGAAGTCAAATTGCCAATGTTCCGAATCGGACATTAATTTTGAATTTGGAAAAAAAATAATAAACCGAAATTTGTTTTAAACCGTAAAATTACGATAATAAAATTTTAATATATACACATATAAAGGTATATGACAAAACTGTAGTAATAAAAATGTATTTTTTACGTTAAACTTAATCTATCTTCGTATGAAGAGTAGAAAAAGGTTTCACTTAAAAATTATTTATTCTAAAAAAAAGTATCATTAAAAATTTTATTGTGCCGCCAACCAGCATTAAATCGCCAAAAAATTAAATTTTCATTATTTTTTTACAAACGCTAAATCGAGGTTCTGCGGATTTTTTTTTTATAAACATATTATATGTCACGAGAAGAATATTCTGTATATTCCTCATGAGAAGAATATTATATAATTTTTTCAAATATTTCTGAGCATGCACTTATTGAAACTTCCTTGATATCATCCTATCAATTTTTTAGATGCATTTTTCTTAACCTGACGCAAAAGATAAATAGTCAAATCTTATTTCAATTGCAATATTTTAACTGAGTAATTTTTAAGCATTACGAACATTCCTTTTCATGTTTAAATTAAATATTTTCGTTTTTTTAATATTATCACTCATTAAAACGAATTTTTTTCTTCTTTTTTCTTTCCTTCTTTTTTTAATTAAAATTAGTAACAGTTTTTTCTTTTATGTTTCGAGGTGTAATAGCTGTTGGAATTTTTTTATCAACGATAAATTTCTCCAAGAAATAAAATGGTAAACCTTATCGCCCAAAATAACAGAACTTTCCATCATAATTCTATAACTAATATAGGTAGAATGATGTTTTATAGCTTAGAACCTTCCCTGAAACGATACCTATCTAATGGTATAAGTTTCGTAAAAATCTATGCAGTAGAACTCGAAATCTAGGCGTTCGGAAAGAAATTTCCGTTTGGATTTTACATATATAATAGAAGAACAGTATTTAATGCTAAATAGTATGCAGCGTTGAGAAAAAATTTGGGTAAATTTCTTGTATATAATTAAACTTTCTAGAAGGTTCATTTTGGATTACTTTGAATTTGTTCTAAAGAAGTTTCCTTAGATTCAGTTTATTAATTTAGTCCTATTACTTGTCGCTTGTTCATTATCTGGTTTTCTTTAAATTAACCCATTTTTAATTCTTGCATAATTATTTCTTTTTGTACAACATTAGGCACGAAATGCATCACAAAATTTGTTTTTCCGATATTTGTTTATTCTTTGCATAGGAATGTACAGTTGGTGTTAATAAATACATAAATAAATAAATAACAAAAGAATATGTATTTCAATTGCCACATTTTTCAATAGGAAATCTAAAATATTCATTTGAGTCTTCTTTCAATTTAAGGTTAAACAAATAGGCTTATTTTTCTTCCCCAGTATTAAAGTTGTAACAAATTTTGTTACTTTCATTACGAACACACAATATTGATATAATATTCCTCTTAAATTTTATACACACACATATTTTTATACATATAGAGGGTGGTTCAGAAATATATGTTTAAAATGTAAAGGTAGGTATAGGGGACCTAAATAAGCAGATTTCGTATAGGAATGTGAGTGCAGAAATGCATCGTAGAGGTAGTACAGGGCACTGTTGAGTGAGGCTGATTAATGCTCCCCGCTGGCTTCAGTCATCATTTCCCGTACGGATTTCGAGCAAAATGCATTATTACACCAATGCGGAGCTTACCGACATGCATTTCATGTATGCACTGTAAAAAAAAAAAAAAAAAAAAAAAAAAAAAAACGGACTAAAAAACGGAGATTCTACTGGCAATCGAGACGCCAGCAATATCTCCGTATTTCAACGGAAATTTCCCCCCCCCATAAATTCCAGAGATCCGTATTTTTACGGAAAAATTTCCCCATAAATTACAGAAAATTCTCCGTTTTTCTGGAATTTATGGGGAAAATTTCCGATAAAATACGGAAATAGTACTGGCGTCTCGATTGCCAGTAGAAACTTAGTTTTTCAGTCCGTTTTTTTTACAGTGTGGGGCTGCGAAGGAAATGGCTTACACCCAACGCACGTCCAACAGTTCTCGAGATTATAGAAGGACTATCCTCTACTGTGCGTAATACTGCTTCTGCCACTGCATGAATTCTGTGATATCTTCCAGTGCCTGTATCATGCCTTGAAGCATAAAATGATCCAATCGCGCAAATTTTCCGATGAAGATGCTCAAATGTTTAGAGATCCGGCAGATTACTACTCTGGAATCGTTCCATGTACATCTTTTGAGCAACCATTCCATCTCCTTGTGCAGCCAAATACGTGAAATGTATGTCGGCATGCTCTGCATTGGTGTAACAGCGCATGTTGCTCGAAATCCGACGATTGGAAACCGGAGAATGACGATTCAAGCCAGCGAAGTGCTTTTATCCACTGAACTCAACAGTGCCCTCTAGTGCCTCAACAATGCATTTTCGCACCCACATTCCTATACGAAATCTGCTTATTTAGGTCCCCTCCACCTGACATTTACATTTTTGACATATAGTTCTGAACCATCCTATACGTATGTGTGTATAATTAACATGGCCACTTGCACCTTTGTTATAAGAAAATGGTGCATCATTTGACATACGCGGATTTTCTTGCCAACTAACACCTACATGCCGCTTTGTATATATTTTTTTTCATCATCATATATCTATATTCTATTTGTGTTCTAATTTGTTACTCAAAATTTATTTTGCTTCAGTTTTTCGAGATTAATTGTTTTTCTACTTATTGTTCGGTATCATCTACCGTCAAATAATGTTTATTAATAATGTGTTTTAAAGGAGTTTTCTAAGTTTCTGTGTTTCTAAATACTAGCTGACCCGCCCGGCGTTGCCCGGGCCCATAATAATATTCTTAAATGAATCTGAATTTTTTTATCGCAGATCAGTACAGAGGGGGCGGGTGGAGACGGTGCAAATTACCAGGGCCCGACTCTTGCTCAGTTCAAAAGTTGTGTAAAGTCAAAGGTTAAGATTTTTAATTTTTATATGTCTCATACTTTAAACTTTTTTATTCTAAATTAACTGATGAATTTAATTAAACTGTAATTATATTTTCAAAATTTATTTTTTTATTTAAAATCTTTATATGAAAAAGCAATTACAAATACAGCATAAAGTGTAATGCTGAAAAAGAAATAATAAAATTGTAAGCAAATATTACTATATAGATTTTTAAGAAAAGTACCATCCAGTAAATTTATTTTCTAATAGAATAAAGCCTGTTTATAACGGAATCCTGCAATAAACGAAAAAAAATTTCCAGCTCACCCCCATCCCCCCACCCCCCCAAAAATACGTTGTTCAATTTAATAACCTGCATAAAACGGAATTTATCACTGGTCGTTTTCGTTTACGTCTAAGCAGGTTTTATTGTATCTTACTTTTGGGGGTGCCCGTAATAATATTCTTAAATGAACCTGAAATTCGTATCGCAGGTCCGTACAAAATTACTTTTTACGTCATGACAACATTTTGTAAACTTCTTGCTACTGTTTAATTCACATTTCCAATACAGTGCTTTGCATAAATTGCACGTTTCACCCACAGTTATGCATGCCCCGGAACGTTTAAATTAGTAATTTGGATTTCAGTAGCAACTCGTGCATGCTACAGTTATTAAGCCTATTTTGCCGATCGCTTAACGGCGTTCTCGACAATTCTATTTGGATTTCGAATCTATTTCGATTCGACTTGAATTCAGCTTCTTCTTCACTTTCAAGCATTCACCGAGATTTTTTACGGGCATTTCAAATGATATTTTGAAGCGACATAATTGCAGCGAAAGATATTGCACCGAAAACGCTAAACGTAAACAACAACAAACCCGATCGCCCTAAATCCTGCCAAGGACTCTTACACAATAACCAATCAGATGCGTTTCTCGGGCGTTGCCATTAAACAATAACAAATAATCGAGATTTCTGTGCCACGTACGTTAGCGTAATATATATATAGATATTGTGATTTCCTGGGAAAATTTTATTAATTATAAGGTTTTTTTCTCTATAATGTTCTACGTTAAGAATTATTGTAAAATTAGTTGTTACGTGACATCTTTAAATAAGAGATTCGGACATTTTTATAAGGACTTTTAAGTTATTTCTGATTTCAGAATTATATTATAAGTATGTATATACAGGGTGTTTCATAAGTTCGGTGCCAAAGTAAAACGCGATAAAAAAAAATATATATATCTATGGGTTGGTGAGACATGCGGTTTGCAGATTGAATATTTAGCTTGATACTGGATTTTGCATGACATCAACAAAAACATTTGTTCAAAGTTTCGAGAACAGAGGGCGCTACTGCAGATTATTGCATGGAATAATTCCATATTGTTCACACAACGCAAGAATTGTATACAAAAGAAAATACATCATGTACACTTTTTTGTGTCCAAATCTTGCGTTCTATGAGCAATTTGGAATTATTCCTTAGAATTGTTCCATGCGAGCAGTGATTTTGTTTCGTTGCCTCCTCAGATGACCAATATTTTGGGAACCACATCTTATAATTTCCTTTATTCTCAAGTGTAAATCATGAAATTTTGAAATAATTTTTTGCCGTTCTAAAATTATTCAATGTTTTATTTTTCTATACCCTGTAAAGCTAAGTGTGCATAAAAAGATAAATACAGGGTGTATCTAAACTCTTGGGCAAAACTTTAAGGGGTGATAGTACACATCAAGACAAATAATATTAAATAGGAAACTAAGGGTCCCAAACGTCTTCGGACGGAGAAGGCGCCATTAAAGTTTAGGGTCCAAAATTTCAAATGATTATAAAAAACGGAAAAATTGGTGGATTCGTTTGCGGTTTTCGCTAAAACTATTATTTACGTCAGTATTTTCTTGAAAATAAACTTTAAAGATAATGTTCAAAAAATTCCGATAGGGGGTGCTTTGGACTTTGCAGTAACGGACAACTATTTTTCACTGTTATTTTTTGTATTTCATTAAATACTTTCAAAGTTTTAGACTTAAATTTGGAGCTCAAAATCTGAATCGTTAGGAGTGGCTAACTAGCGGAAACTGAACTGTGTACAGGGGGGGGGGGGGTTCAAATTTCAACTCCTGACTGAACTGAGTTCAGTTTGCGCTACTTAACCACTCCCAACGATTCAGATTTTGAGCTCAAAATTTAAATCTAAGCTTTTGAAAGCATTTAATGAAATATAAAAAATAACGGTAAAAAATAGTTGTTCGTTACTCCAAAATCTAAAGCGCCCTCTATCGGCATTTTTTGAACATTATCTTTAAAGTTTATTTTCAAGAAAATACTGACGTAAATAATAGTTTTAGCAAAAACCACAAACGAATCGACCAATTTTTCCGGGTTTTTTTTAAACATTTGAAATTTTGGTCCCTAAACTTTAATGGCTCCTATCTCCTTCAGAAGACGTTTTGGACCCTCAGTTTCCTATTGAATATTGTTTGTCTTGATGTGTAATATCACTCCTTAAAATTTTTCCCAAGAGTTTAGATACACCCTGTATATGCATATATAATTGTATGTGAGAACAAAATGGTTTCTTCGTTGTTCTAAAAGACTCTACATGAAATAAAAATATTCTTTCAGCTTAATATAATTGTGATGAAAATACATTTTATGGTTTATTAAAAATAATCTGCTTTTGCTTATCTTATTCTCACATTTTACATCACATTAAATCTTATTAACGTTCCTTTTTTTTCCATCCAAAACACAGCTTTTACAAAATTAATTGCATTGTGCGTAATTTCATAAGATAATAAAGAAATGTTTTCTTGTGCGTTTAATAGATAATCGT
Source organism: Maratus speciosus (assembly GCA_963932465.1). Taxonomy (NCBI): domain Eukaryota; kingdom Metazoa; phylum Arthropoda; class Arachnida; order Araneae; family Salticidae; genus Maratus; species Maratus speciosus. The sequence continues at coordinate 359,094,179 of OZ010793.1, forward strand.
CAGCAAAAATTAAACATAAATTGCATGGATGTAAGCAAATATTTTCATTCATTTTTGAGATAATGTTAAGATTGTAATTTTCTAACTGAGAAAGGATTTTTTATGCGTCTTTATTTTGAGTTCTGCTAATTGTGTTTACGAAATGTATGTTTTTATATGGAAAGGTATCAAGCATTTTAATAATATTTTATTCCGAAAATGATTATTTTTATACCTTTATGCATTCATTAACAAGCATTTTTCAGTTAATATAGATTATTTAGTACAGGATTTCTTTTATACATAATCTTAACACTAACATAAGATATTAATGTGTTTCTGATGAAATTATCCAGAAAGATAATCTTGAAGGAATTATTCATATGTTAACATATATCTACTTTTTCTTGCCTTTTATGTGTAAGAATGAGTAATGAACAAAAGAAATATGTTTCGAAATATTTAGAAGATTACAAATAAACTAGCGTATTTGTAGTGCATTGTTAACTAGATTATTGCATGGAATAATTCCATATTGCTCACACAAAACAAGAATTGGATACAAAAGAAAATACATCACGTACGCTTTTTTATGAAAATTGTGTTTTTGACTTAAAATTTGAAAAAGTAATAAAAATAATTGACATTATGAAAGTTTTTAAATGAGCAAAGTTTGGCTAATTTATGTTTTAATAAAAAGCACTATTAAAATTTACAATACTTCTGGGTAAACCAGACTTTCCGGCTAATATGCCATAACAAAATTAAGATTTTTTAATAAAACAAAAATCTAACAAATATGCAATAATTAGTAGTAATTTTTTTCTATAACACTTAGAAATTATATTTTTATCACCCCCCCCCCCCCCCCACATCACCAAAAAATAATTTTATGCATATCTATTAATAAACAGTATAAATTTTAAAGAAATAGTTTCAGTGTGTTTTAATCCTGTCAATAAAACTTGTAAGCAAAAGACGAAACTATTTTTATTGAAGGATAAGTTGGATAAATGCCTTTTATTGTTTCGCAACCTTAATTTTTAAATTATTGTAATACAAAGAAAAATCCAACATAGTTAATCCCGATTTTTAATAGCTCTACAAATTTTGTACTTAATGTTTTTAATGTATCAAACGAAAATAATCGTTTATCCTTTCTTTCACAAACGACGCTAACTTTGTTAATGAACAACGAACGCCCGCCTTTGAACTTTGAAAACGACATCAAAGAATCTTTTGCAACTCCGGTGAACCTTGTCCATTCAACTTGTGAAGGTGTGGTAAACGGCATTTTCTCAGCATGTTTTTTCTCTGTACGATCTTTGCGTCGCATTTCAGCAGAAACGAATTTACGCAAGTATCTAGGGAAAAAACCCCTCCGAAAAAGACTGCTTATTGAAGAATTATTATAATGTTCTTCACGCCTATCGGTGTTTTTCTTGTGTTTACCCGGGGCTGTCGTCACATGAGTAAACAGGTGTAGGACAGCTTCAAGTGACGTCATTTATGTCATCTCCTTTAATCTTCATAGCTCCATGGTTTAACTTTATTTCAATGAATCACAAAAATGAATGACTCACTACCATAGCACCTTGATTACGCTTTACGTTACGTTTGTTTTTAACTCCATTTCTGAAATACCGGGTGTCCCAAAAAGGACTGACTGATTTTAAAATTCAATAACTTCCAAACGGTGACAGATATTAAAAAAATTCTTGCAGGAGGGTTATGCATAAAGTCAAAAGTTTTATTACAGTGATTTTCGATTTTAGTTCGAATTACAAACAATAGATGGCGCTGTAAGCAATAGTCGCTAAATACAGGCTCGATTTTTGGTCCTTTCTGTTGTTCCATGCAGAAAAAGGAGATGGAAATGTATTATCCGGGCCACGAAGTACCAAAAATCGAGCCTGAATTTAGCCTCTATTGATCGCAGCGCCATCTATTGTTTGTAATTCGAACTAAAATCGAAAATCACTGTAAAAAAACTTTTGACTTTATGCATAACCCTCCTGCAAGAATTTTTTTAATATCTGTCACCGTTTAGAAGTTATTGAATTTTAAAATCAGTCAGTCCTTTTTGGGACACCCGGTAGCTTTTCAACTACGCAAATCATTGAAATTTTGCTAGTTTTGAATCTTTTATAGAAAATTATGTTGAACAGAAGGGATTTCAGGTAGAAAAGATTTGTATTTAGGCCGATAAGTTTTCTCATACACATCCCAAATCGAAATCATGCCTAACGTGGCTCCATCTTATCGGAGACATCTAAGAAAGATGGTTTTGCCCGGGATTCGTTACACTGTGTTTTATTATATAGAGATTAGGGATGCACCGAATAGTGATTTTGGCTGAATGCTGAATACCGAATATTTGGCCTACAGGCGAATCGAATACCGAATATTCGGCTAGCTGAATAATAATTGCTAGGCCACATACCGAGTTTTCGACTTGTAGAATACTTTTACAGTATTTCAAACTTTAAAGGCATTAAAACATTAAATTTTAAAACAATTTTACATAGTATATAAACAGAAACTTTCATTTTGATAATAAAGAGCTTTTTTCAAGTAAATTTTATTCTGAAAAAAATCTGCTTTATTTAAGAAGAGTATAATTATAAACCTTTTTAATTAATAAAATTTAATATTTCATGGCTTATTCTGTGAATTAAAACAGATGAATGAAATTTTCTTAAATTCTAAAACAAACGTTTTAAAATCAAAGATAAATTGTGAAAAAAAAATGGGAAAAAAATTGTACAGGATCATATATTATTTGTTTGCCAGGAAGAGGCTAAAGTAAAAGTAAATAAATAATACAATCTATTCAAATTTTATATGGTGGCAACTCAGCAAGAATAACTGTTCTACTCCCTTTGATTAAGCAAGGAAGTTTTTAAATGCATCCTAGATTGGTGTCTTTAGTGGGCGATCATTTTCAGAGATTGTAAATGTTATTCTTAAAATCTTTGCAAGAAACAGATTATTTACTGGGCAATGTTCAGGAACTTGCATTTGTACATAATTAATTCCTATGAAAATCCTCGTGATTGGTTAATTTTCTTAAAAAAAATACTTAACAAACAGCAAATAAATAATGTAAAAATACTCTCTTTTATTTCAATATATATTCTGTTTCTAAATATTCTGAATACATTTATAAATTGACTGTTAAACTTAGAAGTGGTGTAAGGTTTTTAAAAATATGTGTTAAAAGTTTTTTTTTAAGTATTCGGTCGGACCGAATACTTTGATACCGAATATACTTCGATACCGATTCCAAACCGAATATTCGGCAGGCTGAATAGTTTGCTATTCAGCCAAGCCGAATATTCGGTATACCGCATAGTTTGTATTCGGCCAAACTGAATATTCGGTAGCATGGCCGAATACCGAATAGATAGAAGAAAAGGTCCAAATACCGGCTACCACTTTTGTTTTCAATCTAGATCACACAATTTACAAAATTAATAAAATAAAAAGTGACAGCAGGGTACCTTGACATGTTTCACACCTGTTTAGAGAGGGGAAAATCAGTCTAAAAGGCGTTTTCTGTTTATAAAAAGCAAAATTCCGAAAGTCTTTAAATTTTGAGTTTTTAAAATGGGGTCTAAATACTGGCATTTTTCCAAAAGATCACGCAAATAGAGCTAGTGACAATTATTAAGCAATAAGAATATTATTTTAATAAAATGTATTGATTAATAACATTTCTTATGCACAGAAAAAATACGCAATTTCTAATAAATAAGTATTTTTGTCGAATTTCTAAAATTCTTTATGACTATCTCTCACAGTCTTCTTCCCATTATGTTGCTAATTTTGTTTTTTAACGTGTAAAACAAAAAAAAAAAAAGCTTGCTGATTGAAATGAGAATTATTTTATCTGAAAAATAAAAAAATAATATCACTCTTTGCGTCGGTATAGTCCCTATCAGCCCACATAATATCATTCTTAACATTGAACCCAGAATCCCCTTCCTCATTCTTGTCCACAGAGAAAGCACCCATGCAGAAGAGACAAATTTATCATCTTCCTCTGTTGGATATTTTCCTTTTTCACTTTTTTAACCCTCTCGCTGCGTAATTGTTTTGTCAAAATAGCTTCAAAAATTTAGCATTTAACCCCTTCGCGAGGAGAGTAATTTAAGAATTTTTATTCTTTCGTCACCGGTTTTTTAAAACAAAAATGTTTGTCTAATTTAACTGGGAAAATGCTCCGAATAAATAAGGCAAAATTTACAATAAAAAAATTACTGGTGGGAATAATCAAGGAGGGTTAATTAGACGGAAGAAATGCATCCTCGAGGAAATCTCGGGTTGCGAAAGCTCGCTACTTATACGTTGCCCGAAGAAATCTCGGGTTGCGCAGTGAGGGGGATAAAATCAAATTTCTGCCTCTTTCGCCTGGTTTACTCCGTCATTTTTTTTCTTTCTCTTCACATTTATTAGACGCAATTTTGTAGTGTCCAACAGCGGTTTTTTGAAATGTGACCCTGTAACCAGTGTCGGTCCTGAAGAATTGCGGCCATGATTGCTTTTTTCATATTGCGAAATGGGACTGGAACTATTTCTGAACCATTTAAATTAATTTATTAATTATGGAACATTTTAAATTAATTTATTTTCCTTCCCTTCCAACAGAGCAACTGACGGAGGTCCAAATACCGGCTAGCCGGTATTTAGACCACTCTAGGTACCCGGTATTCGGACCACTGCTATGTTTAAGTTAAAACCGGTATTACTCATTCATGTAATAAAATACCAATAATGTGCGCGTGGCAACTGAGAGCTAAATATGTCTAGAAAATAACTTAATCAACAATTCAAGCCAATATACGATCAGTATATTTAAAAAAAATGAGGAACACATATCTGAAAAACTTTTGATGTACCAGATTACGTAGATTTGACACTTTTGCATTTACTATTCATAAATGACACAGACTTCAGCGACGTATTTTTCGTAAATTTCTTCTCTCAATTAAAGTTACAAACTCTGCCTATCACCGCTTGGCTGCGCTGCGCTCAGTTCTCAGAACACCTAGTAGCCGGTATTTGGGCCCTAACCGGTATTTGGACCTTTTCCTCTACCGAATATTCGGTGCATCCCTAATAGAGATCATCTCAATTTTACTATAATCATGTACGTTTAAGCAAAATTTTATCAGATAAACATTTTCTGCTCAACTACATTGTTGGAAAAGACAAATATTTCTTAATATAGTAAAATACAATATATTCACGAACGAAAATATACCATAACACCTTTCGAATTACCAACGATTCCTAAAAGCTTATTTTATCTTTAAATATGTAAAATATACGTCACTTTAAGAAAATACGGATAAAATAAAAGTTGCTGGCTTTACGATCAAACCAGCTACCTTAGCGCTACGAGACCTTTAGACCAATGTCAGACGGGCGTCTTTTTTGCTGCTTTTTTTGCTTATGTATTATCCATTCACAATGCTGTAGCATTGTAACTGGTTAATACATAAGCAAAAAAGCAGCAAAAAAGACGCCCGTCTGACATTGGTCTTATTCTAACCACTCGGCTGCAGCTGTAGACTAGTGAAACAGTTAATAAGTTTGAAATTATGTTTGTCTCCGATGGGTATGGCTTGAATAATTTCTTTAAAAAGCTTTGAATTTTGAAGAAAATTTCGTGAAGATTTCGTCTTTAATGAGATTGTGGCTGGGTTTTAATACTTTAGCATTAAAATAGGATAAAAATATGAATTATAAATATTTTTATGTAGATTGCGAGATGTAAAATATGAATATTATATTCTTATGAGAGATTTTTGTTTTGAGTAAAATCGAATTTTTTTCATTTAATATTTTAGCCCCTTCGTGACGAGAGTCTTTTACGGAATTTGTAATCTGTATCCACCGGTTTCTTAAAACAGAAATTTTTACATAATTGAATCGGGACAATGCTCGGATTAAATAAGGCAAAATTTACCATAAAAATTTACTGGTGAGAATAATCACCGTTTCTGAGCACCTTAAACGGCACGAATACCGGTCCCTCGTCCTCAAGGGTTAATAAAATATCTGTTTTAAATGTATTCATTTAAATTATATTTTAAATGCGAGTATTTTTTTTATATATATAACTTTAAAAAATAAATTGTGAATACCTTTAAATGAATGCGAAAAATTAATAGTAATTTATTCTAAAATTCGAAAACGTTTCTTTTTTTTTTTTTGTTTTTTGTTTATTTTATTTTATTTTGTTTTTTATTAAATTAGAAATCTTAATTTATAGATTATTTTGCTTTTCGTTTTAAAAATGAATTAGGATTTTAGTATTAATAGCAGCATGCATGCGAGGAATGAACGGGATTTCTCTCTCTTTTTTGAGACTCTACAGAATTTGTCTTACAACAAAATACTGCTTCTTGTCACACGTCAAAGTGCAGACCTGCTTGTCTTAACACGTTGAATGCCAAGTGTATTTTGTCTGTCTTTCTGTTTTAGGCCACGAAATAAGACTCCCGCTACAGAATCTAAAAGTGTCGGTAAACGATGACCGACGCGGCTTAAGCGGAAAGATGAGTGTCGGTCACTGGGGATTGACGTGGCATTCAACGTGTTAAGAAAAATAAAATAAAAGTACTTCCTTGGTCGAGCAAGTAAACACCAAGGAGAATATCTGGGGTTTAATGAAGAAACACCTCCAGAATATAGCTCCAAAGGACAAAAAAGAACACGTGAAAAGTGTGAAATCCGTTTGAGCAAATATCAGCAAAGATGACTGCCAAACGTTAGTGAATAGTATGCCTAATCTTATACGTGACGTTTTTATGGTCAAGGGAGATGCCACTAAATATTAAATATACACAAAATTTTTAATTAAAATGAATTATACTTTATTTTACCGTGTTATTCTAATTTTATGAATCGCGGTAACAATTATTCCCCCCCCCCTTTTTTTTTAAATTTTTGAAAACAATTCTTTCCAAAAAACTTTCCACTGTAATACAAATTTTTTTATGTTATGTTCCTCTAAAAAATATATGTAGAATGTGATACTACGCATCAAAGTTGTCAAGCATTCGTTTGTACCGAAATAAATGTAAATCTCGAATGACTTTGTGCTTTATTTTTCATTTTTCTAATATTTTGAATTGGAGCAGTAGATTTTACCGAATTAGGTTTTTTTGTGGCATTTTTAGATAGCTCATTTCAATCTTGGAAAAAATGAAATTTAATATTAATATACTGTAAACGATGGAAAGTGCTTCATAATATGTGCATGAGTTTTCTTTTTGATCAAATTTATGAATTAAAAGAAAGGGTTGCATCAGCACATATTTCATATGCGAATAGCGGATTCGTTATTTTTAGCCTGATAAGGTATGTACGATTGCTTAAAATAAATGTTTGATAGATAAAAGAACAGGTCAAGGTTCGAAGGGTTTCTTAATTTCTATCTCGCGTGTCGGACATTAATACGTAAAACACTCGTTATCAATACAGTGCTGTGTCAAATCGTGTTTACCTTGAACTTTCGGATCAAGTTTATTTCAATATAGGAAGTCGTTCTAAATGTTATTACATGTTATAAACTAGTATAACTTAGTTAAACTATAAATTAGTGTGTTATTGCATTATTTAAGTTTCTGAATTAATTTCACGAAAAGGTATCCCTCAAGATCTCAGCTATATTGTATGATTGTATCATATTAGTAAGTAAGTAAATCATTCGTCTTCATTAAACTAAAATATATAACTGCGAAATTCTCATACCGTTGGGACAAATTGCGTAAATAAAGAATGTTGATTTCTTATCTTAGTTGAATATGTATATTATTAACCAATTAAATTGTAACATTTTTCTGACTTAACCGTTATCGGAAGCTAGTTTTTTATACATAATTTTATTTTTATATTCTATTTGCATCACTATATTTTAAAAATAAATTGTATAGTACATTTCTCTGGCACATGTCTTCAAAGTAGAAGTAAAAGTGTTTTTTAAAAAGAAAGTGGTGTTACATGAATTAAATTTATGTTAAAGATGGTGGTTCCGATGTCAGGTAGGAAGTGATATACGACCGCTATGGAATAATATTTTAACATTTGTAATTTTTTTACCATTTTAAAAAGTTGTATTTCAAATGTTATTTACGATATGTTTAAACGAAAGTGTCAATTAGCTTTACCTAAATCAAACATGTACGTTTAAAAATTGCAGATAATTTTTTATACGTTTTACTTTGAGATTAAACATAAACGGTTTATAATAGATATTTACTTTGCAACTTTGACTTTTTTCCGATATTACACGACAAAACATTTCAAAATATTGCCTTTTTACTTTACTTTAAGTATTTTGCTTTAGTTTTGTTCACTATTTTTATTTATTACTTTTACTTCACGTACTCTTTTTTGACCTAATGCATACCCTAGAAATTATATAAACCCTAATACGTTCTGTAATGCATATAAAATTTTACATTTTTCTATGTATTTCAAAAATTAAATTAAATTAAAAAAAAATCATCCTTTCTTTCCAAATACATTACGAAATTGTTTCATGTTCATAATGAAGTGGCTAATGGGCTAAATGGGTAATAATTGGCTAATGTTAATGCTTCATAATGGGCTAATGTTTTTGGAAGAGAAAACGGTTTCTTCGTGCAGTCTCAGTTGTTCTTATAGAGGGTGTCCTCTTTGTACAGTGGCAAATGGATATTCCTAAACCGTTATTGAAAGACTTATAGTTCTAATTACAAAAAAATTTAAATGAGGAAAAGAGGACTTTTAAAAGTGATTGGTGTCAATAAAAAAATTTCTTAAAAAAATACCAAAGTTAACTTTTTATACGTTCACAAGGTCCTATAAGTTATATTTAGTAAAAATATCCTATTAAACTAAGAAGTGAGACAAAAAAAGTTCCATTCTTCTATGATTAAAACTGACCCAGTAATAGCGGTTTAAAACCTCCTGACAGTCTTGCAAAAGGGGAAAATTGTAATACTGTTTTCTCCTCATTTTCTTTTAAATGCTAAAAAAATGTGATTCTTTCAACATTATATATATAAAAAAAACTTAATTAAAAATACGAATGTAATCCTTCAGAGTATTAATCATTGTTCAATGTAATAAAAATATATTAAATCAACAGAATTATATTATTTTAAATATTGCTGATATTGCCGTGAAACCTGAAGCTCAGTGAACGCATTAACACGGACTTGTCAGTGAGGGGGTTAAATTTGCAGCATATTTTTTGTTACGAAATAGGGGTCATTCACAAACTTAATAGAAATATAAATATCCGTCAGATATAAAGAAATAACATTACAATATAAATTTGAAATCTTTTTTTATTCTGCATATTAAAGAATAATGTACAACTTGTATTTAAAATACAAGTTGAAAAATAACAGAAATTTTGTTAAATGAAATGATTGAAAGTAACAGTCGCAAAACTGTACAAAATGATACATATTTTAAAATGCTATTAGATTATCTAATCTAAAACATAATTAATACATATTAACCCTTTGCACTCGAGGGCTCCGGCGCGGAGCCATTTAAAATTTGTCTTCAAACTCGAGGGCTCCGCTACGAAGACAATGCAAATAATTTTAAGACTCCTGTATAGAAAAACCAAGATTACATATTGGCAATTGCTTCGAGAGGTATCACACGTTGAACGACTACAAAATGTAATAATTTTATAATTTTTTGGTTTTTTTATATATCATAATATTTGTATTCTTAAAGAATTAAAAAAATAATAAGATATAACTAAAATCGCTTTGAGTTGCTGGTAATACGAACGAAAAAAAACTTCGAGTGTAAAGGGTTAAAGAAAAATGTACAACTTGTACTAAAAATATAAATTAAAAAATAACAGGAATTTTGTTAAATGAAATGATTAAAAGTAACAGTCTCAAAACAGTACAAAATGATACATATTTTAAAATGCTATTAGATTATCTAATCTAAAACATAATTAATACATATTAAATTCTCAAAACGTTCTTGAAATAACTCTCTTCGGCTGCAATCCAGCACATGCGCCAATCCAGCAATGCACGCGTGAAACAAATCCTTCTAATTATTTAAGAACTTTGTGTACATCTTTCGAAGCAAGGCCCAACTCATCTGCATTCAGATGCAGAAAATTGGCATAAGTCATTGAAATCTCAATTTCGTTTAATTTAAAACGAATTGACCTAATTTAATTTCACCCCACCAGTGGCCGAGAGGTTCTGCTCTCGGAGCTGGTAGACGGGAGGTGCTGGGTTCGATCCCAATCGCGCCCGTCAGCCTAATAGTTCGGAGTTTTCGTGGTTTTCTTCGAACCTTGGATTTCCAAGCGTTAATACGGGTTAGGTTCCCTTAGAAAGACCCCCACGAAGGGCACCCCCCCCCCTGGGCCTATATCTCTCGAGCAGATAATTGGCCGTCAGAGATCAAACATCAACCTAATTTAATTTCATGTTATATAGATTCTGAAAGTTTAGTTTTGGGTTTTGAAAACAAATTGACTTTATTTAATTATTAACGTAGTGAAATATTTTTGGAATATTAAGTACAATTTTTAGCAAAAAAATTTTCTTTCTTCGAAATTATATACATATTTTCATAAATATTTAAAATATTTTAATCAGTTTGTTTTTATTTTATTATTTACTCAGAGGCTACGCCCGTTGCACGGGGCCATTTTTACAAACGAACCTTGAATCAAACGAAAGGCGAACTTGACATTTATTTTAAGCAATATGGACCTTCGCCTGGAATGGACCATAAGCATCGCTGAAAACGATGCAAATGCCATTGCGATATTATATTACCTTGTGCGTTGAACTAAAATTGGTGTTATTAAGAAGCAACTCGTTTAGTTGATCATTTATAGTATAGTTTGGTACCTCTCGTACACTGTAGTAAATAAAGCTTCCCGAGTACTGTGTGTTTTTAAACGTATTTGAAGAAAAAGGTGAAATATTATTTTGTTATCAATTCTCTTTATTCGTTACTTTCTTCGTATGTCTATCTGCTGCTTTTTAATTCACGGCCGGTGAATTACTTGCATCCGGACTTACGAGGAGTCAACTTATCTCTTATTGTGTCGTCGAGCTTTAGTAATTTTTCCGTTAATACGGTGAATAGAAAAGAAGAACTATAGAGTGTCAGAAAAATTGGACATTATACAAAAATATGACTATGAGGGAAATGGTAAATGAAAAAAGCATTCGCAAAATCGATAAAGAATTAAAAACAAAAAACTTCTTAAAACACCTTTAAAGATCATTTGATGGTGTTTAAAGAAGTTTTTTTGTTCTTTATTCATCCACACCAGTTTTAACTTATTTTCTTTTAAAGAATTAAGAATTAATGTTATGTATCGCTCTATCCTAAAAAGAAGTAAATAACAGTGTCACTGCCGCTGTTTATGATTTTTTTTTTTTTTTTTTTTTGGGGGGGGGGTACCGGGAGTATTTCGTTGTTAATATTAAGATAACTACCGCCTACAAAAATATGAAAATCGGTGGTAGTATAGAGAAATGTTTAATAAACACGCTGATGCTGACAGGTTTTAAATCGAATAAATATTTTAAGAGATACTTAATGTTAAACTGGTCAAAATCGTTCTATTAAAAATATTTTATAGAAGCAAAAACAACAGATAGGAATATACTCATTTTTTCTACGGTTACACATTAGAAGTTAGAAGACACATTACAAATATTTTCAACAAAAAATTTTACTGTCAAGTGGACGATTAAACCAATATAAACATCTGTGCGAGATCGTATACAGCCACGTTTCTGAGGAAGCGGCATAAGTGAACACCGAAGATATAGAATGTTGGAAAACTGGCTTAGACATCCTAAAATTGGCAAAGTTGGTTCCGATATCTTCTTTGTAAGTGTAGTCAAATTTGCACCATTCTTCAAAGAGAAAAATTAATTCGTGAAAAAAATACATTCATTGTTAAAATAGACAAATACGTAGGATGAAAGTTCAGTAAAGATAGATCGTTTATCGGAAGAAATGCAGACGGCACGAAAAGAAATAAATTCTTTTTGATTATACTTTTGGGAATTTTAATAATTAGCTTCTCAAGTATAGTTGTTCTTCCTACCTCATTCTTTCGTTGTTAGGTAATTAGAAGACGCAAGCCCCTTTTTACTTCCTTCTATCTTCAATAGAAGAAATTATCGTAATGGAAGAATGTTTTGATCTTCCGATTTTCCACGGATTTACACGTTTTAGGGGTGAGAGATCATAAAAACATGTTTATACAACATGTCTGTCTGTCCGCGTGTCTGTCTGTCCGCGTGTCCGTCTGTCCGTATGTCGCTATTGTACCATCGAAAAGTGTACAAAGTTATGCATAGAATTGAACCACATTTTTGTTAAAAGTTCTTGGCTATGGCAAGCAGGTCCTCCCTTAATTTCTAAAAAATTCTACCGGAAGGGGGCGCCGTAATAGCGATTTTTGTGCCATTTTCAATATTCTACCATCGAAAAGTGTGTAGTTATGCATTTGTGTGTGTTTTTGGCCAGGGAAAGAAAGTCCTCCTTAAATTTGGAAATATTCCGCGGAATGGAGGCATTATAATAGCAAATTTTGCGTAATTTTCTTAATTTTTCGTAGTTCTATTGTTCACCAGCGGCTCTCGAAGCGACGGTAACTCCGTATCCTGATAATCGGGCTATTCGCGAACAGATGATATACAACAGAATGACGGAAAACTATTGATTTTAATAAATATTGTGATCGAGATTAACTCGTTTTTACTCCGATTAATTGACTGAAGGTGAAATTTAAAATGTAAGTCAAAGTTGTTATAGTATTGAACTAATAAAAATGAAACATTGACATTTGTAAAAACATTTTGAAATGTTAAGATATATGAGATAGAAGAAAGTTTTGGGATTGGCACGTCCAACTAGTTTCGTTTTAACCACTGCTATAAATGAAGAAAAGACGAATAGTCCAGGATATTGGGAATTTTACGTGGCAAAATTAACGGTAGTTCTGGAAATCGGCGTTCTTTATGTTTTTTGGGTCGCTGAATCCGAATTTATAACTTCCCACCAAAATTTTCCCCGGCAACTTCCCCCCACCCCCCCAAATTTTGGTAAAATGCCTCCCAAAAAAGGTTTTTATTAAAAAAATCAATTTTTTTATTGTTTTAGGGGAAATGTATCTATAAATTCAGAAAGTAGACAAAATTTGCAACAAATATGATATATGATATTATGACGTAGGATAAATGTGGATGGGGGATCTGCCTCTGAACATGCGCTGCGGTGCTGCGTGGACTACGTAGCGCCATTTTACTTAATCACTCACTCGTTTACATTCGCCCTCCCGTCTCCCCTCCGAACTTTCCCTATAACGTTTACTTTAAGTTTTTTGGGACACTGAATCCAAACTTTTAACTTCCCCCCAAAATACCCCCTCCACATCCCCCCCCAAATAGTTGTTTTTAAATTAAATTTTTTATTGTTTTATGGGGAAGTATGTAGAAATTCAGAAAGTAGTCAAAATTTGCAACAAATAGGATATATGACATTACCACGTAGGATAAACGGGGAGACGTGGGGCTGCCTCGAAACATACCCCCCCCCCCCCCCCCCGCTGTTCTCAAAAACCAATTTTTTTCAAAAAATCAATTTTTTGGGGCGATGCCGGGTGAACTTTTGGTGGGAAGTTACAAATTCGGATTCAGTGACCCAAAAAACATACAGTGAGTCGAAATCCAGAACTAGTATTAATTTTGCCAGGTAAAATCCCCTATTGCCTGAACTTGCATAACTTAGTGCACGTAGCGCCGCAGTGCATGTTCATACGCAGCCCTTCCCTCCGCGTTCATCCTACGTCATAATGTAATTAAATTATTTGTTGCAAATTTTGTCTACTTTCTGAATTTCTACATAATTTTCCCCCAAAATAATAAAAAAATTAATTAAAAAACACCTATTTTTGGGGGGGGTGGGGGGGTTGCCGGGGGGATATTTTGGGGTTAAGTTAAAAATTCGATTTCAGAAACCCAAAAAACTTAAAGTAAACCTTATAGGGAAAGTTCGAAGGGGAGACAGGAGGGCGAATGTAAACGATGTGAGTGGTTAAGTGAAATTGCCCAATTTAGTCCTCGCAGCGTCGCGGCGCATGTTCCGAGGCAGATCCCCCCTTCCATTCATCCTAAGTCATAATGTCATATATCTTATTTGTTGCAAATTTTGCCTACTTTCTGAATTTCTAGAAATTTTTTCCCTAAAACAAAAAAAAAATTGATTTTTTTAATAAAAATTTTTTTAGGGGCATTTTACCAAAATTTTTTTTTTTGGGGGGGGGATTACCGGGGGAAATTTGGGTGGGAAGTTAAAAATTCGGATTCAGCGACCCAAAAAAACATATAGTAAGCCTTTTTCCAGAACTACCATGAATTTTGCTAGGTTGAGTCCCTATACGGTCTCTATTGCCTGGACTAGAAGGCTTTTACTTCTATGAAGTGGAGTGGAAAAAGTCAGTCAGCAAAATTCCATGTTAGCCTAGTTACTGATCAATAATAAAGAGCAGGAACTGACCTTGAAAAGTCACTTGAAATTACACATAGTAAAGCGCTAAATCAGGAATCTGTTTCAAAAGAATGGAAATTTTGCTTTGTGAAAGAAGTATATATAAAGCAGAAGCAGACTTGGATGATGGGTGATATTTCTTCTCATAGATATTCATCTTCGGCCTGTAAATGCTGGGAAAATGTGGGAAGGTAATGTCATTTGTGGAGAACTGCCCAGCCCAACAGTAGGACATTCCGGGTTTTAAAAATGTCCACGTCGAGTTTTTATCACCAGATTCAAGAGTGTGCCCCACCCAATACGACTGTGGATGTATATTTCTTTCATTTTTCAATTTATTTTTACTTTTTCCATACTAATAATATTTTAAAAAGAAAGATTAACCTAGATAATTTTGTCATAATAATTTAAGGAAATATTATAAAATTACTCATTATAACAAGTTCTAAATAAATATGTAATTAATAACTGGGATGTTCTGCAAAGATTCTGCATTTTTGGTTTGTGTTTAAAAAAAAAAAAAATTAGTCTAGCAGTGAAATGGTTTTCAATATTTTATTTTAAGTTATAAAGTATTAATCGCCAATAAAGTCACATTTGAATCCATATTTTTTTTTTCATTTATTATTTCTGTCGGTTCTATAAAAACAAACAATCAGTTAAACTTGAATTCCGTTAAATTTTAATCTAAATATGTGTAAACGGCACAGTTTTCGATATTACACATATAAACGAAAGCTCTAAATTTCATTTAGATTTTTAGTTGTGTAAATAAGCCTCGTTTTTGCAATATTATGCAAATCACAGCTAGTAGGCGATCGCGTTTAATACGCGACTTTTTCCAGTTCCTTGAAACTCGCCTTAGCCGTGTTCGACTGTACATGTATTATACATAATTTGAATATCTTTCATACTTTTATCCATGTAGGCAAATAAATCTTTAATGATTCTCATTCAACAAATATATCACTGATTAAAGTTTGAAATAAATTCTACTAATTTTTAATGAATCCTATTTTATATTTTATTACCATTGAAAAAAAAAAAGTTTATTTTAATTAACTGGTACAGTTTAAGTGTGAAAATGTCTTTAATTTAATAATCTCAATGTCTTTAAAGAAGCTATACATTTAAACTCAGGTGTTTTAAAGTTTGCATTTTAACACTTTCCAACAAACTTGAAAAGTGTTTATGACTTCGGTTTGTCTGTCTGTCTGTCCGCGCCCTAACGCTCGTAAATATAGTCGTATCGTTCCGAAATTTTTGGATGTTTGTAACCTGTAACATAGCACGATCCCTATTTCAAATAAAGTTTCCAGCATGTTTAGTTCATTTACAGGGGCAGTCAAAAGTTTTCCGTTACATTACGGCCTATGGGAAAAATCGTTTAAAATGGTTTTTAATGATGTTACATGCTTTCAAACATAATAAAATTCATATGCATTTATCAAGTGCACTAAAATATGCATTCTGTAGAATATACGATGCAAAGAATGGTTATTATTCATTTACAGAACCACACAATATAATTCCGTTACAGAACGATATAGGGGTGGAGGGAATTGTTTGCGGCTATTTTAATTATGTTAAATTATTTCATGTATAATGAAATTGATATACGTCGCTGAGGCTTACTATAACTTATTGCATGTATAATACGAAGTGTATATCATTTACAGGGACACACAAAAGATTTCAGATACTATATTGTGTCAGAAATACTGTACAGTAGCGATGATTTCTGGAAATGCATTTTTATATATGGTATGTACTTTTATGTTTCACTATATTTATGCATAGTATATGGTGTGTATAAATGTTGTAATTCATATACAGGGCTACGCAAAATAATTCGTAATGGCTACTGGGTATGATTGCAAATTCCTTAAAAGTGGTTTTTAAATGAGTTATGCATTTTTACGCAGAACTGCATTTGGTTTGTTAAGAAATATTTGTAGAACATAGATAAAAGGATATACAGGGTCACGCAAAGAATTGGATACATGGCCGTCTATAAATGATAATTTCTGGAAATGTGATTTCAGTAGTTTTAAGAGTGTTTTACTTTGAATTAAATTTTAGCTAAATAGTGGCGTGTAATAAAGGTACTAGGTTAACTACATGGTTGTACAAATGTATACAAGTATGTTTTGATCTACTAGTATAAATTGCTGAAAGAGAAATTTCAACCTGTTATGAGTTTTCTTGCTAAACTAAATATTCCTATTATATAGTATATATATCAACCTACAGATCAAATACCGGGCTGTTTAAAAGAATTGGAATACATATTTGGCTATATACGGTAACTGCAGAAATCAGTTATTCAAATGTTTCATGCGTTTTCTACAATGTTTACTTAGTTCTCTTATATACCTTATTTCTCTAAATAACGAAGTTTTGTTAAAGCATTCAGGAAGTGTTGGAAAGTGTTTCATAATCTATGCTAAACGCATGATTTTTCTTACTCGTTTATTTTATAAAGAGCTGTAGGATATACTTTAAATGAAAAGTAACCTTTTTTCCAATTTAACTACATAAAAATAAAATTTACGTACACTCTACTTTTTGAACTCTTTTCAAGGTAGTTGTAAAATGTTTTGTTATTTCTGTCTGTGTCGCCGTCTGTCTGGCCATTGTATTTTAATGATGTTTCACTCTTCCAAGCATAATAAAACAGATATACATAATTGTGGTGCACTACAAAATGCTTTCTATAAAATATGGTGTACACATTACTTATGGTTCATTTACGAAGCACACGTAAAAATTAGATTACAGTATTGGTAATACAACAAATATTGTCCAGAAGTCTTGGAACAATATTTGCTGGAAGTGCGTTTTAAATTTTGGTATGTTTTTTAACATGGCAGGACGGGGGCCGTGAAACATAACACGAGAACAGGCATGGGTTGTCAGAACACCCCAAATATATTAAATTGCATAAATACGAAAAAAATATTTAGAATTCTATCTGTTAATGAAATTCATGATAATTACATTCTTTCTCGTGAAAAATGATAACTGAAATGTTAAATTATTGTTAATTTTAAAAAATAATAAAGAATAAATTAAAAGCACTCACCTTTATTTTCTTTATTCGAAAACCTTAATTTTTCTTTACAATTTTTATTATAATAAAACTATACATTATTGTGGATAAAAGTACTGAGGTTTATGAATTTTCATAATAATTTGGGTTTACATGGTTGAGAAACTTTAGATTTTTTATAGTTTTTACACATAGTTTCAATTTCTATAAGGCTTTCTTTAATTCTATAAGACTAAAAAAAGAGTCTGAATTCGCTGTTTACATACGCTGCGCACGAAAGGTGACCTTAAAAGCAGGTACTGAAGGACTCGACCACTTCGGATTATAGGGAGAGACAGTAAATGAATATTTTGGGCATGGGGTGTCGAAACAAGCCTTGCCCGTCCTGCCGGGTAAAATGTAACTAATATTTTGCGAATTACTTGGTGCGTATAAATTCTGAAGATCATATACGCACAAAGGTATTCGAGTACATTCTGCTTATTGATGGAAATTAATGAAGGGTAACTTTGAACTTTGTTATACGTTTCCCAATTTACCTAAATTTTATCACAGGGGAGAGTGGGGTACAGTGGATCTAAGTACACAGTGGACACCCCTTATATTTTATTTATTTTTAAAGTTTTAAAGCTTTACTTTTAGGATAATTAATTACAGTACCAGATTGAATACTTATAGCTTTCAAAACGCATCCTTTGCTCAGAATGAACCATTTTATCCTAACTGGTTGTTTTGAGCTTCTAAAATTAAATTTTTTCATCGTAACACTTTCCTTTAAAGTTAAAAAAGCTTTTTGTAAAGGTAAGATTTTTTTTTAAGATAAGAGGATATAAAAGAAAGATTTAAATAATATTTTTATGAGAACGTATTGAATTTCAGCATGGTGCCCAATGGACCACCTTTTAATCATCATAGTGATGATTAGTGCCAAAGTAGACCCGATCCCGAGGGATGAAGTTTCTGGGGTATATGTAATTCCTGTGAAAACTGAAGATATTTATCTCGAATACATAGGCATGACTTCGCGTAAACTTAAAGTTCGTATTAAAGAACATTTGAGAGATTTAAAGTATAACCGACCTTCAACAGCCCTGTCAAGACTTAACCAGAAGCAGAATATACAAGTTAATTTCGAAAACGCAAAAATTATATATCCCTCAAAGAATTATCATGATTTAATTATCCGCGAATCAACAGAAATTATTATTAAAGAAAATACAGTTTGTAATGACGTTTTATCCTACAATATACCCAGAATTTGGCTCAGTTTGCTTAAAGAAAGAAAAAACAAGTAATCTTCCACTTCCCTATATCCATGTTTTATTTTATTTTATTTTCCCAATGTTTCCGTATCTATAAATTAACTTCCACTTTCACTCCTTTCGTCACCATCTACGTGGATTTTGAAAATTAGGCGTTCAATCAATAACTGTTGTATTTCTTATATTCCTCCGAAGAAGACTATGTTTTATAGTTGAAAGTATACTAAGGTATTAAAATAATTTAACATTTTAAATACTGTGTCATCTTTTAAGTATTTTTGCACTTAGTGTAAGTTTAACTTTAAGTAATAGTTTACATATATTTTATTTTCATATTTTATATTATGCATATTTATGATGGGTAAGTATTCAGGTGCCCCCCCAACGATTAGTTTAATATGTTGCGGGAAAATTACTTGTTTTGCTACTTGCAAAGATTGGAAATACTTGTTTTCATTCTTTTTTCTTTTTCAAAATCAGATTTCACTGTAATCCTTGATTGATTCACTGATAAATAAATTGAAATGCATGGAAAACACAAATCAGTACCGTCGTTTGTTGAGAATTCTTTGGACAATTTATATTAACTAACGCGTTGACAGATAGCAGCAATCAGTAAAATCATCTTTTAAAAAGTAAGAAGCAGGTATGTATACGTGATACTGACACTTTAATATGTTCCATATATGCAACACGGTGAAAAAAAAGGTTTAAAAACCTAGGTTAATTTAGCGTAGACATTAATATATGTGAATCAGAACCATTAAAGTTTATCGTTAAATTGGGTATCGTAAAATCGGCGTTATGCTGTGTTTTCTAAAACCTTTGTACTTTCTATTTTCTCTTTGTGTATATTTAAAAAAATAATAAAGTTTGTAGTGCTATCTGCAAATTCTCAAGAATTATTTCATTTAAAAGTTGTAGGTTAATTAAGAGTTACCCTGTTTTTACTCAGATGATAGAATATATCAATTTAGGCATGTATAGAATAACTTAAAATAATTTTAGAACACAAAAATAGAAAATTATTGTCTAAAACAATGTTTCGAGGGCACGCTAAAAATATGTATAAATGTAAAAGTTGTATGATACAATATATATACATATATACATACACTGTAAAAAAAAAAACGGACTAAAGTACGAAAATCGTACTGGCAATCGAGACGCCAGTATTATTTCCGTATTTTAGAGGAAATTTTTCCCCGTAAATTACAGAAAAATTTCCATTTTTGCAGAATTTACGGGGCAAATTTCCGTTAAAATACGGAAAGAGTACTGGCGTTTCGATTACCAGTACAATTTCCGTATTTTAGCCCGTTTTTTTTTTTTCACAGTGTACACATTTACAAAATTTATTCAATGAGAGGGCTGACTCTGCTTTCTTGGGCAAATTCAATCAAAGCGAGGTTCCAAAGTCGCAGACAACTTCGTATTTCACCGTCAACATTTAAAAGTCACTTTTTGGACTTGATTTCTGTCAATGCTGAAAATCCAAATTCTCAGAATCATGAAGATGCAAAAGGCAGACGAATTTTATAACTCTCAAGCTGATTGTAGGGTACAAATTTTTGATAGTAAACCAAAACTCATCCAAATTTTAATCGAAGAATGTTGAACGGTAATACTTATCGTTTCTCAAATCATATTGTAGGATACAAATTTTTGAAAAAAAAAAAAAAAACTCATCCAAATTTTTATCGAAGAACGTTGAACAGTAATCGTTTCTCAAATCATATTGTAGGATACAAATTTTTGAAAAAAAAAAAAAAAAACTCATCCAAATTTTTACCGAAGAATGTTGAACGGTGATACTTATCGTTTCTCAAATCAATGAACTGTTATTTTTCTGTTTTTGTCAAATTTGGTGTCTTGCAAATTACAAATGATAAGGCTAATGCGGAGAAAGGAGTGGACAAGAAATTTAGCATATGATAAATTTTTTCACATCTACAATAAAAAGAAAATGATATACTTCTCATAAATAGTGTCAGTTTTCTGATACAAAATTGGAATGTATGCGAATTTACCTTTATAAAAAATGTATTTTTAGACGGGTCTACCACTTTTAATTTTACAAAATTTAAGAAGCTTATTTTAGAAATAACGATGTTGAACTGTTCAAATGATAAATAAAACTTTGGCACGAAAAAAATCAGTATTGTTAATTGTGGAGAATTCTATGAACAATTTATATGAACTGATGTATTGGGAGATAGCAGCAATCAACAAAATCATCATTTAAAGTCTACTGAATTTCCCTTTTAAATTTGTCCGGTTTCAATATTTCAATATATTTTTTCCCTCCTGGCTTCCGCTAGAAAGTCCCAACCCGCCTACCCTGTAAGGAAAAAAAAAAAAAAAGGGCTACAAAACGGATATTCTACTGTCAATTGAGACGCCAGTATTATTTCCGTATTTTAACGGAAATCCCCCTCCCATAAATTACAGAAAATTTTCCGTTTTTCTGGAATTTATGGGGAAAAATCTCCTTTGAAATACGAAAATAGAACTGAACCGTCTCGATTGGCAGCAGAATCTCCGTTTTTTAGTCGGATTTTTTTTTTCAGTGAACCACCGACTGCCTCCCGAGACTAATAATGACCTCGAAGCCGCTGCGGTCTTCCGGAAGCTTCAGTTTGCTCTCCGTTTTCCATAATCTTCCAGTTCATTGACGTTTTGGTAAGTTACAGATATGCAACGCTGTGATAAAAAAGCGTTAAAACGTCGGTTAATGTAACATAGAAAATAGTATATGTGAATCAGAACCATTAAAATTTATCATTAAATTGCAGAAATCGTTAGATTTTGTATTGTAAAATCTGCATTATACTGTATTTTCTTTTAGTTCTTAAAAAAAGCATAAAGTAACTCTTTTATTAAAAAGATAACAATTTTCATATTAATATCTTATAATTAAGTCACAAATTGTCGCTGCTCAATTTCTTTACAAAAACAACACACATTTTTCTCGCATCCATTCTATTCACAGAAATTAAGAAACAATCATTATTTTCACAAAACTGCGAGAACAGCGGCAAAAAAAGCTTAAAATAGAGGCAAAAACAACATAGTTTCTCGGTGAGTTCTTGTACGGCGCACCATGTGACACGATTGGTCCAACAAGTGTACGGTCGATTCTGCGCCAAGACACTCCAAAAGCGGCGGCCGCAGACTTAGAACGGAAAGATTTCAGTTTTAGTCGCGAATGAGACTTGCATCGGACGCATCAGATGCAATCGGAAATGGGAAGAGAAAATCATATGTTATGATAGGACTGGTACGCGAAATGACCAAAGAAAAGTGAGGAAACCAGGGACAATATAATATGATTGGTCTGTAAATCAGGTATATATGCTTTTATTTAATTTTGTTACATGCATTTAATGTATTAGCATGTTTTCTGTAAAAAAAAAAAAAAAATAATAATCCAATATTTTGCTTTTTTGACAAATAATGTTCAAATTAGTGAAGAATATTTCAATTATATTTATTTGCAACAACGCGACATAAATATTGTATTTTGATAATGCATTATTAATATTGACATGTTATTTAGATGGCATATATAAAATTTTATTAAATTTCTAGTAATATTTCTTTTAAAAACTTTTAAATAATTGTTTACAACAGCATGCCACAAAGAAGAATTTATAGTTATATTTTTTAAAACAGTAATTGCATTTTGATAATACATTACTTAATATTGTCATGTGGTTTGATAAAACATTTAAATTTTTAATAAGATCTTTTAACATTTCTTTTTGGAAAAAAAAATATATAACATAATATTGTGTGGTTTAAAAAATAATAGTCTTATATTTTACGTGCGAGGGGCACTATAATATGCTAGGTCTGTATATGAGATATGTATGCATTTAATATATTAGTATGTTTCATTCTAATTATTTTTGATAGCTTATTTAATTTTGTTGACAATTAATGATGGAAGGATGTTTCAATTATAATTATTTACAGTAGAACAAAACAAATAAAAAGTTATAGCCTTTTTTTTTTTTTTTTTTTTTTTTTTTTTAAACAGAAATTGCATTTTGATGATGCATTACTTAATGTTGTCATGTGATTTAGATAAAACATTTAAATTTTTAATAAGATATTTTAATATTTCTTTTTGAAAAAAAATATATATAACATAATATTTATTGGTTTAAAAAATAATAGTCTTATATTTTGCGCGCGAAGGACACTATAATACGCTAGTTCTGTAAATCAGATGTGTATGCATTTAATATATTAGTATGTTTCCTTTTAATTATTTTTTAATCGCTTATTTAACTTTGTTGACAGTTAATGATGAAAGTGCTGAAGGATGTTTCAATTATAATTGTTTACAATAGGACAAAACAAATAGAAATTTATATCTTTTATTTAAACAGAAATTTCATTTTGAGAATACATTACTTAATATTGTCATGTGATTTATATAAAACATTTATATTTTTAATAACATCTTTTAGTATTTCTTTTTGAAAAAAAAATATAATTTTATATAACATAATATTGTTTGGTTAAAAAAAAAGTTATATATTTTACATGCAAGGGGCACTGTAATATGCTAGATCTGTAAAACAAATGTATATGCATTTAATATATTAACATGTTTCTTTCTAATTATTTTTAATCGCTTATTTAACATTTTGACAATTAATGATCAAAGTGTTGAAGGATGTTTCAATTATAATTATCTACAGTAGGACAAAACAAATAAAAATTTATAGCTTTTATTTAAACAGAAATTTCATTTTGAGAATACATTACATATTGTCATGCGATTTAGATAAAACATTTATATTTTTAATAACATCCTTTAGTATTTCTTTTTGAAAAAAAAATATAATTTTATATAACATAATATTGTATGGTTTAAAAAAATAGTTATATATTTTACATGCAAGGGGCACTGTAAAATGCTAGATCTGTAAAACAAATGTATATGCATTTAATATATTAACATGTTTCTTTCTAATTATTTTTAATCGCTTATTTAACATTTCGACAATTAATGATCAAAGTATTGAAGGATGTTTCAATTATAATTATTTACAGTAGGACAAAAGAAATAAAAATTTATAGCTTTTATTTAAACAGAAATTTCATTTTGAGAATACATTACTTAATATTGTCATGCGATTTAGATAAAACATTTATATTTTTAATAACATCTTTTAGTATTTCTTTTTGAAAAAAAAATATAATTTTATATAACATAATATTGTAGGATTTAAAAAAAATAGTTATATATTTTACATGCAAGGGACACTGTAATATGCTAGATCTGTAAAAAATGTATATGCATTTAATGTATTAACATGTTTCTTTCTAATTATTTTTTAATCGCTTATTTAACATTTTGACAATTAATGATCAAAGTGTTGAAGGATGATTCAATTATAATTATTTACAGTAGCAGAAAACAAATAAAAATTCATAGTTTTTTTTCTTAACAGAAATTGCATTTTGATAAAACATTACTTAATATTGTCATGTGATTTAGATAATGCGTGTATTTTTTGAATAATTTTTATTAATATTTCTTTTTTAAAAAAATATATATTTACATATAACAAAAATTGTACGGTTTAAAAAAAGAATTATTTTATATATATATATATATATATATATATATATATATATATATAATAACAGCGTGACATAAATATTGTACTTTGATAATACATTATTTTATATTGATCTGTGATTTAGATGACATAATTAAAATTGTATTAAATTTCTAATAATATTTCTTTAAAAAATGTAATTGTAAATTAAAATTACGTGGTTTAAGAAATTATATCCTTGTATTTTACTTTGGTGGAACACTATAATATGACAGGTTTGCAAATCAGATATGTATGCATTTGGTTGCATGTTTTCTTCTAATATTTTTTAAATCCCATATATTTACGTTTTTTGGCAATTAATGATAAAAGTATTGAAGGATATTTAATTTACATTTATTTACAATACCATGACACAAATCAGAATTTATAGTTATTATAAAACAGAAATTGGATTTTGATATACGTTATTTGATATTGTCAAGTGATTTAGATAACACATTTGATTTTTTAATAATTTCTATTAATATTTCTTTTTGAAAAAAAAAATATATACATATATATAATAACGTATAACATAAAATTATATGGTTTAAAAAATAATATTCTTGTATTTTACGTGTGAGGGACACCATAATATGATAGGTCTATAAATCAGATATGTAATCATTTGATTGTATGTTTTCTTCTAATTTTTCCGCCTATATTTCACTTTGTTGAAAATTAATGATTAAAGTACTGAAGGATATTTCATTTATATTTATTTACAACAACCGACACAAATAAAAATGTATAGGTTTTTTTTCTTTTTTACAGGAATTGCATTTTGATAAAGAATTATTTAATAATGTCATGTGATTTATCTCATTTAAATTTTTAATAATTCTATTAAAATTTCTTAATATATATATATATATATATATATAATTAATATAACATAAAATTGTATGGTTTAAAAACTAATATTCTTCTATTTTACGAGCGAGGGACACTATAATGTGATGGGTCGTTAAGTCAGATAAGTATGCATTTGATATATTAGTATGTTTTCTTCGTTTTACGTGGGATAATAAATTACGCCAGAAAATCATTTGTCATAATAAGATTTATATGTGAAAGAACCAATATTATCATAGGAAAGTGAGAGTATAATATAATTCGTCTGTAAACCAAGTATATAATAGTACGCATTTATTTTTTAAGTACGTATTTATTAAACTTATCACTGAAAATATGAATGGAGCATATTTTATTTATACTTTTCGCAATAGCACGAGGCAGTTCGTTCAGAATTTCATGGGTTATTTTCAATATAGACATTGCATTTTGATAATAAATTATTTAACAATACCATCTGATTTAAACAACAAAATTAAAAGTATATATAAATATTAAACAGTCATACATACAATAAATACAATAATCCCCAATGAAGTGAAAAATTAGCCAGAGCCAGAAATCGAACCCGACACCACAGCACTCCAGGCTGTCGCTCTAACCACTGAGCTACTCTGGCCGATACATGGGTCTGCAATTTTTCACTAATAAACCATGTTGGGGAAGTCACCAGCCATCTATACGACAGCCTTGGATTACCGGACAATGATGAATAGATTTTACTATTACATCGATCTACGATATATAATAAAACACACACACACTACAATGTATAATAAAACTCACATAAATAACGCCTGCATTCAACGGTTAACAGTATATATAAATATTAAACAGACATGCATGCAATAAATACAATAATCCCAACTGGAGTGAAAAATTACCCAGAGCCAGGAATCGAACCCGGGACCACAGTACTCCAGGCTGTCAAAAAATTGCTGTTAGTGAAAAATTGCAGACCCAGGCATCAGCTGGATAGCTTAGTGGTTATAGTAATAGCCTGGAGTGCTGTGGATTATAGAATATATCTATCTATCTATAGATATTTATGGAAATAGAATAGTAGAGGACCATTGATTATATATATATATATATTATCACATGCACCTTTTTCATCTGAGCTTCCAAATATTTATTCATCCAACTTTCATTATTCATTTAATATTTCAAAATATCATAACTCGCCGAGTTATGATACTTTGAATTTTATGAAGTTTCTGAGTTTTTCAGCACTAAGCGGGAAGTCGAATTTTTAGTGGCGTAAACGCAACGAAATTTCATAAAATTCAGAAAATCACAAATCAAGGAGTTTTGGTCATTCAAGAATGGCATATTGACTGACTTAACGGCATATCACTGCATGGATAAATATTTTTCACAATATCACTTACAAGGCCTAACAGCGCGCGTAATTTGCGCCGGAGCTCAGGTACATTTTTGTTTTTAGCGAATCCTTAAATATTGGTCGGAATTCACCGGGGTTTAAAAAGACTGCTCTCCGGAGCCCAACTGAACACCGCTTCCAAGAAACCGGTCTAAATTATATTTTCCTTTCCCTCACATTACCAATTCCTTGTGTTTGTTCTGACCAAAGCGCTTATATATCTGACATACCATGTTGCACAAAGAGGTGCTTACTTCTATCTAGAATTTGTAAATGTATACGCAATGGTTTCCAAACGGCGACGAGGAATGCCATAATTACCCACAACCCTTTTTACTCGTTGTAGTGTTATTTTTAGTCACTGCTTTTGGTTCACTTTTGTAAAATATTCTTAATAATTAAGTTTGTGTTTCCATGCAGCGTTTAATTTGCGCTGAAGCTCACAGGAGCGCAGCTCCTGTACATACTTGTTTATTTTTAGTGAATATTTAAATATTAGTCGGAACCCATCGGAGCTCAGAAATGTTGAGCACCAAAGCCCCACGGAGCAGCACTGTTTTATATTCTTTCTTTTCTTCGTAGTTGATACAAAGTATTCCTTAGATTTTCTGAATATTCCCCACTTCCGATTTTAATGTTTTTGCCCTGTTAATTTATGAAATTTTATTGTATATAAATGTATATAGATATAGTCAAAATACATTTAAAAGTTTCTTTTTCTGAGGACGAAATTACTTTAAATTTTGCAAATGTATGAAATATAAATATCCGAGTGGAGGGAACGGGCGATATACTACACTCGTTATTACTGCAGAATATTAGAGCTTTGGTACTTTTTTGTTAGAAATTCAGCCCTCAAGACGAACCCCGTATGAAGAAATAAATTTCGTATTTTAATATATATATATATATATCCGCCTCCTTTCACAATAAATATCTAATATTTTTAATTTATTTTTATACTTTTTTTCATTTGGAAATGTTTTTTCTAATATCAGCGGGGTTTTATCGGCATAACCCTCTATATTATATTACACGGTATATCGTCATGAAGAAATAAATTTCGTATTTTAATGTACAGGGTGCAATATGTTATCTATCGCCGACCTTTAATTTCTCAACCATTGGCTGTAGACATATAGTTCCAATTGCAAAAACGTTTCAAATGAGCTAAATATTCATGTTGTGGCATTATTTAAAGTAAAAAATCAATTTTATAAAAATTACGAAATCTAACTTTTTATACGGCCCCCCAGTCCCTATAGTTATATTTAGTAAAAGTTTACTCATATCATAACAGATATAACACAAAAAGTTGGACATCTGTACTGCAAAAATTGACATAGTTATTAAATTTCAAAGTTTGAGATTTTTGCACATGATTTTGTCTTTCATTGAGGGATCAGTTAAAAGATGAATCAAAGTAATTCGAGATCAAAGTCAGGGTGCAATGTCCTTTTTTTTTTATGGCGAAACCACCTTTAGCCGGTATCGCCAAATCGGAGAACCACCAAAGAGGGTTATTTCATCTAAAAACTTGAGCTAACTTTTATGGGTCGAACAACATTCAAACGTCAAAGTAGGTAGAATCGACAACCGGAAAATAAAACATACGTACTAAGGATTAGATAAATGGCAGGGGAATTGCACTCTGATTTTTATCTCGAATTACTTTAATTCATATTTTAACTGATCCCTCAATGAAAGACAAAATCGTGTGCAAAAATCTCAAACTTTGAAATTTAATAACTGTGTCAGTTTTTGTAGTAAAGATATCACACTTTTTGTGTCATATCTGTTATGATGTGTGTAAACTTTTACTAAATATAACTATACGGACTGGGGGGGCCGTATAAAAAGTTAAATTTCGTAATTTCTTTAAAATTGATTTTTTGCTTTAAATAATGCCACAACATGATTATTTACCTCATTTGAAACGTTTTTGTAATTGGAACTATATGTCTATGACCAACGGTCGAGAAATTAAAGGTCGGCGATAGATAACATATTGCACCCTGTATCCACCACCTTTCAAAATAAATATCTATTATCTTTAATTTATTTTTATACTTTTTGCATTTGGAAATGCTTTTCTATGATCAGCGGGAGTTAATCGCATAACCCTCTATATTGAATTACACGGTATATCGTCGTCTTAGAGCAACAGTGGGACATCTAATATGATCTGAATCTGAAATGAAATGTCTGATTTACTGCTATGAGAAACTGTGTCTGCATCTAGTGGAACTGTAGGGAATTTTTATAAAACACATCTGAGATATACTATAAAATATAACTTTGTGTTTCAAAAGTTGTTCCATTAGATGCAAACACAGTTTCTCATAGCAGTAAGTCAGATATCTCATTTTTTTATTATTACTAGATGTCCTACTGTTGTTCTGAGGCGATATGTTTAAATGTGTATTTTTTACTTCTGTAGTTTTTACGTTAGCATGTTTGTAATGTACAATCCTTATTTTGTTTTCAAATTTTAATTGCTTAAAGTGCGTAGAGCCAAAAGAGTGAAAGAGTGTCCAAGCATGGAATCGAACCAGGGTCTCTGACTATACACGTCAATGCATTGCCTCTAAGCTACCTGGACGATGCCAAGTCTAGCACTTCTCACTCTTAACTGTTGGCAAGTCTGCAAACTGCAGTACACGACAGATCAATGTCCGTGAACCACCAGTCTTGGGGCAAACACGAAATGTAAGAGAAATCCAGCACCGATGAAAATGAATAAATCTACATATAGGTTAGGGTAGTATACAGTGAAACAGCAGCCACTTTGACATATAGTTGTAACTTTTTCTTCCAGCTGGTACACACACACAACGACCTCATCTTATGCAACGCGTGGATGTAGTTTCGGCACTTCAGTTACTCGTCCGACAAAATAGTAAATAATTTATTTATTTATTTATTTATTTATTTATTTATTGAAATGCACACTACAGACGAATCCATTTACAGTGTTGTAAGAACATCATAAAAAATAATGAAAAACATACATATATATAAACATATAGAAATAAATCACATACAATACGAATACAAACACAAATTAAAAGATTAAAAGTTCAGAACATTTATCTTTAAAAGCAGTAAAGGACATATAAAAAATATCAAGATGCACAGAAAATTCATTAAATATTTTGTAAAATTTATATAAAGAAAAATTGCTAACATAATTATATTTAAGAAAAGGTAAAATAAAAATTTGAGTACACCCGAGGGATCTGCTCGGAACATTAGAATTAATAGAATTAAGTATATCACTACAATCAATCATGTTATTAATAACCTTGTAAAAAAATAAAACACAAACAAGATCCCGTCTGGATTTCAAGCTGGGAATGTCACAAATACGACGTAGGTCCGTATTCCTTATTTTATAGTGGTAAAAGTTACATAAACGTCTATTTTAGAGTTTATTTCCTTCAATATGACACATATTTACTTAACCAAACCTAGCTATCTATATTATAAAGGACAAACATATCTGTGCGTAACGCATACGTCATTCTGCGAATGGCAACACTTTGAAATTTGAAATGAAATTTCGGTTTTGTAATTTTCGCTACTGCAAATTTTTAAACTTCTAAACATCCCACATTTTAAATTTTTACACCGTCTTATACAGAAAAAAATTTACTTTTAAATGCAATTTGTTTGAAAGCTGTATCTTAATTTATTTTTGAGATAATAATTTTTTTATAGTTTTTAATACCAATTTTCTAATCGTGGCAACTGAAGTACTTCATTTCTATTAAAAGTGGTTTAGTTATCTTTATTGATTATATTCTTACTGATGCCATTTTTTCATTACAATTAAAAGTATTTTTTTCCTTCCGCTGATATTGAGTTTGAGACAATAGGCAAAATATTTCAGCGACTGAAAATGACGTCATATTTAAATGAAAACGATAATTTTACTTGATAAAAAGAGATATTTCCTCTTGAATACGTCTAAAAATTATAAAATTCTGGAATTTTTACGCGCAGGTACAGAGATTATACTAAGACTTCAAATCACAAGTGGTAATTTTCACATGGAAAGCTGTAATAGTTGACAAACGCGA
Organism: Maratus speciosus; assembly: GCA_963932465.1. Lineage (NCBI taxonomy): Eukaryota > Metazoa > Arthropoda > Arachnida > Araneae > Salticidae > Maratus > Maratus speciosus. Next base: position 359,124,979 of record OZ010793.1, read on the forward strand.
CTTCAAGCTTGAAAATATATTTATTAATCACTTATTGCGCTTTAAAATGTTTTTAAATGGTTAATATGGATGTGAAACGTGGAAAATGACTTGATTCGGTTTAGATTTAAAGGGGGAAAAATTTTATGATTATGTCAAGGTGAAATCATTTTTGCTGATTTTTCATTCCGTAATACCAATCAATTATTGATAACTTAATCAAAATTACTTATCTTGATTATATGTTACTTATTACGCATATGAATAAAGTTTAATTTTGCAATAATTTTAACAGTAGAAGTTTATGAAAAAAGTATTTAATTACTCTTAGGTTAAAATATGTCTTTGGAGAGTTAAACTAACAAGTGTAAGATGGATTTTTTATTCAAATTATTTTTTGTCGATGTATTATAAATTTGATGCAACAGTTCCTTTGTAAACATTTTCTTTCGTCGAAATTCAACGGGATCCACCTCGTATCTAATAATAGACTATTTCGGAAAAACGACATAAACTTTTTAAAGCGATGAAATTGATGTAACAGATGTGGCATCCATTTTGTTACAACCTAGCGAAAGTACACAGTGAGACACACAGTTGTGGTACACAGTGAGACGTGTCTTACTGTGTATACCTACTATGTGGTTCTGATGTTAAAAAAGTTATTTGTTAATAAAAGAAGGTTTTTTTTTCTCTCTCTCTCTCTTTCTCTCTGTGTGTGTGGGCGTTCGATGGCTAGGGAAATTTACTAAACGTAAGAGGCTGAAAATTTGCATGAAGGTAGCCCAAGGTCAACCCGGGGCTCATATTTTTCATATTTTGAAAATCTAGAAATATTAATTAGAAATCATAAACTGCAGAAAATTATTGATAGAGTGTAAATATGTATGATTTATGAAAATATATACATTGTCTCACTGTGTACTACTTTTGGTACACAGTTAGAAAATTTTCGATACTCCGCTATGATGCTTCTGTGCTGTAAACAACTTTTTTAAAACCATTTATACATTAATGTGTTACTTATTACATCTGTGTAACTTAAAGATGTAGCAAAAAAATTTTCAAAAGAATAAAAATCGTCGCCATTTGTTAAGTAATAATAATAGTTTAAATTAAGTAATAATAGTATTTTTTTCAATTTTAATTGCTTAGAAAGACGTTGAGACAACAGAATGAAAATGTGTCCAAGCCTGGAATCGAAGCAAAGTGATTTACTATGCGCGTCAATGCTTTGCTACTAAGCTACCTGGGCGATGCCAAGCCTAGTACTTCTCACTCTTATCTGTGAGCAAACTGCAAAATTGCAGCAGACGATGAAATAATGTTCGTGAGCCACCAGCCTTGGGGCAAACACGAAACGAAAGGGAAATCCCTGCGGTTTACAGCATTGACAACCGATAAGAGTGAGAAATGCTAGGCTTGGCATCGTCCAGGTAGCTGAGTGGCAAAGTATGGACGTGTATAGTCAATGACCCTGGTTCGATTCCAGGCATATACATTTTTTTCCACTATGTTGGCTCTACGCCTTTTAACCAATTAAAATTTGAAATTTACTAAATTCAAGGGGTGTGAAATTATCCATGAAAAAATTCCACTGTATATCCCTTTCGTATCGTGTTTGCCCCGAGGTTCGTGGCTCACGAACATTATTCCATCGTGTGCTGTGGTTTGCACCCTTTCCAACATATAAGAGTGAGAAGTGCTAGGCTTGGCACCGCCCAGGTAGCTTAGTGGCAAAGCATTTTCGCGTGTAGTCAATGACCCTTACTCTGTTGGATCTATGCCTTTCTAAGCAATTAAAATTTAAAAATTACTAAATTCAAGGGGTGTGAAATTTTCTACGAAACACTTCCAAAAAATTACATATGTGGATGTATTGTACAATCCTTATCTACTAATAAACGCTAAGCAATATAATAAAGGATATAATAAATGGTAAATAATATAACATTAATTTTAAAACGTCAATTTAGTACGCATTTACTAAATGCATAGAAAAAAAAGGAAATTTTTTTTAATTTCTAAGAAAAGACTAAATCATTTTTATCACACTAAAAATTCACAATTAATTTTTAAAAAAAAACGCATTTCAAAACGTAGTATATCGTACAAATATCTCTGTATAATTATTTTAATAATTTTATATTTCTTTTAAAAATAGATTTTTCTCAATTTTCCTAGTAAATAAAATAAATAACAACTATTGATATTTAAGGGATAATATTCCTTCTATGAACAATATTAAATCTAATTATCGTTTTTTAAATTGCAGACTTTTTATGCAATATTTTTGAAAGACGTATTTCCTTTCAAAATATTTATTTGAAACACGCTTTCAGTTTTTTTCCCTTTCCTTTTATTTCGTTTTCTTTTCTTTTTTTTCTACAAAAAAGGCATAAAAATAGTACTCGAACCAATTGCATGTAGAAAGTAAATTACATAAACGGAAAATTATCCAAAACTTTTATTTGGTACATCGAGGGTTGTGTTGGGTGTTTATATTAACGCATTTCCGATTAAGGGAATTTCGAGTTTCCAATTTTTATCTCGAATAAACATATTTACAGACATAAATCGTAATTAATATCAAGTAATTTGTTTCTGAGTATTTTTTAAAAATAAAATTTCTGGTCCGATGTTTATTGACATGCAAGCTGGATAATTTATACAATGTGCTATTCAAATCAATTTGAAACAGTAAAACTTTTTTAATCTTTTCATTTAAATTTACACTTAATACATAATTATTCAATAAAAAAAAAATTCCAAGCAGAATTCTTTATTATTACATTTACGATGTTTCTTCGTATCTTTATTACATTTCTTAGCGCATAATTTTGAATGTTTAATAGCGTTTTAACACTTTATTCGTTCATACATTTTTTTTCTTTCTTTTACATATATATTATAAAGAAAAACATGTCCATGAGAAACTCTGACATCATATTAACGGCAGCAACAATCAAACGAATAATTTTCGACTTTACTACAATTTTTTTAACTTCTAAACATCGCATATTTTTTATTTTTACTACATAAAATAGGGTTGGTTTGGGTTGATTTTTGACGGCCAATTATCTGCTCGAGGGATATAGCAACATCGAATAGGAAAGCATGTGTTCTTTCAAACGTATTTTGATTGAAAACCGTATCACAATTTACTGCTATTTAATGGTTTTTAAAATAATTTTCAAGCATCATTTTCTTTAAATCTATCTTTATATCTTGCATGCTGATTTCGAAAAACTATTCCATTTGCACTTAAAAATATCAATTGTTCATCATTTCTTTTCGTCTAATATTCCATAACGAAATTAAAAACTTCATCAATACATAAATAAAAGAATTCAATACTACAAATTAAACACAAATTTAACAGACATGTAATCGAACTACGCGCTTAAACCTTTAAAATTATCAGTATCAAAAAGCCTCTGTAAGTAATGAAATCTTTAGCAATTTCTTCCTCTATTAACCTGTTGCATGCTTCTTAGCAAGCAAGCACAACCCGTTTTTCTGAATTAATTTTAACTCATTTTAAACATTTTATAATGATATTTTGAAAAAACACAAACTGAGAATAATAAATTTAAAGATTACAACGCTCATACATTCAAAGGGAAATAAATGCATTAAAAAGCCACTTTTACATAGTATTTATAATATTGGATTACGTAAATTAGCCGGAACATAAAGGATGTGTAAATGCATTTAAAGCAAAAAATTGCGGTGTCGGTTCTTTTTCGCAAATTGAAGGGTAAGAAGTCTTCATAGCAGGCAAAGCACGAAAGTTTTTTATGACTTAATTTTAACTAATTTTACACATTTGCACGTTTCACAGTGATATTTTGAAAAGATACAAACCGGGAAAAGGAAATTTAAAGCTTTTAACTCTGATACAATCAAAGGGGATTAAATGCATTAAAAACCCACTTTACATATTTATAATCATTGTATAACGTATGTTTTCCAGAATATACTAAGGGTATTAAAATGCATTTTCAGGAAAAAATGGGGTTTCCACCAATTTTTGCAAATTGAAGAAAAGCGAGTATTTTTAGCAAGAAAGCATGAAACTCTTTCTGTCTCAATTTTAACTTGCACGCGCTTTTTATTAGTCCTTTTAATGGATAAGGTTGGTTGATCTATGACGGCCGATTATCTGCACTAGGGATATAGGCCCGAGGGGGGAGTGCCCTTCGTGGAAGTCTTTCTAAGGGAACCTAACCCGTATTTACGCATGGAAATCCATGGCTCGAAGAAAACCACGAAAACTCCGAACGATTAGGTCGACGGGCGCGATTGTGTTCGAACCCAGCACCTCTCGTCTACCAGCTTCGAGAGCAGAACCTCTCAGCCATTGGTGGGGCTTTAATGGATAAGACTAAAGCTTTTATTAACTTCTGTAATATTTCGAAATGTGATTCTCTCATAAATCATTGACATTTTAAATAAAACAAGGTATTATTACAAGATTTTCTGTTCCCCAAGTTACTGATATTTGAAGTACAATATTTTTTACTTCATGATAATTTAATAGTTTTTCCATTCTATAAAATTTCTCATCTCTAACTATATAAATATACTTAAAAAAATACAATTATTTCTTTATCAAGGAACCAATAATACAGGGTCATCGAACCTATGGCCCGTGTGCCACTTTTGGGAAGCGAAAAAATAATTTTGGCACGATTCGACTTCCTTGTGGGTCTAAATCAGGATACAGTGATATTACACAAAATATACTAACTTAGGTGATCTGATCTTATCTGAATTCCATTAATTGGAAATTGGAGAATTTTAATCTTATTCAATGTGATTCAAAAATTTACCAGACAAACAAAATATTTGAAAACTATCAAAAGGAAGAGAATTTTAGATAGTAGTAAAAATACCAATGGTAAATTATGGCAACTTGGAAATTAATTTCAAAGTTATTTAAAAAAACTGTATTTTTTTTTCATTTTAATATTTTTTTCTACTATTTATGCCTGTAAGTCACTATTATGAATAATATAAAAAAATTAAATAGAAAGCAATTGCCAGACAAATCCAGTTAAGTTTGCATTCTGTTACAATTAACTGAGTATGAGCCTAACATTAATTATTTTTCATTCAAGATGCAAAAAACAATTAACCATATTCTTTTTTTATTAATTTCTAAAATATAATTGTTTCTTTAATTATTGCTGTGGAATACCTACATGTATGTTACTTATTTTAGAAAAAATCCTTATAAGCAATTTTCAAATGGTTTTAATTCACTATTTTTTTTTTTTTCTAGTTGCCAAGTCAAGTTTGCGTAAAATATTTTCTTGTAAAAAAAATTGGCACGCGAATATTAAAAGGTTCGCCAGCCCTGCTATAATATAACCACACACGAAAATATACAATAACAGATTCCAAGCAATCCACGATTTTGAAAAGCATTCATTATTTTGAGAAGCCTGAGAAACAAATATATTTTAAAGATTTAGACCAATGTCAGACAGGCGTCTTTTTTGCTGTTTTTTTTTTTGCTTAAGTATTATCCATTCACAATGTGATGAAAATGATGTGATGTGATGTGAATGGATAATACTTAAGCAAAAAAGCAGCAAAAATCACGCCCGTCTGACATTGGTCTTAAAGAAGCATTTATGAATACAGCGTTTATTTTGTAGCCACTGATTTTCGGAAAGATTTTGGAGGAGTATTTATGGTGTATTAATGAGTTTTCTAATTTGAAAAGCTGTTTTTTGTAGGCTATTATTCTTCAATTACAAATTATTCAGCTGCGTATCTGAATTGTTATTTGCAAGAGTAACAAAATAATATTATTTTAATAATATCATTTATATTAATTTATCTTGTTTGTCTGTAAATCAGGTTTGTGGAACATGAAATGCTTACTTGACAACAGACAGCATCTTTTCTTACATTATGACAGGATAAATATTTATTCCAGGTTTACAAAACTGATTAATGCACTATAAAAACTATTCGGAAACGTTTCGGAAAATTGACGGCAGGGATTGAAAGTTTGATTTCAGAAATTTTTCTTTAACTTTCCAAAATACACCAGATTCTGGGGTTTCTAAAGATAAAAAACTCCTTTCAGAATCGTGTGTAACTCGAAATAGATTATTATATATTTGTAGTTATATTATCTTTCGCTGTATTAAGAAACATTTTTTTAACAGTCCACAAGGAACAAAGTATACTTCTATTTTTATTACAATAGCTTACCACAACATGATTAATTTAATTGTTTTGTCATTCTATAAAATATATTACTCACGTATAACTATATAAATACGTTATGTCATAGGTTTTATGTATTTAGTAATTTAAAAAATATTAGGAGAGCAGACCTCGAATATTGATAAAGTTACTACGTGAATTTTCCTTTATAAAAGCAAAAGCTAATTAGCCCATTTATTAGAAAAAATTCTTCATATAAATTTATGTGTAGAGTTGCCTCGTATTTTTAATTCGGTAATAATATAATTAATAGTTTTAATTATAATCTTTAATTGTTTTGTTGTTCTATAAAATACATTACTCACGTATAACTATGTAAATACGTTATGTAACAAGTTGTATATATTTGGGTAATTTAAAAATTTCTAGGAGCGCAGACCTTGAATATTGATAAAGCAAATACGTGAATTTTCCTTTATAAAAGCAAACGCTAATTACCACATTTGTTAGAAAAATACTTTTCATATAAATTTATATGTAGAGTTGTCACGTAACTTTACAGCGAGAATAATATAATTACAAAATTCAAATATATCGGAAGCTTGGAAACCACATTATATCCCCTTGTCCATCATCTGAAACAATTACGACAATTTAGTGCGTCCGTTTTCATTTTAAACATTTAAATAGCAATCAGTCTCGCATTCCCGGTCCATGTAACATAAGAAAAATTGCCATTTGACATCAATAATGTTTCAATTCTAAGATTATATTCGGCGTAATGTCAATAATCCATAAAATAAAGAAAGTAAGATAATAAAATCTGAAATTGTATACAAATTATATATTTTACTCTCACTGATCTTATTATATATTTTATATATTTTTTAAGCCACAGAATAACTTCTTGCTAAAAGTCACGGAAACAGTCTTTTAATTTAAGATAGAAACACCAAGATCACCGAAAGAAAATGTTGAGGTATTGAGAAAGAGAAATTATTATTGAGTGTTTCTCGAAAACTATGATTTCGAATAACAATTAAGCTCAACCAACTTATAAATAAACCTAAGAATATTGTAAATTTGTAGTTGAATTAGTTATTTTATTGATGATAAAAACACCCGATAATTGAAAGAAGCGATGCGGTATTATGGAAGGTAATGTCAGCTGAATCTTTTGCGTAAATTATTCATTGAAATAATAAGTAAACTCCACCAAATTATCAACAAACCTAAAAAAAGTATTAGTAGCTTTTTCAGTCTTCTCATTTATGGTTAAAAGAACTCGATCATTGAAAGAAAACATTGCTGTATGGGGGGAAAGAATGTATTACTGAGCCTTTTCCAAAAGCTATGCTTTACAAATAACAATTAAACTCTACCAAATTGTCAATCAATTCTAAAAAATATATAAATTTGTAGTTGTAGCATTCTTCTTATTTATAATAAAAACAACCCGATAATTAAAATAAACATTGCTGTATTATAGAAAAAAAGTCCTACTTAACTTTTTTCGAAACTTATTATTTTCGAGTCACAATTAAACTCCACCAACTTGTCAATCAATCTAAAAATATTATTAGCACATAGTTGAATCAGTCTTCTCATTTATGATAAAAACACCCCGATCATTGAAAGAAAGCATTACTGTATGGTGAAAGAGAATGTATAACTGAGCATTTTTCGAAAACTATGTTTTTCAAATAATAATTAAATCAGTACTAAATTGTCAATCAATATGAAAAAAATCAGTAGATTATAGTTCAAGCGGTCTTCTTCTTTATGATAGATTCTTTATGCCTTATCTGTCTAGGTGACTGTTGTTTGAATAAAACTGAACACCGAAAATATAGCACCAATATTTTCAATAGACATACTTTTATTTCTGAGAAATGTGATAACGCCGCAAGAAGTCCCACGGATAGCCCCGATCTGCGCCAAAAAAACACTACCCTAGACACATTGTAATTTGGAATGTAGCTCACGGTACACATGGATAACTGATACAATTACAGTGCACTTATGGTGATATCCATCATATTTCACTCGAAGTTATGTAAGTCTTTGGAATATATCGGAAAAATATTTTCATTACTGTTCAAGTTATGAACGTAAATCTAGTTCGACTTGGAGTAAGATACTCTGTAAATATTTCTTTAAAAATTGGCTGGCATGGTGCTAAAATAGCACCATTACTAGATAAAAAATATTTATTTCAGTGAGCTTTATCACCCCTTAATGTTTGTCCCACTATTTTTGAATCGCCTTGTATAACTGTTTCCTTTTTTTTAACACTTTCCAACATACCGGGTGTCCTAAAAAAGAACTGACTGATTTTAAAATTCAATAACTTGGAAACGGCGACAGACATTTAAAAAATTCTTGCAGGAGAGTTGTGCATGAAGTCAAAAGTTCTTTTTTACAGTGATTTTCGATTTTAGTTCGAATTACAAACAATAGATGGCGTTGCAATCAATAGACGTTAAATTCATGCTCGATTTTTGGTCCTTCGGGACCCACTCAATAAATTTTAATCTCCTTTTTCTGCATGGAAGAAGAGATCGGCCAAAAAATCGAGACTGTATTTAGTGCTTATTGCTTACAGCGCCATCTATTACTTGTAATTCGAACTAAAATCGAAAATCACTGTGAAAAAAACTTTTGACCTTATGCATAGCCCTCCTGCAAGACTTTTTTAAATATATATCACCGTTTGCAAGTTATTGAATTTTAAAATCAGTCAGTCCTTTTTAGGACACCCAGTAGTTGAAAAGTGTTTATGAATTTTGTTTGTCTTTCCGTTTGTTTGTCCGTACTCTAACTCACGTAAATATAGCCCGATTGCCATGAAATGGATATCTGTTATTTGGTATCACTATGGAATGGTTGGTATTGAAAATGAATTTAAAGCATTTACGGTTCTATTACAGGGACACTCAAAATAATTCCGTTACATTACGTCTATAAGGAAAAAGCTTTTTCGTGCATTTTAATGATACTACACTATTTTAAACATATTAAAATTGATATCTATCATTGACAAGTACAACAAGGTTCTTACTATAGAGCATGGTGAGCATATAATTTATCGTTCATTTACAGGGACACTCAAAGAATTTGGCTACAGAACAAAATGACCAATAATTGAACTATTGAAGCCTACGAACAATAATTGCTGGAAGTGCGTTTTCAGTTGTGATATGCGTTTCTAAATTTAATTACTTTTTTAAATGTTACTTGATGCGTATAAATTCTGTAGATCGTGTACAAGGCTGCACAAAAGCTTTCAACAACATCCGTTTATTCGCGTAAATTGGTGAATGGAAATGTTTTAATGTGCTATGGGTTTAAAGGAACTAACTTTTAGCATGCTATTTAATATATATACATATCAATAGATCATATACAGGGCTGCACAAAAAATTATATTTTCCCGACTTTTCATGGTAATAGCATAAACTGGGTTTTCAAACGATTATGCCTTTTCCAAATTGTTTATTTAGATCACACCTTTCACCTTAGTAAACTGTGAAACTTTGTTATGCAAGTTGTTGAATGTGTTGGAAAGTGTTTCATGATCTATGCCGTACGCATTATTTTTCGTTTTTGTTTTTATTTCTTACAGTACCTGGGATAACGTTTAAAAAGAGATTAGTTTATTTATTTATATGGGGTATTCTCACAATCTTTTGACTTTTATGTCCCTGAATAATAATTTTTATTTTAGTACATGTTCTTGTGTTTTTTTTAATCCATATACTAGGAACATTCCATTGTAGGATTTCATAACAATATTAACGAGAAAAATAAGTTTTGGACGATGTCGGGGGTCTAAATACCAGGAAAACTCCTATACCGTCCCGTGTCCCTGGTGCTGATTTTTAAGTTTGGAGCTGTCTATATAAAACTGTTTCACTAAAAATAATTCGATGTAATTTTTTTTTCGAAACAGGAACTATTGTTTTATATAAACATGCAGCAAAAAATTAACCTGGACACATTTTTAGGGTTGTTATTATTTTTTAAACTCTATCCCTGGGATTTAGATTCCTTACCGTCCTTCTTATAAAATTATACAGAAAATCACTTCAGATGCAGCCACGTAATTTTTTTCAAGTTTTTTCTCATGCAGAAATATGCTAGAGAAAGATTGTCTAAAATTCTTTGACAGGAAATTGACTGCAAAATTTAAATCAGAATTTAAATATCATTTTCAAGCATCGTAGCTTTATTGGTAGTCTTACCGTCCCCAAGGTTTATTCCTGCACTTTTCGAGGTAAATTTTTTTTTCATTTAATCCAATGTAAATAATTCTTTCTAAAAATCAATGAACATTGTGGCTACGACTTAGTCTTAACATGATTTGCCTAAAAATAGGTGGTAAATTTTCTTACCATTCCATCCTTACTGTCCCCTTTTTTCCCATTTTGTCCCTTTTTTCCTATAACGTCCGCTTTTTTTACCTTACCGTCCCTTCTTTAACACCTCTTTAAGACAATGTTATACTAAAAATACCACATTGTTATTATTTCCTATTTGAATGTCCCGTGGGTACTATGCAAATTCATAATAAGTAAAATTTAGAAGAAAATAAAACTTTTAGTGGAAAAATGGTAAGGAAAATTAAACTCGCAAGTTTAATATAAACCTCAGTTAAATAAAAAAAATTTCGCTGCTGACTCTTTTTTCTTTATTTTGAATCATTAAGGCATTCGTCTATTAGATTGAAATGTTATTTTAGCAAGTTTTATTTCAACAGATTTTTATTCTCGAAAGTCAAAAGATTGTGAGAATGCCCCATATATTTTTAAATAATCATATTTTTCCAGCAAATTAATATTCATTAAACTACATGTTGCTTATTTTAGAAAATGCATTTTATTTACGTATAATAGCTGTTATTTGTCTTTTATATTAATTTGTTTAAACAGCAGGTTTTTCATTTGTTTATCCACATGAAAAATTAACTCTTTCAAAATATCTAATATCCCTTCATAAAGTAAATGATACACGATGTCTAATATCTAAATATTACCTAAATAGGACGCAGTAAACTATCTATAAACTATGGACCAACGTTACTTAATCACACCCCTTTTTAAAATATTACATTTTGGAAACATTGTTACGGAAATTAAACCATTATGTTATTTTTCGTTTCATTCTTCTTTCCTTACTGACAAGGAAGGTCTCCATACTGGGCATACTCAGAATATGTTGAAAAAAATGCTAGTGAAAGTACTCATGTATGTAATAAAGGATTAGTTAAAATTAGCGGCGGAATTACAGTAGAAAATCTGTAAAAAAATAAAATACTTTCGAATAATTGGCGGGAAAAGACGAAAGCGGCACGCAGTTTAGCGATCAGTACTTTTCCTCGCCAAAAGCAAACGATTTTAATGAATCTGAAAATTGTTTGTTAATTGATTTTGAGAATATGCGGTATTTAATGAATTTAAACGTAAACCATGAAAGAATGTATTATAATTATTATTACATTTTGTATTGTACATGTTGCTTTTGCCGATTTGAATGAAATTTTGCCATTGTTTTATTCTCCAATCCACAATTTTTTAAAATTTAAACCGCTTTATCTGTTATAAAAATAACTTTTAACGGCAGATGAATAATGCTGCCGTAATACATTTTCACACAGACATTGTTTCCATAGCAACAAAGTTGAATCCAAAGTTGATCAGTGGGGCATATTTTTGAGTTTGGAATAATTTTAATCAATTTAGATTTTGTTTTAAATCGTAAAATATGATAGTTAAAATTCATTATAAGTACATATAAATATAAATGACAAAACTATAGTTAAATCAAACTAAAAATGACAAAGCTAAAGTTATTTAAACTAAATTTATTTAAACAAATTCAACATAAAAAGTGTTTTCCTTAAAGAGTATTCGACAAGCGTATTTTTTGAAATCTTATTTCTTCGCCAAACGGTGATAAGTCGCCAAATAAACGAAATTTTCATTATTTTTTTACGGACGTTCTACCGAGGTTCCGCCAAAAAAATTTTTATAAACATATATACCCATGAAAGAAGAACATTCTGTATTTTTTTTTCAGATTTTTCTGAGTATGCCCGTATGGAGACCTTCCTTGTGAGCATTAAGAGTAAAGATTTATTTTTGTATGTGAGGACAATTTCAAGAAATTTCGTAAACAGACAATATCAAAAATGGTTTTATAAAATGTTTCTAATGCCACTCTCATACTGAGAACTAAGAGAAATGAATTATGAATTTATCGTTTCCCATGACTGATTTTAAAATATATTGCAGTTGGGGATTTCTGAGAAATAAAAACAAAATTGGTGGAAATTGACAGAAATACGTTAGAAATGGAACATTAAAAAGTTTAAATGTTAGTGATGAGACATATAAAACAAATGATTTATAAATATTATTAGACTTTGATTCTTACATGAATTAAAGATATAAGAATGTTTAGGGGCAGAAGGATGCGCTGGACATGATGAAAAATATACTATATTTTAATTGAAACTTTTAAAAATAAATTATTTACAAAGTAAGAAAACACATCTTGCCGCCGACAACATTCGAACGTACACAAACTCTCGCGTCGATCAAAAAACACGGAGAAGAGTTGTTCCGACTCCTCGCCACAATCGTCTGCCGATGAAAACGATCGAGTAAATAAAAAGATTGTCTTTCTCATTGCCACACATGCAATAGAGTCAATCCATTTCAAGTGGTCCAGAAAAACATTTATTGCTTGCTTGACCATTTTTTGAAAATCTAAAATTTCTTGGACAACAACTCTAACATGATGGAAATTCAAAATGACTACTATTTTAATTTTATTAATTTTATTTTTTGTGCATTGCGGCCAGCTTCGTTTCATCGTCTGCAGCAATTTTGTCACATGACGGGTTTACGGAATTGTAAATATCTCATCGTTTACATTTCCAATTTAAGTGCCGTTTAAAGCAATTTGTACAGAATAAAATGGGCTGAAAAATTGGTAATAGAATAATTTCCGAAAATAAATCCTTATTGGTGAGATTTCTGCATAAAATTTAAGTTTTTTTTCCAAAATTTTTCAGTTTACAAGAGGAAAATTTTCTACCGAGGAAAATTGGTAACATGACATTTTTCTTATTTTTTTTTTTACAAATAGGCCAAAAGTACTTGTACTCACACGCCAAGTTCCAGATCTGAGACTTGCTTTCTCTTTGCTAAAAAAAAATCCAATTTTTTCAAAAATTTCAAAAATCGCACTTTTGAGGCTTTGATATCTCTGGTGGGGCATGAGATAAAAATTTGAAATTATGGCTTCTGATAACATTTGGTGGTACAATTATACTCAATAAATTTAAAGACGGATATTTGACTGCAAGCTGAGATATAGCGAGGAAAAGATATCAATAAAGGCTATTAAGAGTACCTTAAGATGAATTAGATTTATCTGTTTTATTACAATATTTACACACGAAATATGGTTTGTTGAAAACAGTGTAATAACACATATTTAATTTACTAAGAGACTTATATGTTCAACAAAGATCTGAGAACTATCTTCAAAGAATTTAGGAGATGAGTTCGACCAGTTACTTTTGTCATTTCCATAGGGGTGATCTTTCTCAAAAGTTTACTTGCAGGAACCAAGTCTTGTCATCTATTGTTAACTTGATTGAAGTTCTTGACCTTGCTGGCTCATAGAAATAAACTTTGAAATCACTATGTTCATGTCTCACTTCATTAATAATTCCTAGCTTACTTCTTATCATGCAACAATGTCATTTTTCTGCAGTATAATCTTTGAAAAATCTTTGGATATTTTTACTTTCTGAAACTTACCTTGAGGCTGATGCATGGTAACATCGAATAAATGTATCATTTTCAGGAAATACTTATTGTAGGAACATGTTTCAGGGTCTGGAAAGCAGTATTGAAATTCTGGTTTTTAAATCATGAAGCAGGAATGTGTTTTGACACTTTTGATCATGTCTGAACAAGTATACCAACATTAGCAGATTTTCTCTTTCCCTATTCTGTTTTTGTGTCATGTCTTGTATAAAAATATTTTTTCTTTATGTAAAATTACTGAGGTTTCTTTTAGTTACTAAGTTACTTAAAACGAAAATTATTGAAACCATACAAAATGTAGGATTTGGGCATAATTATTTTAAAAATTAGTTGCTAAGTTTTGCAAAAGGCTTAATTTTCTGTTATTATTATTTAAAGATAATAAAAGAATAAATTTAAATAACACTCTGAGATAAATACTTACGTGTGACTACAACAAAACAATAGTTTGGCAATACTATTTTGAAACGTTGCACTTGCTATTTCTCAGTTTGTAGTCAAATCTCCGTTCTGAATTTTTTGTGCACAACACTACCATAAAATACTATCAGAAACCAAAACTTCAGGTTTTTATCTTGTGCCCCACCAGAGATATCAAAGCCTTCAAAGTATAGTTTTTGAAATTTTTAAAAAGTTTGGCAATTTTTTTAGCAAAGAGATATCAAGCCCCACTAGAATTTGGCGTGTTCGTACAAGCACTTTTGGCCTATTCGTAAAAAAAAAGAAGTCACGTTGACAGTTTTCTCTGATAGAAAAATTTACTCTTGCAAACGGACACATCTTGGAAAAAACTTAAACTTTATATGCTGAAATTTCACCAATAAGGGTTTATTTTCGCAATTTCTTAGCATATTTTATTCTGTACCATTTGCTCTAAACCGCGCTTGAATTGGAGAAATAAACGATGAGATATTTACAATTTCCGTAAACCCTTCATGTGAGAAAATTGCTGCAGACGATGAAACAAAGATGGCGGCCATGTACAAAAATAAAATTAATAAAATTAAAATAATAGTCATTTTGAATTTCCATTATGTTAGGATTGTTGTAAAAAGAATTTCAGATTTTTTAAAAATGGTCAATTAACCAGTGCTGGACCATATGAAATGGATTGACACATAACAATCGACATTAAATGATAAAGGACATAAATTTTAAGGATGTTTTTAGACTTTAAATTTAATTTAAAATAATTTTATAAATTTCGTGTGCATTCTTTATCATTTCCCTATCAGAAGCAAGAGTATTAAGAAATCAAACCATCACATGAGACAAATTTTTTGAAGCGAAATTTCTGTGAGAAATTTTTGAATCAAAATATATGATCTTGTCGAAGTAAGCTTTTTTAAAATCCTCTAGTGTTAGTATAATTTAATATCTGAAACAGGTAAATATTTATATTTCTTATTTTGTTAATTAAATTAGAAACCTTGATTTAAACTTATTGTGACAGTTCTAAGTAAATATAATTTTCTCAAAACGCGTGTTCATGACGTTTGACAATTATTTAACAACAACAACAACAAAAAATTGTCAGGAATTTTTTATTATATGGTTTTAGCTTATTGAGAGCATTATTAACAATGTGTGAAAACTTCATAATTTTTATTTCAGTATTTTTAATTTTGGTTTTGAGAGGATTAAGAAGCGAACTTAGATATACGCTGCACGTTCGAAATAAAGAGCCTAGAGGTATCAGGTACAACAGAAATGTGTACCTTTAAATTAATTTATAACAAATAAATATACAAACAATCCACAAAATAACGACCGTTTCGCTGTAAAATCTTTAAAAAGAAACATTTCTGGGAAAACATTATTTCTGTACACAAATTAAGCTCACTTTACTTGTACCTATAGTCACTTCCTACATTTAGATATTTGTCATATCTGTTCAGGGGTTTTACAATAGCCATGTTGTACTCGGCTGCCTTCAATCTCGTATTAAGCTAGTTGTTCAAGGCAGTCTTCAACCTTTCATCACTTCCCATCGTGCACAAATTTTGTTTCAAGCAAGATGTTCTGACACAATTTCACCAAGCAAAGAAAATAAAATGTGTGGGATTGTTAATGACTTCGGTAATGGCTCTTGACTAAGGGTTATGTGCGCTCGGCAAGTTGGTGAAATAATTGTGTCAGAACAACTTGGATACAACAAAATTTGTTCACGGTATGAAGTGATGATGAGTTGAAGACTGCACTGTAAAAAAAAAAAAAAAAATCCGTTAAAATACGAAAATTGTACTGGCAATCGAGACGCCAGTACTATTTCCGTATTTTAACGAAATTTTTTTCCGTAAATTCCAGAAAATATTCCGTTTTTTCACAAAATTTTCGGAAAAAAACCCGTTAAAATACAGAAATAGTACTGGCATTCGAGAAGCCAGTACAATATCCGTATTTTGACGTTTTTTTTTTTTACAGTGTGTAGGGAACAATAGGCTTAATAGAGGACTGGTGGCAGAGCAGTACAACATCGAGATTGTTATTCACCCGAACATATATGACAAAACTTTAAATATAGGGGCTCATTATATGGAGAAGTACACTGTAAAAAAGATACGACCAGTTTTCCTGTAGGAATCGGAAAAATAGTTACCCTTATCATACCGTAAAAATTTCCGACCTAGCTCGAAATAAAATCCGCAAATTACCGTTTTATTGCTATTTCCTTTTTTTTATGGATTTTATTCCGATCTGGGTCGGAAAATTTTCTGGTACGATAAGGGCAACTATTTTTCCGATTCCTACAGGAAAACGGGTCGGATTTTTTTTTTTACGGTGTAAAGTAAGCTTTACTTATGTAGTATTTTTTTTTCTTTGAAGAGACGCTTGTTTTTAAAGTTTTTACAGCCGGAACGGCCATTAATTTGTGGATCACCCTCATATTTCCAGTTTTGCTGATTTTAGTAAAACTGGGGTTATCATCCGATGTACTACAATTTTCAAGACTTTATGCGTACACTGTAATTAAAAAAAAAAAAATAAAAAAAATAAAAAAAAAAAAAAAATAAAAAAATAAAAAAAAAAAAAATGCTGCCATTTTTCCGGTAGGAATCGGAAAAATACTTGCCCTTATCGTACCGGAATAATTTCCGACCCAGATCGGAATAAAATCCGTAAAAATAAGGAAATAGATACGGAAATAGTCAGTAAAACGGTATTTTACGGATTTTATTCCGATTTTACGGATTTTATTCCGAGCTGGGTTGGAAATTATTCCGTGCGATAAGGGCAACTATTTTTTCGATTCCTACCGGAAAACTGGCATTATTTTTTTTCAGTGTACCAGGTATGGTTTAAAGTATCTGCCTTAGGTTAAATGTTAAATAAACTTCTTTTAAATTCTAGAAAGAGTGAGATCATACGTGCAAATTTTTATTATCTCGCGCTACTGAGAAAGACCTACGTTAAATCAAAGCTACTTTAAAAGCCGCAGTTATCTACTTTAATAAAAACATGATTTTTTTTTTTTTTAATTTGCTCTCACAGTGTTACTAAATTATTGAGCAGTAATACGCAGATTTTTCCGTTGCATCTTCTATACAATATAAAATGAAAATGGGGATGTTATTCCGAATGATTCTATCTCAATTTCTACTCAATTGATTATTACAAGACTTACATTTCTATTTAGGCAATGACTGCACTGTAAAAAAAAAATAATGACAGTTTACCGGTAGGAATCGGAAAAATAGTTGCCCTTATCGTACCGGAATAATTTCCAACCCAGATCGGAATAAAATCCGTAAAATCGGAATAACATCCGTAAAGTATCGTTTTACTGACTATTTCTTTATTTTTACGGATTTTATTCCGAGCTGGGTCGGAAATTATTCCGGTACGATAAGGGCAACTATTTTTCCGATTCCTTCCGGAAAACTGGCAGTATTTTTTTTGCAGTGTGGGAGAAAAGTTTCGTATATAACACACTGCTCTACGTTGCTTAATTATAGAGCTATGAGAAAGTTCTATAATTATGTAAATCCCGATCATGAAAAGGAATTTCATTCTGAACGCTTATAACTCGGTTTATTACAAACGGATTTTTGTAGTACTTACATTGTCAACTAGATAAATTGGGGTTAGAAAGTTTTCGTATATAACACATAGTTTTACATCGCTTAGTTATAGAGCTGTAGTAGAATGTTCTGTGATTATAATTATAAAATGCTAATAGAAATTTCCTTCCGAATGCTTATAACTCACGTTGTGCTATGCAGATTTTTATGGGATTTTCATTGTCAGTTAGATAATTTTTCAGGAATTTTCATTGGATTTGCTTGTAAAAATCGACCAGCGTGGCCGGGTGCATCAGCTAGTTGTTATTAAATTATTAAAATCCCTTCTTGTCCAAAGCATATTTGTGTTTCTGAACACATTTAAATTTAAATAAATTGAAAACTGAGCACATATGTTAAGAAATACTATGGTGTTTCATATATTATTTTGGAATCTTCGCTCCATGTCATTAAATATTATTTTAAGCGCATACTAGATATGGAATTATTGTAGCTTTCTCTTCACATTAAAAAAGTTCCGCCCATAGTAAAATAACCCCAAATCCCTGATAGTTTCTCAATAAAAAAAATATCTTCTCATATTTCACTGCACTTACAATAATCGGTTATGAAAATACATATCTAGTAGTATGAAATTAGATCCATTTGTACATCTAGATATATTTCTCCAGTGGTATGAAAAAAATTGGCATTCAGCCATCTAATCTATAAGCATAATTATTTCGTCTTAAAAAAGACATTTTCTTCTCCCACAAAATCATTTTATTCGATATATCTGATTAGTGAAAGCGTTTCAGAATTTACTATACTTTTATAATTATTATTATTGCTATTATTGATAATATAGCTCTTACTCATCTTCCTATTCTTATACGTTTTTATGTAGCTGCATAGTAAATTAATATGAAAAAGTAGACTATTTGTATAAATATACATTTAAAAAACTACGTCTTCGTCGCATTATACAAATTTGTCGTCTTGATATAAAGAAAAAAAACTAGGGTAAGTGCGAGCAGGACTCGAACCCTCATGGGTTTCGTACCGTTATATCATAGTAAAACGTACTAAGTATTACATTTCTACAAGGATAATTAAAAGAGGTGGACTTTCCATAACCGGAACCCACGTCAAAAGATAATTTTAAAAATTATAAATATATTTATAATTGAGAGGTTCACAACCATAGTAAACCAAGCCAATTTTTAAACAAAAATGAGATATTCCATTTAGAAGGTGCATGAAATATGTTTTATCTAATGCCACAGTGAACCAAGCCTGTTTTCACATACTTTATCATATGTTTACAGAGTCGGTTCACTGTGGGAGTGAATAACACAGGTTTTAGGTACCTTCTAAATGGACTATATCATAAAATAAAACATGTGAACATTAAAAAGGTCCACAATCTTACTTAAAAGGCGACTAATGTAACGGGAAAAGATGTTACAAGTTTAAAATATACATTTTATTTAAAACTTCTTAGTACTTTCAAACCTTCCAGGTTCATCATCAGAGAATATCTTAATAACTAAATGTTGTTTATGTATACAAATACGTCACGAGCTAATAATTTCTAGAGTTGAACTACTTCTGAAATACATAATTAAGGTTAAAAAACTTGACTTCTACTTTCAACTCTAGTAATTATTGGCTTGTGACGCATTTGCATAAATAAACAACATTTAGCTACTAATACTAATAATTAAAAAAACATTTTGAGATTAAATAAGTCAAAAACATTTTTTAGAAAATACCGCTATCTAAATTCCAGGGACCATACAAATGCTTAAAAAAGTCCGCCATTCGCCATTTTAATGTCAGCGGCCAATCCGAGTATTTAGACGGCGGTATTGAACCTTTTACTTCATTTACCTTGTCTGTCCGTTTGGCACAAATCTTGTAATCGCATTTTACCAAAATTTCTGCACTAAATTTGACCTAATTTTTGGTAATTGTAACGTATTTCCGAAGACAACAAAATAGTATTCTTTTAAAAAATACTTGAAATTTGCCACCGCCACTTCTCGGGGAGGGGGGGGGGGAGGGGGACATTTGCCTGATAAAGGTACGCAAATGTCATCAGGTATGTTTAAATATCACGTAAATTCCATTCATTTAATCAGAAATAAGCTGATCTCATGGTTGGTAATAGCGAGATCGTTCAGTTCCGCGAAGGGTTGAATCGTTGAATGGATGTTTGTTCGATCCTCAGGATGACGTTGACAAGGCTCCCACATGGTCCGCCATCAATACCAATATTAAAAAAAAAAATTTCTAAGAAAATGTTGGTATTCAAAAAGCGGAGAATTTAGGATCCCTGCTAAGGAAGCTGGATTTATAACTATATATCCGTTTTATTAAAAAAATTCACTCGTAATTTTATTTATTACTTTTAAAAAAGTACAAATACTTATTTCGATCGGTTGTTATTCAGTATATTTTGCCTTTGCTGTACTTATAATAAAAGCTCAAATTTAAACTTTTTTTTTCTTACTTATAAATCATTTTATCTACGACTTCAGAATTCGGAATTTTTTATTCGAATAGTTTTAAGAATAAAATTTCCATACTTCAAGCTTAACACATTATGGTTTTTGAAAGATGAATGTAATTGGTAGAGGAAAAGATGTAAAAACGTTCACAGGTGTAAATATGGGCACCCCTCCAGATGTGGCCATTGCAGGTGCTGGAGACTGGCGGTCAGGATTGTACATTAGACCGGAGTGAAAAACAAAAAGTTTTTCAAATCGAATCGTAATAGTGCGGAAAAGTTGCTACTCGTCCATACAAGCACAGTGAAAAAATTTTTTTGAAATCGGAGAATATCTTCCGTTCGCGCATCGCCTTCAAAGTTTTCGAATTTGAACAAAAATTGTACAAATATACGAAAAATCGTAAAAAGGTGTAAACTTTTTCCGATCGAACACATTTTTTGTACATACCATGACCTTGAGATGTAGAATGGAGGCAAAAATACCACACACTCCTCCTTGATCTCCTTCCAACCCCCTCAAGGGGGGTGAAAATGGCCAATTTTCGTGAAAAAAACCGAAATTACAGGAGATGTAAATATTGACGAATCGGTCTGATTTTTTTTTGCATAAGGCAACCTTGAGGCTAAAAGTCGAAAACAATCCCCCTCCCCCCTCGAGAGATCGAAATTGTGCAGCTCTTGGCCCGTCCTTCCAAGGACGACTCAGGGCTCACCACGGGAAGGTGGCTACACTGCGAGTCCCACCCACACCCTACCCAACCAACGAACCAAACAAAATGTGGGCGTGGAGAATTATGCAGATGCAGATTATGGTACTTCGAATTCTGATTTAGTGTCAAATTTTATCATGGTAGCACGAGAAGCGAGGGTTGCTCTTATAAAACCATCACGTCGCTCATGCCCAAACACTTTTGAGGAGGCCTGTGTTACCAGCTTGACACTGCGCTCTACAACTTACGTATGACATGGTATGTCTGCCAGATTCAGAGGAAGAGTTGGCTTTACCCCCTTAGCAATCAAGACTGCAATGTCAGCTGAAGAAATGTTTACCAGTAGAGGAGGACAGGTAATCTTGGTTTCAGACCAATTTATAATGTCATAATAATCCTCGGCGTCAAAATTTATGTCCCGAACGTGAAAATTTCTGACGTATTTTCCCTTTGTGGGAGTGTCTTTGGATTTCACTACCTGCTGAAGTTCCAGCTCTCGAACGTGTTACCTATCATCCACTACCATTGAAAGAAGAAAGTTTTCTGGATGGGCAAAGAATGCATTTGTTTGGATGACCTTTGTTACCACTTCTTGGAGTTTTGCAGGTAAGCTTCTACATTTCTTGATGCATTCAAAAATATATTTAGGTCCCTCAACTACTGAAGATCTTGTCTTAATTTCGAACCACAGAGGTACGTATACTGTCATAATGTACGTGACAATGTTGATGAGAATTTCGGATGGAGTTTCCAATGAAATATACAGTCTCAGGAACCTATTTGCTGTCGTTAACCACCGAGAATGAGATACTGGTCCCGGATCTCGATTTGCAAGGTCTGATGAACAAGACCCAGCAGCAATGGAAACGGCAATGTCGCGCAGGTATCTTTGATCTTTACTCAGGATTTCTGGGTCAATGTGTGGGATGTGACATTTAATTCTCTTAAAAGCAACTACGGGCAAAGGCTCGCAACCAGCCAGCTGTTTGCCAAGCGGGCCACAAAAAGATTGAGGCCCTGTGGTTTTACCATCAAATGTTTCTACAAGATGCCTCAAAGGTAGCTCATTAAAATGCAGGAGACAGATAACCCACTGTGTTGGTCTCTTTAAACGCATCTCTATATGTTTGATTGCTCCACTTTTCCAGCCAGTGTTTGTTGCTGTACCATCACACCCGGAGACTAGAATTTTTGAAGTATCTATTCCGTTGTCTTCAAAATAGTCTACAATGGAGTTAGCAATGTCCTTTCCACTTTTTGAGGTTGGTACTAGATGGCAAAGTTACTTAGAACCCGGTTCCTCAACTACTGTATTGTGGCCCTGTGTTTGTCTCTTGGATAAGAACTACGAAGAGCATAATAGCGATCGTGTAGTTGTTTCATCTTTTGAACGACTCTTGTGTGACAAACTGTAGGAAACGAAGCCTTCAAATACAGTGACTCAATCTGTTGAGCTACAGTGTTTGCCACTACTAAAATGCCCAACTTCCTTCCAGGTTTAAAGTCACCAGACTGCAATAACATGGCGTATTGCACTTCATGCCAACATTTGACAACGTCAGCATTGGTGGGGAGAATTGCCGATGACAGTGGTTTTGGTGCACCAAAAAGTAGGCAGGGAGTATGAACGCTTCGAGTGAGTGCCATAATGAAGATAAAGGAAGCTAAATTGTGATCGATGAGACCGTTATGCAATTCAAGCTACGGGATTCTAAACGAAGCGAGACAAGCAGAAACACGCAACGACGCTGAGGCAAAACTGAATGACGCACAGCGATCGTTACCAGGTACGGGTACTGTGCTAGCTCCTCCCCCACTCCGTTTCTCAGAATTCCAGCGGCGCGCACGCGCATCGAGCATTACAGTGCACCGAAGAAGAAAGGGGCAGACGAGATGGACAGGTCGAGTGACCGGGCGGCAAACAAACCAAAACATAATGTTTGCCGCAAAAAGTCGCCCCCTCGACAGGGTTCAAAGGGGACAGAGGACCTCTCGAGGGAGAGGGGGGATTGTTTCGACTTTTAGCCTCAAGGTTGCCTTATGTGAAAAAAAAATCAGGTCGATTCGTCAATATTTACATCTCCTATAATTTCGGTTTATTCCACGAAAATTGGTCATTTTCACCCCCTTGAGGGGGTTGGAAGGGGATAAAGGAGGAGTGTGTGGTATTTTTTCCTCCATTCTACATCTCAAGGTCATGGTATGTACAAAAAAAAATGTACTCGATCGGAAAAAGTTTACATCTTTTTACGATTTTTCGTATATTTGTACAATTTTTGTTCAAATTCTAAAACTCTGAACGCGATGCGCGAACGGAAGATATTCTCCGATTTCAAAATTTTTTTTTCACTGTGCTTGTATTGATGAGTAGCAACTTTTCCGCACTATTACGATTCGATTTTTAAAACTTTTTGTTTTTCACTCCGGTCTATTGTACATGATACCACTTGTTGATATAAGATAATAGAGAGCAGTTGGAACAATTTTTTCAAATAGTGTGAATGCAGCGTGAATTATTGTGCAAATTGGTGTTTGTTCGTGACTGAAAACTTTTGCCAGGTATCTGTAATCGTTTTCTTTTCATGTCCTTATAGTTAGTTTAAAATAATTTCTCAGTGATATCGGGGAAGCGAAGATCCTAAGCTGCTTTTAGAAGCACGCCTTTAGTCATAGTCATGCACGTCTTTAGGTTAGATGTGAAAGTAGCCACCTTTCTTAATTGTGGTTGGTGCAAATATGGGCACCCTTTCTTGGCGTAAATATGAGCCCCTTCTTATTCGAACTATCTTCATATACAAGTGCATCAAACTCTAGCTATGCTAATTGGTGAAGCTGCTGAAACACCACTATGTTCCCCGGGAATTTTAAATATAGTTTCTTCGGCCGAAATATCTCCTCTCCCAAACATGAAGAAGAGAACCACTACTTGTGAACGCAAAGTGGCAAGGTCCAGCGTCATCACTGGATCACCATGCAAGGATCAGGTGACCAAGTTACTTGACAAAAGTACTCTCAAGGTAACATCCTTGAGTTTATCCGGAGTAAGAGACCGGTCAGGGGATGGGGGTGGGAAGACCAAAGGCCTTCAAAAGAAAAAAAAATCGAACCACGAAACGATGCGATTTATCCCCGGACTCATCACTGACCTTCCCCTTGTATACAGCGATGATCACATTAACCCCTTGGGGACGAGCGACACGTATACGTGCCGCATAAGACACTCAGAATCCTTGTTTTTTCTCACCAGTAAAATTTTACTGTAAAATTTGCCTTATTAAATCAGCGCATTTTCTCGATTCAAGAAGACACAAATTTCTGTTTTTAAAAAACGGTGACAAAAGATTAAGAATTTCGTAAAAGGCTCCCGTCCCGAAGGGGCTAACCTGGATATCAACGATGGGACTAAACCAGTCTCGAGCGATGCAATTTGCATCTTTTGTGATGGAAAGTTCTGGGAAGACACTCGCAGATAGGTGTAATTTGGGTTATGTGTTAAATATAGGCACACTTAGATTGTGCCGGACTGAAAAAGCCAGTTATGGTTTCGATTTCTGAAAATAATTTTTTTCTGTAATAAATAAATTCGCTGCCATTTTGTATTGTTTTATCTTGTTTTAAAACATTTTGAACTAGTTTTTGTGACCTTTTTTGACAAGGCCCTTATTTGCAAGCCATTTGTTCTGGTGCTGTTTTCAAAGCTTTTTGTAAATCTTCGTTTTTGAATTGAAGTAATTGATATTAATAATTGTTTAGCATCATTTCGTTTAATAAACATGTTATCTCTCTAGATGAAGGTCAAAAATCTAAATTTTTTAAAAATGAAAGTCACTTTAAGTCAAAAAATGATGGTGCCCATATTTACACCTTTTCCTGTATACGGCTATAAATTTCTCGTTCTTTTAACTATTCAAGTGGTGAAGTAATTTATTAATGTCATATTCAATAAACCGGACTTATGTAGTGTGAAGACGAACCGTATGCTAATCATATTTTGTATGTGTTTTTTTTTCTTTGCCTAGGTTAAATTAATTAAATCGCGTATTTCTACAATGACCGCATAAGCAGAAATAACCGTTTTTGTGTCGTACTATCCGTTAAATTCTCCCGGTAACTATAAATTTTTATCTCAGTCAAGTCCATTTATCTCAAAATGAATTTTGTTATGATATGCATGTTTAAAAGTATATATCTAAAGTTTATTGCAATAAATGTCTATAAAATTTCGTACAGGGTTTCTCTGACATTTTTTAAATAAATTGTTTCAGTTTAGTCTGAAAAATGCTATGCTTTAAGTAAACTTAAAAGGAAGGTTTACGATATACTTAGGAGTTCAATATAACATGACTATTAATACCAGTGATATAGTCGTAAAAAAAAGTCCTTCCGGCCAGTGCCGGGAGGAAGAGGTAGCTTTCAAATTCCTTATTTTAAAAATGCCAACTTATATTATTCAAACACAAGAAGCTCAATTTTGTGAAAACCGAATATAGGAGATTCAATACTATTTTTTATCAATACTAAATCATTATGAATGAGAATTTCGTGAAATTGGTCAGCTTTATCCAAGCTGCTTTTATTTAAAGTAACTTATATTTGGCTGAGATGTTGATGTATACTATCCACATGCCTTCTTACATGGAAATAGGCGAATACGTGTGTTATCGCGTGACAAATAAAGATCGTTTCAAAATGTTAGCCATACTAGAAATTCAAAGTGCTATAATCCAACCATTTTTTAAGATATAAACAAAAGAACAAATTTTCAGAAACAAAATCTGCTCCGGAATCTTTGTATCAACGCCAAACACATAAAAAAATCTTTTTCATTTTCCAATTTTTTAATACCTCATTTTAAATTTTAAATTTAATTTTTTTTAAATGGCAACCCTTTTGAAACAAGATGGCGAAAGAAGCTCGCCAACGAACTCGGTCGAGACATTGGTATGTACTATGTACAGACCAAGTAACATCCAAATCGGTTCATAAATACGCTTGTTATCGCGTGACAAAAATCAGGTCGTTTTAAAATGTCAGCCAGAATAGAAATTCAAAATGTTATAACTCAACCATTTTTTTAGATATGGACAAAACAGAAACTGTTCCGGAATCTTTGTATTAACGTCAAACACATACGAAAAAAATCTTTTTCATTTTCCAATTTTTTGGTATCTCATTTTAAATTTTAATTTTTTTAAATTTTTTTAAATGGCCGCCATTTTGAAACAAGATGGCGGATGAAGCTGGCCAACGAACTCGGTCGAGATATTTGTATGTACTATGTACACACCATGGTACATCCAAATCGATTCATAAATACGCCTGTTATCACGTGACAAATATCAGGACGTTTCAAAATATCAGCCACGCTAGAAATTCAAAATGCTATAACTCAGCCATTTTTTAAGATATAGATGAAACAAAAACTGCTCCCG
Organism: Maratus speciosus; assembly: GCA_963932465.1. Classification (NCBI taxonomy): domain Eukaryota; kingdom Metazoa; phylum Arthropoda; class Arachnida; order Araneae; family Salticidae; genus Maratus; species Maratus speciosus. Next base: position 359,151,643 of record OZ010793.1, read on the forward strand.
AATCTTTGTATCAAGGTCAAATAAATAAGAAAGAAATATTTTGTCACTTTTCAATTTTTTGGTACCACATTTCAAATTTAAATTTTTCTTAAAAATTTAAATGGCTGCCATTTTTAAACAAGATGGCGGATGAAGCTGGCCAACGAACTCGGTCCAGACATTGGTATGTACTATGTACAAACGAAGTTACATCCAAATCGGTTCATAAATACGCCTTTTATCGCGTGACAAATTTCAGGACGTTTCAAAATGTCAGCCACGCTAGAAATTCAAAATGCTATAACTCAGCCATTTTTTAAGATATAGACGAAACAAAAACTGCTCCGGAATCTTTGTATAAAGGTCAAATACATAAGAAAAAAATATTTTTCCATTTTCAATTCTTTGGTACCACATTTCAAATTAAAAAATTTTTAAAATTTTTTAAATGGCCGCCATTTTGAAACAAAATGGCGGATGAAGCTGGCCAACGAACTCGGTCGAGACATTGGTATGTACTATGTACATACCGAATTTCATCCAAATCGGTTCTCAAATTTGAGAGTTACAGTATGACAAAGGTCAGATATATATATATATATATGAATATATATATATATATATATATATCAACTTTTGAACGGAGGGTGGTTTCGGGGTCTGGGGGTCATGATCGATGAAAATATACTAAAATTTTTTGAAATCGCTTTCCTCCGAACGGCTGCAATAGGTAGCTTTTTGTAATGAAAGCTACCTAATAGATGGTATACACTAGTGGCATAGGCTATATGCCATAATGCATATGTTATAACTTTCTTTGAGAAATTCAATGTATATGGAACTTCTTTCATATACATTCATATACATTTCATATACACTCATGTCCAAAATTAAGGCCACAATCATAAAATCTGTGAAAACTGATGAACTTTTTCACTGTGTTGTCACGAAATTTGGCACAGAGGTATATTACAATATGAGAAAGAAAATAGCAACATAACAATATGAAAAATATTTTAATTGTGAATTAAGAAACAGGGTATATCAAAAAGTGTTAAATCATGAATCAGAGATAAAGCATTTATCTCGGGAAAAGTCCATCTAATATGAGTGTGACCACCGTACACTGCTATACAAGCCTCAAAATGAGCTCTCATACTGTTTATAAGGGTGTCAATAAATGTTTGTGGCAACAAATCCCATTCATAAAAATGCGCGGCTTTTAACTCCTGGCCCGTCCTTGGAGGGAGGGTTACGCTGTGCAATGGCTCTTTCTAGACCATCTCAAACATATTTAATAGGATTGAGGTCCGTAGACCTCGAGGGATAATTCATACGGCGAATATCTTCTTCTTCAAGAAAATCATCAACAATATGAGCTCTGTGTGGTTTTGCATTATCGTCCATAAACATGAAGTCTGGGCCTACAGCACCCCGGAATAACCTAACATAGGCTTCAAGGACCTCATCCCTAACGCCCGGCGTCCAGTCGTGTGCGTCCCTTTCACTGCATCCAACAGGAAAGCCGGTTTTTGTGGAGCCGGAGACATCAGTCTTGGATACAATAAGAATGGGGATATGTTCTTTTCAGTTATGAGTCGAGATTCACCACGCAGAGTGATTTTTGTCGAGTGTTCATCTGGGGAGAACATAGAGCTCACTATCATCCCTCTTTCGTAAAAGAAATCGACAGATTTGGTGGCAAAGGAATTTTTGTCTGGGTCGGCATAATGTTGGGCAGGCTTACACCACTGCAGGTCTTCGATGCGAGTACTGTCAACGCACATCGCTACAGGGATGAGGTCCTTGAAGTCTATGTTAGGTTGTTCCGGGATGCTGTAGTCCCGAACTTCATGTTTATGGACGATAATGCGAAGCCACACACAGCTCATATTGTTGATGATTTTCTTGAAGAAGAGGATGTACGCCGTATGAAATGGCTGTCGAGGTCACCGGACCTCAATCCCGTTGAACATGCTTGGGATAGTCTAGGAAGAGCCATTGCACAGCGTAACCCCTTTCGACCCGCCCGAGCATTTCGAAGAATGAGCTTTGTTGCCACAGACATTTATTGACACCCTCATAAACACTATGAGAGCTCGTTTTGAGGCTTGTATAGCAGTGCACGGTGGTCACACTGCATATTACACAGACTTTTCCCGAGATAAATGCTTTATCTCTCATTCATGATTTAACACTTTTTGATATACCCTGTTTCTTAATTAACAAATAAAATGTTTTCCATATTATGATGTTGCTATTTTATTTCTCCCATTGTAATATACCTCTGTGCCAAATTTCGTAGCAACACAGTGAATAGTTCATCAGTTTTCACAGATTTTATGTTTGTGACCTTAATTTTAGACATGAGTGTATATTAAACTCTGTATGTACGCCCTTTACTATAACGCTGTTTAATACTGTGCGACATCGACTCCCTTAAATATGATTTCACTTCATTTTTTTGTTTAAAAAACAGGAGTTTAAAGAATATATTTGAAATAATAAACATTGTCATTCCATTAAATTATGAAATGATAATAAAAGCAAATATTCAATTTTTTTTTTGAAAAAAAATATTTTTACAAAGTTTGAATTGTTAAAAGTACGTGATATACTTCGGTAAAAAGATATAATCTTAATAAAATATTATCGTGTACTAGTAGTTTAATTTTTTAGGAAATAAAGTTTTTCTCTTTTATCTTGCGTTTTTATTTAAATAAATAGTATGTGAAAGAGCTTCAAAGAGTTAAAGTAAAAACAACACAACATACGGGTTTGAATAATCAGCATATTAGTTGCACATACAGCAACTAATTAAAAAGTAATGATTACAACTTCGTATATTTTTATTTATTTTAAACAATTTATTGAAAGAATGTAAAAAGTGCTTTAAATAATAAAATATAATTTATATTTATTTAAAACTATAGGTGGAAGGAATAGGTATTTAAAGTTTCATGTTGGCATCAATGTTTTATTTAACAGTGGCATAAATATACGGTATTGAGCGCCAGTTTCTAAGGCCATGAATAGGTTTCGCAGTTGCTTGTTTGCCATCACTTTTTGAAATAGTATATTCGCCTTCTTTTCACCTTTCTTAATCTGTCTTTACATTAGGTGAAAATAATTGTTTCAGAAAAGTGGTAGCAATCAAGTTATCTAATTTTTCTTTTTTTAATAGCGAGCAGGCAATTCTCTACTTGAGACATTACATTGACGAATAATGGAAACTGATAAAAATTTAACGTGTTTGTTTTAAAATGGTAGTACACTGTAACAGAAATTATGTAATTCTACAGATGTAAAGTTACAGAAATATGTATGCTTATTAAAATTTTATCTGTACAATGCACAAAAAAGATGCTAATCTACAAAAACACACCTGTTCACATAGCTGTTCACATACTATTCAAATAAATAGTATGTAAAGGGGTTCTATAAAGTTAAAGCAAAAACCACTCAGCATACGGGGTTGCAAAATCAGTATATTAGTTGCAAATACAGCAACTAATTAAAAGAGTAATGATTACAAAAATTCTTAGTAACCTTACAGACTTTTTGATTTTCAGTGCAAAAGTGTATCTGTTACATGAATTTTTGTTGTTACCGTTACGTAAATAGTTCTAAGAATCTCAGTTTCCTAGAAAAATTTTAGAAACTTCACAGACATTTTTTACAGCGCAATTTTTTGCAATTTAGTTTGCATATTTTTTTGCAATTTACATTTCTTATTTCTATGATTCCTGCAGTACAAATGTAAAACGAAGATATGTTTCAATAACAATTTAGCAATAGAGTTTATTACAAAATTTTCAAATACGTATCATTGTCATTTAAATTATGTATCAATACATGCCACATTATGTAAATTGATATATCATTAACTTATAAAAAAAATTAATGTTTAAAATATAATCGTTAATTTATTTCGTACAGTTTCTATTCCATTTCAAGAGTTAACTTTAATGATTTTTGGTAATGAAACCTCACTTACTGGATGTTTACCTAATTAATTCTTCATTGTTTTAGTTTATGTAAATAAAATATTTTTGCTCAATAAGTGCAAGCAAAATAAATTATTTCAAAGTCGCAAATGTTACGTTTATATGAGTATTATAATTAAAAGAAACTATCTTATTAAAAGAGGTAGTAGTCTTTTACTTTAGAAACACAATATTTTCATAAATGAAATTGTAATTTAAATCGTTTCACATATTTGTTTGGAATAAACTTTGTTTATTTTGTTTCAAAGTCAATGGAAGTGAGTTTTTGACATTAATATTGAGCTTTTAATTAGGTAAATATTTCATTTCAAATGTGAGAATCAAATGTGAAGCTAAACGTTTACGTATTCTTGTGTAGCAGTATTTTCAGCTGTATGTACGTTAAAAAATAAAGTACTACGCTGTAAAAAAAAAAAAAAAAAAAAAAAAAAAAAAACTGTAAAGTTGCAAACATTTTTTCTAGGAAACTGAGATTCCTAGAACTTTTTATATAACGGGAACAACAAAAATTCATGTAACAGATACACATTTGCACCGTGAATCAAAAAATCTGTAAGGTTACAAAGAAATTTTGCGGAAACTGGGATGCCTAGAACTTTTTGTGTAACTGCAACCTTGGTTACATATAAAATTTTAGTAAGATTCTGTAAGTTTAGTAGATTCTTTTGTAGATCTACAGATTTCTGTAGCTTTACAAAAACTAGTTATGTAGATTTACATCTTTTTTGTACATTGTGCAGATAAAATTCTAGTAAGCATACAGATTTCTGCAAATTTAAATCTGTAGAATTACAGGTTTTTTTTTTTTTTTTTTTTTTTTTTTTTTTCAAGTGTACAACGTTAATTCAATATTAACGAAAATAAAATAAAATGCCCTTCTGAATTTTTTGCTAATGTAATGTACAGAATTCAACCGAGTATTCGGTTTCGATTTTGTCTTGGGCCCAAAATCTTAGTTTTGGTGAACATTCGTTTTTGTTGAAAGTACTGTCGAATATTTAACCGGGACGGAAACTTATGTGTAGTCCTAAAATATCGTTTCTTCCTTCGGGAATTTTATAAACTCGTCGAATTGAACTGTATTGGCTCAAATGACAGCCTGTTTACTTATATCTATGAACTTCACTGCTTCTAACAGGATTTATACGGGTCTTTGAATTTCCAGACCAAGAAATTCTTCGGCATCAGCATTATTTTAACAGAAAATCCCTCCTGAAATAAGGTGAAATTTCGCACGTTTGAACTAGACTTATTTTTTATTAAAAAAATAATAATACTGACATTTTACCTGAAAAATAACGGGATCCGTACGAACCCTGTTATAATGACTCAATACACTGTAAAAAAAAAACTGTAAAGTTATAAAGTTTTTCTAGTAAACTGGGATTCCTAGAACTTTTAATGTAACGGCAACAACAAAAATTCCTGTAACATACGCTGTTACAGGAATTTTTGTTGTTGCCGTTACATAAAAAGTTCTAGGAATCCCAGTTTCCTAGAAAAACTTTAGTAACTTTACAGATTTTATTTTACAGTGTACATGTATATCTACATTTTGAAAATTATTTCAACGTTCTCATTAAAATCTGCAGACTTGACAGTGTTAGAAAATTTGGTACTACTTGGTTATCCCGTCGGCCAATATCGCCAAATTTTACAAATCGCCAAAATATTCGCCAAATTATACAAATTGACATAATTTTTATTTTAATTAAAGGAAGAAGAAATAATTTAGTAAAGCATTTATAAAAATACAATTAAAAAGTCGTATTAAAAATCACTTGATGACGTAACGAACACGTGTATCGTCTTTAATGTCAAGTGATTGTGCCATTGACGATCAACTTATGTTGTCAAATTGTTGCCATTTAATCTTATAGTTTGGCGATAGTTTTTTGGTCGACGGGATAATCAAGTAGTACCGAAAATATTTAGTTTGAATATACCTGAAGTGCTTTGAACACACTCCAAAGAAGGTGTAAAATGAAAGAACAGAATAAACCAGATGAGGATCATTTACAAAAGTCATTATAAAAGGTAAAACAAGGTATGTATACCTAAAATACTTTTTAATTAGATGAAATTCGTATAATTAATTAAATGTTGTATGTTACTGACGAATTACATCTTATTTCCTACGAAGATTAGAAGCTTTGGTCAGAGGCACAGAAAGCCAACTTGAAGATAAAGTTTTCAAACGGTGATGCTAAAAACATAGCTCTCAAAATTGAGAAAAAGGTGATGGCTTTTATTAAATACATCAGATACTTAAAATATCTCCGATCCAAATCTACTTAAAATTGAGAAACACATGTACTCATTCTTGATTCCATGGAGATGTTCAAATAGGAACAGTTATGTACTCATTTTTGATCTTATGCGAATTATATATTATATATGAGTTATATATTATATATTATATATGAAGTGTTTATATACTTATTCTTGACCCCATGTATGTATTCAAGTACAAACTTTGAAAGTAAGTGCTCTCTGTTAATTTTTTTTCTTATTTCATGTAATCAGTTGTACTTTCCGTAAATACGAAATTAATACAAATATTAAATTATGTATTTTAAAATAAGCTAAAAGTACTCGAAAACAATTCTCTTGTCATAAAAATATGAAGTAAAACAAAATGGCGTCTAAGATGGCCAATTAGCAACAGGTACGAAACCAAAATAAGGTAAAAACATGAGCTAAAATACATTCAATAAAACACTTTCAAAACGAAAATAAGTTAAATAGAAAAAAAAATGTCAAATAGGCTTCGCCCCTTGACACTTTACTACAGATTAACCCCTTGAAGGACACCGGTATATTACATATACCACTTAATTTTAAATCCCAAATTCCCCAGAATTTAGGAATTAAAATTTTGCTTTGTATAACGCACGCGACGAAAAGCTTTTACTGACTTTCATATAAATTTGTTCATACATTTCCGTGTCATGCAGTCCTTTTCATATTTTAGAAACATAAGTACTTTGCCCCTGAAACGGTTAAAGTAAAAATGTATTAACATTTATTTCCGACTCAAAACTATCATCTATAATAATATGGAAAGAAGTTTGTGCGTGAGTGTGTCGACGGTGTTCTGAAGAGATCGCTACACGTAGAGCTACAAAATTTGGGGGAAAGGTACATCTATGTATTAAGTTTTGCACCTCGAAGCCCGATTTTCGATTAGATTTTTTTTATTTAATTTTTTATGCGATTTTTAGGGCTATTTAAAGTTTCGAGGCGATTTTTTCCACATTAGTGAAAAGAATAATACGGTTTCTTTCTTTTAACCCAATATAGTAAATTTTGTTCTCTTTTCAAAAAAGTTCATTCGGAATTCGTACAGCGATTTTTGAATTTTTAGGGAATTTTTTATGCGATTATTGAACAGCATTTAATGCATCCCCATACCTATAAGGGGGTTACCGTAGGGGGGACACAGTTCTGTCGCCAAATGCCACTAAGTATGTAGCCAACTTGGTGATATATATCGCCAAATTTGGCGAGTAAAATTAGTTGCCAAATGTGACGCCAACTTGGCGATATCTCAATTTTTTTGCCAAATTCCCATAGACGTCCATTCTAAGCCAACAGGGATTACATGTTTACAGAAAATCAACAAATTGAGATATTTTAATGCAACAAAAACTAATATTATAGCTACCTTCTTACTTTCCATGAGAAGGTGTCACAATCTTTAATAATACTCATCACTTCAACAGGACAGGTCACTCCATACTTTAGTAGAAAGAAATGTTTAATAAAACTCTGTACTACAAGACATGTTGTTATTTACAGGATAGCTGTACAATATTTACATAGTAAAGAAAGGCAGAAGAAATCGGCGTGTGAAAACATTGAATCGCAAAACATTTTATCATTTCCCGCCTCTCATAAAATCTCCGGGGGGGGGGGGCGAGACAGCCTGCATTTCGCACTTTCTCCGGAGCGATACTCCAAAGGCTCTAAACCGCAGGGGATAATGGGAGGAAGCCATTTGGCTGCTGCTATAATAACAAACTATCGTCTAGCGCTGCCATCTAGCGGTATAATCTTTAAATATTTGTTAAAATATTAATTTAAGGGATTATATTAATTATATTTAAGGGAATCCAAGTAAATTAAATTATGAATAAAAGTAACATGATTCAATGCTTAGCATGCTTTCCCAAACATAAATTTTAAGAAAGCCCGCGGGTTAAAGGAATTAGATTTGAAATGTTTATCCAATTATAGTAAATTTGGACTTTCGTGATTTTTGAACTTTTTGTGATTTTTAATTCGATTTTTACGTTTTTTCGCGATCTGCTGCAACTTTTCACATTCCATTTTTGAACTATAATATTAAAGTAATTTCTGCCCTCATTTCAATAAAGTTTATTCGGATTTCGTATAGCAATTTTCGAATTTTTCGGGAATTTTGTATGTGATTTTTAATGTATTTTAGCGATTTCCTACCATTTTTCCGCATTAGTGAAAGTATTTAACTTGCAATCGTCGAACACAATATATATATATATATATATATATATATATATATATATATATATATTTTCTTTTCGAAATTTGTGCAGCGATTTAAAAATTTTTCGCGATATCTTATTGTGATTTTCAGAGCTTTTTCGCAATTCATGCTGTTTTGTGACGTACCCGGGCAACGCCGGGGAAGTTAGCTAGTTAATAATAAATATTTTACTATTTATTAAGGAAAAATAGCAAAATGATTATCTAGATACGCTGAGCAAATATTTGTACGACAAGAGCTTATTTTCAAGCACTTTTTAATTATTTTAAAATACTGTGTGTAACTTAATATTTATTTACATTAATTTAATCTATACAGAAGGTACAGCTGATTACACTGAACAAAGAAAAATGTGTTGAATATTTAACAGAGAGCACTTCCTTTCAATATTTTCGCCGAAATCTTGAAATTCGAATTCTTCCTTTTTTTTTTCTTTTCATGAAGAAATCCATCTCACTTAGCACACAGAGAGGACAAACCATGTATGAATATAGGAAGCAATCATAACAACAATCCAATGTGTCCTTACGCATTATAAAATAGACGCAAGATATAGTCCTTTCCAACGAATATAAATGTCATATTGTTCACTAATTTACAGGGTATATTGAATCGTTTTAATATTAATAAACATATTTTATGCCCCCATGAATGAAATAGACAATTACATGTACAAAAATATAGTTTCGTTTGGGTTTGATAACATGTGATGCATCAAAATTGAAAAAGCATAGATTCTTTTTTGATCCAAACGTACTCAATTCGTACATCGTACATGAGTACATCGATGTACTCATTTTTGAGTAAATCATTCTTTAAATTGGATACATATATATGTATGTGTGTTTGTTATAAATGCGTTTTTTTTATACACATGATTAACTAATAATTATGCATATATGGATTTTATCTATTAATTACTTTAAATTTACAGTTACAGTTTCAATTACCATTTCGGTCGAAGTAGAAAGATAACTGAAATTCGGTTTCGGTTTGTTTACCGTCTTGTTTCAATCGAACACAAATAATATATTTTGTGAGAGTGGTTTTATGGTTTAAATAAACAATTATAGTTTCCTAAGACAGCCTAAATTAATCAGTTTTGAACATATTACCATGTTTCGAAGCTTATTGTAAAGGTAAAAATAAAAAAAATAAAAATAAAAGAAATTATCTTATATAAAATTATAAATTTCGATTAAAACGTTGCATTTTAAGTTATTAATTCAATGCTATATAGAATAACGGTAATGAATGAATGCTATGTGCATCTCTCTCTGGAACACATAAAGAGGTTCTTGGTGATATATGCCGAGTCTCTGGGATAAGAATATGAGATGAAACTAAGTTAGAGAAATCTACGGTATTACTAATTATTTTAACCCTACAAATAGTCGCGTTTCGGTCTTTTTGCAGTAATATTGGTTCGATTTTTCTAACAAATAGTTCTACAAATAGTAACTTTCAGTTCATTATGTTAACCGAAGTGTTATCTTTAAATTAAAATCTATTTAAAGTTCATAAATTAAAATTGACATGCGATATCATGTGCGCAGTGATATATAGTAATTACGAAAGCAACAAACAGTACGTTATTTAATAAGGTTTTCCTTATTAATTTAAATATTTTTTATCAATCTGTTTTATTTATTGTAACAAGTAATACTATTCCTAACAATCCCAAAAATTTCATTCAGTTTGCTTTATTTGTCAGTTTGCGAAAATGTATGTTAATTGAATCAGTTTTGTAGCATTTTTGACCGGATGAAAGGGAACTGTCCCCTTAACTCAAATCAATCACATTGTGTTTGAAGTATCCTAACATAAATAAAATGCATTGTAAACTATTTTCCCTTTAATATATTTTCCCTTATTTTTCCCTCAGTGTAATTAGACTATTTTGTGTGTTCCTGTAGACGAATTATATATGTTACATATTTAATTTCCATACCGAACATTTTGTGGTAATTTTTAATAACATATAAAAATTACATACCAATTCAAACATAAAGCAAGATGCAAATGAATGGAACAAAGTGAATGTACCAATCATTTTGCATCACTCTGTGATTACGAGAGTTAGATTACGGACATACGGATGGACAGGAAAACAAAATTACTAAACGCTTTTTATCAGTGTTGGAAGATATTATAAAAGATAATTTTTAAAAAATATATCTTATTTTAGCAATTCATTGTTGTTGTAACTTGTATACAATTGTTACTATAATGCATATTTGGCGATTTATCACCTGTTACGGACTAACGGAGCAATGCCTTAAAACTTTTGTATTAATTTATTACTATGTTTTAAAACTAATAATATGTTGTGTTGCCATCGGAAATACATCTGTGAACATTATTTTTATAAATCTAGCATGTCAAGGAGTAAGTGAAAAAACGATTGCAAAATTCCATCTTTGCATACACGAACTAAGTTGAGTTAAATAAAAACTAGTCCGATTTGTCTATCCTAACACTGTCTTCTATCTCACACATGTTAATACTTCAGAAAGCTTAATTTGTTTTAAATTGTACATTTTAAAAACAGACAAGATGCTGAAATGTGCATCGCTGCATGAGCATCCAGTCCTACTCTGATTTAATTTTCATCTTAAATTTCTGATTCATTTTATCAATCGGAGTGAATACGAGTTAATTTCGATCATGATTTTCAATAAAATAAATATTTTTCGGGATTATGTGGTATGAGGGTTGCTATTTATATTTCTGGCCTATTAAGGAAAATCAAATATTTATGATCGACATTGGATTTATTGTTTTTCAAAGTATTATCCATGAAGATGAATACGCTTATGGATGCGTTTGAACCAATTTTCGAAGGACTGTTCCCACTCCGATGGAGGTAACTCCAAAGCATGCGTTTGGATTGCATCAATCGCTTCTTCGGGTGTCGAAAATCGTTGTCAACGTAAATTATTTTTGATGTGTAGGAATTTTAAAAGAGTCATTGGGTGCCAAACCAGGGCTCTACAACGGGTGGCCCATCAATTCAATGTTTTGGCCTTTTAGAAAATCTTTTGTGTGAGCCGATGTGTGAGAGCTCACATTGTCATGATGAAGAATTATTCGCCTGTTCTTATGCTTTTTTTCGAATTTCTCCGAAAACTTCTGCCAAACAAATGGAGGTGTAACATTCAGAATTGACTATCCGGCGTTGATTCAACGCCCCTGTCGCCACGTGACCGGTAATGCAGAAGAAACAGGCAACCATTTACTTTGGTGTACTTCTTCCTCGAACAACTTTTGTTGAATTTGGCTCAACTTGGAAAAACCATATAATCGATTGCTTTTTTGTTTCCGGCTCATATGCATAGATCCATGATTCGCCACCTGTGTTGATGATATACACAGTCTTTGATGAACCTTGAAAGTATTTTTTCAAAGTTTTCTTGCACCAATCGACACGAGCCAACTTTTGAGCGTTTGTCAGATTATGCGGGATCCAATGCGAACACTTTTTTTTTACTCCCAAATGCTGATGTAATATCTTATCGATGCTTGTCATACTATTGTTCAAAGTTCTCTCAATCTCACGGTATGTCAGATGACGATCTTGCTTTATCAGTTCACGCACAGCATCACTATTTTCTGTCACAACAACTGATTTTGGACGACCTTCCCGGAATGCATCCTGGATCGAACTCCGACCACAATTGAATTCTTTATACCAGTTTTTTACAGTGCTGTAGAATCGTGCTTTATCTCTGTATAAAGAATTAAGTTCATAGAAGCACTCTTTTCTTGGCAATCCATATCGAAAATTATGAAAAATAATCACACGAAAAAGTTCACGAGTCAATTCCCTTTTTTGCACAAGATGAATTTTTCAATTTACTGTAAATAACACAAATCAAGCTAAAATGGCAAATCGTTCTAAAGTATTTATGATTAAAAATTTGAAACTTTCAATTGAAATCGTCCGCGGTCGCCTTGTGACACTTCCTGTTGCCATGTCCAGAATTATAAATAGCAACCCTTGTACGTCAGCTAATTGGGAATCGCCGGATTACCTTGAAGCGAATCACCTTTCGTTGCACGATCAGCCAATGTATAACACAATTAGGGAAAATCGAGAAAATCGCACAAACATTGCTTTCACAACGTCCATATCTTGGGGAATATCTCATTCCCAACTGGGGCCTGACGGCCATAGTCAAAAACTGAAAAATGAAGTTTGGTCCAATTCTATCCATAACTTCATATATTTTACGATGATACCAAAGTAACACTGTACAAAAAACTTTATCACAGCCCTTTCTTCCAATGGTATACCCCATTTTCAAGTTCGACCTGCTGTCTATAGCCAAAAACATATCTAAGTGGTTTGGTACTATTCTAGGCATGACTTCATACACTTTTCGATTATACAAAGATTACACACACGTGGGCACATGGAAAGACAAATATGTTCTAAAAATCGAGTTTTTCGGCATCTATGATCCTTAAAACGTGTGACTCGAGAATAAAATTGATTGCAATACTGATATTCTTCTGCAGTCTGATATTCTTCTTCTATTAGGACTCCTACTTGCCATAATAGATAGAAAATGATAAAAATGTATAACTAAGAAGGACAACTTGTATTTTTTTTATGCTGAGATAAAAAGACGCCTGAAAGAAAACAAAAACTGGAAACATTTAAAATTTATTCCTAACAGGACACAATGACATTTCAAAATAAAATTAAAAATGACTTCACTAAATTTGTCCTGAAATATTGAATTTAGTTTTAAATGATCTTTATTTTAGAAGTTTTTTTTTTTTTTTTGATAATTTTGAGTGAGTGACAAATATTTTGTTTTAATTTTAACAGAATATATTTTTATACTGTAAATTTACCATTGGTTTAGCTGTTTTTACACCTCGCATATCTTTGTTGCTGTTATTCGGTTTGGAAATCAATAATGTCTAATTAATAATTATTTCTCCTGTAAAATGTAATTTCGGTAGAGTGAATTTCTATATGTTTAGTCTATAACAATTATATTTCTGTTTGGAAAAACACCTTGATAAGTATAGCATAATTTTAATGATATAATTTTTAACAATGCGTTAGTCGCATATGTGCTTCTGTGGTATATGCTGCTATTTACATCTTGTAAGTTTTGAATGCATTAACCGGTCTGAGAGCAACTACCGCGAGTGAAATATTGATACCGGTGGGAGGAAGATAGAGGGAACCACAGGTTCCGAATCTACTTGGTTAAAAATTTACAAGAGGAAAATTTCTACTTGTATCACAGATATAAATATGCAGTTAACGCAGGGTTATAGGGAATAATTTTAACTGGTTGCTGTACAAATTTCATATCTACGTTTTCGAATGATTTTAAATTTCATATTCGTTATTATCAGAATTTTAAAATGTTAAAAGACCAAAATTTTATATTTAGGTCATATTTATTGCTCTAACACATTCCTTCGCGCAGTAATTCTATTTGTAAAATGATGAACTGACACCAGAATTTACAAGCGAATTTATAAGGAAATAAATATTTGCCCATTGTCACTTACGTTATAAAACGAAAGTTTTAATTAAATATTCTTAAAATTAGGTGGTCACTTTTGTAATAACAGCCTTCGTGAGGGCTAAAACTCAGTTATAACGTAATCTCCTTATAAAAAGGGATATTTGTTTGTAAAATAATAATATTATTCGTCTCTATATTTGCGAAATGTTTTTTGAAAGCAATAAAAAAATCTACATATTAACGTGGAATTTTCATATAAATCATATTAATAATTGCTATGTGTAAACTCTTCATTATTCTAATAAAATAAACTTGTGATAAACAAATTTCAATTTTAATTACTGTTTTGTCAAATTAAGCTAGATTAGCGTAGTTAAATTATTTGTGTTTTTAAAAATTCGTTCGAGTTATACTCTTTGTGCTTAGATTTGTGCTTGAAGAAGAATTTTGTTATTTGTTTAGAAACAAATACTACTATGAAAAGGCTTTTTATATTTTCACAACTAATTATTTCCATGCTATTTATAGAAGCGATTTAAAATCTTGTTTTGCAATTAGTTAGGGATTATTTTCGCTTAAGACTAAAAAAAAAACCTTTTGCTGCAGAATATTACAATTTTTTCCCCTCTAAATATAGTTAATAGATTTATTTTTAGTAAGATGATTTAAAAAACATACTTAAAGCAATCATTAAATAAAGATTATATAACAGTTTTTTTTTTTTTTTTTTTTTTTTTTTTACTTAAGTATTAACGTAAACATTATTTCTAAATAGATAAAACATTACCGTGTATGGTGCCGTACAATGCGCACTTTTCAAAAGAATGGATATTGTTCAAAATTTACAGGTGCGCTTTATACGCTGGATAGAAAATGAAAAAATAAAAAGAAAGAAAGCAAGAAAGAAAATAAGTCATGAGGAAATCATAGACTATGACATGCTTTCCAACACATTTAGAATAATGTAACAAAACTTCACTGTTTAATAAGTTGAAACAGGATGTCTAATTGAATCATTTGGAAACTTATAATGCATTTGAAATCGCAATTTCAGCAACTCCCATCTATAGTCGGAAAATTATCCGAATTCCTTGAGCAGACCTGTATATGATATATATACCGGGTGTCTCAAAAATGACTGATGGATTTTAAAATTCAATAACTTCCAAACTGTGACAGATATTAAAAAAATTTTTGCAGGAGGGTTATATATGTCAGGGGTTTTTATACTATGATTCTTGATTTTAGTTCGAATTTCAAACAATAGATGGTGCTGAGAGCAATAGGTGCTCAATCCAGATCTGATTTTTGGTACTTCGGGATCCATTCAATACATTTTAATCTCCCTTTTTCGCATGGAAGAAGAGAGAGGCCGAAAAATCGATTCTGGATTTAGCGGTTATTGCTTGCAGCGCCATCTATCGATACTATTTGCAACTAAAACTGATAATTACAGCATAAAAACTCCTGACATCTTACAAAACACTACTGCGAGAATTTTTTTAACACCTGTCACTGTTTGCAAGTTATTGAATTTTAAAATTCATCAGTCATTTTTGGAACACCCGGTATATACTACTTGCATCTATTAATTCTATGCATGCAAAAAATTAGTTCCGTTTGGAAATACATACCTCAGTTGAAATTGCTTCAGCAATTTCCGCTACTAAAGAGAATGGTACGTGAATTCTTTTGTGCAGCCCAGTATATGAGATATAGAATTTATAATAAACGAGTAACATGCAAAAAAAATAGTTAAATTTAAAAGCACATACCGACATTGAAAACGCACTTTCAGCAATTATTGCATAAACGCAGGTTTGTAACCGTTTTATTTGGTGTGTACCTGTAAATAAACAATAAACGCTATGAATGCAACAATCGTCTTGTAGTGAAATTCAATGCTTATATCAATTTCAATACATTGGAAATAGCGTATAGGAATTAAAAGACTCTGCAAACAAATTTTCCCTATTTACAATAATATAACAAGAAACTTTTGAGTTCCCCTGTGAATGAACTATTAATATTACACACGTCATATCCAATACCGAAAAGGCTATGGTAAAAATCAATAACATACATTAATTGTATGAAAATCCGACTATATTTACGCGACATAGAGCGCAGACAGACAGAAGGCCAGATGTACAGAAAACCGAATTCATAAACACTTTTTAAGTATGTTGGAAAGAATTAACAGTCAAACCGAATCCATAAACACTTTTTTAACTATGTTGGAAAATGTTAATAATTGAAAACAAGATGTCGTACTAACCAGTTGCATTAACCAGAGTATGATTGCAATCGCTTTACTGGGAATCGGACAGAGAGATTTTTTTTTGTGTTATCTTGACTTTACATTTGCTCGTTTTTGACACTCTCCAACAAAGTTTAAAAGTATTTATGACTTCGGTTTGTCTGGCCGTCAGTCCGCCTGTCCGAGTTCTAACTCTTGAAAATATACTTAGATTGCCCTAGATATTTTATGTGTTATTGAATTTTACTATAGCACGATCGCTACTGAAAATGACGTGTGTAGTATTTATAGTTCATTTAGAGGTCTGGCCAAAAGTATTCCGTTAAGTTACGATCAATGGGAAAAAAATCGATTCAAGTTCATTTTAATGATGTTAGACAATTTCAATCACAATAAAATTTATGTGCATTTATGAAGTGCACTAAAGCATGTATTATGTAGAATATGGGATGCAAAGTATCTACTTTTCATTTACTACGCCATGCAAAATAATTCCGTTACATAATGGCCTACGGGAAAAAAACTGTTAACAACGTATTTTAGTTCTATTAGACTATTACAAATATAATGAAATTAATGTACATTACTGAAGCTTCCTACAAGGTACTTGTTGTTTAATATGATGTGCATAGCATTTATCGTTCATTTACAAGGACACTCAAAAGATTCGGATACAGTACTGTATCTGAAGTACTGTCTATTAGCGATAAATGCTGAAGTGCGATTTAATTTATGGTATGCGTGCTTAACTATTTTTTTTTACTATGTAGAGTGTATAAATGCTATAGATTATATACAGGGCTCCACAAAACTATTCGTAAGCTTTGCGGAGTATCATCGTGAATGGCTTAAAGGCGGATTTTAATTGAGTTATGTACTTTGAATATGAACTACATTTAGCATACTAAGAGATTTTTGTATAATATAAATAAAATCGTATACAGGACCACACAAAGAACATAATGTATGATCTCTTAGGATCGATAATTCCTGCAAGTGCGATTTCAATAGTTTTAATATGTTTTACCCTGGATTAAATATTAGCTAAATATGTGGCGCATATGAAAATCTGTTGGTAATAGTTAGGGCTGTACAAAATAATTCCGTATATTGGTAAACATTTCGGAAGATGAATTTTCAACCTATTATGAATTTTCTTATTAAACAAAGTCTTAGCCTAATAAGTAGAATATATACAAATCTGTAGAGCAAATGCAGGGCTGCATAAAATAATTGAATATATTTCCGGCTGAAGACGGTAATTGCTGTAATCTGGATTTCAAATGTGTTATGCCTTTTTAAAATGTTTATACAGATATTTTTCTTTACCTTATTAATCACCACTAGGAAGCTCGGCCCCCTACGAGCTACGCACCCCGTTCAGACACTGCAGTCTCTAAAAGCACGCTAATTTGATCGGCTTTAAAAAGATTTTGGAAGATTGAATTATAATTAAAAAAACAAAGGCGATCTCCATATAAACGGGTTTCTATTAATTTATCTTTGATTGGGGAATTTTACGGAAAAATCAGCTGCTGTTAAAAGATACAATGGCATTTCAAAATCATCTAATATAAAATGAATTAAGAAAACAGAGTCTTTGTCTCCCGGTATTTTTTAACAAAGCGAAAAGAAAGTCCTTTTAAATAAGACATTTTAAATATATCGCTTTTAATCTGACGTAATTTTCACCAAACTTTTCTTTCCCTTTTTAATATTCACGTGAAAATACTTTTATTAGAAATGAAATATTATTTGCGCTGTCCAAAAAAAAAAAAAAAAAAAAAAAAATAGTTGAAAAGTTCATCTCAAAATATCAAGTAAATGTCTCGCGCTATTTTTAAATTTAAACTATTTTGCAATATTATTTTTTGTCCATTTTACGTAATAAGTGTAATGTGACGTAAATGTGATGTAATTTCTCCTATTTAAGACTTCTAACGCATGTTAATGAATTCATTATTTTACAATATCCTTTCTCTGTTGAAATTCACGTGTAATTATAGATGAAGTAATTTTCAATAAGTTCCTGCTTTTTATACGTAATTATTTAATTCTAATTTGAAAGTTTTTTTTCTGTTTACAATAGTCACGTGTAAATAAATTTTTAATTTGAAGCAAACATTATTGTTTCCGTTGTTTATACAGTTGGCAACAGGTTAAATTAGTACAATTTTCTGAAATAAGTAAAAATTATCTCTCGAAATGCTGAAAATTTGAATTTAAAATAGAAATGAAACCTCGAAAAATGTGTCAAATTAAAAAAATAAATTAATTCTGCACACCGGGAATTTATAACGTATAAAATGATCTAAAAATTATTAAATTCCGATGTATAGTTTTTGCTCCTATAAAACTTTTTTAGTGGAACGATTTTGTCCAACTTTAGCCTTAAATATCTCTTAAAATAATTCTTCGATTTGAAAACTGTCTGCATCAGCGTGTTTATCAAACATTTCTGTATAATACTACCAATTTTCATATTTTTGTATGCATTATTTTTCTTAATATTAACGAAGAAAGACCTCCGGTCACAAAAAATTCAAAACCGGCGGCGGTGACAGCGGTAGTTACTTTTTTTTTAGAATAGAGAGAAATTTCGTTAAAGATATTCTGGAAGTGTTGAAATGTTTTTCATATTCTATGCTTGATAAACTATACTTGTAAAATCGGTTTTTCGGATAATTTAAATTCTCAAGTAAATGTTTTCAGCTGCATAACTGAATTTGTACATACAATTGTAACAAAATAATGTTAGTGTCAGTATTAATGCTGTTAATAATGTATATTTGCCTGAAGGGGATTCGGGCACTTGTATCTTCTAAATGTTAAATATCATATAGATGACATTTATCTCAGGAACTGTTCCCAGGAATCAGTTGAAATTTTCATAGCTTATTCCCTATATATTTTTACATACTTTAACACGGGGATTTCTTGAAATTGTTTGTAATTATAATTTTATGATTTTTACTAAAAACTACTAAAAAAATTACAAAAATTAAAATTTAAAAATTCATTAAACGAAAAAGAAAAAATAACTTGTGTTAACTATGTACACACGAGAGAAAAACGTGTGTGAAAATTTTCAAATGTGTATCTTGTACAGTTTATGACATATGAAGGGACATTTAGGCAATTTTGTTACCAAGGGGACGACACCATCATGATCGGAAGCTCCCCAAACCATTACCAATTCGCTTCCGTGCTTCACTGTTGGACGTTGGTATCAAGGATCCGTTCTGATACCTTTTAGACGACGAATATAACGTCGGCCATCAAAATTGAATTTGAATTCATTTTTCAAAGGACCTTCTTCCAATCTTTGGTTGTGCACGTTTCATGCTCCATAGCGTATTACAATCAGATTTTCCTATTCTTTTTCCGAATGAGAGGGTTTTTTGCAGGGACCCGTGCACACAATCCAGCGGCATCCAGACGACGTCTTATGAAGTCTTTACACACTCTGAGTCCATGTTCGGTAGTCATTTACTTACATATTTCAGCAGCGTTCTTGTTTGGGTCAGCGACTCATTTCCTTCGGAGCAGCGCGTCTTGACAGTGAGTCGTTTTTCTTGGGGCTCCTAATCTTGGAAGATCGTGCACACATTTACCATCCTTCTGCTTCTTTACTATGTCGCCAACAGTTGATTTCGAAATTCCCAACTTGCTGGCAATAGCAGAATATGACAACCTCCACCCCCCCCCCCCCCGCCTCTTTAATAATTGAAAGGAAAATGACTAAAGGCGTATTTCTCGCTGATTTTCTGCTGAAACTAATACAAATACTAACATTAAGATTTTCACATACAAAATAGAATTCTAATGCTTTAAAGATTAAGTAAGTGAGTTTCGTATAGATCAACTCGGCGGATGTTCTGGGTTGTTTCGTGCTTTATATATGAAGCATCGCATATTTTAGAACATCTGCGAACAGGACTACGTAAAGCTGCTAATTTTCATATCTGCGCAAAGTTATCGAAATTATAAAGTCATTTGCTTACACCTCGTACAGAAAGGAAATAACGAAAATGAAATTTAAAAGCTGGGGACAGGATTCGAATCTACAATTTCTGCATGGAATTCCGCTGCTGTAGTCACGCAGTTAGCAGAGCCCTTGTCTGTGTGACAATATCATATGTATTTAAGTCAAGTCTTTAAAACTTGAATTTTATCAGATCGTCTCAAAACTTCTAATATTAACTTTTCAAATTCACGTTTGGTAATTTTTAATTTAATAATTTTCGCACATATCATAAGTTGTGCACGATGTAGGATGACTAAAGCTACAAATTACTGTTTTACATGAGTAAGGAATTTTGCTTACAGAAAAACAAAAGAAAAACATTTTGCCTCAAAACTTTTGAAGCTATTGTATATTAGGTATAAAAATACTATAGAATCTTGTAGATCATTTGATTTGATTGATTCATAAAATTAATGCAGATATTGGTTGTACGGTCCTCCTAGATGGAGCTAATGATTATGCTGCTATTAAATTTTGTAAACGTTTACATTTGAAAATGCCTAATAGGTGGTGGGCTGGTTACTAAAGTGAGATGATGTGTTAATATAGAATGTAGAACATTTCCACGCTTCATTTGTGGATTATTTTTTTTTAAATATGGTTTGATCGTTATTGATTTAATGATGAGGTTAAAGTTCTACTTTTAAAATTAGATAATGTATTTTTGTGTAGTCATGTTTTGCAATAATGTGTTTACTGGTCAAGTGTTATCAGTATTACTAGAATTGATAATTGTACCTTTTACAATGGTGACGTTTTTTATACGTATCGTCCTGTTGTTGCTTCTTCAGACACGTTTTTGCGAGGATTGAATGCTAATATAGAAAGTGTTTAGCCGAATTTACAAGTTGAAAAATTGCCTACGATTGCGGAGAGTGTACCGTACTTATCGGATGAAGAATTTGAGACAACCAGAAAAAGAAAAGAACTTAATAAATCAGTTATTGCGCGGAACTGAAAGATCGCGCATTTACCGTACATGTTACTGGTCAATCGAAGAGCATTAGATTATTTTGAAGCAATCAATGACATTTACGTGATCACATAAGACTGGATATTTACTTGTCCTTATAGGACAAATGTTTAAGCACCTGGAGAGGTGCGGAGGCAAATTTCATTTTTTGCGTAATATTGTATTGTCACTGTAAATACGTCACACTACCAAACATTAGGCCAATTGTAGCACAGAGAGTGTGTTAAAATCGGATTGCCAGATTTGAGCCGAATGGAAAGAAAAATCAATTTCGATGAATCAGCCTTCATGAAACTTCGATGAATCATCTTTACCAAACAATGAGAGTCTTTTTACACCATGCGTTCACTTTATAGGAGATGAAAAAAATTTAAGAGCCAATATTAGCATGACAATTGCAAACGGTAACAAAAACAAAGCCTACCTTTCATGCAATACTATTTTATAGAAGAAGGTGTTCTGAAAAGTATTTTTTTACTTGCTACTGGTGGTGCTCCACTGATGTGTCGATGCTACTATTTCATATTTGAAATCGATTTATTTCGAAATCGGGTATATTTCACATTTTTCGGACCTTTTTACCAAGTAGAGGATGTATTTGATTCCCAATGCCACCTCCCGCTATTTCAGTTTGCAGTACGAACGTATCCTGAGATTTTCTCCGTGCCTAACAACGTTCGGTAGAACCCTATTGTAAACAACCAACGTAAACTGTCTACGAATAATTAACATAAGTATACACAACTTAGATACGCTTTCCTTTTTTTAACAAAATTTAAAATTGAGTAAAGCTTAACAATTATAATATCTGTATTATTTTGACCTAATCAATGTATTCTAAAAATGCATGGTAATATAAATCGTATTAGCTATGTTAGAATTTCAAATTACGTACTTAAATTTAAAAGGGCTATTCTTCGATGTTTGCTGGTTGGTTGAATGGTATTTATGGCGCAAGGTTTTCGGCGCCTCTCTCCATTTTCAATTTCGATTTTTTTAGAAACTGTCCTTCATTTACATCTTATAAGTAACTACAAGACAAAATTTACTGTTTCTAGTTCAACAGTGTCACAGAAATTGAAACTTTAGAAAGCTTTTTACCCCTGCATCCTTTTGAATTTTAAATATGTTTACAATCTGCTCTGTAAAAGAATCTTAAAAGTAAGAATTATGTAAAATTTCAAGTTTCTCTCCCTAACAATTCAATATAAATCGTACCTTGGAACGATTTGAAAATATTTTACACTGATTTTCAGACTTTTAATTTTGGATTTTTTAGAAACCGAGCGAGCAATTAATTTATAAATGTGACATCCATATCTAACTTCAAATTTATACTCTTAACAAATCCATAGAAACAAAAATTTAGAACTCTTTTGGAACGTTTACTTCGCATTTCTTCCTTTTAAATTTAGATTTTTCTACAAACCGTTCCTAGAATGTATTTACCTCTTATTCGTAACCAACATGCCAAACTTCATATTTCGAGTTATTTGAGTATCTCAAAAATCGCGATTTTAGAACTCTCTTGTTCCTACACCTTTGTGGTAGTGGTACCGACATAAAGGGATACCTATGTTGAAGCAGAGACCCTGAATTGTTGACACCCTTATTTTGCCACCATTACTTTTGATATAGGTTAGGTTGGATAGGTCCATTTGTTGCTATTGTGATCACCAGAGCGAATTTCCATAAATACGCCCAATTATTTTATTACTAAATACAATTACGATAAAATTGATATAACCAGTTAAATGCCACTGTGTTCTACTCACGTAAAATATATCTCATTTGTAACAAAATGCATTTTACTTGTCAATATTTTACAAATCACATTTTTGTTACACTTTTTACCAAAGGTTACAAGAGTAACAAAAATTTGATTTATTATATAGAGAACTAAAATTATTTGGTTTTCACAAATTAGATATGTTTCATTGTGGGCGCATCACGATGGTATTTAACAGGTCAAATCAATTTTATCGACTTATATAAAATGCAGGTGTATTAAAGAGTAGATAACCATTCCGGGGCGAACCGCGCCATCTATATATTTAAAACACATGTCTCTTTTTTTAGTTTTATATTGAACCCATTTTAGTAATTACTTTTTTTAATTAAAGCTGTTTATTTGTACCTGTTAACGATTTAATCATTTTTAACGCTTTCCAACGAAGTTGAAAAGTGCTTATACATTCGGTTTGTCTGGCCGTCTCTCCGTCTGTCCACGCTCTAACTCCCGTAAATAAACTCGGATTTTCATGCAATTAATAATCCATATTTAGGGTCCCAGAACCATGTTTGGTATTGCATATGAAGTATGTGGGATTAATATTTCATTTACAGGGCTATCCAAAAGAATTCCATTACATTATGGTACATGGTGAAAAATCGTATGCAGAGAATTTTAGTGACATTACACTGTTTTAAATGTATTTAAACTGATATAAATCACAAAATTTCACTACGATCACGTTAGAACATGGCATTCATAGCAATTTTTATTCATTTACAGGGACACACAAAAGAAATCGATTACAGTACTGTCTTTCAGTAATAATTGCTGGAGTGTGCAGTTTCAATTTTGGTATGCACTTTTATATTTAGATAATCTTTTGCAAGTTACTCGTTATATATCAATTCTATACCTCATATACAGGGCTGCACAAAAGTATTCAGTACCATTCTCGTTATTAGAGGAACTTGCTGAAGGGGAATTTTCAATTGAAGTATATGTATTTCTTAAGTGAACAAAATTTTGGCATGTATGTAGTTAATAGATACAAATCTATAAATCATATACAGAGCTGCTGAAACAATTCAGATAATTTACCGATTGTAGATGAGAACAGCTGAAATTAGATTTTGAAATGTGTTATGCGTTTCCATATGGCTGAATTAGACTTAATATTATAATTTTTAATACGGTGCAGTTTTGTTACACTATTCTGAATGTGTTGGAAAGTGTTTCATAATCTATGCTGAACGCATGATGTTTTTCTTTGTTGTTATATTTTAATTTTAATTTTAATTTTAATTTTAAAAGTTTTTATGAAAGTTCTTCAAAATGGCGGCAATCGGATTACTTTCATTGTTTCAGATAAAAGAAAAAAAAATAAATAAACGGTTAAGTGCGAGTATTATCATTAAAAGTTGTTATCTGGGCTTTAAAAGCCGATGGTACATAGAGTACGCCGCCCCTGTGACTATGTATGTCCAAAACACCCGTGACTTTAAGAGTTAATATATCGGTTAATTAACGATGATTTTTTTTTCAACAATCATTATCAACAATGATTTTATATTTCTTCTACTATTGGTACCTTCGGCGCTCCCCAACACCTTTGCTGAATGCCCTTAAATCGAAATTTGTGTGTAACGGAGAAATGCGATTTTCTCAAAAACTGTGTGACCTAGAGTAATCGCTATAGTTTTCCTGCAAGGTTTAAATTAACGTCTACTGCTTCTAATTTTTTCATAATTGTAGTTTTAATAGTTTCGGAAATAGAGCGGGGGGGGGGGCATATTTTTGCACTACATTTTCGACTAAATCTCTGAAAGTATAATACCTAAAATTAAAAGAAATGCATTTTTGAGTTTAGCGTTACGAAACCTTTCACACAATATACAAAGAAATGATTTTTTTAAAGTAACTTAATTAGCCCCCTCTACATTAAAAAAATATATTTGTGAATATTTAATAATCTGAAACTATGTGAGTTAATACTCTTTATTACTTCCCCAATTTGAACTTTCCACGTTCCATAGTTTAAGAGTAAAATGGCTGAGACACACAGACAGACACAGGAGTGATCTTATAAATATTCTATTTTTACTTTTTAACCCCCTTTAGTTAAAAATATTTAGACACGTGGCTTTTTGGATGTATTTTTTCATTTGCAAGTTGTTTTTGGTTAAAAAAAAAGTGCACGTGTACTTTCTTTTTGCAAGGAAATAAAAAATCATATTTATTGCAGCATCACGAGAATTATTTATTGAATTTATTTTATCTTTATCCATCATGATTTCATTAGCTTTTTTTCTTTACAGTTAAATAGAAAAAATGTTTTTATTTGAATATACTGTAGTTAAGCATAAAAGTGCGTATATACAGTACAGTAAAACCTCCCTAAAGCCACCACGTTCCGTTCCAATAAAAAGTGGTCGCTCCGAGAGGTGGTCTCTTAATGGAGGTCATCTTTAAATCTAGATTTTAGTTGTTGAAAAGGGGTAACAATTAATGTTACTAAAATTTATTTTTTCACATTAGGGAAAAATATAAAAAGTAAGTATCGAAACAAAAGTACTCTCTGTAGTTAATTACTGCAGAGTTTAAAAAATGAATACATTCACGTTTGCTTTGATTTTACGGTTTTCTTTTTTATAACTTTATTTTTTTAAGTCTTTTCGAAGATCAGTAAATAAATTCATTTTATTTATTTATTTATTTATTTATATTTGCTTTTGACGGGAACAAATAAGGACGATTTCATTAATTTATCTATTTCTTTGAGAATTTTCTGACAGAATAGGACGGGTGAGTTTATCGACCGTCATTCTTAATCTGTCATCAGAGTTAAATTCATTGCTTAAAAAGGCACAAAGGGGTTTAAACACTTAAAAGTTACCGGAATAAAAGAAAATGTAAACTTAGATTAGAAGTTTGATGAAAAATGCAGTCCCCGAAACTATTTTTCTAATAAAATCTTCTTCAAGCAACCGGGAAAAAACGGAATTTGTTTCATTTTCTTCAAAGAAATTGGTCGCTCATGGAGGGAGCTCAACTGGGATGATCTCTGAATGGAGGTAAAATTAGTATTAAGCCTATGGGGGGTAAATTTCGCTCCATGAAAAAATGGTCGTTCAGGGAGGTGGTCGCACAGGGGGGTTTCAGTGTATGTTTGAAAAGTTTGAGCCGGTGACGTTATGCTCAGCTTGAAATGTAATATATTAATAAAACTGAGGATAAAAATGGATATGATTGCGGTAACATGGCGTAATTTTCACTGATTTTTCATTTCTCATTCTAAAGATTAGAATCGAGCCTTTATTGATCGTTGAACTATTTTAGAAAATGAAAATGGATTTAAAAAAATATCATTTGTATTTTTAGAAATCATTTGTCATTTTAAAATGTACAGTCGTGGAAAAAAAAAGTAAACACCCCTTACTAACTCCTCAACAAATTATCGTAGAAGAAAGTTACTGGTACCAAACAATTGGAAATAAAGTCTACTTTTAAATGGTGTATATAAAATTTGCTTAGGAGTCAATCTACATATTAAAACGAACCATAACTTTGTATTTTCCAATAGCAGTACACAATTCTGACACCATAAATGAACTGCACACCCTTCAATTAGCCTAAAAACAAATTTTTATGCAATTCGTACCATAAGTTTCCGAGAAATTAATTATTTTAAAACGAGCGTATTTTAAGGGCTGTATCCAAATTGAAGTTCAGTATTCGATTGTTAACCGAGAGAGCTCCCTTCTTGATCAAAGCAGCTTAAGAAGTCAATGAAGCCTGCTAGATTACAGGACAGCAGAAGAAAATTCAAAATATCTAGTCACTTCTATTATAGACGGTCCCTTAAACCATCATTTTGCCGTTTTTTAGCATAATTTGAAAACTACTCGGAAGAAAAATGTGAAATTTTGCATTTCCATAAAGCAGGACTTAATACATGTAAATCCATGAAAAAAATTGTAGGTTGCAATTCATAATTTTTTCGAATATTAATTTCATAATTCATTATTCATATCATAAAATTTTAAAAATTGAAAATTCAGCATATTTATGTTTGGGTATATTAGTATTATTGCTACAAAAAAGAATTAGCACATTAGGAGCAGAATTTCAGGAGATATAAATGAAAATATCAAAATGTAATTTAACATTAGAAGCACTAAATTTTGAATGTTTATAATTCAAAAACTTATCATTCAAATGACTTGAAATTTGGTGTCTAGGCATAGTTTGAACCGAAGTTTTGAAATATCTCGTTAAAATTGTGTAGAGCTACTGAAAAAAACCAAAGTTATGGTTCGTTTTAATATGTAGATGCCCCCCTAAGAAAATTTTATATACATCATTTAAAAGTAGACTTTATTTCCAATCGTTCGGTACCAGTAACTTTTGTCTACGATAATTTGTTGAGGAGTTAATAGGGGGTGTTTACTTTTTTTCCCCCGACTTTACTTTTCTACAATACAAACATTTCAATAATAAAGTTTAGATACTGTTTGTTTGTATGAAGCCTTATGAAAGTGAAGCGCAGATCAACATTCCGTTATTTTTGACGGGGATTATATTCTAGTTTAGTAATAAAATAATTGGACGTAATTATGAAAATTTACTCTGATGTTCACAATAAAAGCAATGGATGTTTCCAGGTATTTCCAGAGATTAACCCCTACATACAAACACACAAACAAACGAAAAACCGTTTCTTCTTCACAATATTAGTATAAATTTGCATTTAAAAATATAGACAATTGACGATGTGTTATACACAGAAATGCTGATAAGGGGATGGGATGTTTTAGTAATGAAAAAATTTATTTTTTACCAACAATTGCCTTCAGATTCTATCTGTGTCTATTTATGGATCATGCAAGATACCTCATAGCAAAAACCTTCTTCTATGCCGTTGTTTTACGTCTGACGGCGAATCTCGTTCATGATAGCCGGCATGTACATCTGTAATTGTATCCGAGTTAGGAAAATAGCTGAGTTTTGCCACAAACTACAGTGAGTTAGGTGCCGTTTGTTGATATGAAATGTTAATCACCAATAACATAATATTTTATTATTTATAAAATCCCTTGCATTTTTGTGAATTCCTATATGGTGCTACTACCTATATTTTTCGAATCATTAGTACGGACTCAGGTAAATTAAATGACCAATCAACACCCACAGAGTTAACTGAGGATAAGTAACATAGTTATATTTTGAGAAAAATATGAATCATATGAGTATGTCAATCTTGAAACCAATATAAGAACAATGAAAAATGGATTTCCCGATACAGTACAAAGAAATTCTCAAATTGATAAATATTGAAAAACCATTTATTATACTATAGGTTGTCAATAACAAACATAATTAGATATTACAGTTTTTATATATTTTTTTCATTTGTTTTCAGTTAGCGTTTTTGAATCAAATATTAATAATTACAACGGGATAAACCCAGGCATTCCAGTTTACAGAAATAGGTGAAAACCCTCACATTTATAGTTTTGATATTAACATCTTTTTTCTTTTTTCTTCATAAACTAGAAGCAATGAATGAGGTACTTTTTGAAATTTTTTTCAAGTGGCTTTTGACATAGTATACTTATATAGCCTTAAAACATAATTGATAAAAATAATTGCACTTAATCAAAAACCAATGGTAAAAACGTATCAGCAAATAATCCCATAGATTACCATGAGAAATCATCGCACGGGTCTACTGTTTTTTTTTCTTTTTGCGCGTTATAACTCTAATAGATTCTTAACATATAATATATTTTTTTGAATGCCCACTAACCCCACTAACAATACTAAAAACCATATTTATGTGAAAAATAACAATAATGCGTTCAAATAAACTTTTGAAACGCATTAAAAGAACTATTCTCATACTGGCCTCACGTTAAATGTTAGCAGTCGAAGAAATCTCCAAAAAATTGTTATTTACAATCAACCTTTTTGATTATATTATTTTTAGTGGAACGAAAGCGAAATTCGATTACATGACGTAAATTTGTGTTCTATTTACATTTTTCTGTTTTAGTTACTGATTGATGAATGCTTTAATTTTTCATGGAATATAAGCTGGAATCAAATGGTTAGCTTTTTATACTAATTTACGTGCAAACAGATTTCAGTGATCAATCGTCAGCACGCGATAAAGATAGATTTGAAAAAAATCATCCTTTGAAATTAATTTAAAAACAATACAAAATGTGTAAATTGCGATACAGTTTTCAAAAAAAAAAAAGTGCGATACAATTTCAAACAAATTTATTTGAAAGTACATTTTTCCCTTATTTGACAGATGTAAAAATTTAAAATGTACGGTATTCAGAAGTTTAAAAAATTGCAATAAATAATAAATTCAATCATCTGCTGTTGCCACCGTCAAAGTGACGTTAGCGTTACGAAAAGGCACGTCTGTCTTTTAAACACAATCTACCAATAAGAAATTTGACACCTGCACTGTAAAAAAAAATCTGTAAAGTTACTAAAGTTTTTCTAGGAAATTGGGATTCCAAGAAATCTTTATGTAACGGCAACAAGGAAAATTCCTGTAACAGACGCTGTTACAGGATTTTTTCTTGTTGCCGTTACATAAAATTTTTTTGGAATCCCAGTTTCCTAGAAAAACTTTAGTAACTTTACAGATTTTTTTTTACAGTGTGGGATCGAAATGAAAAACAACATTTATGCACATTCAATAGTTAGTAGAGCCTCATCGAGAAGCAATTACAGCTGCAACGCTCCCGGGCATGATTTCTACAATTACTTGTATGACAGCTAGGGGTATATTTTTTCTATTCGGCTTGGAGAATACAGATAAGTTCCTTCACTGAATAAGGATGGTTGTTGCACCACTTAAATGGCGACCCAACTCGTTCCAGAGGTTTTCGATTGGGTTCAAGTCTGGGCTCTGGGCACTGGGCAGGCCAGTTCAGTCGATTAACCCCATTGTCACCATACCAATGGGGCCATACCATTGTCCACCCCATGGGGGACCTCGCACTATGACAGCTGACGTAATCATCTTGGAAGTAACATGGGTCCAACCCGTAGAACCGCCAAAACGTAGGAAGTACACTGTCATCCAAAAGTGTATCCAGTAGGCGTCGGTGTTGAGCTTACCTTGAATTGTCACCAAGGGTCCCAGAACAAACCAGGAAAAACATCCCCAGACCATAATTTCCCCTCCACCGAATTTAACTGTGGGAACAATGCATTCTGGCAGGAGGCGTTCTCCAGGTAGACGCCAGACCTAGACACTACCGTCCGAGCGGTAGAGGGTGAACTTTGATTCATTACTTCAAAGAACTCGTTTCCACTGCTGTACGGTCTACTGTCGACGTGTTTTGCACCACCTTAACCGAGCAGTGTAATTGACTTCGTTATCAAAAGCATATGGGCGGCAGCACGATCATGAAAACCAAGCAGATGAGCTTCCTTACGGATGGTATTCATCAAAACAACACACCCGGATGCCTACTGAAACTCTTGGCGTATGTGTGACATTCGTTTGGGGCGGTTGTTCCGAATTTCTCTGGACAACACACGTTGGTTTCTATCTCCCAGTTTCGGGGGTCTGCCGACTCTGAGCATATTCCGACAATCACCGCTCACCTTCCACTTCAGAATCACATAATCCACAGTCAATGTTGGGTAATTCAGATCTAGATATGCATCTTAAAGATAGGTCATGTCAGTGATACCCGATGATTACACCTTTCTCGAAATCAGATAACTCCGTACTCCGTGCTTGCATGCGACTGTTGTTTCCGACAACATTAGTGGAACGCAATCAATGGTGGACAGCGTGACTATATCAGAACCGCAGATATTGGCATTCGCACAGTTGTTCAAATACTTATTGGTATATAGATGCTATGGCCATAGATACATATTGGCTATAGATACATATTGATACATATATTGGCTATAGATACATATTGATACATATATTGGCTATAGATACATATTGATACATATATTGGCTATAGATACATATTGATACATATATTGGCTATAGATACATATTGATACATACGTATATTGGCTATAGATACAAAATATGTATGTCAATTAGCAACACAATTGACATTTTGTTAGATATATTTTTTCCTTTCCTGCTCAAATTAAGATATTTTTTAATTTTAAGACTTGTAAAATAAATGTAAAATTATTGTCTTCTAATCTATTATGAGTTCAGTTACAATATAGTATTTTCAGTAATCCTTTATAAATAATAATGCAATGTTCCAATTCCTTATTATTTTATATTGCGTTCCATTATTTCACTACCAGAAACAAATATGGAATAATTTGAAGAAAAATACATTAGTATCCTTATTTCATGCTGAAAGATCAAACTTTTTTTAAACATAAATATAATACTTTAAATTGGCCTTTTAACATTTTTTTTTCCGAACTACACGTTTAAAAAAAGTATTTGTATCGTTAAGTCATTTAATAGCCGAAATTTTTCACATCGTTTTACTAAAGGGTTTCTGCAAAAGAAAAACAAAAAAAAAAAACATGTAAGGTTTCTATAAGCGCAGATTCAAAGAAAAAAATACTAGGAATGTTCCTCTCTTGTGCGTACATTTATTTATAAATTGTTTCTGTTGAACCTCAATTTTACTCCCATAAAAAAATACTGTAAGTTTCGGGTTTTTTCTCGTTTCGATTTATCGCTAATTGGCGAAACAATAACAATAAAAAATATCATTGACTTTAGATTCTACTGAATTTGAAAAATGCATCAGAGAAAGTTTTTTATTCTACAGGGTGATTTATTTGAAAAAAGTTTAATTTAAATTTAATTTCTCAGGAAATATATAAATTGACTTCTTTTACTAAATTTTATCTCGCATTTAATATATATATATATATATATATATATATATATATATATATATATATATATATATATATATGTATATATATATGGTACATCCCCGATTATCCGCCGAACTTGGTGGCAAGGGCACCTCGGATAACCCAAAAAAGACTGAAAATGAAGGTGCAAACAAGAAAAAAAAGAAAATTCAACATAAAAGCTATGTTTTAGGGTACAAAAAACATAATAAAACGTTTAAAATACATACATATGCACAGTACATCAGAAACAATTGCTTTACGTCTAAATCACTAAAATAAAGAACAAGAAACAAGAAACAATGCCATACATACTGTACAAAAAGAGCCGAGTTACACCTTTAAAAAACAAATCAGTCACTTGTTTTTGCTTCTTGCTTTGGAAACACCTTTTCTTTATTCTAAATTGTAAACTATAGTTTTTCTTTTAGTATGGAATAATTTTTATCTCAAAATTGAAGTTGTTCTTGATGTGCTCTCCCGGAATTTATCATAATAGTCTTATACTATTGTTAAATATTTTAATTGGTGTGTTTACGTTTGTTTAATAAAATCAAGAAAAGACATAAAGACTTTATATCTGATATTTCAAACATGGCAACCAAATCTAGAAATATTCTTCTATTACATGAATTTTTTTGTTTATATTTATTAGTAAGGCTTATTGTATTTTCCTTGCTATTGGCTTGAATAATTAAAAAAAAAATCGCTTTGCGGATAAACCGCACCGCGAATCCTCCGCTTGCGGATAATCGAGGTTTTACTGTATATATATATATATATATATATATATATATATACATATATATATATATATATACTATATATAACCGTTATGTAATGCAGTAATACCCCGACTTACGCCAGCAATTCATTCCAAGACTAGCGACGTAATTTGAAAACGACGTAAGTCGAGGTACATTTAGAGGAGCAAAAAGTGATAATTAATAAAAATTCAGCGAAATCTAATTTGAATATATTCTATTGTATATGTGGATTATGTTACATACATTTAATATTAGCAAAAAATGCGTTTGCAATGCAAGAATTTGGAATAAATAAATAAGTTGTTTACTTACAATTTATTGTTCTTGCTACACTTCGCTTGTCTGAAGCAATATTTTCAAGAAACGCCATTCCAGCTTCAATAAGGTCTAGTCCTTTGGTTAATTTTGCAACTTATAATCTCCTCCCTTCCCCCTAGTCTCAAAATGTTCATCTATTTCTTCGACAGTACTATTTTTCTTTAATTCGATAAGTTTGTCGATGGTTAAATCCGGGTCAGATGAAGTTATGAGTTGAACAACGTCTTCAAAATCGATCTCTAAGTTCAGTTCTCTTCAATTTTCAACAATTTCATCAATTAAGTGATATACAGAATCACAATTTTCCGATATTTTTCTTAGTCTCTGCGAAAGAGAACAGTCTTTACCAAGCATCTATCATTGTTTTTTGCTGAATTTCACCCAATGAATCCCCTATGACTGTGACTGCATCTGAGATGTTAAATTTCTACCAAAAGTTTTTTCTAAAGTTTAAAATGCGTCTTAATTGAGTATTTTTTCCCAGTACGGACGACGTAAATGCGGGGTGACGCAAGTCGAGGGATGTAAGTCGGGGTATTACTGTATTACAATTCATCATCAGTTTCAATCTGGGAACTTTTATCTACAGAATTTGATACTATAAAATATTTTCAAGATTATAGGATTTCGCGTTTAAAAAAATGTGTTTTAAAGGGAATGATAGGAGACTTTTTTCTGCAAACAGTAAAAATGGCGAAGAAATTTTAAAAACTGTGATAAAGGAATAGCTACTAAAAAATATCGAAATGTTTTTTGTATCATAATTTTAAGACTAGATATATTTTCATATACATTTTTATTTTGTAGCTGTTATTTATACTTTTTGTATATGTTAATTATATGTTTACCTTTTCTGACTAAATTAGCAGCTATAATTTTTTTTCAAACTTCCGTTATCATTGGAGTTTATTACATCTCTCTGGAAAACTTAGCTATAAAAATTGCAAATAATGTTTCATTTATTTTAACATATTACACTCTTTTTTCCTTTAAAAGCTTATAGATCGATGCAGTATTAAAATTAAGTAAGCGAAAAAATTTTAGGGATCGAACATTAAAAACATTTTTGATTCAAGGTGGAAGACTCTCGAGGAATAATAAGTTATGTAGCAAAAATTAGAATTGGAGAAAATTGAAGTCAACGTGTTTTGTTGTAATTTAGTTAGTTATTTAATTCCTTACTAGTAGCATATCATTGAATGTTTATAGGGAATACTAAACTCTCCTAGAAAAAAAATATTAAGATATAATTATTACATATTACATTTTTTTCACCGTTTAAATTCTTAAATATAAAAATATTAAATATTAAAAGATACTCTCATATCTTCAATACTATGTAGAGTTTTATTATTTTAATTTCAACATATGTTATGCAACAAAAATTAGAATTCGAGAAAATTGGAGTGATCGTCTTTTGTTGTAATTTAGTTAGTTATTTAATTCCTTACTTGTAGCATACATTTGAATTTTAAAAGGTGATTCTAAACTCTCCTAGGAAAAAAATATTATTATTTAATTGTTAAATATTAGAAATTATTTTCACCATTTAAATTGTTAAATATAAAAATATTAAATATTAAAAGATACTGTCTCATATCTTCAATACTAAGTAGAATATTAGTACAGTAATTCCTTAACATTCACGGATTTAACATTCACGAGTTTTGATTATTCGCGAAATAAAAAAGGAAATACATTTCAACATTCACCAATACTGAAATTCGTTATTCTCGAATTTTGATTATTCGCGAAATAAAAAATTAACATTTCAACATTCGCGAATACTTAATTGGGTTATTCGATAATTTTATTTTATAAAGAATATTTTTTTAAAAAATAAACTCGCTTTCTTTTACCAATTCCATAAACTATTTGACACTGGGCTACTGCATTATAATGTATAGCCTAAGTTCTGAGAACTTCAACCATTATATTGAGGCAAAATATTGATCAGTAAATGCGAGAACCCGAAACATCACTTGATGCTAAAAATAAAAAAAATCCAAAGTTTCCATTGCAAGTGAAAAACTTTTATAAAAAATTGTATGAGAAATTTTAAAACTTCAAAAACAACTTGTTGAGAATGCAATAGAATGCGATCCATAATCCATGAGGAACCTTAATTTTAAAAGAGAAACCGAAACTGCAACATTTCCTTATATGAAAATTCATAAGCAAAAATTCTGTTCTTCCAAACAATCGTATATCAATAAATTTTTCAGCCACCAACTTGATACTAAACTTTGTACATTATGTTTATAATTATTCAAATTTATTTACATCATGTACTTTTTACTGCTTAATGAATCTGCTTTTTGCGTTTCAGATGCTTTTTTCCATTAAAACAAAGTCTTAAAACCTGTTTTATGCACTGACTAGAAGATAGCCTTAACAATCGCGATCTTGACATTCACGGAAGTTTCCGCGAACCTAACCCTCACGAATGTTAAGGGATTACTATATTTCAGTTTTAACATATGATATCCCTCACCCACAAGAAAAGTGACACATCTCGCAGAAATTCATTTTGAGTTTTATTTCACAAATAGGTCTGTCATATGTGTGTCTTTCTAAACAAAAAGTTTCATAAGGGTAGTTATACAGAAAATCATTTTATTAAGCTATTTGTCCTTTCTTGACCACAAAAGAGGGGTGGATTGTGTGTGGGAGGTAAATTTGTCCAACCCTCCAAACCTCACCCTATGCCTTCATTCTTAGGGGTTTTATACTTTTATGAACATTTTTATTCCTTCATGCAGAGTAAGTGCTATAATTTCATGTCACAGAAAAATCATGCAAAATTTCCCCCTTTTTGCCTCTACTGTGAAATTTATTTTTGTCGAGATGTGTCACTTTTGTTGCGGGTGAGCGATATAATATCTCATAACGCTTTCATCGATAAAACAAAACAATTTTTGAGATAATGTATCATAACATGTTCTTCCACTAAGTTCTTCAATTGAGATTTTTTTTTTTCTGAAATAGGCACTGAATTTTCTGTAAAAGTTTTTAACAAACGAAGTTGATTATTAAAAGACTAAATAAAATGAATAAAATAAGACATACTTGAATGCAGTTTTACTAAAAAATAAATAAAAATACATTCAGTAAACGTTTCGCCAAGCAAACGCAAGGCTTCATGAAAACAATTTAACCATTGTGAAAACAAACAACAGTACAAATCAAGTACAGTTAAAGTATTTTTTAAAAACAAACTGTATTCATCAGGGATGGAGCACGCTTCATTCAATGTTGGCAAATGTAATTGAGTAAACCAGCTTTCTTGAAACAATCTAGCATGATAACTGTTACTACCTGATTTCAAAATACAAGCGTTCGAAAATAGGGGAATGCGATCCGTTTCAAGAGAATGCTCGACTATTTTTGAATTTAAATTTTGTAAGCAATTTTTAAAAAACAAACAGTATTCATCAGGGATGGAACAGGCTTTATCCAATGTTGGCGATCGTAAGTGACTAAACCAGCTTTCTTGAAACAATCTAGCATGATAACTGTTACAACCTGATTTCAAAATACAAGCGTTCAAAAATAGCGGGATGTGATCCATTTCAAGAGAATGCTGGACTATTCTTGAATTTAGATTTCGTAAGTTATTTTTTAAAAACAAACAGTATTCATCAGCGATGGAACAGGCTTCATTCAATGTTGGCGAACGTAATTGCGTAAACTAGCTTTCTTGAAACAAACTAGCATGATAACTGTTACAACCTGATTTCTAAATACAAGCGTTCGAAAATAGGGGAATGTGATCCGTTTCAAGAGAATGCTGGACTATTTTTGAATTTACATTTCGTCTTTTGAAAGCACTAATATGTTCCTTCAGGCGAATTTCCATTGATGTAACTCTTTCACTAAGGTAAACGCTATCGCACTCTTTATAGGGAACGGCATAAACAACAATCTTATTTTTTTTTAAGTTTCAGATTCAGACGTTAAATCTATGTATATAGCAAAAAACTAAAGTTGATTATTCATTTCAATAACCACAAAACCGTCGTGTCGTTTAATAACAGTATCATATATTTCACGGAAAAGAATACAGATCAAGCAAAAGTTTTTCTAAAGAAGTCATTATTATGATCCGAGCTGGGGTTTCCATATTACAAAATTTAGGTGAACACATTTTTTTTTAAATTAAAAACTCTAATACATTATTTTCCATGTAATGTATTTTTTTTAGATTGCCCACTAACAACAGAAAAAAGCATTTTCATATCAAAACTATCAATTATGTATTCAAATAATTTTATAATATTTATTAAAAACGTTACTTTTGTATTTGTCTCCTGCCAGGTGTTCATTGCAGAAGACACAGATAGAAATTTCGGTATCTACAGCAGCTATTTTAATACTGATAATTTCAGTGGTATAACCGCGTATTTCGATTAAACATCTGGTAAATGTGGTTTTTATTTAAAGTATATTTTATTTATTTATTGATGAAGCTTTAATTTTTTTATTAGCCGTTACTTTTTTCGGAATATTAGCCCAAACAAATACTGAACTGTTTACAGTGTTTTTAAGTGCAAACGGATTAATCTTTGGTAATCGTCTGCACTTGATAGAGTGAGATTTAAAAAATATATATATGATTAAAAATTATTTTAAAACCATAATAAAATTAGTAAATAGTGATACGTTTTCAAACTAATTGCATTCCAAATTGCATCTTCCCACTGTATGACGTTGTAAAAATTAAAATTGTTGTAGTTAAAGTGACATTTATTTCTCAGTGTCAAATTGACGCCATAGGAACAAGTCTGCCTTTAAGGGGGTCTTGTACCTTTTAAACGCGACGGAATTTAACGAAAAACTTCAAAGTTTAAATTAGTCTATCTTCAAATCCTTTTTATGTATAAACATGAAATTTTGGATATTGATTAAACAGATTGTGTTTTGTAATATACTACCAACAGAAATTTATTAACCCTTTACAGAATTTGTGTATTGTTGAAATCAAAGTAGCTCTTTTTTTTACCCCATAAGTCATTGCTCGCATGATATCTTGAGACAGTATGTTTGGATTGTCATAAAATTTGGTAAATATACTAAACAAATATGTGTGTTTAAAATGATCTACTTTTAAGTATTCACAATGGTAATATTTTTAGTTATGACTATTTTTATTCATTAAAAATACAAAATTTTTATTTTGTTTACGAAAATATTTTTTTTATATAGTTAATGAAATAATTTTAGCCTAAGAGAAGATTATTTTAAAC
Organism: Maratus speciosus; assembly: GCA_963932465.1. NCBI lineage: Eukaryota > Metazoa > Arthropoda > Arachnida > Araneae > Salticidae > Maratus > Maratus speciosus. The sequence continues at coordinate 359,189,864 of OZ010793.1, forward strand.
ACACATATATGTTTAGTATATTTAACAAATTTCATGCCAATCCATACATACTTTCTCAAGATATCATGCACGCAATGACTTATGGGGTAAAAAAAGAGCTATTTTGATTTCAATTATATGCAAATTCTGTAGGGGTCTAATAAATTTCTAATGGTATCATATTACAAAGCACAATCTGTTTAATCAATATTCAAAATTTCATGTTTATACATAAAAAGGCTTTGAAGATAGACTAATTCAAACTTTGAAGTTTTTCTTTAATTTTCGACGCGTTTAAAAGGTACAAGACCCCTTAATACTATAGATTGTTATATTGTGGAGAAGAAACTATCACTGATTCAATTCTATAGAATACTCATATCAAATAAATGTTAAGCGCTCTTAACTTTTGCACTATCATAATAAATTTGTTAAATTTCAGCTACACTGTTAAAAATTTCCGCTTAACGTTACACCAATAATTTGAGTAAAATAATGAGGATTACCAAAATATGGTACTTCTTAATTTTCAAAAATTCCATTTCATGGTGTAACCTTAGAAGTTACGCTGGATTGAAGTACATTTTCGTAATAAGTTGAAGCAAGTTTTCGAACTGATTATCAGCCAATCAGAACAATTAGTCTTTGTCTATGACGCCATTATAAGATAAGTGAAACGATTGCATTTCGTCCGCCATTTAAATTTTAAACGAAAGGGATATTAAAAGGAATATTTATTATGGAATGCGAAGGTAAGTCTTATTTAATTTTAATGTTTCATTCCTGTACTTAGATATTGTATAAGTGTTAAATAATTTTCATGTTTTATAGAAAAAGATTGATTTAGTTTCCCGAATTTCACAAGCGAATGTGTGTTATATTCGTTCTTTATGTAACAGTTTGAAATATAATTGTTTTAACAATTAAATAACAAACAGTTTTTAGTAAAAATTAATCACGACTTCATTCGTTTTTTCTTTTTAAATAAAGAAAATTTGTGTAAACGTTTCATTCTTCCTAATCAATAGTGAGATGTGAAGCATTTTAATTTCACGCAGCTCGAAAGCAAAAACAAAACGTGAAGTACTATCTTAGTTTTAAAATGCTGACACCGAAACGAGATATGTTGATTCATGATGGCTACATTCATAGTAGTAGAAGTAAACATGAATTTGCGATAATTTCAAACTCTGTTTATTTATACAGGAATTTTTGTGCTCTTTACCGTTTCCCAATTATAAAGAATAACAGTCAATGAATTAGTATTTATAATTATTAATATTTTGGAGTGAAACATGATATTCAGTGATTAAAATAATACAAAAAAGGTTTCAGATTGAAAAATAGATTTACACTGGGAATTTCCTTATATATATTACAGGTTTTAGTTTAAGAAGTGAAAAGGAAACATGATATTTAAGCATTTAAATAAAATGTTGTTTATATCGATATAAAGTTTATGTATAAAACTGCTTCAGTATATTTTAAGTTTATATTTACATTTTATTTATATAATGTAGGATTGAATATTTATTAAAGAGATTAATAACTACTTTTTACATTCAAAATGTTTTTCAAACAATGAAGAACAAACAGTACATATGCAATCATTGTTTTTCTTTTTAAATTTCCTTCTCTTTTTTTTCTTTTTCCTGGATCAATCTTTTCTATAAAATATATAAAATGTATTTAGCTTGTATTTATAAAATACAATGCGTATGGGAATAAAATATTAAAATTAAATATAGCTTATCATGTCGTTCCATAAGTATTAATAAGAATTATTAAGGAATATGTTTAAAGGAAAATTATATACATATTCCGTAGAATTTAAAAGTTTAGACTCCATGCTAATATTCACATTTAATAAAACAATTACCAATCTCCATACATAAAAAAATACACTTTCTTAATACGTAAATCATGCTTAGAACTTATTTAAGAAAAACGGTGTGAGTAGATAAGCAATGCTTTTTGCCCCCACATCCGTTTGACATAATTTTTTTTTTCTTAGATGTTTCTTTGTTTCAATTCAATTTAGGATTTTTATTTACTCTTTCTCTGATTGATGTTTGTTTAAATATTGCTTGCATCCGTCATACAAAATCAATTTTATAGGTTTATTTTGAAAATTATAATGCATTTCAATTACCTCAATTTGATAAGTTTATATATGTATACTTACATAATCGCATCCTTTCTTATGTATTTTAATATGTAAATTATAGTGTAAGATATTTTATATAACAATGGTGGTATCGTGATAATTAAACTATTTTAAAATTTGCTAAATAAACCCAGGTATATGGTCTTGAAAATTGTTAAAAAATAATAATTGGAGAGAGCGTAAATATTTCATCTTAAATTATATTAAAAATATATTTTATATAAAGTAAAATATTTTATCTATGAAAGAGAGGGGTGGGGGACAAAAATAATTGCTGCACCAATATTTCACCAATTTATGGTTCAACATTTCGCCAATTTGCGGTTAAACGTTTCACCAATTTATGGTTCAAGGTTTTCACCAGCGTATGGTTCAAGGTTTCACCAACTTGTGGTTCATCCTTAGAATCAAATGTTGGAACAATCTTTCACCAACTTATGGTGGCAGTTACTTCAGCACCAAAAACTAGTACAACGCTGTACTAAATTTTTAACAGTGTACATCAGAATTCAAAATATTTCTTATTAAATCATTATTGCTTTCATTTGTTGTATGAAAGGTTGTTATACATGTTATATATATTGACGGCTGTTATTCATAAGACCGTGCGTATGCTGCAAGATGTATATAAGTACATAAAATACGTGTATTTATGTAATAAGAGTCTAAAAATTCAAGGTTTATTTATGTAGCCACATAAGAAAGGAAAATATGCAAATGTAAGCACTGAGGTAATATGTTAAGTTTAGAGTGTTCACAATGAAAGTAATTAAAAACTATTAAGTATTTATCAGCTTCAACCAGCATAGCGCAGAAATAAATCTGTCTATAAAGCATTTTGTTTTAATTCTTATTGAAGTTAACATTCTATTAACTCACAAAGATGAAAAAAGAAAACCTATTTGTTTTCATGTAGTTGAGCACAAAGTTTGCTGCAGTTTCTTAAGTTATTTCTTAAGCAAAAGGTATTAACGGGGGTTACTGTCATACTGGATCATTTGGTTCATCAAATAAAGATTCTAAATTCATTTAAGCCGATTGCATTGGGATTTATTGTAGTCAATAACAACCTGCGGAAAACTATTTTATTACTTTTAAATAACATTGAGCTATATTATTTATATATCTCACCGTAGTCAATGGGTTAAATAATATTATATCTCCTTCTGGTTAAGTACATCACGTATTCTAAATGGCTTTTTCATAAAAGAAAATGCAGTGTCATGACGGTTATTAGATGTGCTCACATGCACTATCTTATTTACATTCTATAACTGCTTTTGTTGCCTTATAGTATTTGTAACTCAACTGAAAAAATAAACTGAGGAAATAAATGAATTTTTTCATCTATAAAAACCCTTGAAGTCGGCTTATTGCCAAGTTTCAGCCTAACCACAAAAATGTATAGCAAAGGAGCAAATGGTGCTGCCACATAAATTATTATTATTATTATTATTATTTTAATCGATGAATTTTCATTTATCATTTTTTCACAAAGTTAATGTCAATTTATGAAATATCGGCATTAACAGGTAAAAGAGTCTATAACGGTTTAGCTGCATTTCCTTGTTAAAAGTAAATTAATCGTGATACAAAATTCTACTTTTTATTATTAATGAAAAACAAGATATTGCTAAGTCCACATAATACAATTTCCAAAATCAACCATTATTATCACGTTTTTTTAATCCTTTATGCTCAGACGGAACATTTGAATCCCATTAAAGCAAATGCAATATAAAATTTAATTCGTCTAAATATTACATTTCATACAAAATAATTTGCTGGATCACATTTAGTAAGCACAGCAAAGCAGTCGAAGCTAAACCTTTTTTAATGCGGTATTTTCTCAACCATTTACATGGATTTATATTTTCTCCTATTGAAAAATGTTTTAAGAAAAATTTGCAACTACAAAACACTTCTCAGTTACAGATAGGATCACAATACATTTAGTTACCTTTTGACCCAAAAATGACTGATGGATTTTAAAATTAAATAACTTTCAAACGGTGACAGATATTAAAAAAATTCTTGCAGGGGTGCTATGTAAGGTGTCAGGAGTTTTTATGCTGCGATTCTCAGTTTTACTTATAAACAGCACTGATAGATAGCGCAGCAAACAATAACCGCTAAATCCAGGCTCGAATTTTCGGCCTCTCTCTTCTTCTACGCGAAAAAAGGAGATTAAAATATACTGAATGGATTCCGAAGTACCAAAAATCGGGTCGGGACTGAGCACCTATTGCTCTCAGTGCCATCTATTGTTTGAAATTCGAACTAAAATCAAGAATCACAGTAAAAAAACTCCTGACATCATACATAACCCTTCTGCAAGAATTTTTTATTATATATATGTAATGACACGAAGTGTATAACGCTTCCGTGGCTGAACTCATCCGGATTCCACTTCGCTTTATCGTATTCCATTCGGCCATTTTTATTGAAATTATTTTTTCGAATTAAACTTCATAAAAGTTACATTTTTAGAAAGATTATTCAAAATAAATTAACATTTGAGAGATGACTTACATTTAATTATGTACATATTCTGAGATAACTTCAGTTCAAATTAGTTTGGACCTCTCCCTCCATAAGTAAACATTCATTTGTATTGCACTCATTGTGAACTTTGAGCTTTGTTGGTGCCATCTATTGGTAGTTAAAATAAAAATGAAGTTTCCTTTGAAATTCTTTGAACTCTGAAGACATTGGGGGAAAAAGGAATAGTATTTCTTATAAATTATAATTAGACTATCAGGAATACTTAATGCCGTGTAGAATATATATATATATATATAACAATGGAAATAAAATTTTGCATTTTTGTATTTTGTAGGGAAAATAAATTTGTAATTTAATAAAAGAATTTGAGGAAAAAAATCTGTTAATGCAATTAATAGTTACAATTTACTTAAGTGATAAAGGATCATTTTTAATGATCAAAATTTATTATAGGTTTATTTATGCATGTTTTTAAAAAAATGAGGCTTTATCTGAGTTAAACTTTTAAAAATTTAAGTTATATAATTATTATTTTGGCTTCAGGTATCGGAAATTAATCCGTGAAGGACTCTTATTTAATTTTTTTTTATTATTAATATTCTGATTTATAAGAAATTGAAGGTTATTGATTTTTTTAAGCAATAAACGAAGACGAAAGTTAATTGACAATATATATTAAAACAGCATTATTAATTCTAATTTGCATGTTTTTTGTAAAGTAGTTCTTTAAATTTTGTGAGTGAGTTCTTTCTTGCAAATTAAGTTTCAATTATAAATGGGCTATTTTTATAACTATTTTATTCCCACCTGATCCTATTAGTCAGATAAGATCAAATTTATTACTTCATAATTATTTTTATAATGCAGTGCTATATCATTCTTTGGAAAATGCAAACACGTCATTCTGACGGGTTACCTTCTAGTTTTTTTAATATCTTTCACCGTTTGCAAGTTATTGAATTTTAAAATACATCAGTCATTTTTGGGACACCAGGTAAATTGTTCTTGTAAGAATTGTGAGGTTTCCATAAGAGCATTTTTTGTTCATTAAACTAATTATTCTTCTAAAAATTTTGCTAATAAAACTTTAACTACCGGTTTATTAAATCATTTTTACTTAAAACTTTATCTAAAAATCAAATTGTTATTATATAAGATGTTTTCGATATCTCCAGACATTAACGAGGATAATTATCGAAGAGGAGCAAATTTCTGATTTATATTCGGGACATAAAGCGTTAAATACGATGCTAAATTAAAGTATTTTCGAAGCGTTTAGTGAATTTAATTAAACAAAGAAGAATTATTTTGTATTAAAATGTGTAGAGGTTTTTAGTTTTTTAAATATTTATATCGGGTGTCCCAAAAAGGACTGACTGATTTTAAAATTCAATAACTTCCAAACGGTGACAGATATTAAAAAAATTCTTGCAGGAGGGTTATGCATAAAGGCAAAAGTTTTATTACAGTGATTTTCGATTTTAGTTCGAATTACAAACAATAGATGGCGCTGTAAGCAATAGTCGCTAAATACAAGCTCGATTTTTGGGTCCTTTCTGTTGTTCCATGCGGAAAAAGGAGATGGAAATGTATTATCCGGGCCACGAAGTACCAAAAATCGAGCCTGAATTTAGCCTCTATTGATCGCAGTGCCATCTATTGTTTGTAATTCGAACTAAAATTGAAAATCACTGTAAAAATCTTTTGACTTTATGCATAACCTTCCTGCAAGAATTTTTTTAATATCTGTCACCGTTTGGAAGTTATTGAATTTTAAAATCAGTCAGTCCTTTTTGGGACACCCGGTATGTTTATACAGTGGAACCCGGTTAATACGCGATCCCGCTTAATACGCGGATTTTTTCCGATCCCTTGAATATCGCCCATAAGGCTAATTCAAAAATATCACGTTTAATATGCGAACGGTTAATATGCGATCCCGCTTAATACGCGAGAAACTTTCGGTCCTTTAAAGCAAAAAATCACGCTTAAGACGCGAATTCATTGATCAAGATGCGAATTCCTTGTCTCTTCTTCAGTGTTACCAAATTACCAGATTTTTTTATATTCAAATAAAAAGCACTGCTTACGAATATTAATATTTACTTTATTTAATAACAGATTAATTAAGGTGAACATTACTAATCGAAAATAGTGACATATATTTGAATTTTTAAAAACCCGTTAAATTAGCAACACTAAAATTCTTGTTTGATCCCGCGTCCTAACATTCTTTTGTCTCTCGCTTCGTGTATGTTTTTACTGTAGCAGAGAGAGATAGACGAATTCAGGATACTCAGATATGTTATGAAATTGTTATGATTAAAGATTAGTATACCTATTGTTTGTAAGGTTTTAAATGTACGTTATATCTCTACTATGTTTCATAATACATATTATAGGCAAAAAAATGGAACTCGTAAAGATTAAATAAATACGAGGCTAACGAAAAAGAAAGGCTGCCTTGGTGCTTTTTTTACAGACCGCTGGAATCACGTGATGCTCAAATGCACCAATGCAGGTGTACGAAAAGAGCATGATGTCACTCTAGCAGTCTGTGAAAAAAGATATGAGGAATGCACAGCGGTAGCCTGTCTTTTTCGTTACCCTCGAAATAAATACGACTGCGGTTGTTTAATTCTTTTATGTTTTCTTTACTCCTTGCTATACTAACAATGATTTTATGCAAATGCTATTAACAAGTTTTTTCTTATAATGAAACGAAGTACCAATTATAATTGTACTCATTATCACAAGTACTAAATATGATTTTAACAAGTGCTTCAAATGTTTAATATTTTTTATTTAGATCTGTTAAAAAAGTCTAGCAAGAGTTTAGTCTAGCATGAAATCATTAATTTTTTTTATTTTTGATTGCAGTATATTAATCCATAATAAAAACTTTTGATTCACTTTCTATTTTCAGTTATTATTCCATTTGGTTTTATAAAAAGAAACAATGCGTTAAAGTTGAATTCAATTAAATTTTACTCAAAATATACCGAAAAGATACAATTTTCGAAAGGAAACATATAAATGAAAGTTCTAAAGTTCATTCAGACAATTAGATGTTGTAAATAAGCACAGCTCCTGCAACATTATACAAATCACGTTTAATACGCGATCCTGCTTAATATGCGACTTTTGCCCACTCCCTTGAAACGCGTCTTAACCGGGTTCGACTGTATATAGAGTTTTATCCACTTCAAAGAACGCTGGAAAGCGTTCCACTGCTCCGATTGGGAGGAAATTAAAACCAAAGATAATTCAAATTTTATTTACGTTGTTGTAGACTTCACTTTTTTCTCGATTTTTTCGACAGTAGTGTGCAAGTGGCAAAAGAAAGCTTTAAGAGAATTTCCTTAGAGAGGGCTAAGATAATCCTTCGTATGGTGGTTGAATGCACTAAGCTTAAGGATGTACGAATTATAATGACATTTGTATTTTTCCAAAAGTTTAATTTTTCTTGCCTAAATGACACTCTATCTCACAAACTACAAAAGACAAATATTTGAAATTTTGAATACCCGTGTTTCTCTCATATAGATTAACACACGATTTTTGTAATTTGAAGTTTTGTTATTTTTTAATAGATTTTTAAATTTCAAATATTTGAATATTTTAGTAGTCGGCAAGTAAAAAACATAAAATTATAATCACAGCCACCTTCACGAAATCCCTGTGTCCAAGTATGTAAAAGTATATAGGAAATAAGTTTTGAAAATTTCAGCTGATTCCACGAAACAGTTCCTGAGATAAAGGGTCATCAATATGACAAATTTAACATTTACGAAATAAAAGTGGCTGAATCACCTTAATAAAATTATTAGTATATTTTTTTTTTCACGAAATGTGGCACGGCAGCTTTCAAATACATGTTTGATAATCATATACATTTTTACTGTAATATATCCCTCAATATACATGTTTTAATTTTCTACTAGAAGTACTTAATAGGTCATGTCATATCTTCATTGTCATGAACATGCTGTAATCGAAAACCAAAATTTTAACAGCTACGAGTAGTAAGACTGGCAAAGTATCTTGAACATAGCAACAAATACTTTTTTATGTGCTTTTGTAATTATGCACATGCGTAGCACTTATACACTGTACAAAAAGTATGTACAGTCGTGGAAAGAAAAGTAAACGCCCCTACTAACTCCTAAACAAATTATCGTAGAAGAACGTAACTGGTACCGAACGATTGGAAATAAAGTCTACTTTTAATATCTCCTGAAATTATACTCCTAATGTGCTATTTTTTTGTGTAGCAATAATACTAAAGTATCCAAACATAAATATGTTGAATTTGCAATTTTTATAATTTTAGGATATGATTATGAAATTAATATTAGAAAAAAATATGAATTGCAACCTACAATTTTTTGATGGATTTAGATTTATTAAGTCCTGCTTTATGGAAATCCAAAATTTCATATTTTTCTTCCAAAAAGTTTTTAAATTATGCTTAAAAAACGGCAAAATGATGGTTTAAGAGGTCCATCTATGATAGGACTAGATATTTTGAAATTTCTTATGCTATCCTGTAATCTAGCAGTCTTCAATGACTGTTTGCGTGGCACATAAGATGCCTTGATCAAGAAGAGCGCTGGATCTCTGGGTCAACAATCGAGTACCGAACTTTAATTTGGATACAGCCCCTAAAATATGCTCGTTTTAATATAATTAATTTCTCGGAAACTTATACTACAAATTGAAAAAAAAAATGGTTTTTAGGCTAATTGAAGGGTGTAGAGTTCGTTTATGCAGTCAGAATTTTGTACTGCTATTGAAAAATCAAAGTTATGGTTCGTTTTAATATGTAGTTGGATCCCCAAACAACTTTTATATATATCATTTAAAAGTAGATTTTATTACCAATCGTATGGTACCAGTAACTTTCTGGAAGAGTTAGTAAGGGGTGTTTACTTGTTTTTTTTTTCACTACTGTAATTCTACAGATGTAAAGTTACAGAAATCTGTATACTTAATAAAATTTTATCTGTACACTACACGAAAAAAGATGTACATCTACAAAACTAGATTTTGTAAAGATACAGAATTGTGTAGCTTTACAAAATAATCTCCTAAAATTACAATAATCTTACTAAAATTTTATCTGTAACCCGGGTTGCAGTGACATGAAAATTTCTATGCATCCAAGTTTTCTAAAAAATTCTTAGGTACCTTACAGATGTTTTTGATTTACAGTGCAAAAATGTATCTGTTGCATGAATTTTTCTTGTTGCTGTTACATGAAAAGTTCTAGGCATACCAATTTCCTAGAAAATTCTTAGTAACTTTACAGATTTTTTTACAGTGTAATCATAGACTAGTCCGTCCGTCTATCTGTCTGTCTATCCGTCTGACCCCATATAACAGCGCAAAATCTACCCAACAGAATGGATTGAAATTATATATATATAATCGGTGTAGAATTTTGTCGAGTCATTTCAAACTTTGTGAAAATTGAATAAAAACTTAAAAACATATTAATAAAAGATTCCTTCATTATATTAAATCGTATCATACGTAATTTGTTCAATGATATCCCATGATAGGTAATGATTCGAGGTTGCCATGGTGATTATACCCTATTTAAGATGAAGTCATATTATTTCCGTATTACTGATTTTAATATACGCAATCGTAACAAATTTTGTATTCATGCATTTTTTAATAAGAGTGCAAGAGCTATTACACCAAGTAATGAATGTTTATAAAACTAGTTATAGTGCAAACTCACCTCATTTGCCATATGATTTTAGAATAACTAGGGGATCGAACCCAATCTTTCAGAGTTAAAGAATACAGGTGAAAAAGATCTCTCTTAAAAAGAAAATTGTAATAGATCTTTTACATTGATTATTATTTAGTTTAGTTTGTTTGCCCATTAATAAAATCAAAAAGCATTTGTATATGAAAAATAGCAATTATGTTTACAAATAAAATTTAGAAATTTATTATTACTGATTCATTCGTCCGCAGCCCTTTATTCTTCTACTTATTCCGACTCTTTTGCGGAAGCAAGGTTCATAGGGCCCCAGCCACGTCCCGAGCAAAATACACTCTAACTAAAAATAAAAAAATAAAATAAAATAAAATAAATAAAAAATAAAAATAAAAAACTGAAACCAGAAAAATTTAAAAGGGAAATTTTGAGGCTACCGAACGACTCCTGCTACTTCGAGCTTATTATTACTCTCGCAGGCTACCGAACGACTCCTGCTACTTCGAGCTTATTATTACTCTCGGTTGGCAGGTGGGTCAACCGCCGCCGCGAGCGGCCTCTTTTCGTCCGCAGCCCTTTAATCTTCTACTTATACCGACTCTTTTGCGGAAGTCTTTTACAGTCAGCCTCGGGGCAGAGTTTATAGCGGAAGAAATCGCTAAAGATAGCTATCAACAGCAGCCTTTTTGATTCTGATATTTTCAGGGGTTTAAGCGCGTAGTTACACTACATGTCTTACATTTTTGTTTTATTTATTTTTTTATATATATGAAGTTTTAGTTTCGTTATAGAACATGAGCTGGAAACAAATGCTGAACTATTTGTATCAATTTAATTGAAACCAGATTTATCTTTCTTAATAGTCTGTATGAGATAGAGATAGATTAAAAAAAATCCATATTTGGAAATTATCCTGAAAAACCATAAAATTAGTAAATTGCGATACGGTTTTCAAACTAATTGTATTTGAAGGTACAATTTCCTCCCTATTTCATCGTTTAAAAAATGAACATGTACAGTGTTTAGAATTTGAAAAAAAATTGCAGTAAAAGCAAAATTTAATCATCTGCTGTTACCACTGGGAAAATGACGTCAGCGTTACGCACATACACGTTTGTCCTTTATAATATATATAGACAACACACTGTTGACAATTAAGGGACACACTCAGCATTTCATGAAGCAAATTAAACATTTAGGTGAAGGTTTATCGGATATTGACATGTATTTTATAAGTCTTTTGAAAAATTATTTTAATTCTACAGCGACATTCTTCGTTTTATTTTTACCCTACTGCCAAGAAGGTTTAAGTGTTTCACGCGTATGGGTATGTGGATTTATTTATACCCTCAATACATCCCAGCGGCTGGATGGATTTTAATGAATGAGGTATCTATCGATTCGTCTTAACCGTCTGACTGTTATAGACTAAGTTTTGTTTTTATAAATTCAAAATGGCGGTCGTAAAATGTAAAATGGTGGTAGAGACAAAAAAATCTTTACGCACCATATTGTGTCGCATATCATTGATAGGTCTTTCCAGGGGTGGGGAATTTCTAGAAAATCTTACCAGCCAAAGATTTATTTCACCAGCCAGTAAAATGCAATGAACAGTTGAAAATATTTATTACAAAATTAAACAACTCAAAAATAGTTAATTACTATTACTATAATGCATTTTAATATTTTTCTTCCCTATAAATTTAAAAAATATAAACAAGAGATGAAAGTTTAATATAAAATAGAACTTAGTACCATGTTTACATCGCAGTAATTAGGAAAATTGAAAAATATAGCTAACTACAAAAAAAAAAAAAAAAAAAGGTTTCGGCATATCTCTATAGTTTGCAGTTTTCAAAAACTTCCTAAAAATTCACTCGCCCAGTTAGAAAATTCACTCGCCAGTGGCGAGTAAAATGATACATTTCCCTACCCCTGGGTCTTTCTAAATAAAGATGATATGTCATTGACTATTTTACAGTCAGAAGCTCCTTTTAAATGTTACACAACCTGGAAGTTGTGTAGGTAGGATCTCTAGCTTTACTTCAACTCTAATCTTCATAGACATGTATAGGCCTCATGAAAACAGTGTTTATAGATAGGAACTAACAATTAAACACAACTTAAAAGTCACCAATACAAGTAAATAAAATAATAGGTAAATAATATAAAAATAGTTTCACATTGATGAGGAATAAATAATTTGTTCGCCTTTTTACGCAGTCGGGTTTTTTTATTTTTTAAATTTAATTTACTAAAATTTTCTTTAAATATATGACAAGCACACCACTTCTATTATCTGTATCTTTAAATTCCTATTAATCAGATCAATTGAATAGAGTCTGGAGCAGGGGTGGCCAACTGTGGCACGCTGGATACCTCTAAAATTTCATAGTAATAATTGCCTTATCTAATCATTGAATCTCTGCGTTCAAGAAGTCGGCTATTTCATTAAAATATTTGTGGTATCAGGCGTGCAATAGTTGTCCACACCTGGTTTAGAGTATCTTTAAGTGTGGAAGGTATTTATTGGCAACCCTATGTTCAATTATTTTTTTTTATCAATATTAAAAATACGAAAATAGTCTTGGTAATGCTGTAAAAAAAATCTGACTTAGAAAACAATGTAGCAAATTACGTCAAAATTAATAATTCTCTCATGAATGTGATGTAAAACATATTTAAGATTTTGTCTTACATATTTAACATTTATGTCAAAGAATTTAATTTATAAACTCTATATTATATTGCAATAAAACATACGATCTGATGCGTATTACATACGCTACTTCTAAACATATATTTATAAGTTTTATTACAAGTCTAATTTAAATATATTCAAATGTTTTAACATTATCTATCACTTAAAAAAAAATATTTGCATCAGTTTTCCGTTGAGTACAATGTTAAATAAGAAATGGGCCTATTGATCATCGAATGTTTCAAATGTTTCAACATTATCTATCATTTACAAAAAAATTTGCATCAGTTTTCCGTTGAATACAATACTAAAAAAGAAATGCCAGTATTGAGCGCATCGAATGTTTCAAATGTTTCAACATTATCTATCACTTAAAAAATATTTGAATCTTTTTTTGCGTTGAATACAATACTAAAAAAATAAATGTGAGTAATGAGCATCGATGCAAATTTATGCGGCGCTCATAAAAATCATCAGCATAGATGCAATTTGAATATTTTGACTCGGTGTTTATTTTCTTGTAATTACTATATAGAATAAAATAAATTATTATGAAGTATTTTTTTTTTATTTGTAGATAAAAAATATGATGTAGAAAGAACAGAATTCGTGAATACTGATCAGCAAATATGAAAATGACCAGAAATTAAAGGAAAACACTTTCTTATTATTTAGAAATATATTAGAATTCATCAGACATACAAGTAAAAATTACATAATTACACATACAATTAAAAATGCAAACGTTTCGGACTAAGTTTTATCATCTCATCACTTTAATAACATTCAAATAACCAGAAAATTATATATCATATTCACAGTTAATAATTACTAACAGTTAAAACCTAATAAAGTATATGGGACCATATTAAAGCAATGCTGTATATTCAGGTGGATTGCACAGGAGTCATTAATCGGCGAAATTTGCTTACGAATGAACACACACTTCAAGAAAATCTTATCACTCGTAAGCGAATTTCGCCGTATAATGAATCCTGAGCATTTCCACCTGAATACACAGCGTTGCTTTGATATTGTTCTATATACTTTATGCATGGGCTTCAGAAACTAAATGTGCTGAATAGAGAATAGGCTGAATGCATGAAGATCCAGAAAGGAAAACTGAGTAATCAGACGTGGGTTTAAATTTCCATAATTTGAATGCACGAAGCTTTAGAAAAGAAAAGTTAGGAATGAAACACTGCCTTAATATCCCATAATCTTAAAAATTACTGTTGGTTAAAGATTAAAACAAAGTCACATTTTCTTAGTATTTTCATAATGAAATTAAAAATACTTCTTATAAATTATTACACGTAAGTAATAGTGATAAAATGTTAATGCATGAGCTTCATAAAGGAAAAGTAATAAATCGAGCATAGGCTTAAATTCTCGTTTTCTAAATTCAAGAACATTTAGAAAGGAAAATTGAAGAATTAGACGTAGGTTTAAATTCCCATAATTTGAATACATGAAGCTTTAGTAAGGAAAAGTTCGGAACCATGCACTGCCTTAAATTCCCATAATCTTAAAAATTACTGTTGGTTCAAGTTTAATACAAAGATACATTTTCTTATTACTTTATAATGAAACTTAAAAGTCGTCTTATAAATTATTACACTTAACTAATAGGGATAAAATGTTAATGCCTGAGCTAAGAAAGTAAAAGTGATGAATCGAGTATAGGCTCAAATTCTCGTTTTCTGAATGCCTGGAGATTCAGAAAGAAAAACTGAGGAATCAAACATAGCTTTAAATTCCCAAAATTTGAATGCATAAAGCTTTAGAAAAGAAAAGTTAGGAATCAAGCACAACCTTAAATTCCAATAGACATCAAAACTACTGTTGGTTGAAGTTTCAGATAAAGTGATACTGTAGAGGTTTTTTTTTATAATAAATAGTTTAAAAAGACGCTAATTCTTTAAAGTAATAAAAATTTATTTTAATCATTGATTTTTCTATTGCATTTTACATTTTAGTTATTCAGATTTTCTTGTGCAAACTTATTATCATTATTTTTTGTGATTTATTAATTACAAAAGAACTTCTAACGTCAGTACATTTGTTACTTTACTGAAAACAATAATATTTACCATCCAAAAGATATAGCGAAGAATAAGATATCGGTGCAATGTCTTCTGAGAAGCGAACTGTATTTTGCTGTCATTTTAATAAACAGCACATTTTAGGTAGATTTCGTATGTAATACTACCTATTACATTCTACCCTATGTTGGAATTTCGGAAAAAATTTTGCAGACCTACACCGATCATGAACACTAGAACCCAAAACCTACCGCAGTAAAAATTCATGCCAGCTCGGCCTACAGGCGCAGATAAATTTCGAAGTTAAGTACTAATTTCACGAAGAAAAAATAATCATGATTAGAGATAAACCCACTTTTACCATTTTACCTGGCCGCTTTTGACGATCTTTTAATTTCATTTTTATATAAGAGCTGGTTTTATCAAAACCATATTAAGGCAGTATTCAAGAAATATTTTTCCATGCAAAACAACTTGAAATTTTCTGACACATGTTCAGAACCATTTTTAAAGTATAAAACGTGAAATTTGTCGACGCAATTTTTAAAGAGATTTATAAGCGACCTATGTTTTTATTTTTCGTTCAATTAATTAAAACTTGATTTATAAACAATTATTTCCATAGTAGGACAACATTTTTCGTTTCCAACACAACCGCTTCGAGAAATTCGGTTCAAAATGCCCACTTTGACATAATTTTTTCAAATTATGTTCTGCCTCTATCAAAAAATCGACCATTACGGCACAGTATATAGTTTCCGAATAGGAGAACCTACCAATTGGGTGCGTTTGAAAGCAAAAATGAATTAAAAATGAGTCAGAAAATAAGCACTTTGGATTTGAGTAATACGATATTTTTTTCTTCAACTTCTATGTATTTTTAAATTGTTTTTTCTGTAAGAATTGATCCTATCAGAAACTTGTCAATATTTAAGTTGTAGATAATATTCAGAAGATGTATAATAAAGTTAAGCGGATTAGATATCTTGTGAATTGACGAAGTTATAGATCTTTTTTCTTATTCAACCGACCCTTTTACTTTTCCTTTTTAATTTTTTTGCGGTAAGAATTGGTCCTATCAAAAACTTGTTAATGTAAAAGTTGTAGATAATATCAAAAACATTTTTTTTTTTTACGAATGTAAAAAAAATGCCGAACGCAAAAAATCGCGAAAGGTAAAATTTTATTATAGTGGGCTAAAACACTGTTTCAGATTGCCTTTCACGAGTGTTAAAATATCGCTGTAAAACTTGAAAAATCGCTATAAATCGCATTAAAAATCGTTAAATATTCAAAAATCACAGAGTGCAAAATTTGCAATATTAGGCACTAAGAACTAAAAATAAAATTTAAAACTGGATACCAAGCGTCCTGACTTCAAAAATCAATACCAGCTATCTATCCTGGATTGTGGACAAGAATATAGAAATTTTTAATTTCTTTTCCTTCATATTTTTTGTTTGAGCACGAGTTCCGAGTTCAGTGTAGTAGCTAAATTTACTATCTAGGAAACGTAATAGACTGCACATTACTGAACTAGACAATTTAGACTGAGGTTAACGAAATTTGTAACCGAAATTAAGAAACTGTTATAATTCCCCCAGTCTCAACCATTTTATTCATTTTTAAAATTTATTATTGATTTTCTAATTGTAATTAAACTGATTTTTACTACATTTGATGGTCGTTTTAATTATTTTCTACTTCGGGATTCTTAAGAGATAGATAGGTAAAATAAGTGCAGATAATACGCAACAACATTTTATATTTCGTATAATTAACTGTTATGGAAATGGAGGCGTTAATATTTTTTTTCCTGTAAAGGGGTCGGTAGTCCAGAAAAGGTTGGGAACCAATGGTCTAGGCTATCGTAAAATGAGGTACTTTGTAGTGTTAAACTGTTATTCAATTTTGAAATTTCAGTCAATCGCACCGAAATTGACTAAAACTTCATAACCAAGCTTTGAGGCTCGAGCAACGAATTTTTATCGTCATGAAATACGATTTTTGTGTTGGATCATATACTGCATTGTGTTCGTTTTATGAAAAAACTTATGAAAGACACAATGCTGCAAACAAGACAAACAATAAACGTTTATTTACCAAATTTAATTAGACAGGAAGTGTTGCAGATCATAAAGCAAGTTGAATAAAAGACCACAATCTGAGAGGACCGCTGAAATTATCCAGCAAGTGGATGAATGTCTTAACATTTTCGCTGACGCCCAATTTCTGAAAATCCATTCCCCAAGTGCCACTTACGTTTTCTCTTCATACATAATTCTTACAAATAATAAAATAGAAAACAAATGAATTCTACTCATGAATAAATAATGATTTTAAAGTACTTACATCGATTGGTGAATAATTTCATCGTAAAAAAAAATAATAATAAAAAGTAGAAGTTTTGCTCTATCCAGCCTTATAGCACAAACGGATAGGCGATACTGAGTGTCACCCTAAAATAGAAAGAGAGTAGGCAGGTGCAGTGATAGGGAGATCCCCTGGAAATATAAAGCCGCACTCGGAATGGTGTTCTGACCCGGCACACAGGGACAGATCTTTACCTCCGAACATGCTTCGGAACCCGGCAGCTGCGCACCATTTTTCAAAATCCGTCCCCAGGTGCGACATACTTTTTACCGATTGCCAAGAAGGGTTATGTATTTCACGCGTATCACTGGGTATGTGGATTACTTTATACTCTCAAAACATCCCAACGGATGCATGGATATTAATGAATGAGGTCTCTATCGATTCGTCTTAACCGTCCACTAGTTATAGGCTAGGGTTTGTTTTTATAAATTCAAAATGGTGGCCGTAAAATACAAAATGGCGGTAGAGACGAAAAAAAATTACGCACCATATTGAGTGACATATCATTGGATATATCCTTCAAAATGAAGACGACGTTTCATTGACTATTTTACAGTCAGAAGCTCCGTTTAAATATTACACAACCTGGAAGTTGTGTAGTTAGGATCTCTAGCTTTACTGCAACTCTAACCTTCATAGACATCTATAGGCCTCATGAAAACGGTGTTTATAAATATGAACTAATAACTGAACACAACTTAAAAGTCATCTATACGAGTCAATGAAAAAAATCGGTAAGTAATATAAAAAATAGTTTCACATTGATCAGAAATAATTAATTAGTTCGCTTTTTAAGCAATCGGGGTTTTTGATTTTTTTAATTTAATTTTTACTTGTTCTCTTCCTAAATAAGCCTAACAAATAAAACGATCGAAAACAAATACAATCTACTCATAATTAAGATAAAATAATGATTTTAAAGTACTTACATCGAATGGTGAGAAATTTCGTCGTGAAAATTAAAAAATAAAAGTTTTACTCAAACCAGCCTTATAGAACAAAAGGATAGGCGATACTGAGTACTACGCTAAAAGAAAAAAGAGCGTAGATAGGTTCAGGTGTTGGGAAGAGTCCCTGGAAATATAAAGACATGCCCCAAAATGTGTTCGGACCGGCATTCAGGGACATATCTTTAATTCCGAACACGCTCCGAACCCGGCAGCCAAACTGTTAATGAATATCCGTATCTGTCAAGTTCGGAGCTTGCTCAAGAGATCTGCATGTATGAGGCAAGTGTTAAAGCATTCCGCCATCCACTTTTCTTGAGTTTATTAGATGCTTCAAGAGAAGGCTTGAAATGATTATTGAAATGAGAGGTGAACATATTAAACCATTTCTATAATGTTATGCATATTCCAAGATTCAATTAGACATTAAAATTACGAATATAAACCAAGCAAAAATAAAGTTATCGACCAAAACCCGCGTATGAATCCTTGTGACTAACCCTGTATGATGAATACTTTTTTTGTTCCCATATCTCAATCATTGGCTCAATACATTTATAAATCATTTATTTATCTGGAAAAATTTATGTATCAAATATTATATTTTCTAGGAAACTGGTTTGTAGGAAATAACCCCAAACTATATTTTTATCTGTTTCAAATGGGAAAGAAACTGCTCTATAAATACTTTAAAAATGGACTGGATATATATTTCATTGAGAGGAATTGCTATCCAATTTTCCATCAGATTATTGCCTTAAAGGATTTATTGAAAACAGCAGTTCTTGAGATCGAAAACTATGTCATTTTACTACCCTTTAACAGAAAACTTAGAACAACAACAACAAAAAAGATGTTATGTATTATTCTAAATCTCAAATTTCATTTTTGTAAGATATTTTCTTTTGTAAGACATGTTTTGATCTAGTATGCGTTTTTCTAAATTAAAGAGGTTAAATGTCTGAAAGAAGTAATTTTACACGAACTCCTTTAATAAAAATTCTTTAAATATTGGCTTTAATACTTTTTGTAGGTTAACATTGTTCTGTTTTATGGTATTAGAACTTTTAAGGCACCTGTTCCAAATAAAGTATCTGCATATTAGAACATACTGATCCTAAATAAATCACTATCCTTACAAAAAAGATTGTTTTGTATAGTTCTGCATCTTCTGAGTATTTTGCAATCTAAAAGATATACCGATTTTCAAATTTACAGGAAAATTCGGCGAATTGTTCAGCTGTTATAAAATGGATCAACACCTTCATATTTTTATTGGGGCCCTAGGGCCCTTTTTACTTTCTTCTATCTTTACAAGAAGAAAGTATTGGATTCATGAAAATTTTCGAATTCCGGTTTTCGACGAATTTACACGTTTTAGGGGTCAGAGATTCCAAAAAACATGTTTTTACAAAATGTCTGTCTGTCTGTCTGTCTGTGTGTATGTGACACAAATTTTGTGGGCGCTCTATCTCAAGAACTAATGCACGGAATTTAATAAAAATTGATATTCAGTTAGTCCCTAATACAAATTGATGCTGATTAGTTTTTGGTGTAAATCGCTCAACAAGTGGCGCTGCTATGCTGCATTTTTCACGATTTTTGCAATAGCTCTATCTCAAAACCTAATGCACGGATTTTGATAAAACTTCAGATTTAGTTAGTCCTTGATATGAATTGATGATGATTATGTTTTGGTGTAAATCGTCCAACAGGTGGCGCTGTTATGATGAATTTTGCAGGATTTACACGATTTCCCCAATAGCTCTATCTTAAGAACTAACGCACGGATTTTTATCAAACTTCAGATTCAGTTAGTCCTTGAAATGACTTGCTACTTATTAGGCGTTGGTGTAAATCGTCCAACAGGTGGCGCTTCTGTGCTGCGTTTTTCACGATTGCCTCAATAGCTCTATCTATAGAACTAATGAACGAATTTTCATCTAACTTCAGATTTAGTTGTATGTTGACACAAGTTGTTGTTAATTAGGTTTTGGTGTTAATCACCCAATAGGTGGCGCTGCTATACAGGAATTTTCACGATTTTCGCTATAGCTCTATCTCAAAAACTAATGCACGGATTTTCTCCAAACTTCAGATTCAGTCAGATGTTGACATAAATTGTTGCTGATTAGGATTTGGTATAAATCACCCAATAGGTGGCGCTGCTAGGCAGCATTTTGCTGGATTTAGACGATTTCCGCGATAGTCAAATCTCAAGAACTAATGCACGGAATTTCATATCTTTAGAATCCTCATGAGATGCATAGATTGCCATTTAATTTTGGCAGTGTGATAGCGAATTTTGAAGTATTAACATGTATGAGATAGAAGAAAGTTTTGGGATTGGTACATCCGACTAGTTTAATTTAGCATTTCATTTTTACATTTCTTTAAAATATTATTATAACGAATAATTCATACCCTGTGCTTAATTTTGACTAATTGAAGATCTAACGCGCTAAATACTTCCATTTTAACGTGTTTTTATGTTAGGGCCCTGTTTTTAACTATCAGTGGACCCCTTTTGGAACCCCTACTATAGATCACTTAAAAATGGTCCGATTCACTAGTTTTTTTTTTTCTAATATCATAGAAACTTCATTTTTTAAAGTTATTATTTACGGACCCTGAACAACGCCGGGCGGGTCTGCTAGTTTTAAATATTGTTGGATGTAATATTTGCACATATTTTTGCAATATTCAGTAGCGCAGCCAGGATTTCGCAATAGGGGGGTTTTCAGTTGTTGATAGTTAGCACAACGGTCGCCGTTTATTTGAATCACTGGTTAATTAAATCCAGCTTTTTTAGGTGCGTTCGTAATTATATAAATACGTAGCACCTATAGTCGTCGTTCAGTCCGTCTGCCTGTCCGTCTGTCCGCATATAACAGAGCAAAAACTACCCAAACGAATGGTCTGAAATTTTAAATATTCAATTGTTTCAAAATTTTGTTGAGTCATTTAAAATTTTATGAAAATCGGATGCATGGTTTAATTACATGGGCAGTCAAATTTTTCCGTTACATTAAGGCCAATGGGAAAAAATTATTTCAAGTGCGTTTTAGTGATGTTACAGCCTTTAGAACAGAATGAAATTATACTAGATTAACTTTAACACAATTATTCTAATTGGTAAATAAATCATATTAGATGTAAATTCCAGCTGGGCGAAAACATCTAACATTTAACAGAATGAAATTGATATGCACTTATGAAGTGCACTAAAATATACATTCAGTAAAATATGGGATGCAAAAAATATTTATAAAACTAGTTATGGTACGAACGCACCTCATTTGCCACGTTTGACGAGCAATTTCCAACTTGTTATTTTCTTCTATCTTTACAAGAAGAACGTATTGGATTTCTCGAAAAAATTCTACTTCCGGTTATCGGCGGATTCTTTTACATGATCCTGAACACGATTTAACTATTTTTAGAAAATGTTTGTCTGTTAGTGTCTGATTCTGTTTGTTTATGACACAAATTTTCTGGGCGATCTATCTCAAGAACTAATGCACGGAATTTAAGCAAACATTAGATTTAGTTATACCTTCATATAAATTACTGCTGATTAATTTTTCGTGCAAATCGTCCCACAGGTGGCGCTGCTATGGAGAATTTTCAAGATTTCACAATAGATCTATCTCAAGTACATATGCACAGATATTCAACAAACTTCAGATGCAGTTATACCTTGATATAAATTGCTGCTGATTAGTTTTTGGTGTAATCGCCCAATAGGTGGCACTGTTATGTTGAAATTTTTACGATGTCTGCAATAGCTCGATTTCAAGAATTAATTTACAGATTTTCATCAAACTTCAGATTCAGTTCGATGCCGACATAAGTTGTCGCTGATTAGGTTTTGGTGTAAATCGTCAGACATGTTGTACTGTTATGTCGCATTTTCCCGAATGTACTAAATTTTAGCGATAGTTATATTTGGTGAATTAATGCACGAAATTTCATCAAACTTTAGATTCAGTTAGACCTTGACATAAAATGGTGTTGATTGGATTTACGTATAAATCCTATGACAGGTGGCGCTGCTATGCTGCATGTTTCACGATTTTCGCGACAGCTACATCTTGAGAAATAAAGCACGGAATTTAATAAAACATCATATTCTGTTACACTTTCATATACATAGATATTTATTTGGTTTTGGTGTATTGCATACTGTCCAAAGCGGTCACTTTTAAGTTTTTTGGGTAGGGAATTGTGGTTGCAGACATCTAAGGAATGGGCGCCTAAATTCTATGGTTCGGTACTCGATTTCTGAAATACTACTGAATGACTATGTCTCTTCTATTAATGTATTATTTCTTGCCAATATGACCATTTCACTCGCTTAATATCTTTCGAGTATTGTCAGCACAAATGTTTCATTAAAATGAGTAAAATATATTTTTAAATATATAGTAAATTAACACCTTGTAATAATATACTAGTTTCAATTTTTAAAAATGTAAATTAAAACTTTAAAACCAGTAAAAATACGTTAATTCCGACTGTTTACATGTTACGACTCAATCCGAGTTCAATCAATAAAAATATTCAAAAACTGTACGGTCTATGAAACGCTATTATTCAATTTTTTTCACGTATTCTTTCATATTATGCACGTTTTTTTTTTACTTGGATGTTTATATTTTTAATTTCGTAAGCATTGAGAAGCTCGAGACATAATTTTGGTAAGTTAAATGATGCTGAATCGTTACATACACTGTTAAAAATTTTGCAGCATTCTGGCAGGTCATTCGACCGTTTTTTGAAAAAACGGTTTCATACCCATAATTTAACTATATTCTGACCATAAAATGGCCAATAATATGGTCAGAATAGCCTTAAAATTACGGTCGTGTAACCGTTTTCGAAAAAAAACGGTCAAATGACCTGCCAGAATGCTGCAAATTTTTAACTGTGTATTGAATGTTTGCGCGTTACAATCCCCATGTTTCTGTTAATGGATGAGTAGTATAGACTAGAGGGAAAAAGAAAAAACCAGATACGAGAAACCATTGAGATTGTAACGCACAAAGATTCAATATGTAACTATGTATCATCATTTAACTTACCAAAATTTTGGCTCAGGTTACTCAATGAATAAGAAAAAATAAAATAACCATCCAACTAAATAAAAAAATAAAGAAAAATAAAAAAAAATAAATATCGTGCATAATGTGAAATAATTCGTGAAAAAATTGAATGATGCAGTTTTATAGACCGCAAAACTTTAGAATATTTTTATTGATTTGTCTTAAGAATGCCTCCTGTAGAGTCGAAACATGTAAACAGTCGGAATTAACTTATTTTTACTGGTTTTAAAGTTTTAACATATACTTTTTAGCAATTGAAATTAGTATATTATTACAAGGTGTTAATTTACCATATATTCAAAAATATATTTCCCTCACTTTAATGAAACATTTAGGATGGCAATAGTCGAAACATATTAAGCAAGTAAAATGGTCATATTGGCAAGAAATAATACATTAATAGAAGAAACATAGTCATTCTGTAGTATTTAAAAAATCGAGTACCGAACCATAGAATTTAGGCGCCTATTCCTTAGACGTCTGCCACCACAATTCCTTACCCAAAGAACTTAAAAGCGACAGCTTCGGACTGTATGCAATACACCTAAACCAAATAAATACCTATGTATGTAAAAGTGTTAAATTCCGTGCTTTAGGTTTTAAGATGTAGCTATCGCGAAAATCGTGAAACATGCAGCATAGCAGCGCCACCCGTAAAAGGATTTATACGAAAATCTAATCAACACCAACTTGTGTCAAGGTCTAACAGAATATAGAGTTTGATGAAATTCCGTGTATTAATTCTTTAGATATAACTATCGCTAAAATCTAGTACATTCGGAAAAGTGCGGCCTAGCAGTATATGATGATGATGCATGGTTAAATATTGAACGTTTGCGCGTTACAATCTCAATGGTTTCTTTTATATGGTTTCTTCTTTTTATCGGACTGCCAAGAAGGGTTTTGTGTTTCACGCGTATCTGTGCATGTGGATTTCTTTATACCCTCGAAACATCCCAGCGGCTGGATGGATTTTAATGAATGACATCTATATCGATTCGTCTTAACCGTCCGATGGTTATAAGCTAGACTTTGTTTTTATAAATCCAAAATGGCGGCCGTAAAGTACAAAATGGCGGTAGAGAAGAAAACAAATTTACGCACCCTATTGAGTGGCATATCATTGGATAGATCTTTCAAACTGAAGACGATGTTGAATTGACTATAATTCAGTCAGAAGCTCCGTTTAAATATTACATGACCTGAGAGTTGTGTAGGTAGGATCTCTAGCTTCACTGCCGCTCAAACCTTCATAGACATATATAGGCCTCATGAAAACAGTGTTTATAGATAGGAACTAACAATTAAACACAACTTAAAAGTCATCAATAGAAGTAAACGAAAAAAATTGGTCAGTAATATTTAAAAATAGTTTCACATTGATGAGAAATAATTAATTAGTTCGCTTTTTACGCAGTCGGATATTTATATGTATATATTTTTCTTTATTTAATTCTCTCTTGTCTAAACTATCCATTCATTATAAGAGAAACCATAGAAATTGTAACGCGCAAAAATTCAATATGTAACAACGCTGCATCATTTAACTTACCAAAATTATGGCTCGAGCTACTCAATGATTATGAAATTGAAAATTAAGAAAACGTTCAAGTAAAATAAAAAATAACGTGCATAATATGAAAAATGCGTGGAAAGATGAATGGTGGCGTTTCATAAACCATACAATTTTAGAATTTTTTTTTTAAATTTGGTTTGAGAATGACTTCTGTAGAGTATAAAAATATAAATAGTCGAAATAAAGGTATTTTTACTGGTTTTAAAGTTTTAATTTACACCTTTTATTTTAGCAATTGAAATTAGTTTTTTTTTTTTTTTTTTTTTTTTTTTTCAAATTATGTTTTTCTGCACACAATAGAAGGTTCGGGTTTTTCAGTATTATAACCACACACAACAAGTTTTTATTTCAGGCGATATTTATAAAAATATGAAAATTTAATTTAACATTAGAAGCTCTAACTTTTAAATGTTTACAATTCAAGAAGTTATCATCCAAATAACATGTAATTTCGTTTCTAGGCAGAGTTTAGACCGAAGATTTAAAATATATTGTCAAAATTGGGTTTTACCATTGGAAAAAATG
The DNA here is from genome assembly GCA_963932465.1 of Maratus speciosus. Classification (NCBI taxonomy): domain Eukaryota; kingdom Metazoa; phylum Arthropoda; class Arachnida; order Araneae; family Salticidae; genus Maratus; species Maratus speciosus. The sequence goes on from OZ010793.1 coordinate 359,215,524, forward strand.
AAGATTAGTCTGTTTTTGAATTGTAGATGGCTCCGTAAGCAAATTTTATATCCATCATTTAAAAGTTGACTTTATTTTCAATCGTTTGGTACCAGTGTCTTTCTTTTATTCTAATTAGTTGCAGAGATAGTAGGGATGTTTACTTTTTTTCCCCACGACTGTACATTATGCACGTAAACATAGAGTAAGATGAAGCCGATGAAAAATTCGTAGCATCATATTTGGTAACTTAACGCTCTTTTGGCGTGAAATTAGCAATTAAAAATTCAGTACTTTAAAATTCAATGTGTAAAAAAATATATATAATAATACTTTTAATGACAAATTTTACCAAATTACCTTGTCGTACATGTAAGGTTACAAAATACATCTGGTCTTTCAGCTTGTTGCAAGCTTGACCAAAGTTGGTTCCGTTGTTAGAACAACGAAAAATCCGGAACAGATGTCATAAGCTCCTACGGCCGCCATCTTGGAATTTTTCTTGGCGTGAAAACCACTTTTCCGCCAAGTAGTAATTGTCGCCAAGCACCGGTTTATACGCATGTTTCGCTTAACAAAAATAAAATTTAAATAATAAACAAAATTCGCTAAAGTGGCAATCAGTAATCTTGTATGAGCTCTTCGCGCACATTAACCGAAAAAACATCACTGCATTCAGCAGTTCTCCCAGGGTAGCATTCTCAAAATTCAGCAGTTCTCGCTTTCTAACAATCTCAAAATGTAGAAAACTCTTAAAGCAGCAAAATATACATAAGAAACGAAACTCGCTAAAGTGACAATCAGTAATCTTATATGAGTGCTTCGCGCACATTAACCGAAAAAAACATCACTGCATTCAGCAGTTCTCCCGGTGTAGCATTCTCAAAATTCAGCAGTTCTCGCTTTCTAGCAATCACATAATGTAAAAAACTCTTAAGGCAGCAAAATATACATAAAATTATCAACATACCTTAACAGATATCTGCTTTCTTAAAAGCTCCAGTACGAAATCTCTCTCATAACACCACCGTCATTTTCCAAAATATGCTTATGTATACGCATTGAGACACAATAAACAAACCTACTTTTCTTCTCAAAATTTTCTCATATTTCTTAATTACTTCAGCAAAAGCGTTTAAACGGATTACAGAAACTATAGTCAATCAAATACATCCAATAAATTTAACATAAAAATAAAAAGACAGAACGATACAAAACGATATCAAAATACATCCACAAAATCCACCACTTCTCAGGGGTTGCCAAAACACAACACGTCAGAATACACACGTCACACGGGGTTCCACATATCGAGGTTGCCATATCTATAAACACCCCTAACACGGCAACAAAAAATCGCCAAATTATTCAAAACAACGGCTGAGGGAACATAAGGCATCTAAGCCAAAAATCCTTAATTCAAATAAAAATATCTGAACATAAAAATAAAATTTGGCATAATCTTCAGTAGTGGGCCACCATGACTACCGTTGATACAGTTTTTAAAATAGCGACTCAGATGCCTGACCGCATTTAAAAATTAAAACAGTACTTGTGTTTTTAAATTTTTGGCTTATCTAGCAAATTATTTACAGTGTAATAATAACGTAAATCAACTGCAGTTCAATTGAAAATAAAACATAATAATAATGAAACAATAATTCTAATTAAAATTTATCTCTTAAAGAAATCTGCAAGAATTTGTAAAAACCCGATTTTAAAATATCTCCAGAATAAAAACTTCTCCACCAACAGAAACAAACAATTATTCCAAATAGTTTACAGGCAGTTAACAGTTAAGGGTTTAAGTTAATCAGATTTATTTCAGTGACTTTTCAGAAATGAGTTTTACTGTTCTTAAACTTTAACAATTAGTGGTTCACTACTGGTATATAACCCGACAAAACTGCACTTCACTTATATTGCAACATAGAAATCTGATTAAAATTTTACGTAGTCATTTTTAATCAAAAGCAATAAAAAATGTTTTGCGGTATTTAGTTTAAAATATTTATTTATCTGTAGTTAAAAAATTCTACAATTAAAACTTAGCAAAAGGTAATAATTTTCAATTTTCATTATTAGATAATATTTACTAAACTGTCGGAGACATTTTCATGAAAATTTTGCATCAAGCTCATAATTATAATTACACCGAAAATTTAATTAATCCCATTTCTAAATATAAAAAAGTAATATTCAACGAAGGAAATAAATTAAATAATCAAACTACGCATAAATCTTTTTCGTAGTGATAAAAATTTTGTAAAACCTGAACATTTTCTTAAAACCTGAGTTTTAGGAAATCAGGTAATCAGATGCAGAATTTTCCTACAGAAATGTTACAAGAACGTGGATTTTTATTTTATTTTGATAGAAACATTAATATTGCAACACACATTTTATAAGAATATATAAAATTTAACATAGATTTCAATACATTTCTCTCGATGTATTTTAAAACGATTATTTAAATATAAAAACATAAATTTCATAAAAAATTAAACTTGAATGTTGTTTTCAACTGATTTAAATTGTAAAACATACTCAAAATCATTTATTTGATTCTAGAAATAGACGAAGAATTCGGAAAATTATTATAAAAATAAAGCAAGTGAAATACTTTTACTTTTTATTTTTAAGATAGAAATTCAGAACATTCTCCCGTGTTATATTTAATAGAAGAGATGAGAATTTTATTTGTAGATCTTAAAAATCTTTCTATAATTTCGATATAAATTACCATAAATTTTAATAAATTTTATTTTAATCTAAATATCATTTGTGTTACTTCACAGTACAATTTCAGTAATTTGATAATGATAATTTAAATTAAAAATTTGAGAAAAATTCTATATTAGTTCTGGAATAAATTGATGCAATCGGAAAATTGTTATGTAAATACATTAATGGAAGTTGAAAAAATAAAGATTTTCCGAACTTTAATGTACGTAAAATTATTTATAATGAAGAGGCTTAGTTTTTAATGGAAAAAAAGTACCTTCATTTGTCAACTTTAAAAAGTACTGTAAAGTTGCATTTGTATGCAACAAAGTTTTTAAAAGTTTTTTAATGTTTTTTTTTTCTTTTACAACATTTACATTTTACTGTCATACTTCAGAATATTTTAACTTTTCAAAATTGCAAAATATCGTTTTTATTAATGAGTGAAAGGAGAAATTATAGAAAAGGTTGTTTAGCAATTTTTTAATTTCGGATCACGAAATTTCATTATTTTTAAAGGGTGTAGTTTAAAAATTTTTTTTAATAAATTTAAAGAACAGTATTTATACATATTTTATTTAAAAAATTAATGATAAAAAATATTGTTTACCTTAAAAAATTACTTGTAGTCGCCCTGAATTGAGATTAACGAATGTTAATCTCGGCTAATGGGATCAATACAAAATTCGAAAAACCACACGACAAACGAAAAGCATAATTTAATTAAATAAAAATTTGGAGGGTTTTTTTTTTATTTATAAAACCAGCAAAAAGCAATCAAAATATAATAAATCATATATTCTAAGGTAGGAGTTTTCAAAGGTTTTGCATGAAAGTTTTGTACCACAAAAAAATCCGTTGAGTAATCTTCTACTTATTTAATCAGAAAATTTCAGCCATTAAATATGGGGGGGGGGGGGAGGAAATGTTAAGGTGGCGTAGTTTGGAGGCTCACTCGAAAGTAAAAATCGATACTCAAAAGCGCTCTTTAAACCAAACAATATTTACTATAAAATACGTAAAATAAAACTATTACACAATGTAGATTACTAAAATTTAATCTAACCTTGAAAATTTACACCATAGATTAAAATGCACTTCCATCAATTAGCGTTCAAATTTAGTCCTATAACTGAAACATCCACCACCAGTGTGGACATCCATTAAGGTCATACACATAAGAGAAATGGTGTCAATGTCCGCTGCTGTCATGTTTCTTGATGAGAAAATCCGGATTAAAGACCGTATTTAACAGTCGGCGGGATAATAAGTCAACTTGACCAATTGTATCTCTGTTATTGAACAACAAATGCTGCACCCTCCATAATCTTTAGAAGTTGACATGGAAGCAGCTGCAGAGAAAATCACGTCATTGAGTGGACGACTGAAATTCCAGTATTAGACAGATCTCGATTAGCATATCAAATGCAATTGGCCTGCCAGGTCATATCTTGGTAGAAACCATCTGCATACCCGATTTTAGTGGTTGATCGATATGTTTATCTTTTTGTTTTCCTGCAGCCAAAGGTATGAAAACATGGAGCACTGGGAACAGGAAAACACAATAGTAAACCCACCAGGCGACCACTAAAATCGGGTTTGCTGTCGTTTTCTACCAAGATATGACTTGACAGATCAGTTTAATTTTAATATGCAAATCGAGTTTGAAGTAATACTGGAATTTCAACCGTCAATTCGATGAGGTGATGGTTTGTGGAGCCACCACCCAATCTAAAAGCATGATATAAGTGTTGTATATAATTTTTATTAAGTTTTAAGCGGGATAACATAATCGAAATATATATTGTAGTCCTCCTTAGTTCTGAACATATATTTCATTATATTTGAAGTAACATAAAAACTTTAAGTAACACCTTAAGCATTTTTTCTCCCATAGGCCGAAATGTTGCGTAATTATTTTGCATGCCACTGAAGACGAAGTATAATAGTTACATATTTCATCTTCAATAAAACGCTATAGTTAATCCAAGTTACACATATCATTATCATGGAAATAAATGTACATTTATTGAAGTTAGACAGAACAAGAAGACAGGCAGATCAACGAAAGTTATGAACACTCAACAATGTTCGAAAGTGTAAAAAATCATTTTATTTAGGCATCCGCTGTACACGCCCCATGCAAACCTATTATCCATATTGTATGATGAACATTCTAACGATTTCAAGATTACAATCACTCTGAAATCTGCTTGCGTGAAATAAATAGCAGTATAAATTCAAATACTAAAATGACATTTAATAACTTATTATTCTTATTATATTTCCAAACTAATTGTATATTTACAAATATTAAGAAAAAAAAGAATTTAAATTTTGAAAATTTCTTTATTGTATATTGAAATTATACTTATAAAGCTCCGACATGACAGGTAAATTTTTTTTAATTAACTTAATTATTTTCGCGTTGTAGAAATAGCACATTAATTTTAGAAATAGTACAGTCGTGGAAAAATGACACCCCCTACTAACTCTGGAACAAATAATCTTATAAGGTTACTAGTACCAAACGATGTGAAATTAAGTCTACTTTTAAATTATGCATATAAAATTTGCTTAGGGGGCCATCTACAAATCAAAACATCCCAAAATTTGTTTTTTTTTTAATGGCAGTATCCAATTTTGACACGATATTTTAAATCTTCGGTTCAAACATTTCCTAAAAAAGAAATTTCATGTCATTTGGATAAATAGTTTTTCATTCATTGTTTTTCAATTATAAGCACTGAAAATTTGAGCTTTGAATTGTTAATTTACATTTTCATATTTTTATTAATATCGCCTGAAATTCTAATCCTAATATGAAAAAAATTTTGTGTGATTATAATACTAAAAATCATCCCAAACATAAATATATTGAATTTTAAATTATAAGAATTTTATAATATGAATTATGAATTATCAAATTAATTTTCGAAAAAATGATGAATTGCAACCAAAAATTTTTTGATGGGTTTATATTTATTATATCTTGCTTTATGCAAATCCAAAATTTCAATCTTTTTCCCAAGTAGTTTTCAAGTTATGCTTAAAAACTTTAAAATGCTGGTTTAAGGGGTCGTCTATGATGTGCATAAAAGCATATTTTGAAATATATATATATATATATATATATATTACTCATTTTATTGAAGCATTTGGGCTAGGACGGCGATGTCTCGCTAAGATAAACTTAGAGCGTAAGTCTGTCTGACGATGTAAACAAAGCATAAAACTTATTTCAGTACCTCGCAATCTTACGTTAACCTGAATCCATTCTACGTTCATGTGCTATGCAAATTATGAAAAGAGATCCTGATATTTCTAACAGTCTCGTTGTATCAATGACATGGAGATTACAAGAAATTTTAAATAATATCAAGACAATAATAATACTATACAAAAATAATACAAGGTGAGGATCTAAAGCTTCTTAGTGAACGAAATTGGTTTTCTTTAAAGTAAGAATTTCTTCATGCTCTTGCTTTGAGTATGCCTGATAGAGTTTTTGAACTGATTAGAAAAAAACTGCTTAAAAATTCGAACGTTAAAGAAAAAAAATCCGAGTTGTTTATAAACTTGTGGGACAGAAAAATTTAAGTTTTAATTTTTCTCACAAAGTATGTGATTGTGTAATATAAGGTGGCCATAATTAAACTGACGGTACTCAGAGTGTTCTGTAGCGCGATCTACTTGCGAGAATGGCGCCAAATTTTGTAGGAAGACTAAACAAGGCGGGGGACGAAAGATTCCGCGAAAAAAATTTTGTTCCAATAATCAGCGCCAGGGGAATATGTGGCGCTGTGTATTCGAAGAGAGTTAAAAAAAAAAAGAAGAATCAATACTGAAATAAAATTGCCATTTATTTAGCACATCCAACTGAGGTTCGATGTCGCCGCCGTTTTTGTGGACCACATATTGCATTCTGTGCACAGCATTTAAAACAGCAGAGAATAACATGTCTGCAGGATTCTCCCGTACGGTTCGCGATATGTTATCCTTCAAGGTAGGTAGGTCCTGGACCCATCCTTGATAGACCTTGGACTTTAGGTAACCCCATAGCCAAGAGTCGCAGGGTGTAAGATCAGAGTACCGAGGAGGCCATGCAGTTGAAAAACAGCGGCTAATGACTCTTTCTGTTGTGTATTTCTGTCGTAGCAGCTTCTGTACCCTCAAAGTAATATGTGGAGGGGCTCCATCTTGCATGAAAATTATTTTCTCCAGACACTGTCTTTGCTGAAGTGCCGGAATAACAAAGTTGTTTAGCATTTGGCGATATTTGTTTCCGGTAACAGAACAAATTACAGTTTCTGTCAGAGTAATGTTCTCATAGAAGAATGAACCCATGATCATATCTGCTGTGAAACCACACAAAACAGTTATCTTTGGTGAATGCAAAGAAATTTCTTTGAATGCTCTTGGTGACTTGTTATCCCGAATCCGGCAGCTCCGGGTACTTACAGTTCCATTCAGGTAAAAGTGGGTCTCGTCTCCCCATAAGATTTCCCAGGGCCAAGCATCATCCAACTCCATTCTGGCAAGAAAAGTGAGAGCAGAAATCAATCCCTTATCATGGTCGGTGTGACGTAACTCTTGTACACGGCTGATCTTGTACGGATAGATGTGGCTAATCTTTCGTAGGATTTTCCATACAGTACAATAAGGCATATCCAGATTCCGAGCTATCACACGACCACTGGAAGTGGTAGCAATATAGTTTGGTGTTCTGTCGACAATCGCCGTTGCCACTTCTTCAATTGTATCCTGTGATACGGGTTTTCATCCTCTGCCTGACTGAACATTTAGAGAACCTTTTTTCTCAAACTTCTCAACCATTGCTTTTAAACCATTAACTGACAAAGGACCGTTACCTTTACTCATTTTTTGTGGTTTCTAAAAGCACGAAGAGCAGCTGGCGCATTGCATAGGTTGAGGTAAAAGAATTTGACTAGTAGAGCTCACTCGACTAAAGAAGGAGACATTATGAAAGATCACTTTCAATGAAATTGCTTCTAACAGTAGCACATTACCTTTTAACACCGAACAAGCTGGCACTGGGCCAAAAGATGTAACATAAAATTTGGATAAAGAACTTCTTCTTCTGCTGTTGCTTTCTTTGGGGCTCTGTAAGTGAAATTGCAGAAAAAGAAACTTTAGCAGTGCTTATGTAAATTTTTAGCTTTTCTAAACTGTTACTATTTTGAGCTTGTATTAAATTGCTAAATTCGTTAAATAAACGGTAATTATATTTCAATATTGATTCTTCATTTTTTGAAACTGTCTTTTTCGAATACACAGCGCCACATATTCCCCTGGCGGTGATTTCTGGAATCCTTCGTCCCCTGTCTTGTTTAACCTTTCTACAAAATTTGGCGCCATTCTCGCAATTAGATCGCGCTACAGAACACTCTGAGTACCGTCAGTTTAATTATGGCCACCTTACCACAATCACATACTTTGTGAGAAAAATTAAAACTTAAATTTTTCTGTTCCACAAGTTTATAAACAACTCGGATTTTTTTTTCTTTAACGTTCGAATTTTTAAGCAGTTTTTTTCTAATCAGTTCAAAAACTCTATCAGGCATACTCAAAACAAGAGCATGAAATAATTCTTACTTTAAAGAAAACCAATTTCGTTCACCAAGAAGCTTTAGATCTTGAACCGTTGCAAATTGATGCTCATTAGCCTATACTATCTAATCTGCCGCAGAGCTTCTTTATTGTGTTATGGTCAGGACTTAGGACTAGCCAGCCCTTAACAGTTATTTGGATTTGCCTAAACCACTGCATTTCAGAATTGGTCACGTGGAAGGAGCAGTTGTCTTGCTGGTATATCAATTCATCCTCCATTCCTAGTGGACGTAATTGTATTTCAAGTGTTTTCTGGTAATCTTCTGCACATTGTTGACCTTTAAGAAAAACAATATCGGTTGTTCCATTATAAGAAAAAGTTCTCCACACCATGAGTGAACCCCCCCCCCCCTTATTGTCTGCTGAAAAACGTTCGTGATTCTCTGCTAATATTGTCCCAGTAAGATGCCAACGATCGGCGCAATCAAAATAAAATTTCTTTTCACCACTGAAAAGAACCATCAATCATTCATCTGTCTAATTTCTGTGATTGTGGGCCAATTGAACACGAGAGTCTTTATGCCGTTTTGTGTAAATTGGCGACCGACATATTTTGCGATAATCAAGAATTGTACTTGCCTGCAGCCGTCGATGGACCGAGGACTTTGATACTGGAACGTTTACTTCTTTAGAAACTCACCGTACAGTCAGGTTCTGGGTTGATATTAATTTAAAAATCTGTCTATCTTGCCGTTTAGTTGTGTTATTTGGTCATCCAGAACAGGATTTTGATTCAAAAGTTTCACCTTTTGACAGAATTCGGTAAATACCAACCCTACTGCGTACATTCCATCCACGAGCATTTAGAAAAGATTTGCATAATTTCCTTTTTGGAAAGCAGCACACCATGAGGCATCTTTGCAATCAACCGGAAACGAAAAGACAGATTTGCTTATATCTCAGAAAACTATTGCATCATAAGTACTTGACCTTGTAATATGCAATTTTGGATGTGAGTACATAAATTAGATTTTAACACCGGTTGTTTTTATATTTTTGGGACAGCATTTCTTTATTTTTATTTTTATTTTTATATTAGGGACTACTAAGGTCACTCGAAAAGACCTGCTCACTAATGCTAATACTATTGAAGAAATTTATAAAGATATCTCGTTTTTATTTCCATATTTTTATGTGATTTTTTTAGCATTAGACAGCTGAGGTAGATATGTAGAGTCATGGGAAAAAAAAAGTAAACACCCCCTACTAACTCCTCAACAAATTATCGGAGAAGAAAGTTACTGGCACCGAACGATTGGAAATAAAGTCTACTTTTAAGTGATGTATATAAAATTTGCTTAGGGGGCAAACTACCTATTAAAGCGAATCCAAACTTCATTTTTTTCAATGGCAGTATCCAATTTTAACGAGATATTTCAAATCTTCGGTTTAAACTATGCCTAGACACCAAATTCCAAGTCATTTCAATGATACGTTTTTGCATTATAAACATTCAAATTTAGTGCTTCTAATGTTAAATTACATTTTCATATTTTCATTAATATCTCCTAAAATTATACTCCTAATGAGCTCATTTTTGTGTAGCAATTATACTAAAATACCCAAACATAAATACGTTAAATTTGCAATTTTTATAATTTTATGATATGAATTATGAAATTAATATTTGAAAAAATTATGAATTGCCACTTACAATTTTTTTTGATGGATTTAGATTTATTAAGTACTGTCTTATAGAAATCCAAAATTTCACATTTTTCTTCCTAGTGGTTTTCAAATTATGCTTAAAAAACGGCAAAATGCTAGTTTAAGGTAATCTTAATGGTAGTCTGTGATAGAAGTGACTAGATATTTTAAAATTTCTTATGCTATCCTGTAATCTAGTAGTCTTCAATGACTGATTGAGTGGATTTCTCGGTCAACAATCGAGTACCGAACTTGAATTTAGCCCCTAAATTACGCACGTTTTAAAACAATTCATTTCTCGGAAACTTATCGTACGAATTTCATAAAAATTAGTTTTTACGCTAATTGAAGGGTGTAAAGTTCATTTAAGCTGTCAGAATTGTGTACAGCTACTGAAAAAAAACAAAGTTATGGTTCGTTTCAACATGTAGATTGCCACCTAAGCAAATTTTATGTACATCATTTAAAAATAGAATTTATTACCAATCGTGTGGTACCAGTAACTTTCTTCTACGATAATTTTTTGCAGAGTTAGTAAGAGATGTTTACTTTTTTTCCACGACTGTACAAAGGCCGTTTTTTACTTTTTCTATTTTGATTTCAGTTTTTTTTATGAGGATGCTTTCATTTTTGAAACCGGTTGCAAAAATGAAAGTGACCTTACTAAAAATACCTAAAAACAAAATATAAAAAGTAAAAAACATCCTTTGTTCAAATCGATCTCAGTTATTCAATGCAATAAAAATCATTTAAAAACATTGAAATGCAAACAAGATATCCAAACGAGATTTTTTTTCCAAAGGAATTTTAGCATTAGAAAGCGGATCTTTACGCCTGACTGAAGTAGCCCCTTAAATCTATGTCTGTTAATAGTCGTTTGAGTATTTTATTATTTTTATTTCATCATTATATGAATATTTGTATAATCTATTGTGTCTTTCTTACTCGTTTAGGTAGCTTTTAAATCAAATAAAATGGTTGTCTATAAACTTTTGGGATGCACTGTACATCCCATACATTATTCCGTAAGCCCGTATCATGATCGTATTTTAAAAATTTAAAATGTCACTCAAAAGAAAAGGCAAAATTTTTTATACCTATATGAGAAGAATTTATCAATTGAATTTTACATGCCTTTTCAACAGATATAATCCATATTTTTTTCAAAGATTATTTTAAAATTTCATATTTCATGTAATAACCTAAAAGTACTTACAGAAAATAAAAGTTATTTTCGTTTAGGGTTTAAAGTAGTACTCTGATATAAAAAAAAATCAGATTTATAAGTTTGTTACGTTAGTAAATATAAATTAAAATGTATAAAAATGATTTAATATTATAGGTTCTAAACATTGAATTTGTAATTACAAAACTATTGATTCAAGTGCTTTCCGTTTAAAAGATAAGCATAACTTCCAACATAAACAGAAAATATTTTCTCAAAAATGGGTGTTGATTTAAAAAATTTTAAATTCGATTCCAACTTCAATATCTGGATACATTTAAAAATTTTATTTCCTATTTTTAGCACTTTCCAACATAGTTTAAAAGCGTTTATGAATTGGGTTTGTCTGTCCGGTTGTCTGCCTGTCCGTCTATCTGTATGTCTGTCTATCGGTGCTGTATCTCTCATAATTGTACTCGGATTGCCATATAATTGATGTACGTTATTGAGGTTTACCATAGCATGTCAGGTATTGAAAATGAAGCATGTAGTATTCATAGTTCGTTTACACACGTCATAGTTCGTCATACATAGTTCGTCACGCTCTTAACAATATTCCGTTACATTACTGCCTATAGGGAAAATAATTTGCGATGTGTTTTAATAGTGTTACAATATTTTAAACGTAATGAAATTAATATACATTATTGAGGTGCATTAGAATATGGTTATTATACAATATGTTATGTGTAGCACTTATAGTACGCGTAGGGGACCTCAAAAGTATTCCGTTATATTATGGTCTATGAAGCAAAATCGCTTGCGGTGTATTTAAACGATGTTACTATGTTACAAACATAATGAAATTGATACGAGTTTTTGAGGAGCACCAATACATGCTTTTTGGAGAATATGGGGTGAAAATCATTAACAGTCGTTTTTTAGATTCACACGGAAGAGTTCAGTTATATAATTGGCTACATGTAAAAAATATTCGCAGCGTATTTCAATCGTGTTACATTATTTGAAACATGATGAAATTGATATACGTTACTGAGGTTTACTACAAGGTGCTCGCAGTAGAATATGATGTGTTTTGCATTTATAGGGAGGGACGCGAGAAAGATTTCGGATACATTACGTATCTGGTGTGTTGTCTGTTAGGTATTATAGCTGAAAGTGCATTTGCAGTTATGGTATGCGTTTTTAACTAACTTTTTGCATTCTAGATGGTGTTCCTAAATTCTATAGATCATATACAGTGTTGCACAAAAGAATTCGTAAACATTGCTGAGAATGAGGGTAAATTGCTTAAAGGTGATTTTTAGTTTGAGTTATGCATTTTGAAGGTCAACTACATTTAGTATATTAAAAGATTTTTGTAGTATGTAAATAAAATCGTACAGAGGGCTATCCAGAGAACAGGATACATAGCCGCCAATAAATACTAATTCTTGGGAGTGTGATTTCGGTGGTTTTAAGCATATTTTTGCCTGCATAAAAGTTTAGCTTAATGTATGGCGTGTATAAAAATCTGTGCGTACAATACAGGGCTGTACAAAAGAATTCAAGTACGTTTCAATCTATTAAGAAAAATTTCGGAAGGTGAAGTTAAAACTGTGTTAAGCGTTTTCGTACTAAAATAGATTTTGCATAACTATGTAGAATCTGTACATCTCTATAGATCCTATATAGAGTTACGCAAACGAATTGGAGTACATTTCCTACTTTGGGCAGTAATTGGTGAAATATGGTTTTCAAATGTGTTAAATGTTTTATAAAATGTTTACTTAGGTATTTTCTTTACCTTATTAAACAGCGAAGATTTGTTAAAGTATTCTGGAGGTGATGAAAAATGTTTCATAATCTGTGCTTGAAGCATGATTCATATCTTTTGCGACTGCACAAAAATTTTGCTATTAAAGTCCAAGAGCCAACATCACAAAAACTTATGTTATCAAGCTCAAGACAAAAACCTTTATTTTATGGGAGAACAAAAGTAGCGGAATCTAATTATCTATGTGTGCCGGAAGTGAAGCGGTGCGTAAGCCAAAAATTAATACCACCAGTGGTTGACTCTTAGGTTTATCATTGTGTTTGTCCTACAACTATTCTCCATGTTTTCATACCATTGATTGTAGAACAACCTATGAGTCAACCACTGGTGGTATTAATTTTTTTCTTATGCACCACTTCACTTCCGGTAGACATGGATCATTAGATTTCCCTACTTCTACTCTTCCATAAAATAAAGGTTTTTCTTCTTGTGCTTGATAACATAGATTTTTGTGCTGTCAACTCTTGCATTATTAGGTTCACTTTTTAAAATTTTCCAAAGTACTTGAAAAGTGTTTATGAATTCAATTTGTTTCTCTGCCGTCTGTCTGTCCGGGCTGTAACTCTCGTAAATATACTCGGATTTCCATGAAAGTTTGATATCTTTTTGAAGTTTACTATAGAATATTCGGTATTGAAAATGGCGTGTGTAAAATCTATCGTTCGCTAACAGGGACACACAAAAGGTATTCCGTTGCATTACGGTCTACAGAGTAAAATAGTTTTCGGTGCATTTTAATTGAAGTTACAATATTTGAAACATAATGAGATTGATATAGATCATTGAAATGGACTACAATATGCTTTCTCAGGAGTATAGAATAAGTAGCATTAGTAGTTCGTTTACAGGGACGCACAACAGTTTTCCATTGCATTGTGGTCTATGTGAAAAAATTCGTTTGTTCTGCAATTTAATGCTGTCATGGTGTTTCTAACATAACGAAATCACCTAAGTCCTCTTCGTATTTTTTATACTAGCCGCCCTTGGCGACCAGTTTGGTCTTCTTTAAAATTTATGTTTGGGAAAGGATGCTAAGCATTGTATAATCTTACTTTTATTCATAATTTAATTTACTTGGACTAACATAAATATAATTAATATAATACCTTAACGTAATATTAGTTTTTATTGCATGAAAATATCTCCATTTGTTGATTTTCTGGTGGCAAGTAAACCCTATTGGCTTACAATGGAAGTCTATGGGAAGTTGTTGAAATATTAGAGATATCGCCCAGTTGGCGTCACTTTTGGCGACTAATTTTTATTGCCGAATTTGGCGATATATCCAAGTTGCCCAGTTGCAGCATTTGGTAACGGAACAGGGTCCTCCCTATGATAACCCCCTTTATGGGTATGGTGATGCATTAAATGCTGTTCAATAACCAATGAGATGCGTTTCATTTGGGCGTTGCCATTAAACAATTAACAAATAATCTCGATTTATGTGCCACGTACGATAACATAATATATATATATGTATATATATATACATATATATAGTACAGTAATATGTATATATATCGTATAGTATGTTATAGAGTGCCTAGCAGTTATCGTTCATTTACAGAGATACAAAAAGAATTGGTTTAAAGTACTGGCTAAGATCGATAATTGCTGAAAGTACGTTTTTCTATGAGATAAGAATTTGCAAACTGATAAAATTTTCAGTTTATGATGTGGTGTGCATCATTTGTATAGATCGGTACACGAAAGACTTTGTACACATTACCAGATATGGACAGCGATTGATGGAAATGGCTTTTTGCTGTGTTTTTTTAAGTTTCTTATTGAGATATCTCATTTAATTCTAGAAAAAAAAACCAAGAATGAAAAACCATGCATCCAGCATATATTATGAAACACTTTCAAATGCATTCAGATTATTGTAACTTTATAATTATTGAAACTTTGAAACTTTAATTGAAATTAATTCACTTATTGAAACTTTACGGTTTATTAAGGTGAAAGATGACTAAATAAACAATTTAGAAAATATATAACGATACCCAATTTCTACAAATATCATCAAATTTCTGGAAAAATATCAGAATTTTTCCATGAAGCCGTATATGTATACTGCATAAAAGGCTAAAAGTTAGTTCAATTAAACGCATATTGCAGTTGAAATTTTCCATTCAGCAATTTCCGTCAATAAGCGGAAATGTATTGAGATCGTTTCTGTAGTCCTGTATATGAGCTGTAGAATTTAACACTAAGTAATATACAAAACGTAAGTTAACTTTTTAACTGCGTATCGTAACTGAAAAGCACTGCCAGCAATTATTCGTCATAGTCAGTACTGTAGGAAAATACTTTTATGTGTTCCTGTAAATGAACGATAAAGTATAGGTACACTAAATTCTACAATACGCGCTTGTAGTACACCTGAGTGATATACGGGTGTTTCAATAGTTAGGTGTGAAAGTAAAACGCAATAAAAAGGATTTATGGGTCGCAGAGATATATGGTTTGCAGATAACTATTCAGTGTGGTATGGGATTTTGTGTGACACTAACAAAATCTCGACAATAGTGAACGCTACTGCAAATAATAATGTACAATTATTCTATATTGTTCACTCAACGCAAGATTTGGATACAAAAGCATTAGAGAATACTGCATGCACAATTTTTTGTATCCAAATCTTGCGTTGTTTGAGCACTATGGAATAATTCTATGGAATTATAGACTGTAGCAACCTCTATTATCGAGATTTCGAACTAATTTTCTGTATGAGTTATACAAAATCCCGTACCATGCTGAATATTTATCTGCAAACCGCATGTCTCTCCGACCCACAGATCATTTTTTTAATCGCGTTTTACTTTCGCATCGAACTTTTGAAACACCCCGTATATAATTTTCAATATGTTTAAAATAGTATAAATCTTAAAAATACATCGCAAAAGATTTTCCCCCATAGACCTTAATGTGCCGGAATTTTTGAATGTCCCTGTAAATGAATCGAAAGTGCTATATGTGAAGATGTCTACCTTCCCATATTAATGTTAATAGTTTCCCCTTTCCCCCCTTTAAAATTGTGCCTCTTTAAATTCTTAACATTAATTATCTGTCCGCTTTTGGATTCAACTTATTTTGTATCGCTCTTTCATAAAATCCTTTCATAAAATTATGCAGTCATTTCTCATTCTCATTAATCTTTCAACCTCAGCGCACTGCATTTAAAAGAAAAGAAATAATATCTTTTTCCGCCTAGCAACCTCTTTCTGATTTCATCATTACGCCTTACTTTTGATGATATGCAGAAATTAGTCAGACGTTTTACTTCTACATCTAAGCGACCGTTAGTCCAGATGCAATATATTAATCATTTCATTATTGGTACTCTGTCCTTATTTTATTTTATTAACGTTCATCTTGGGGCTTCAGTCCCGGAAGAATTTTGGCAACCCCATGTAGAATGTTCTTTTGCAATTTCTGCACTATAATTCCTAAGCATATCATTTGGCGGTAAATAATTTATATTACTCTTTTGACGCCTTTTATTGAGTTACAATTAAACTCTGACCACATATCTTCACACAATTTATTCTCGGCATATAGCATACGTAATTGGCGAAAAATGTATATGTATTTCTGCCAACACTCGATCATTTGGAGAAAATGTAATTTTGTTAACTTCTCTCTCGAGTGTTGTACTGACAACTTAAGGGGACGAGGGACCTTAAAAAACCTTAAAAATCAATTCTTTATTTTTTGAAATTTTGACTTTAAATATTATTCAGGGGTACATTATAAGCATTATGACAAGCATTTATCAAAAAAAAATTTTTTTTAATTATTTTTGAGAAAAAAATGGAGTTTTACGCGTCGTCTTAGAAATCTTCGAAATGCCCCATGCGCAGCCCAAATCAATGAAAATCCCCAATATTTTTTATAAAAGTTTGGTTTATATAAATAAAACTGTGCATCGAATTTTATATATTTGAATATAAAAGTAAAAAAAAAAAAATTAAAAATTTCAAAATTTTTTTGAAATAATTTCAAAAATTTTGATTTTTTTTTTTTTTTTTTTTTTTTATTTACACTTTCATATTCAAATATATAAAATTCGATGCACAGAAGCACAGAATTATTTATATATATAATCCAAACTTTTATAAAAAAATATTGGGGATTTTCATTGATATGGAATGCGCAGGGGGCATTTCGAAGTCTACGACGACGCGTAAAATGTCATTTTTTTCTCAAAAATAAATAATTTTAAAATTTTTTTTGTGATAAATGCATGCCACAATGCATATAATGTACCCTTGAGTAATATTTAAATTAAAATTTACAAAACAAATGAAAAAAAATAAAAAAAATTTAAATTTTTGAATTTTTTTCGAAATTTTTCATTTTTTTTAACCTTTATATTCAAATATATAAAATTCGATGCACAGTTTTAATTATATATATAAACCAAACGTTTATAAAAAATATTGGTGATTTTTATTGATATGGAATGCGCAGGGGGCATTTCGAAGATTTCTACGGCGACACGTAAAATGCCATTTTTTTCTAAAAAATAAATTTTTTTTTAATTTTTTTTGTGATAACTGCATGCCGTAATGCATATAATGTACCCTTTAGTAATATTTAAAGTTAAATTTGCAAAAAGAAAAAAAATGAAAAAAATGAAAAATTCTGAAATTTTGAAATTTTTTCGAAAAATTTCAAAATTTTTCAAAAAAAATTTTTTTTTAACCTTTATATTCAAATATATAAAATTCGATGCACAGATTTTTTTTATATATAAACCAAACTTTTATAAAAAATATTGGGGATTTTCATTGATATGGAACGCGCATGGGGCATTTCGGAGATTTCTAAAACAACGCGTAAAATTCCACTTTTTTCTCAAAAATGACTTTTTTTTTTTTTTTTTTTTTGTAATAAATGCATGCCATAATGGATATAATGTACCTTTGAGTAATATTTAAGGTAAAATTTACAAAAAATAAAAAAAAATATTTTTAAGGTCCCTCGTCCCCTTAAAGATGTAAAAAGTATACCCTCTCTCCAACGTTCGGCGGCTGCCGAAGGCTGGCCTTGCGAGTAGTACTCCGATCCTGGTGTCCAAGTGGTGAATAAAGATTGTTGCAGTATACGGCTGGTCTCTTTCTGGAACAGGGACTCATTCGTTCTTTTAATGTTGTTTCACATCATTCTCAACAGCAATATCTGTCCGGATAACTCAAAACATCTGTACACTATACTCTTCATTTTCAATATTCCATAGTACACCCCAATTGCGTGTATAAATTTCATGATAATCGCATCATATTTACGCGAGTTAGAGCACGGACAGATGGACAAAGAGACAGACAGACAAACCGAATTCATAAACACTTTTCAACTATGTTGGAATGTATTAATAAAAAATGAAATCTTAATATCGTTTTAGCTTTAGAAAGTATTTCATAATCTATGCCTGGTGCAAGATTTTTCATTCTGGTTATGAAATGATACGGCAAACATACACGAAAACACTATTATCTATTTATGACAGTATATAGTTGATATTTATTACAAAAGAGGGCATTTTTTTAGTGATTATATATTTTATTGTTTTATCGTAAGTAAGATAACCCATAAATATCCAAGCGTTTCATTTTGAAAGATTATGTTACTTTTGTGATGTTATTAACAACATAAAAATATCAATAACAAAAAAGAACAACGTTATTTATAGAAGCACAAAAGCTATCAATTTATCAATGAAAAATTTTATTGACTTCATAATAATTTCCGATGATAAAGTAATGACTTCGCGTGTGTTACCTATATACTCATAAAAATACTTTTTCCACGCATTAAAAGCTTTATTTGGAAACACAAACAAAATCATAAAGTAATAGAAAGAGCAAGGGCATAAAATAATAGCTCTTCAATTTTTATTCATGTTAACCAGAAAATTTCATTAACCATTAATTAAGTACAATTATTTTATTTGAAATTTTTAAAACATAAATATTTCTTTTGAAATACTACCTTAGTTTTTATAAAAAATAGACGTTTATTGATAAATCGCATTTGTTTTTTATGTTTACTAACATTCATTGGAAAAAGGTTTAAAAATACACTGCTCAAAAAAATTAGGGCAGCGAGCAAAAAAGCGAAGAGAACAGTGCAAGACAGCCACGTATGGGCATAAAATGTATTATACACGTGTATTAATGCGCAATACAGAAAAAAAGACGCAAAAATAATTTAAGGGATCTTTTATTCTTTGAAAAGATAGAAAGACCATAAAAAGATGGTTTAGGGCAACAATTTGGTTACATGTAAATGATTAAAAAAAGTATTGCTTAGAAAATTGTAGGTTTCAATTCATAATTTTTTCGAATATTAATTTCATAATTCATAATTCATATCATAAAATTATAAAAATTACAAATTCAACGTATTTATCTTTGGTTATATTAGTATTGTTGCTACAAAGAAAATTAGCACATTAGGAGTATAATTTCAGGAGATATAAATAAATATGTGTAAATGTAATTTAACATTAGAAGCACTAAATTTTGAATGTTTATAATTCAAAAACGTATCATCCAAATGACTTGAAATTTCGTTTCTAGGAATAGATTGAACCGAAGATTTGAATATCTTGTTAGAATTGGGTATTGCCATTGAAAAAAATGAAGTTGGGGTTCGTTTTAATATGTAGCTGGCCCCCTAAGAAAATTTTATTTACATTATTTAAAAGTAGACTTTATTTACAATCGTTTGGTACCAGTAACTTTCTTCTACGATAATTTATTGAGGAGTTAGTAGCGGGTGTTTCCTTTTTTTTCCACGACTGTACATACATCCTCTTACAAATTTTGTCGTCTGACTGGCACAGTTTCTCAAGAGTTTTACCTGTGTGCTGCTTTGATGCTTATAAAGACGAATTTTTGGTATTGTCTAAATGCTGCTCGGGCAACTATTTTCTACATCAAACTTCAGATTTACTAGTAATTTTCATTATTTAGGAGATGGCTCTGGCTGACGTTCAATACAGATTGGATTGCAAATTATGTGGAAAACGGCTTCCAAGTAAGGTTTAAAGTGCAGATATATGCGTACTGCTTATATGTTACGCGGAAAATGAGAGAAATTTGATTCCACCCACATTTTTTCTTCGCGGAAAATTTGCAGAAGTCTTGCTTCGAAAACCTTCAAAGTTGCAGCAAGCTCAGCATGATAAGACTGAAAGTTCATAACAAGACGCAGCAAGATAACGTAAACTCCGAAGTCACCACACTTTGAACTTGTAGCTAACTTGTCGTGCAAGTTAAATTCATGCTTTATTAAAATTATTGCAAATTAACGGCAAAAAAGTAATCAAAAATGCCGCAAACTTACTGCAAAGTAGTAATCTTTCCATGCCACATTAACTGTTTACAACTGTTACACTATAAGTTTAACGCCTTCGAAGGGGTCCATAGACCTGATCAGGTCTATTGATGCATACGTACCGTTAAGGTGCATGCATCTTTTTTACCACCATAAACAAGATAAGGTAATATTTGTAGTTTTCAATTCGAGCGTTTTTTGGTATTTGATAAGTATAGCGTTTTTAAAAAAAGCGAATATAAAAACGTGCAAGGCGAATAAAATTTCTGCGTATCTGCTGATTGTCTCTCTAAACAGAGGGATTTTTTGCTTTCGTCACTTTCGTAAATTAAAGACAGTCTTGCCATCAGTTTCGCAACGAAATACTTATGCAAGTGGGTGATGGTACACCTTGCGAGAGATTTGCTGCTAATTTCTCAATTCAAATTTGTAACGGCAAGATATTATCAGAAAAAAATCAAACTTGCTGCTAATGTTCATGCTATCTGGGCACTTGCCTTTTCTGTCACGCATTGCGAATACTAATTTTTTTATTTCTTTCAAGTTCATAAAAATAAGTGACAGTCTCCAGCTTGTGTTTAAGAACCGTCACCAGCCGTTTAAGAACTTACTTAAGCGGAGGGAAGAGGTAAAAATTAGTTTTGATCTTTCTGTGCATAGCTGAGAACAAATTTAAAGAGCTTTCTCTTGTATGTTTTTAAAATTAATCATGGAACCCGTTGACGATAAGCGTGTCTCATTTTACGAATGTTGCAATAACATGGGTTTCGCAAATGATATTAATCCTTTGCTGTTATATGTCCTCGCCCAGATACCATGAACATTAGCAGCAAGTTTGATTTTTTCTGACATTATTTTACCGTGACAAATTTGAAGTTGAGAAATTCGCAACAAATCTCCAGAAAAGTATACCATCATCCATTTGCATGAGTAGTTTGTTGTGAAACTGGTGGCAAGGCTGTCTTTAATTCACGAAAGTTGCTAAAGTAAAAAATCTCTCTGTTGAGAGAATAGACAATCAGCACATACGCAGAAATTTTTTTCGGTTGGCACCGATTTTTCTAAACGATATACTTATTAAATACCAAAAAATGCTCGAATGAAAAGTACAAATATTGCCTTAGCTTGTTTATGGTGATAAAACCGACGCATGCATTTCTGACGGTGCGTTCGCGTCGATCAGATCTTCGAAGAGATTAAACATATAGTGTAACAGTTGTATACAGAATGTTGCATAGAAATATTACTACTTTCCTGTAAGTTTGCAGTATTTTTGACTACTTGTTTGCCATTAATTTGCAATAAATTTGGTACAGCATGAATTTAACTTGCACGAGAAGTTAGCTGCAAGTTCAAAGTGTGGTGACTTCGGCGTTTACGTTATCTTGATGCAGTCTTGTCATACTGAGCTTACTGTAACTTTGAAAGGTTTTCAAAGCAAGACTGTTGCAAATTTTCTTCAAACTAAAAATGTTATCTGGGCGCTCAGTCACCAAAGCTTTTTTGCCGTAGACATACGACTAATCTGATCTTAGCCACCACTGCAACGAACCATACGGATTTATATTATATTAAGTCGACAAGCCTCGGTAGAATTCGGAATAAGGTTTTTCAAATGTTGTTTAAGTGCAATTAGGCAATTTAGCTTCTTAAAATATTTTTTAAATAATAGTATAAAATGGCAAAAAGAAAGATACTGAAAGAAATGTACCGTGAAAATGAAATTTGTTTAAAAAAGGTAAGATGTAAAGAGCAAAGGTGGTTCTGAATGTTGAAAGTGAATAATATAAATGTAATTTTGTTTTAAACATGCTTTCTTTAAAATTCATAAAATGTAGAAAAAATATATGGCAAATTTGGTGATATTTCGCCCAGTTGGCCAAAATTTGAAGCTATATTGGTAACCTTGCCATCAATACTTTTCAAAAAATTGATGCTGATTCCTTCGTAGGAAATCAAAATATAATTGAATAACCATTAAGTTTAAGTAGTGTTAACCTTAACTAGTGTTTATGCAATGTCTTACAAAAAGGAGAGCGCTTGGGGGCAGCCCCTCTCCTCATTTTGCTCACCTTAGCGGACGAATTAAAAAAAAATTCCGAAACATTTGTTTAATAATTTTAGTTATAGTACAGGCTTGTCAAGTTTCAAGATTTTATTTCCATTGGTTTATGAGATATGATGATTTTTTTTTTTTTTAAATTTACTCCCGTTGACCCCTTTGGGATAAAAAAAATCAATTTTCAATTCATCTATTGCTCCCAGGAATACATATATAGTTCAAATTTCAAAGTAGAATGTCGGCAGGTAATAGATGAAAAATACGTAACTAGATTTATTTGCCACATACAAACAAGCAAAATTGAGGATTAAAAATGTGAACCGCTGAAAGTTGAAAAGAGGAAATTTTTCAAAAGATCGAAAAAAAAAAAGAAATCGAAAGCTCCTCATTTCGCCCCTTTGATGCACAGTCGTGGAAAAAAAAAGTAAACACCCCATACTAACTCCTCAACAAATTATCGTAGATAAAAGTTACTGGTACCGAACGATTGGAAATAAAGTCTACTTTTAAACTATGTATATAAAATTTGCCTAGGGGGACATCTACATATTAAAACGAACCATAACTTTGTAATTTTCAATAGAAGTACACAATTCTGACAGCATAACTGCACTCTACACCCATCAAATAGCCTAAAAACAAATTTATATGCAATTCGTATCATAAGTTTCCGAGAAATTAATTATTTTAAAATGAGCGTATTTTAAGGGCTGTGTCCAAATTGAAGTTCCGTACATGATTGTTAACCGAGAGAGCCCCCTTCTTGATCAAGGCACCTGAAGCGCCACCAAGGCGTCAATGAAGCCAGTTAGATTACAGGACGGCAGAATAAATTTCAAAATATGTACTCACTTCTATCATAGAAAACATCATTTAAACTTAAACCATCATTTTGTCATTTTTTAAGCATAATTTGAAAACTACTTGAAAGAAAAATGTGAAATTTTGGATTTCCATAAAGCAGGACTTAATAAATCTAAATCCATCAAAAAAATTGTATGTTGCAATTCATAATTTTTTCGAATATTAATTTCATAATTCATAATTCTCATCATACACTTATAAAAATTGCAAATTCAGCGTATTTATGTTTGGGTATATTAGTATTATTGCTGCAAAAAAAATTAGCACATTAGGAGCATAATTTCAGGGGATATAAATAAAATATGAAAATGTAATTTAACATTACAAGCATTTAATTTTGAATGTTTATAATTCAAAAATTTATTATTCAAATGACTTGAAATTTGGTGTGAAGGCATTGTTTGAACCGAAGATTTGAAATATCTCGTTAAAATTGCGAATTGCCATTGAAAAAAATTAAGTTTGGATTCGTTTTAATATATAGATGGGCCCCTAAGAAAATTTTATATACATCATTTAAAAGTAGACTTTATTTCCAATCGTTCGGTACTGGTAACTTTCGTCTACGATAATTTGTTGAGGAGTTAGTAGGGGGTGTTTATTTTTTTTCCACGGCTGCACAATTTCGAATTGTTTGAACTATAACTTCTAGGGTAAGCACTTCATGCGATCTCCTGCTTGTTATGCTTGGCACTTAACACATTTTTTCGTAAAAAAAAAAGAAAGATTTTCGACCTTTCATCTTTATTACAGAAATTTCAGCGTTTTCCATTTTTAGTCCTCAATTGTAAGTTAGAAGAAAAGATGTAAAAATTAAGAGCTAACATATTCAAGATTGCTTTAAAAGATACCACACCATTGGGAAATATATAATAAAATTTTAACAATAAATTAAAACATATTATTGTGTTACTTATATCTAAAGTTTAAAAAAAATTAATAAATTTTGTTTTTTTTTCTCATAATCTTGCATAATATGTATTACTGTTTTTCATCGAAATTTAATTCTGACCAATACGACACCTATGTATAAACTTAATACGACCGCACATAGTTAACTACAGATCCCCCACATAAAATGAACGCTCTCAATAAATGTTAATACAAATTAGTTTTTTTTTTCAAAAATAAATATATTAATCAAAGATTTACAATTAAAATCTTTTGAAATAATATTTATGGTGCAAATCAAATTTTATATTGTCTTTGTTTGTGAAAATGCGTAAGAAATAAACAACAGTATTTTTCAAATAATACAAGAATGAAGTGATCGATTTGCTTAATCCTTTTTATTTTGTGTTACAAAGCTCCCCCACCCCCCTATTTTTACATTTATTTTTTGATATATCTACAGATAAAAAAGTTTTTTTTTTCTGTTAGATTACTAAGTAATTGCATTAACCTGGACTTCTTTAGCAATGAGAATAGATTTTTTCTTCTGCAAGAATTTATGCGCAATGTTTGCTGGTTATAATTTTTATACGAAATGAACATTTTGAAAAAAGCGAATGAACCCTATAGGAATAAAATTCTTTGTATAAATACTTTGCAATAAGCAATATTTTTTAAATGTTAATAACGGTGATACAACGATTATACACGAGAGACAAAGAAGGAATGTATTAATCTAAACGGTGATACAACGAATATACACGAAAGACAAAGAAGGAATGTATTAATCCATTCTACACTCATGTCCAAAATTAAGGTCACAAACATAAAATCTGTGAAAAAGGATGAACTATTCACTGCGTTGCCACGAAATTTGGTACAAAGGTAAATTACAATGAGAGAAAGAATATAGCAACATAACAATATGGAAAATATTTTAATTTTGAATTAAGATGCAGGGTATATCAAAAAGGTCTAAATCATGATTCAGAGGTAAAGCCTTTTTTCTCGGGAAAAGTCTGTATAATATGAAGTGTGACCATCGTTCAATACAAGCCTCACAACAAGCTCTCGTACTGTTTATGAGGGTGTCAATAAATGTTTATGGCAACAAGGCCCATTCTTCCAAAAGGGCTGCTTTTAACTCCTGGCGGGTCCTGGGAGGGGGGTTACGTTGTGCAATGGCTCTTTCTAGACCATCCCAAACATGTTTAATAGGTTTGAGGCCCTGAGATCTCGAGGGTCAATTCATACGGCAAATATCCTATTCTTCAAGAAAATCATCAACAATGTGAGCTCTGTGTGGCTTCGCATTATCGTCCGTAAACATGAAGTCCGGGCCTGCAGTACCCCGGAACAACCTCACATAGGGTTCATAGATCACATCCCTATAGCGCTGTGTGTTGATAGTACCCGTATCGAAGGCGTGCAGTGGTGTACGTCTGTCCAACTTTTTGCCGGCCAAGACAGGGATTCATTAGCCAAAGAATATGTCGATATCTGTCGATCTCTTTTACGTAGGGAGGATGATAGCAAGCTCCACGTTTTTTCCAGATGAAGATTCGTCGAGAGTCACACTGCGTGGTGAATCTCGACTCATCACTGAAAAGAACACGCACCATCCTTGTTGTGTCCAAGACTGATGTCTTTGGCTCCACAACAACCGGGCCTCCTGTTGGATGCAATGAAAGAGACATACAAGATTGGACGCCGGGAGTTAGGGATGAGGTCCTTGAATACTATGTGAGGTTGTTCCGGCGTTCTGTAGGCTCGGACTCCATGTTTGTGGGCGATAATGCGAAGCCACACAGAGCTCATGTTGTTGACGATTTTATTGAAGAAGAGGATATTCGCCGTATGAATTGAATTGGCCCTTGTGGTCTCCGAACCTCAATCCTATTGAACACACGTTTGGGATGGTCTAGGAAGAGTCATTGCACAGCGTAATCCCATTCACAGGACCCGCCAGGCATTAAAAGACGCGCTTTTGGAAGAATCTGCTTTGTTGCCACGAACATTTATTGACACGTTCATAAATAGTATGTGAGCTCGTTTTGAGGATTGTATAGCAGTGCACGATGGTCACACACCATATTAGACAGACTTTTCCCTAGATAAATGCTTTATCTCTGATTCATGATTTTTCATTTTTTGATATACCCTGTATTTTAATTCACAATTAAAATCTTTTCCATACTGTTATGTTGACATGTTCTTTCTAACTTTGTAATATACATCAGTGCCAGATTTCGTGGCAACACAGCGAATAGTTCATCTGTTTTCACTGATTTTATGTTTGTGACCTTAATTTTGGACATGAGTGTATTTGTTTCATGTACAATGAAGGACTGATGCGTTAAAATGTATAATATATACATATATACAGTAGAGCACCGATTATCAGAACTCCAATTAACAGAACTTCCAATTATCCGAACAACCTATTTCTCTCAAAAAAAAAAAAAAAAAAAAAATATTAACCGAACTTCCAGTTTATGTTTTCTTAACTAATAATTTCTGGTGTTCACGAAATGATAAAAAACAAAAAAACAAATTAAATGATAAAAAAGTAAACAAAGAACAACTAAAAAGACAAAAATAATAAAAAAAAAAAAAAAAAAAAAAAAAAAACTTAAGCACGCCAGCACTAGCTGGTGCTGCCAGTTTTAAGCCTAGATAAATTTTACAGATTTTAGTATAGTCAGGAACATCCCTTAAATTATCTATCCATTTATCCGAACTTTTGCTTATCCTAACTAGGGTCGGTTCCGAATTGTTCGGATAATCGGTGCTCTACTGTATTTATATAATTGCATATTAATTTAAGAAAAGTAGAAAAGCTTATTATAATGATTACAGAACATATTTCATTTTCTGAATTAAATGAATCGAAACAGCGTATCAGATCGGTTTATTTTTTATGTTTTATCTTTTTATGTGCGTTCGTAATTATATAAATACGTTGCACCTATAGTCGTCGTCTGGTCCGTTCGTCTGTCTGTCCGTCTGTCCTCATATAAAACTATCCTGAATGATTTGAAATTTAACATATATAACCGTTGCAGAATTTTGTCGAGTCATTTCAAAATTTATAAAAATCGAATCAAAACTGAAAAAGTTATTAATAAAAGTTTTCTTCATTCTATTAAATCCTAGCATACGTAATTAATTCAGTGATATCACACGATAGGTAATGATTCTAGTTTGGCATGGTGATTGTGTCCTATGTAAGATTGAGTCATATTATTTCCCTATTATTGAATTTAATATATATATAATCGTAGGAAAATTTTGTATCCATGCATTTTTGCACAATAGTGCAACAGCTATTGCACCAAGTTGTGAATATTTATAAAACTAGTTATAGTATGAGCGCACCTCATTTGCCATGTTTGGCATACAATTTTCGACATGTTTCCCTTTTCGGATGGAGTATCCGCCAGGTCAGGTTATAAATATTTCAGGTTTAGGTCCGTGTTAGTTTTGGTTTTAAATTTTGCAGGTTCGATTCGATGTAACACGATTTTTTACAAGGAAATTTAGAATATTCTTTCAATGTAAAAAAAAAAATATGCATTTCTTACAATTTTTTTAAACATAAAAGGGAATTTTATTAATAGTGATTTTATAGAGATAATATTTTATTAATAGAGACTTAAATAACATTATTTCATAATTACACACAAATATAGATTAGATTTCTTTCTTTTGAAGTTTCTGATCGATTTTGTTTTAGAGTGTGTGATACTTTGGCTAAATAAAAGAAAATATTTTGTCGAAATTCATGTCAAGTAAATTTTTTTCCTGGTTCCTTACGGATTTCGGGATGACATCAAATACAATTTTCGGGAACAGGTCTGCAGGTATAAATTGACATGTGTGGGAGTCTAATTATCACACCTTGAACATAAATTATTTAATGATCTTGTACCTTTTAAACGCGTCGAAAATTAACGAAAAACTTCAAAGTTTAAATTAGTCTATCTTCAAAACCTTTTTATGTATAAACATGAAATTTTGGATATTGGATAAACAGATTGTGTTTTGTAATATGCTGCCATTAGACATTTACTAGCCTTTTACAGAATTTGTGTATTGTTGAAATGAAAATAGCGCTTTTTTCTGCTCCACAAATCTAGCGCGCATGATATTTTGAGAAAATATGTGTGGATTGTCATGAAATTTGGTAAAGATACTATACAAATATGCGTGTTTAAAATGAACTACTTTTAAGTATTTACAATGCTGATATTTTTAGTTATCACTATTTTTGTTCATTAAAAATATAAAATTTGTATTTTTTTTTTTTTTTTACAAAAATATTTTTTTGTATAGTTAATGAAATAATTTTAGCCTAAGAGTAATTCATTTTAAATACACATATGTGTTTAGTATCTTTACCAAATTTCATGACAATCCACAGATACTTTCTCAAGGTATCATGCGCGCAATGACTTTCTGTAAAAGGCTAATAAATTCTAATGACAGCATATTACAAAGCACAACCTGTTTAATCAATATCCAAACTTTTATGTTTATACATAAAAAGGTTTTGAAGATAGACTAATTCAAACTTTGAATTTATTCGTTAAATTTCGTCGCGTCTAAAGGGTACAAGACCCCTTAAAACCTTAAGGTCTAAACCAGAGTGTCATTTGGGAAACCGTTTTCTGTAAAGCGAACAAAGCCCGAGAGTCCCTCGGGGTATACTTTTAACTTTCTGAGCTATAAAAATACCTAATATAGGGGAGACTAGGGAGGGTAGTCCCACTTTTTACAAAATTATTTTTAATTTTTTAAATATTGAACGTAGAATAAAGTTTTATATATCATTTTAATCGTTATACAATCAGTTATCAAAATAAAATTGCTACATAAGTGTAATATATAAGTTATTGGAAAAATGATCGATTTTAATCATGAGAAAATAATGGGTCAAGGCTCCTCTCATATGGGAGGCTTGACCCACTTTGCTTTATATTGAAATATTTGTGAAGAGAAATAAAATCTGTTTATAAAAGGCAATAAAATTTTATGCTAGATGCTTTAATTTATTATAAAAAAAAACATTTTTGAAAATATGATGCTTAAACAAACCTGTTTAGACGGAATCGGAAGTCAGAAGAGAAAATTTTTGTTTTAAACAGAATTTTGTCTGAGCAGTATAATTGTACAGCAGGGAAAATGAAATTTTAACATTTAAGATAGTATTCCGTTAGAGACAGGTTCCGTTTGCATAAAGTTTCATGTATTATTATGTCTGGAATTTATAGCCAGTGTCCCGCTTTTTTTTTGTCTCCTTTTCCTAATTTTTGTGACACTCGACCTGACAACTCTAATTGTCACATAGTTTGGATTCATCTCACTGTAGTATTCATGCTGGTGAAATTTGTCGACATACCTTCCAAATGTTGTTCGATCAATCTATGTTCTTTTGTAGCCGCATGTGGACTTAACTGATCATTATCTTCTTTATGCCTTTCAGTGGCAAAGTACTTTCAGCACTAAAATTTTGAAATAAATGACTGGCATCGGAATTTACGAACAAATTTATTTGGAAATAAGAAAAAGGGTATATTTCACATACATATTAAATGTAAAAGATTTTAGCAAAATTCTGGCGCCATTGTGGCGTTTGGGATTTAAAATTAAGTGGTTTCATAAGCATACCGCTGCCCCTGAAAGTGTTAAGACTGCTGCTTTCAAACTTTCTAGTCCTTTCTAGTATTTTACACTGTTTCTATTTACCTATTGTAGTAATATTTAAATGAAAAAAGTTCCTATCAACTTTCCGATTTATATATTTCATTAATTGTTTTCTTACAGTGAATACTATAGCAATTTTTAATTTTTAATATTTCTTTAATTTAAACATTATCTTTTCCATCACCATATTTTACCATGGCTTTCCAGAATAAATTTACATTTTTTTTATATATAACCATTAACCTTTCATTATGCATAGTGTATAATAAAAAGATTACATCTGGTCAACCCTCCCTCACATTGACAGGGTCAAGCGTTCCCACATAGCCCTTTTCTAAAGAATAGCACATTGTTATGTTAAGCCTAATTTACTGTAAAATCTTTAAGCGAGGAATGAAAGCTCGATATAGATGCATTACTTAAAACCACACTTACTTAAATTTCTATGATATATTTTATCTGAAAAAAGCTTACAAAATATTTCTAAAAAACACAACTTTTAGGTTGAAAACGCCTCACAGTTGATTTTTTCCACACCTATTTCGATTATCTGTATGAAACAAAGAGTGTAGTTTGAGCATTCCAGTATCTTTAGTTGAGACCTAATGATAAAACTCTGAAATTCTTTTAAATATGAAAACTGATGGGTGGTTCAAGCCTCCCGTATGGTCGACCCTCCCTAGTCTCCCCTATACGTTCCTGGTCTTTTCAGATTCTATCTACGAACCTTTTATTTTGAAAAAAATATATAGGTAGCAGCTCTAAACAGAAGTAAGTTTATGAAAATATATAGAATCAGAGCTTAATTCGAACTTATTCTGAACCTTGTGGTGTTGCACATTGTGCTTTGAAATGTACCACACAAAAGCAAAATTTACTAAATAACTAGCTGTTTAACCCGTTCTAAGCACGGGAGTTCATGTTCTATAACTATTCGATGCAGAAAAATATTTCTCTACTAATGTGCATTTTTCATGAAATTTAATTTATCTTATTGCTATAGCAGCAGACAATAAAACGATATCTTCGGCATAAGGGAATAAGTATAATAAAATTTTTGTTGATAAGCTGTTTTTCTTTGTTTTTTTTAAAGGTAACAATCAAGCGCAATTAAATAATCTCTAATTATTTGCATGCTAGGTGAAAAGAATTATCGTACTAACCGCCACAGCTTCTTAGTGTTGCAGTTAGATGTACGTAATATGACTATCTCACATTGCAATAAACATTTAGAACTAGTTAGAACTCATGCGATTACGAGTTAAACATAAGAAATGGCAAGATTTCGTCAAAAACATTTAAAAAAATTAAATTTTCGTTTTTTTTTTTTTTTTTTTTTTTTTTTTTTGCCCCAATCGTTCATGGAACCCCTATCAAAAACCCGTATGCCAAATTACGTAGCCTTGCGCCCTGTAGTTTCAGAGTTTTTGAGGTTACATAGGTACGCGCACGGATTTTAATAGGGTAGATTTTTATACACAAATAAAACCCATTTTCAGATATTTGTACAACATTTGGGTAAGTTTTTATTCATGTCTATATAAAATTTTATGTTAAAAAATAATGTTATTTTTTTATGCGGAACTTTTTAAAAATATATAAAACATGCTTTTTTAATAATTTCTCATTAAATATTAATTTTTAGTACATTTAAATAGTTCTTTGATTATGAATAAAAATAATTTGAAGTTTATAACAAATTTGTTTAATAAAAATACTTATCTTCTGAGTATTTTTTTTTTTAATCATGAAAAGTACCAAATACCCTCAGTCCAGAGGGAGATATGCGGTTGAAACAGCTCAGACCTCAAAGTGTTAAAATATTACTAAAAACTAATATTTAGCGTTTTATTAAATAGATAGTGGAAGTAATATCAGGTCTTGACAATACGCTATTATGCCAAAAGTCATTTCGACTTTAGACGTTTTCGACGTTTAGTTGAATATGCAGATAAATATCTGACGAATTTTTCTGAATATACGGTAATGCAAAGGGAGGTTCGACATGAATTTTTCTCAGCAAAGGTTTAAACACAAAGGCAGTTAGGAGATTAAATGAAAAAATAATAATTGTGATTACCCTGTAAAATAAAATGTTCGAAATGTTCTTTAGCTGTAGCACAGTACCTTGACTACCTTGCCTACATGTTTTTAGGGTTTCGTTCATCTCAAGAAACCCTTATAGTCTCACTTCTCTGTCTGTTTATCGTAGTGCTCGTACTCGGTTACAGACTTGGATATTTTTTTTTTTTTTTTTTTTTTTTTTTTTTTTTTTTTACATAGGGCTTAATACCGCCGGTCATACCCGGTCAATAAATCATTGAAAAAGTTGTGTTATTTTCTTTTAATAAATGAATTCGTCCTTTTCGATTTCAAAACATAATCTTATTTTCAGAATATTCGGCAGAGGATCCATAGCGCAGTGGTAAAGCGTTCGTCTTGCACGCGTCAGATTGCGGCCCGAATCTGTCAGGCGGAACTTTGCATTATTATTATTATTATTATTATTATTACACTTCATTTTCAGATGTCGATTTTAAAAGCTTATATTTATTTATTTATTTATTTATTTTTTGCGCTGCTGTAATTTTAAAAATCTCTTTTTTCCAACAGAGAATATCTGAAATTTCTGGAATTTCAATTTTAAAAAATCCAGAGGCTGTAATAAATATTTTTGTTTGCTGCTGCCATCTACAGGGAATTTTTTGAAATAATAGTGGACTTTTTTTTTCAAATTATCATTAAAAGCATTTTGAAGGAGTTGAAAGGGTGCTTTTCCTTTTATATTTCGAATAAATGTTAACATCCTTTTGTGGCGCCATCTAGTGAAAAGTGAAAGAATTAATATGTCTTTTTTCTGAATTATTTCAGCATTTTAAAGATACTTTAAACAAGTTTTTACTTTTAAACATTTTACATTTTATTTATAATTTCTGAAAATTTTTGAATTTGCTGAATTAAAAATATATTAGGATTTTTTTAATTTTATTCAAATAATTTTCCTTGAATATTTTTATTTGATTTAAAAGTGATTCTTTTTAATTATTTTGAAATTAAATGTAATTGTGCTGCCATTTATGAAAGATTTAATAATAATAAATTAACAATTTTGATTTATTGCCGAAACGTCAGTGAAGGCTTACTGTGGAGACACGAAAAGTTTTGGTTTCCGTTAGTCTGTCTGTCTGTTAGTCTGTCTGTCTGTTCCGCGATAACTGCCGCAAAAAGCATCCGATCGGCTTGAAATTCCCTGGGCATGTTGATGAGCTCCCCGGATTTAGCTGTATAGTTTTGGGTTAAATTTGGTTCATTCGTTCGGAATATACAGAACATTTTATTTTGTGATATAATGCTTTTCTATGGGAAGTCAGACGATTTTCAAATTTTCATTTGTTGAAAGAAATCGCTCATATGAATAATAGATTTAAATGGTAAATTTTGGATGCTGAAATTTTTAAATAAGAGTATTAAATTATTCTTATTAGTTTGCAATTTTGTCAAAACATTTGTCAGAGCTTTTAAATTAGGTGTATAACATATGATAGAATTTTATACATGTGTTCGAATAATATAAAACATTTTATTTTATGAATTTACTTATATTTCATTTTTTCTTTTAACCGTTGCGTAGCAACAGCATCTCATCTAAACATATCATAAATGTGAAAGTATGTATGGTTTTTCGAAGTCAAATCAAAGCAAAAGGAATGAATTAATGAATGCCTTTGTATAGATATTTGCATATAGATTTATTTAAACGCAGAAATGAAAATAGTATTTATATACTATATAGAATAATATTTTCATTTATGTATTCAACTATTTGATTATAAATGAAAAAGTTCGTTATTTTCATACAGAATAAACTGACATTATTCTGTTAAATTTTATAAACTTTATTGTTGCCAAAAAAAAAAAAAATGAATAACAATTTCTCCCAAAGAGTTAATTTTAATTTGTAAGATTTTCACGTGCAAAAGAAAAATGGAATAAGCAAATAAAAAATAAAAAAAGGATACATAGGACAGGAATGAATACATATAAACATTTCACACCAAATACCACCTAAAATAGTTTTTGTAGCAGTATTTTCCCAGCACTACGAAGAAAGATTCCTCGATTTACACGATTTTACTTGGCCTTCCTTTTCTCATTCTTTGCGATTTCATTTTCGCAATTGCGTGCATTAATTGGCACAAAATTTTACATTTTTATGACTGAGATATATGTATGGCCATACAAATAAGAAATTCCGTATTGTCTCCTATAAAATGTGATAAAGTGTTGGTTAATCATATACGTTTTTATTAAGAGGAGCAGAGCTGCCAAGCCTCCGGCGTTCTGGATACCAGTATTTTAATACAGAAAATGTTACTTTATTTAATTGAAACATTTGCGCAATTTAAAAGAACATTTTCTCTAAGATAATAGTGATGTGCAAAAAGCTTGAGACTTGGTATGTCTGGTGGGGAGTGAAATGTTTTACTTAATGCATTTATCTCTATTTTAATGCTACGTGAACAACGTCCGTGTAACAGCTTGTAGAGTGTAAAATAAATTAAATTATTAAAATAATCCTTATTACGAAAAATGAAACAGAAAGTCCGGCTAAGGGAAATGAAATGTTAGTTAACCTTTCGTAATTTGACCTGAACATAGGTTTGCGTCAAATTTCAACGGTATTTGTAACATCACGATTTTAAATTAAATGTAGATACTATTAAAAGAAAATCACAAAAAATACTTAAAGGCGCCAAATCATGTTTATCTATTTAACGATGATGAATTATTAACTGTTAGGTTTAGAAGCCCCCCTACTTTAGGGTGATTTTAGTAAGTTAATGCTATCGAGTACATTTTTTGATATTTAGATTAGATCTTAGATATAAATATTGCAGAATGGTAATCAAAATTATTTTTTTATAAACAAAATTTATAAAGGTATTAGATTTCTAAATTAGATGTTTCAGTTTACATTTCCAAAAGTTCTTTATCCATTAGATACAGGTATTTGTGGTTAGCAGGCAAGTAAATACTGCTGTATGGATATTAGGATAACGTAAAATGCTTGACCGAATTATTGCTTATCCTTATAAATCGCAGTGTAAAAAGAAATCTAAGATATAGGGTAATCATTAACTCAACCAGTAGAAAATTACAAATGCAAAATAAATTACACAACGGGGGGTTCAGGGGGGCAGAGCCCCCCTGAAGAAATTTGCTTTATTATATAAAAATTACTAGAATAAGTAGCTCGTGAGAATTTCAGAATATCCTTACATAACAACGTGTTTAATTTAACGCTTTTAATGTCTGAAACCATCGAAATATTTTTTTCCTTTTATAAATGTTTGTGTAATTTAAATAGTTTAAATTTTGTTTTTGTAGAAAGATTAATATTACGCAAAGTTTGATAAAAACAATGAGTTGCAGAGATGACGTTGAGGCTCTTGATCTGCAGATTTACTAGTTAATTTAAGGATGAAGTGTTTTAAAAGAAATATTAAACGAAAGCCTTTGTACGATCTGAAATCATACTTACCCACTTGTTTATTTATTGGTTTTCAACCAAATTTAACGTCATATTTAGGAACTTAACATAGTAGAACATAGATGTTATTTAATAATTCAAATATAATTATATTATATATTTGCTGAAATATGGGCATTTGTATGAAATGATATTTAACCGTATGCATAAAATGTAATACTACTCCAATTCAAAATATATTCTCTAATTACCCTCGTGACCAAACCTCCCCTGAAATTGAGATCAGAGGTGTTTTATGTTCCCAACTTTCCAGAAGAATTCGTCAAGTATTTATTTAGATAGGGGAATAAACGTCTAAAACTGAATATATCCGATGTATTTTGGCCATAGTGTATCGGGTGAGCAAAAAGTCCGTATAAACTTTAGAAAATCATAAAAACCGAAAAAATAACCGAAATGAAAAATTGTTTGCAGGACTAGCATCTATAGGTTACGGGAATTTGTTTAGGACAGAAATAAAAAATAACTTAAAAAACAGCCGACAGATGGTGCTGGTTCGTACGATTTTAATGGAAATATGCAAATGAAACGATTATAAGTACTTGCGCTCCTAATCCAGAACTAGTTCACGTAAAATAACTTCACCATCAAATCTTTATCCTTCATACTCTGCATCCTTGATCAAGTACACGGCTCACAACGGTGAACATGTTCTGGATTAAGAGCGCAAATACTTAAAACCGTGTCATTAGCATATTTCCACTAAAATCGCACGAACCAGCGCCATCTATCGGTTGTTTTTTGAGTTATTTTTTATTTCTGTCTTAAAAAAATTCCCGTGAACTATAGATGCTAATCCCGCAAACAGTTTTTCAATTCGGTTATTTTTTCGGTTTTTATGATTTTTTAAGGTTTATACGGACTTTTTGCTCACCCGGTATATGCAATAATATCAAGTAATAATCATAACAAGAAAAAAATATCATGTGTAAAGCATAGATTATGAAACACATTCCACCACTTCCAGAATGCTTTAAAAAAACTTTGCCGTTCAATAAGGTAAAAAAAAAAAGTAATGATTTGTAAAACAGTATGACATATTTGAAAAACAGATTTCAACAATCACCGCTCATAGCCGTAAACGCGTCACAATCTTTTTGTGCAGATCTGCATATGATCTATAGATTTATACATATTCTACATAGTATGCAAAAATTCAGTTTAGTAATAAAACGCTTAACACAGTTGAAAATTCCCCTTCAGCAATTTCTACCAATCGATGTAAACGTACTTGAATTCTTTTGTACAGCATTGAATATAACACACAGATTTTTATACACGCCACTTATTATGTTTAAATTTCATTCAGGCAAAAACAATACTGAAATCACACAGGAATTAGAGTCTATAAACCACCATGTATCCAACTGCTTGAATAGCCCTGTATATGATTTTATTTATATGCTACAAACATCTCTTTGTATACTATATATAGTGGAGCTTGAAAATACATAACAGAAATTAGGAACACCTTTGAGATATTCACGCTTATTCCCCGTAATACTTACGAATTCTTTTGTTCAACCCTGTATTTGATCTACAAAATTTACGCACTCCACATAGTATGCAAAAATTTAGCAAACTTCTGAACGCATATCATAACTGAAAACGAACCTTTAGCACTCATCCATAACAGACAAAAATTCAGATATAGAATCGTCTCCGATATCTTTTATATGTCGCTGTAAATGCACAATAAATGCAATTCACATTATATTCTACTCCAAGCATCTTGTTATAAATTTCAGTTATATATAACAATTTCATCATGTTTGAAATAGTGCAACATAATTTAAGAGCGTCGTGAATATTTCTCCCGTAATCCATTATATAATCGAACTCTTTTGCGAGGCCCTATAAATGAATAATAAATACTTTGCACCCATATTTTGCAGAAAGTCTGTGCACCTCAGAAATTCATATCAATTTCATTAAATTTGTAACAGAGCAACATTATTAAAATACGCCGATTTTCTTTTCACAGACAATAATATAACGAAATAATTTTGAGTATTCCTGCACTCGTACTGTAAGTGTTACACATGGCATAGTCCATAGTAACAATATTCTAAAGCACCTCGATAATGTATATAAATTTTATTATGTTGAGTATTTTGTAACACTATTAATACACCGCAATTGATTTTTCCCCGTATACCATAATGTAATGAAAGACTTTTGAGAGCCTTTGCAAATAAATTATGAACGGTACACACTTCATATTCGGTAGCAAACATACCATGGTGAACATCAATAACGTATATCAATTACATGGTAATCCGAGCATATTTACGCGAGTTAGAGCACGGACAGAGAGACGTACAGAAAAACCCAACTCATAAACCCTTTTCAACTTCGTTGCAAAGTGTTAAAAATTGAACATTTTTTTAGATATTTTCTTTTTTCAATTAAGAATTGCACAATTATTTTAAACTTTTATGAAGTTTTAAATTCAAAACTGTAATTAATCCCATCGTTGAAAAGTTTTACAAAAATTCTATATTGCCCAGTTGTAGGGTAGGAAAAAAAGGCCGAATTTGAATTAATTAGAGGAAAGCTGGAAATTCTCTTAACCATTTAGTTCAGGTCTAGAATGAATATGTTAAGTTTTCCCCCTCGTAGTAGGGGAGCGTTAGAAAATATGTATAGATTTATAGTCAAAAAACACGTTTTTTAGATACCGTAACAGTATCTCAAAACAGCTAACTCTGTCAAAAACATTGTCAATACAAATGTTGTACAGCTTAAAATTCTGAGTAAAATGAGTACCTATACTTAATATTTTCGTTGAACATTAAGGTCACAATTCTACTTTAAAGTTTTAGACCCGTGGTCAGGGGGTTGAAGTCAGAATTAATTAGGAGGAAACTGGAAATTGTTTTAATCCCTTCCGTTTAGGTCTAAAATGAACATACTATGTTTCTTTTGTCGTATTTCAGTGAATGTTAGAAAATATGTGCATATTTATTTTCGAAAAACACGTTTTTTATAATTACCTTAACAATATCTCAAACCATCTAATTCTATAAAAAACATTGTCAATACAAATGTTGTAGAGCTTAAAATTCTGGATAAAATGAGTACCATCATTAATACTTTTGTTCAACGTTACGGTCGCAATTCTATTTCAAAATTTTTTTAATCAAAAGCTTGAAACCAGAAGAGACCAAGTTAACTTAAAAGTATCTCAAAATTGCGGCCTTAATATTGAAAAAAGATATTTAGTGTAGGTACTAATTTTACTCATTATTTTAGGCTCTACAACTTTCGTATTGACAATGTTTTTGATAGAGTTAGCGGTTTTGAGATATTGTTACGTTATCTTTGTCTCTCCTGGCTTCAAGTTCTTGATTAGCGATTAAGGCAAAATTTTGAAATAGAATTGCGACCTTAATGTTGAACAAAAATATTAATGATGGTACTCATTTTATTCAGAATTTTAAGCTCTACAACATTTGTATTTACAATGTTTTTAATAGAGTTAGCTGTTTTGAGATAGTGTTAAAGTATTTAAAAAAAACGTGTTTTTCGAAAATAAATATGTGCATATTTTCTAACATTCACCCAAATACGAGGAAGAAAATATAGTGCGTTCATTTTAGACATAAACTGAAAGGATTAAAACAATTTCCAGTTTTCTCCTAATTAGTTCTGAGTTCAGCCCCCTGACC
The DNA here is from genome assembly GCA_963932465.1 of Maratus speciosus. Taxonomy (NCBI): domain Eukaryota; kingdom Metazoa; phylum Arthropoda; class Arachnida; order Araneae; family Salticidae; genus Maratus; species Maratus speciosus. The sequence continues at coordinate 359,254,599 of OZ010793.1, forward strand.
ACGTGTCTAAAACTTTAAAGTAGAATTGTGACCTTAACGTTCAACAAAAATATTAAGTGTAGGTACTAATTTCACTCAGAATTTTAAGCTCTACAACATTTGTATTGGCAATGTTTTTGACAGAGTTAGCTGTTTTCATATACTGTTATGGTATGTAAATAACGTGTATTTTGACTATAAATCTATACATATTTCCTAACGCTCACCTTGTACGAGGGGCAAAACATAGAATATTCATTCTAGACCTAAACTGGAGGGATTCAAACAGTTTCCAGCTTTCCCCTAATTATTTCCGAATTCACCCCCTAACCACTGGGCTAATAATAAATAACAATGCTTTATATTACAGACTTATTTATTAAATGAAACTTTTTTTAAAACAACCACATTTGGTGTGCAATCCAAATCTTTTAATGTTACATATATATTTTTCTTTTAATTAATTGAGTGTGTTCTATTGCAAGATCTCTTTTCTGTGAATTTCTAGAACTCAAAAGTGTACATACCAATTACTGAAGATTCCAGATAAGGAATCGATAGTACCTTCTCTGGAAGGAACCTTCAGTATTTGATAAATGTGTAAACTATTACAATTTTCCTCCAGGGTAGCTTGAACAAATGTGAGTAGCTTGAACAGAGTGGTTTAACAAATGGAAAATGCATTTTTTTTCTAAATTAAACAAATCGTCTTTAATATTAAAAGATTTGAATTTCAGAAATATATTTTAAAAGTTATTTACCAAAACTGAAATTAAAAAAAAAAAAAAATCATAAGTGGACAAAGCAGCTGTCAAACTGTACTTGACAGTGGGAATTCAAAATAACTCCATTGATCTCAAATAGAGCCAATTATGACATCAACTGTGCTTCTCTGTAGAAATTTGTAAACGGTATGCATTATTCTTTCATTAACCAAATATATACAAGCGAATTTTCACTAATTATAACTTGCTAAAAAAATGAGAACTTATCAATTAATAAAAGCTCTAATAATATGATCGCCCACTATATGATGAAATCAGTTTTAATGCTATAACTTGAGTACAGTGAGTATTAATTGCTTTTCTCTATATTGCGCATGTTTTAATAGAGAAAAGACATGCGATATATATCCAAAGCTGCGATATTACAGAGGTACTTGATAAAATTAAGAAAGCTGATAACCTACATATAAACTTTACTACATATAAACTTTTTCACAATTAAACTTTAAACGAAACGCACGTTAAGCTAAAATTACAAATTTGCTGTTAGAAATTTGCAGAACACAAACGCTTTACGCTCAGAAGTCGCCGTTTTGCGTATGTGGTACTACAAGCGAGTAAATAGCAAAGCAGTACTCGCGCATGCGCTTATCTAAAACTGTTTGAGTGACATTTTATTTGTGACCTTAAACCAACACTCTACAATACTTACAGTATATACTATTAAAATTTATAACTTGGACATTTTTTATGGACACCCTGTATTTTGAGTCCTATTTCTACGTTAATTTATAGACATATGACAATTTTCAAAATAAAATTAAGACAATAGAATTACATTATTTGATGGTTTTCAATGAGTTAAGCATTCCTCGTGCATTTATCCTTTTTTCCCGTAAAGCTCAGAAATACAGTGAGATATAAAAATACTCTATCTATATTATAAAGGACTAACATATCTGTACGTAACGCATACGTCATTTTGCGAATGGCAACACTTTGAAATTTGAAATAAAATTTTCGTTTTGCAATTTTCTCTACTACAAATTTTTAAACTTCTAAACATCGCACATTTAAAATTTTTACACCGTCGCATAAGGAAAAAAATGTTCTTTTAAATGTAATTTGTTTGAAAGCTGTATCTCATTTTATTTTTGAGATATTAATTTTTTTGTAGTTTTTAATAACATTTTTCTTATCGTGGCAACAGAAGTATCCCATTTCTATTAAAGTCATTGAAAGTAAACGGAAAATAATCGAAAATAGGCGATACTGTATCTTTTTGTTGCCATTTTCTCATAAAACCTGACAAAAATGTTGAAATTAAAATATAGGCTATGTCAAGAATATTGTCTGTTATTCCGTGATATTGACGTCATATATTTTTGACGAAGTTTAACACTGGATTGTAAAAGTGGATTGCGTTAGCGGATGCAAATGACGTCATTTTATAAAAAAGCGTGTATTTTAATTCTTAAACCTGAATTATGTTTTGTAGAAGTGCGTCATTTTCAGAGCCCAGCTGCTTTGAAATTCTTCACATGTGAAAATGCTTCACTTTTGAAAATAATGTAATCGAAATCACACATTGATAAAATGCAATTTTTTTAAACTTTAAAGTGTCTTTATAAAAGAGAGGTGACATGCAAATAACAGCGATTTATATTACAGAAATTGATGATTCTCGCCTGGATGGATTTGCTTCGCCGAGTTAGTCAAGCAAACAAATAATTCGTGGTTTAAAATAATATTATGTCCCTGAAATTTTTGTCCAAAATTCTCTCGAAGAATAAAATTTTAATAGTATTCTTTAGGATATTATACTATAATTTTATCAAAATAACTTAATTTGCTTAATTTAATTTTTCCTAATTTTATATAATATATATTTAAAACACAAGTGTGTTTTTTAGTCATCTGCCCTGATCTTTCTGCTGAACCAATTTTACTAATATATATATATATATATATATATATTTCAGCCGAAAGCTCTTCATTTGTAGATGTAATCGAACTATTTGTTTTTTTTTTATATCCCTACTTTTATATTTTAATTTTAAAAGCATTTTAGGAAATTTCTTCAAAATGGTGAAAATTAGATAGCTTTCATTATTGCAGACAAGAGAGAAATAATGAGGTATTTTTTATCTTTATTCAGGCTATTTTCTGATAAAAATTCAAAATTTTTGATAAAAATTGTTGTATAGGGTTTAGTATCGCAAAATCTCATTAGGAGCAGCATATTATATTAGGGGCATAATAACGTAAAATGACATACTGCTTTTGAAAACGCGCATTTTTCCTCATGAATTTTCTATATTTTTCCTTCTGCATGTGTACTGATACTAGGTTTCATACACTAGGCGAAATGCTTATTTAAGTGAAAATGAAGTCATATTTAAAAGAAAACGATTATTTTTCTAGATAAAACTAAACATTTTAACACAAATGCGTCTAAAAAACATAAATTACGGAAATTTTTACTCTCCGGAATTGAGATTAGAATCGCAAGAAAAGAGTCCGTCTGTTCACATAAAAGTTTTTACTGACAATCGTGACTTCAAGGTTTGAGTTAAAATGATTTTTAAATGATCAAACAAAATACAAATTTAAAAAAATGATGAATATGGATATGAGAAGTGCGTATGCAAACTTTGAGAAGGTGAAAATTGCTCTTTTACATTCCGGAATACCAAGCATAAGAGCTTCAGTTGATAACCACATCCTAATAACCGATCTTTATTATAGTTTACTGATTAAGTATCTATCTATATTATAAAGAACAAACGTATATGTGCGTAACGCTGATGTCATTTTGCGAATAGCAACACTTCACAATCAAATTTCGGTCTTGAAATTTTCGCTACTGCAATTTTTTAATCTTTTGACCATCGTACATTTTCAATTTTCATCGCATAGGGAAAAAAAATTCTTTCAAATGCAATTTGTTTAAAAACTGTATCTTAATTGACTGATGCATTATATTTTCTAAAATAATTTTTAAGCATGATTTTATTTTAAGTTTATCTTATCACGTGCCGGTTTCAATACATAATAATAACAAACATTTTGCACATAAAGCAACAAACATTTTTCAGCATTTGTTTCTGACTATTTTTGCATAACGAAATTAATACTTCCTTTATAAACAAATAAAAGAAGAATATTAAAAAAAAACACCAATCTAACTTATTTGTGAAAGACAAATTAACGAAATTAATACTTCTTTTATAACCAAATAAAAGAATAATATTGAAAAAACACAAATATAACATATTTGTAATCGTACAATTTAAATTTTTATATCATCAAATAGGATTTGTTTTTCAAATGGAATTTGTTTGCAAAGTTCATCTCAGTTTATTGATTGTCTATGGTTTTAAAAACAATTTTAAAGCATGAAATATTTTTTTTATTTATCTATATCGCGCGGAGCTCGATTACGAAAAATTAATCCGTTTGCTCTTAAAACAAAATAAAGAGTTCATCATTTTCTTACGGCTAATATCCATTAAAAAAAACAATCTAACTTCCCTATGAATAAATAAATAAAATAATATAAATAAAACACAAATTTAACAGACATGTATAAGCTCTGGAATTATCAGAATATAAAAGGATGCCATAAGAAACAAAATCTTGGTCAAATAACTCTTAGCATGCGGCTAATAAGAAAATATCGCTTTTGATAAATTAAAAAAAAATATTTGATTGTATAATTCATATTTTCCATATGAAAAATGCTTTTTTAATGTAAGTGGGCAATCTAAAAAATTTATTGCATATAAAAAAAAATATTAGTTTTCTATTAAAAAAAATGTTTCCACCTATATTCTTTAACCCGGGAAGCCCAGGTACAATCCTCTAGTCTATATTATAAAGGACAAACACATCTGTACGCAACGTATACGTCATTTTGCGAATGGCAACACTTTGAAATTTGAAATAAAATTTTCGTTTTGCAATTTTCTCTACTACAAATTTTTAAACTTCTAAACATCGCACATTTAAAATTTTTACACCGTCGCATAAGGAAAAAAATGTTCTTTTAAATGTAATTTGTTTGAAAGCTGTATCTCATTTTATTTTTGAGATATTAATTTTTTTGTAGTTTTTAATAACATTTTTCTTATCGTGGCAACAGGAGTATCCCATTTCTATTAAAGTCATTGAAAGTAAACGGAAAATAATCGAAAATAGGCGATACTGTATCTTTTTGTTGCCATTTTCTCATAAAACCTGACAAAAAAGTTGAAATTAAAATATAGGCTATGTCAAGAATATTGTCTGTTATTCCGTGATATTGACGTCATATGCATATTTTTGACGAAGTTTAACACTGGATTGTAAAAGTGGATTGCGTTAGCGGATGCAAATGACGTCATTTTATAAAAAAGCGTGTATTTTAATTCTTAAACCTGAATTATGTTTTGTAGAAGTGCGTCATTTTCAGAGCCCAGCTGCTTTGAAATTCTTCACAGGTGAAAATGCTTCACTTTTGAAAATAATGTAATCGAAATCACACATTGATAAAATGCAATTTTTTTTAACTTTAAAGTGTCTTTATAAAAGAGAGGTGACATGCAAATAATAGCGATTTATATTACAGAAATTGATGATTCTCGCCTGGATGGATTTGCTTCGCCGAGTTAGTCAAGCAAACAAATAATTCGTGGTTTAAAATAATATTATGTCCCTGAAATTTTTGTCCAAAATTCTCTCGAAGAATAAAATTTTAATAGTATTCTTTAGGATATTATACTATAATTTTATCAAAATAACTTAATTTGCTTAATTTAATTTTTCCTAATTTTATATAATATATATTTAAAACACAAGTGTGTTTTTTAGTCATCTGCCCTGATCTTTCTGCTGAACCAATTTTACTAATATATATATATATATATATATTTCAGCTGAAAGCTCTTTATTTGTAGATGTAATCGAACTATTTGTTTTTTTTTATATCCCTACTTTTATATTTTAATTTTAAAAGCATTTTAGGAAATTTCTTCAAAATGGTGAAAATTAGATAGCTTTCATTATTGCAGACAAGAGAGAAATAATGAGGTATTTTTTATCTTTATTCAGGCTATTTTCTGATAAAAATTCAAAATTTTTGATAAAAATTGTTGTATAGGGTTTAGTATCGCAAAATCTCATTAGGAGCAGAATATTATATTAGGAGCATAATAACGTAAAATGACATACTGCTTTTGAAAACGCGCATTTTTCCTCATGAATTTTCTATATTTTTCCTTCTGCATGTGTACTGATACTAGGTTTCAGACACTAGGCGAAATGCTTATTTAAGTGAAAATGAAGTCATATTTAAAAGAAAACGATTATTTTTCTAGATAAAACTAAACATTTTAACACAAATGCGTCTAAAAAACATAAATTACGGAAATTTTTACTCTCCGGAATTGAGATTAGAATCGCAAGAAAAGAGTCCGTCTGTTCACATAAAAGTTTTTACTGACAATCGTGACTTCAAGGTTTGAGTTAAAATGATTTTTAAATGATCAAACAAAATACAAAAAAAAAAAAAAAAAATGATGAATATGGATATGAGAAGTGCGTATGCAAACTTTGAGAAGGTGAAAATTGCTCTTTTACATTCCGGAATACCAAGCATAAGGGCTTCAGTTGATAACCACATCCTAATAACCGATCTTTATTATAGTTTACTGATTAAGTATCTATCTATATTATAAAGAACAAACGTATATGTGCGTAACGCTGATGTCATTTTGCGAATAGCAACACTTCACAATCAAATTTCGGTCTTGAAATTTTCGCTACTGCAATTTTTTAATCTTTTGACCATCGTACATTTTCAATTTTCATCGCATAGGGAAAAAAATTCTTTCAAATGCAATTTGTTTAAAAACTGTATCTTAATTGACTGATGCATTATATTTTCTAAAATAATTTTTAAGCATGATTTTATTTTAAGTTTATCTTATCACGTGCCGGTTTCAATACATAATAATAATAAACATTTTGCACATAAAGCAACAAACATTTTTCAGCATTTGTTTCTGACTATTTTTGCATAACGAAATTAATACTTCCTTTATAAACAAATAAAAGAAGAATATTAAAAAAAACACCAATCTAACTTATTTGTGAAAGACAAATTAACGAAATTAATACTTCTTTTATAACCAAATAAAAGAATAATATTGAAAAAACACAAATATAACATATTTGTAATCGTACAATTTAAATTTTTACATCATCAAATAGGATTTTTTTTCAAATGGAATTTGTTTGCAAAGTTCATCTCAGTTTACTGATTGTCTATGGTTTTAAAAACAATTTTAAAGCATGAAATATTTTTTTTATTTATCTATATCGCGCGGAGCTCGATTACGAAAGATTAATCCGTTTGCTCTTAAAACAAAATAAAGAGTTCATCATTTTCTTACGGCTAATATCCATTAAAAGAAACAATCAAACTTCCCTATGAATAAATAAATAAAATAATATAAATAAAACACAAATTTAACAGACATGTATAAGCTCTGGAATTATCAGAATATAAAAGGATGCCATAAGAAACAAAATCTTGGTCAAATAACTCTTAGCATGCGGCTAATAAGAAAATATCGCTTTTGATAAATTAAAAAAATATATTTGATTGTATAATTCATATTTTCCATATGAAAAATGCTTTTTTAATGTAAGTGGGCAATCTAAAAAATGTATTGCATATAAAAAAAAATATATTAGTTTTCTATTAAAAAAAATGTTTCCACCTATATTCTTTAACCCGGGAAGCCCAGGTACAATCCTCTAGTATAATTAAAAGCTAGTACTGTGGCCCGTTAAAACTGTTTATATGAACTACTTTCCAAAACAAGGAATTGCCAGGCGTTCTTTTCTATAAATTTATATAGCATATGTTGATATGAATTAGTTAATTGTGAAATTAAATCTAATTTATTTCGTAGCGTTGCTCATCTGGTAAAATTTCATATGACAGTTGGAAACTTGGCTAAAACTTGCTAGAGCTTGATGCAAGCGCGGGCTTTTTCCAGCAATATCCGCAAACGTAAATGATGGTGCCTTTATAGTTACATGAAATCACCGGTATCACATTTGTTATGTGATAGAGGAATGATCCCGTAAAAACTGTTTATATGAACTACTTTCCTGTAATAAGGAATTGCTACAAGTTCATTTCTATTTATATAGCATATGCTTATATGAATTAGTTAATTGTAAAATTAAATCCAATTTATTTCGTATCGTTGCTCTTCTGGTACAATTTCATATGACAGCTAGATATTTGGATAAAACTTGCTAGAGCTTGATGCAAACTCGGGCTTTTACCAGTAATATCCGCAAACGTAAATGATGGTGCCTTTATAGTTACATGAAATAACCTGTATCACATGTGTTATGTGATACAGGAATGCATCCCATAAAAACTGTTTATATGAATTACTTTCCTAAAACAAGGAATTGCTAGAAGTTCTTTTCTATAAATTTATATAGCATATTTTGGTATGAATTAGTTAATTTTAAAATTAAATCTAATTTATTTCGTATCGTTTCTCTTCTGGTACAATTTCATATGACAGCTATAAATTTGGATAAAACTTGCTAGAGCTTGATGTAAACGCGGTCTTTTACCAGTAATATCCGCAAATGTAAATGATGGTGCCTTTATAGTTACATGAAATCACCTGTATCACATATGTTACGTGATACAGGAATGGATCCCGTAAAAACTGTTTATATGAGCTACTTTCCTGAAATAAGGAATTGCTAGAAGTTCTTTTCTATAAATTTATATAGCACATGTTGGTATGAATTAGTTAATTGTAAAATAAAATCCAGTTTATTTCGTATCGTTGATCTTCTGGTAAAATTTCACATGACAGTTAGAAACTTGGCTAAAACTTGCTAGAGCTTGATGCAAACTCGGCCTTTTACCAGTAATATCCGCAAACGTAAATGATGGTGCCTTTATATTTACATGAAACCACCTGTATCACATGTGTTATGTGATACAGGAATGGATCCCGTTAAAATTGTTTATATGAATTGAACTTGACTAAAACTTGCTAGAGCTTGGTGCAAACGCGGACTTATAACAGTAACATCCGCAAACGTAAATGGTGGTGCCTTTATAGTCACATGAAATCACCTGTATCACATATGTTATGGTTATGTGTTTTAAATTTTGGTGCTATCTACATTAAGTATTTGCATTTGAAAACTCTTCAAAATAAACTTATGACATAAAACCCTGGAGCCTGGATCTTGAATAAAATCAGAAGACAACAAAGTGTTAAAAAAAAAAAAAAAAAAAAAAAACTGTATAAAACCAAAAAACTGAAAATATTCAACCTTTAGACTCTTTAATTATCTTATGTATTTTTACAGGTATCATAGAACGTAACTAAAATAATTTTCTTGTCTGTGTAAAAGGTTATAGTATATGTTTCGTAATGTTTACGATAAAAGGATTTTTTTTCCCAAAGTAAAACAGGCATTGACTTACTACACGGCAAAAGATATTCCAACTACTTTTTTTTTAATTCTTGTCACTTTCACACAAGATTAAACTACTGTGATATTTTGTATTAAAAAAGAAAATTTTAAAAGTTAAATAAGAGCACTATAGATGCATATCATTCTAAATAATTAATCTAATGTATCAAGAAACAACGCAGAAAGTTTTCAGTGTGCATACCTTTTTTTTATTTTGATTATTTTTCGTTGTATAAATTTTGTCCCAAAAGTACAACTATTTTAATGTTAAGCAAAATTATTACGATGTTTACATGCATAACATTTGAATGCACTCTAAACCTTTATTATTCTCCTCAAACCTTATGTCAAATTAAACAGAATAAATGGTATTTTCAAGTGTCGAAATTTTGTGTTTTATTTTGTTACAAGATGTTTTCATTTTAAAATTCGTGAAACGATTTAATTGCATAAGAAAGATAAAGTACCTCGAAAAATTTTGTACAGTTTATAAAGTAGGATGAAATCATTTAATTTTTTTAGTAAGTTTTGAATTTATAATTTTTCTTAATAATAATTTTTATTTTTTGAATTTATTATTTGTTGTAAAAACACCAATTACCTAAATAAAAAAAAGCTTATTTTTTGCATGCAAACAATGACAAAATGCAATTAAGACAGATTTATTTACTGCAAAACTGAAAAATATTAGCATTAAAATAATTCAGAACACGCATATAGGGGAAGGTGGGGCAAAATTGGGTACCGTAAATGCTTGTTGTTCTTAAATGCAATTAAATGGGAAAACAAACTCTGAACACCGTTTTTGATTTTAAATAAATCTTTGGCTACATTAAAACATACTCTTTTTAGTAAAAAATGTAATTGATTATATAAAAAAAATAGCTTTTTTCAGACATATGCAAAAATTCGGTTTTACCCCACTGGTTGGGTAAAACCGGTTTACCTCCTTAAAACTCGTGGAAAACTCCTTTTCTTAAAAAAAATTCTTGTTTAATATACTAAAAAAATACATTTTTGTTATATTTAACAAAACGAAATTGCACATGTGTTCTTCCACGTGTCAAAAATCAATCTGTAGTAAATTATCTACATTGTATATGCCTACTTATTTTACGCTGGAAGTCTTAGAGTTATTTTAACTGCAAAAAATCACAAACAAATTTATTATCATATTCTCCTTCATTCTTCGTGTGCCCATCCGCAACATTTCACACATTGTATCCAACATTCTTTGGATTTAGAATTGGAGTAAAGCTCGTTGCTAAACATTCAGGTTTCATTATCTTCTTCATCTTCTGAGGATACCTCATCAACCTTTTTTGGTTTATTTTCTTGATGATTCTTATTTTCTTTTTAAGAATCTTCCTTTTTCGTTTTGCAGACTGTTTAGCTTCTTTTTCTTTAATATCTGTTTTGAGCTCTAATTTATAGGGTGAAGTAGTTCAAATAACAGTTTCCAGTTCTTTTGCCAGCTCTTTACTCAATCTTAAAGCCTTTCTAGGGAAGGGTAATAACATTTTAATTGAAATTGGAAATGCAGATTGCTGGCTATACAATATCAGATCTCGATAGAAGAGGCTGGATGTTGTCAACTACTGGATGTGTGATGTCGACATTTTTAAATGTGGAAAGATGAGCTTCATTATCCTGTGATATTTCAGAAATATTTATTGCTGCAGCTATGCCAACCTATGGCTGCGTAGACTTGGGTGTTTTATCATTGACTTTCATGGGTTTCTCTGTCATTTCCGAAGGACCACATAGATCCAGGAAAAACATCGTTGTTGTAAGGAAAAATCCCTGTTTTCTCAAACCGTCTGATTGGAGTATTTATAACTACTGCTCTAAAAAATGCAGTTTTGAATGCTTTTCTAACTTAGTAAATTGTTACAGATCGCTCAGTGTTGGAAGTAACCACTTCCACACTTCTTGTTTGTAGTATAAGTTTAGAGATGCTATGAATAACACATCAAAGGGTTAACAGTACTTAACAGCATTAAATTGCAATTTAAAACCCCATGCTAAAGTATTAACTATCCTAAAAAATCATTCCATGAGTGTAGGACAAAAATGAGTATACCCGGTTTTGACCCACTCTTAAGTACCCAGTTTTAAGGTGCCCAGACGTGACACAGATTTTTAAACATCGCGTTACTACTCTCAGTCCTATAGTAAAAGATCAGTAAACTGTTAAAACACTTGAAAGAAAACAAATAATTAAATATAGTACTTTCCAATATTTAATATTTTGGCAATCAGTTAATATATGCGTAAAACCTAGAAATAAAATAATTTTTAAGAGAAATTCAAACGCATTCCTTCGCACAAAAATAACCGCACACAATAGTACTTCGTTCCGCTACAAATGACCTTCGACAAGCAATTACTCGTGTTGGCCGACAGATAAAAGTTCAAATTAAGGAGAAACCAGCACTACCCGGTTTTGTACAACTCTCCCCTATATATATTTATACACTGAGATCCCGATTATATGAATCTAATGGGATCGACAAGTATCTTCATTAAATCAGGGCTGCAATCAGATGTTAGAAATAAAAGTTTATGTAAACTTACATTTCCGAAATGTTTTAATTAGCTACGCAAAAATATTCATAAAATGAATTATACGCTTTTTATTCAGCTACTAAAACAATGGCTAAGAATTAAAGCATTCATTTAATTTTAAATATAAGCTATTAAATTCACTGAAATACATAACTTCCATTTAAAATACATATATTACATACATTTAAAATACATTCATTTCATTCATTTCAATTAAAATACATAAAAAAGGAAAATAAGAAATGAAAATAATACCATAAAGGAAAACATTTTAATGTCATCACAGAAGTATTGTTACTAATATGTATACTATTGAAATAAAAGGTGTTATTGACAAAATATATTATTGAAGTAATTGAATGGAATATCTTAATATGTCTCCCTTCTCGATCTTAAACCATGTATAGAAAATAAATTGTTTTATTTTTTAATTTGTTCTGGAAATTATGTTTTTGTATATATATATATATACATATGTATATATATATATATATATATACAGATGGGTGACAAAATAATACGAACACCTATAACACCAATGGCGTACGAATTACAACTCTTCCATAAATGTTCGAAGCATGAAGTTCCCTTTGGACAGTTCTTGCTGAAATGGATTCTGGACATGACTATTTGTATATGACGCTATCCAGGATAAAGTTTACCTGCACTCTCTGACCACTATGGGGGACAACTCTCTTTTATCCTTCTCAGAAAGATGTCTCTTCCGTCCACTGTTGTACTCCTAAGACGACAATTTACCGCTTTTCGTGTACGCTGCCCTAACGGTTGACACAGTACTCCTTGCACGCCCCAAATAATTGACTGTTTCCGCAACCAGCGCACCGCATTCCAACAATCATTCCTTTTTCGAACTCTGATAAGTCAGTCATCACTGAGTTTTCCAGAGCGTATGGTAATCGCATGCAACACATATGACTGATGTTGGGCGTCTGATATTGTACCTTTCATAACCACTAGGTGGCAGAATTAAGTGCAAAGGGACATGCGCATTCTGGTCCTTTGAAATGGACCATACCTTTTTCATGGTTGTTCGTATTATTTTATCACCTATCTGTATATATATATATATATATATATATATATATATATATATATACATACATATATATATACGTATATATATACGCATATATATATATATATATTTCAATTAACTTTGTAATGATATACGATTACACAGTTTATGATATATGCATTTAATTATAAATTTAATTTAAATTATTTTAAATAGATGACGATTTGTTATATATTATGGTTATATATATATATATATATATATATACGTATATACAGTGCGTCCGTAAAGTCAAGGTACACTTTTGACCGGTCACAGGAAATCAACGGAGCAAGTTGGGAATGTGAAATCTTCACCAGATAAAAGAAAATCTCTCCAATTTTCATACCTGTTTAGTGAAGTTCGATGTACCGCCTACTTGTTTCCCAACACACATCTGAATGATATTCAAGTTCTTCTCATACACAGTTAAGGAAGTCCTGGTGTAACATACTGAATAATGTCTGTGATTCTCTGTTTCAAATGGAGGCCACATCAAACTGCCCTAAACAGGTATGAAACTTGGAGAGTTTTTCTTTTATTTTGTGAAGATTTCCCATTTCCATCTTGTTTCATTGATTTCCTGTGATCGGTCAAAAGTGCACTATGATTTTATGGCCTCACTGTATATATATGCATAAGCATATTGGAGAAAAGAAAAATAGTCCCCCGCCCTCCTGGAGATATCTCTCCAATACAATGTAAAACCTTTTGCAGACTTGTTAAACGTCTGGATTTTTTGAGGAAAGGTGTCTAGTATATTCTATTGGTATGACAAATCCTGTTGAAGCTGCTCATCATGCATATATCTCGTGAGGTCACCAAATACAGGGGATGCATTTTAGTCGCTTCGCCCAGCAGTCCGTCACATATTCCTTATATATAGAATCAAATGATTTTATGAGCCAGTAGAGGTGCTAAGTAGTCTATGAGTCAGCCGCGTATGCATGGAGCCTTTTGTGAAAGTTGGTGTCATCTAAGAATATAGGGTTATCCATAGCATAGTCTTTAAATGGGCTAATTCAAATTTGTCAAATAAAAACACTGGTTTATGTTGTACGCGAGGATTTATATTTTAAAAGTAACCACAACGCCAGATTTCAAGTTTCTAGTTCCTTCCGTATCACAAAAATGTAACCTTAGAATTTTTGTCTTCTGTACACTTTTAAATTTCGATAAAAAAAACTGTTTTGTACACATATTTACGTTTAAAAACTAGCTTATATGAAAAATTTCAAATTTCCCTCGTTAACAGTTCCATGAAAATAGTAATTTAGAACGTTTTTAGAACATTGATAGTGCACTTAACCCTTTAAAATTTTCATTTTTGCAACTATTTCATGCGAGAATTTGCATCTTAAAATAAACATCTACGTTAGATTTCCCTTTCTATACCGAACAATTGCATAGAACTCGTAATTTAGAAAAATTTCCCGTCATTTAGACGTTTTAAATAAATTTTTTTTACAAACCGTTCTTAGCAAGCATTTGTATCTTAAAAGTAACCGCCATGGCAGATTTCAAGTTTCTAGTCGCTTTAGTATCAGAAAAGTTTTAACGTTTTTTCTCCAGCAACACATCAAATTTCGATTTTTTTAAGTCTTCTATGCGTATATTTGCGTCATAAAAATAACAACTACGCCAAATTTCATGTTTCTATTCTTAATAATTCCAGAGAAATCATAATTTAAAACGTTTTAAGAGCTCTTTTCGCGCATTTCATCCATTTAATTTTCGAATTTTCTTCTAAACTGTTGTGTGTGAGCATTTACAGTAGAAGTCATGTCAAAATTCGAGTTATTATTCCTAACAGTTCCATATTAATTGTAATTTAGAAACATTTTAGAAGGATTTCCGCTCATATTACATTTTCAAATTTCGAATATTTAAAAAAAAAAAAACTATTCTATGGGAGCATTTGCGTCTTCAAAATAGTAACCATGCCAAATTTTAAGTTTCTATCTTAAACAATTTCATACAACTCGTAATTTAGAACGTTTTTAGAGCATTCAAACTTTTCAAATTTCGAAATTTTTAGAAACCGTTTTTAGAGTGTATTTAACATCTTATAATGAACTACCATGACATACTTCGAGTTTCTGCCTTCTTCAGATCATCAAAAATCGCAATTTTAGAATGTTTTGGCTTCTGTACCATTTTAAATTTCGATTTTTTTAAACTTCTCTTGTGCGTGCATTTCTATCTGAAAGATAGCAGCAGTGCCAAATTTCAAGTTTCTATCTTTAGCAATTCCATAAAAATTGTAATTTTGAT
Source organism: Maratus speciosus (assembly GCA_963932465.1). Lineage (NCBI taxonomy): Eukaryota > Metazoa > Arthropoda > Arachnida > Araneae > Salticidae > Maratus > Maratus speciosus. The sequence goes on from OZ010793.1 coordinate 359,269,728, forward strand.
CGCTTTTAGAACGGTTTTCGCGCATTTGACCCTTTTAAATTTTAATTTTTCTTTAAAATTAGTCTGTACTATTCTGTATTAAGAGCATTTACGGCTTAAAAGTAACAGACATGTCAAATTTCTAGTTTCTAACGATAATAACTTCATAAAAATCTTAATAGAAAGTTTTCAGAACGATATCCGTTGATTTCACCCTTTTAAATTTCGAATTTATTTAGAAACGATTCGTAGCGTGCATTTGTATCTAAAAAAAACCGCATGCAAACATCTAGTTTCTAGTCCCTTCAATATCACAAAAATCATAATTTAGATTTCTTTTACTGCCTATTTTAAAATTTCGAATTTTTAACAAAACTCTTCTCTGCCTGCGTTTTTGTCTTAAAAGTAGAAGTCATGTCAAAATTCGAGTTATCATACCTAACAATCCCATATTAATCGTAATTTAGAAACATTTTAGAACGATTTCCGCTCATATTATATTTTCAAATTTCAAATGTTTCAAAAAAGTATTCTATGTGAGCATTTGCGTCTTCAAAATAGCGGCCATACCAAATTTAAAGTTTCTATCTTCAACAATTTCATAGAACTCGTAATTTAGAACGTTTTTAGAACATTCAAACCTTTCAAATTTTGAAATTTTTAGAAACCGTTTTTAGAGTGTATTTAACACCTTATAATGAACTACCATGCCATACTTCGAGTTTCTGTCTTCTTCAGAACCTCAAAAATCGCAATTTTAGAATCTTTTGGCTCCTGTACCCTTTTAAATTTCGATTTTTTTTTTAAACTTCTCTTGTGCGCGTATTTCTATCTGAAAGATAGCAGCAGTGCCAAATTTCAAGTTTCTATCTTTTGCAATTCCATAAAAATTGTAATTTTGATCGCTTTTAGAACGGTTTTCGCGCATTTGACCCTTTTAAATTTTAATTTTTCTTTAAAATTAGTCTGTACTATTCTGTATTAAGAGCATTTACGGCTTAAAAGTAACAGACATGTCAAATTTCTAGTTTCTAACGATAATAACTTCATAAAAATCTTAATAGAAAGTTTTCAGAACGATATCCGTTGATTTCACCCTTTTAAATTTCGAATTTATTTAGAAACGATTCGTAGCGTGCATTTGTATCTAAAAAAAAACCGCATGCAAACATCTAGTTTCTAGTCCCTTCAATATCACAAAAATCATAATTTAGATTTCTTTTACTGCCTATTTTAAAATTTCGAATTTTTAACAAAACTCTTCTCTGCCTGCGTTTTTGTCTTAAAAGTAGAAGTCATGTCAAAATTCGAGTTATCATACCTAACAATCCCATATTAATCGTAATTTAGAAACATTTTAGAACGATTTCCGCTCATATTATATTTTCAAATTTCAAATGTTTCAAAAAAGTATTCTATGTGAGCATTTGCGTCTTCAAAATAGCGGCCATACCAAATTTAAAGTTTCTATCTTCAACAATTTCATAGAACTCGTAATTTAGAACGTTTTTAGAACATTCAAACCTTTCAAATTTTGAAATTTTTAGAAACCGTTTTTAGAGTGTATTTAACACCTTATAATGAACTACCATGCCATACTTCGAGTTTCTGTCTTCTTCAGAACCTCAAAAATCGCAATTTTAGAATCTTTTGGCTCCTGTACCCTTTTAAATTTCGATTTTTTTTAAAAAACTTCTCTTGTGCGTGCATTTGTATCTGAAAGATAGCTGCCTTGCCAAATTTCAAGTTTCTATCTTTAGAAATTCCATAAAAATCGTATTTTTGATCTCTTTTAGAACGCTCTTCGTGCATTACACTCTTTTAAATTTAAAATTTTCTTTATAACTATTCTGTGCGAGCACTTACGTCTCAAAAGTCAAACATGCCAAATTTCAAGATTTTATCCCTAACAATTTCATTAAAATCGTAATTTAGAACGTTTTTTGAACGATCTCCTTTGAATTAACCATTTTAAATTTCGAATTTATTGAGAAACGATTCGTAGCGTGCATTTGTATTTAAAAAAACCGCATGCAAACTTCTAGCTTCTTGTCCCTTCAATATCACAAAAATCATAATTTAGATTTCATTCTACAGCCTCCATTAAAATTTCGAATAAAAAAAAAAAAAAAAAAAAAAAAAAAACTATTATCTGCGTGCATTTTCGTCTTAAAAGTAGAAGTCATGTCAGATTTCCAGTTCCATCTTTAGGCTAATGTCAGACGGACGTCTTTTTGCACGCTTTTTTACTTACGTATTATCCCTACACAATGCTAGCGGCATTGTGTAGGGATAATACGTAAGTAAAAAAGCGTGCAAAAAGACGTCCGTCTGACACTAGCCTTAACGGCCAAAGAAATTGGTAACTTAAAAATTTTTTAGAAAGCTTTTCGCTCACTTAACGCTTTTAAATTTCTTTTATTTAGAAAATTTTCTTAGACAGCATTTACATCTTATAAGTAACTACGATACCAAATTTCAATTTTCTAGATCCTTCCGTATTACAAAAATCGTAATTTTAGAAGTTTTTTTGCTACTGTAGCCCCTTGGGGGTAGTGGCACCGACGTAAAGTATAGCCTTGTCAGGAAGTTTGTTGAGTGATATTTATTTTCTTTACTCCGTAATTGTTGCAAACATATGGAAAGATGGTAAAAGGCTCGATGTTAGTGTTATTGCATAGCGTCATTTGCAGAACTCACGGGCTCTCATCCCGAAATGCTGAATTCACCATAAAAGGAACACAGTCTTCCACGACTAATAGTTTATTATGGTAGCGAGAGAAAAAGGGTAAGGGATCCCCCTAACACGAAAACCAAATTTTTAAATCCTCAGTGTACCAGAGCCAGTTGCCAAGTCCTCCCGAGAGAATATATTCTGTCGAACCACGAAATTGTTACACAAAAAAAAATCCGTTAGTCTTACTACATGTGAAATTCAAAATCTAACAGTATGAAAAAATATTCATAATGATTTAATTAAACGATAGTTAAATCTTTCAACATATTATTACTTTGTTTATCTCTAATGGCATATGTTAAATTTATCTTAAACATTATACAAAGATTAGTGAAATAGAAGGCACTGTTAAATTACAAAGGACAATGCTTTAAAAAGAATAAAGATTTATTTTAGACAGGAAATAAATGTTATTATGATTACATCTGCATTCAATAACTGTCACTTGTAGCAAGATATATTTACTTTTATTTAAAAAGAGAGATTTTTAGATGAGATAAAAATCAAGTAATATTAGTCAATAAATGAACAGATTTTAAGATTTGTGAAAGCACAAATAAATTAAAGGAATGTAATTTAGGAACAAACATGATTTTAAGTATATTAAATTATCAATGTATGATTCTACATCATAAGCCTATGTTGGAACAGGGACTGTCACCATCAATTTGCCACGATTACTTTTGAAATGTATTTGGTAGTTTCAGAGATTACCTTTAAAGACAAACAAATGATCCTTGTGTACAATAATAGTATAGCTATTTTTCCGTCCCGGAAGTATAACCACCTACCCTTAACGAGCAGTCTGTAAAAAAGGTTGTCATTAAGCTGTTGATCGTCAAAGCTTGGACACATCTGTAAACATTCCATCCAAAACTATGCGATGGATCTTAATTACACTTTACAATCAATTCAAATTAGTCAAGTTTTATGTTTTGTGTAAGTGTGTTGTGCAGTGTTTACGTGTCAATAAAATCAATTAAAAAGAAGTTAAACATCTGCAGTCCACCATACGAACAGCTATATAAACCACTGAATTCTCGCTAGATATTTATATCTTAAATATTTACATGCGATGACTAAATATATAAATATTTAACTCAATCTAAAAATTATTATACTTTCTATGTAAATTAAAGGAGAGCAAAAAGAAATCTGCCAAATTTCAAAGAAAGATCTCTACATTATGTATATTGTTAATCTAAATAAGATCTATACATTAGTTATTTTTATTTCCCTATGCTTTTCCATACAATAATATAGGAAAATACATTGTCCTTTAGAACTTAATTTTTTTCTTATTGTATGGGATATAATCATAAAATATAATATTCTCTTGACCTTCTGCATTCGAGTTACAAAAGACATTTCCTGATTTCCCAATTTAATTGACACGCTCATGACAGCACGCAAACAGATTTCTTTTTATTCTCTTACAGTAAACGGAATATTCTTCTGTGTGAATAAAGCTGGACATCGAACATTTCCATTTTTATATATTAGTTGCGCCGAAATATAACAAAGAAGCAGAAATATTGATATTTAGAAAAATTTCATGTATATATATATATATATATATATATATATACATGATATATATATATATATATATATATATATATATATATATATATATATAACCATTAAAAAAATTCAAATTACCAAAAAGAAACATAATGAAAAAGAAAATAAAGGAATAAAATGGAAATTTGTTGAACCAGGGTAGAATTCTTATGTCCCAAGTACCTAGGTAGTACAAATAAAGTGTCTCGTTTCATCTTCGTATTAGCCATAAAAAAGCTAAAATAATACGAATTTAGGGCTACCAATACACAATAAAACCAGAAAAAAAAATTAAAAACCGTTATATGGAAAAGATAAATACGGATCTAAATGGATTGAAAAAAAATTATATATATATAACCATTTTAAATTAATATAAACTAGTCTGAATCTGGTTAGCTTTTTTAATAGTAACAAGGAGATAAACCATGCATTCCCGGTTTACAGAGTATAGGTGAAAACTATCATATGTATTATTGCTGATGTTAACATCTTTTTTTCTCTTCACATATTAAAGGCGCAGCGATAAAGGAGACTTTGTTCGTAACGTTGTGCAAGCGAATTTCGACATAGTGTATGTATATACCTTTAAAATACGTAAAAGAATTGTAGTTAATCAAAAATTAATGTAAAAACGTATCAACAAATAATCTTAAAGATTATCGGTTAAAGGCTACGCACGGGTTTACTTTTTTTTTATTGATAATTCTAATAAACTTTTTGAATTTAACCCTCTGACTGCTTAATTTTTTTCAAAATCCTTTCGACCAATATGTAATGAACGAATATTTCCTCTATTATAACATATTTTAAATCATCATGTATTTTAAATATGTAGTATATTTATCATTCGCATTCTTAACCTTTGATTATAGAATTTTTAAAACAAAATTGCTTATAAATTATATATTATATAAATTTTTCTACAAATGTCTTGCCGGTGGAAATCGCGGGATAATGAGTCAGAGGGTTAATATATTTTTTAGAATGCCTACTAATAATACTAAAAATTCTGAACAGGTTTTTTAGTAAATGTATTGAAAATAGCAATAATGAGTTGAAATAAAGTTTTGAAACTTATTAAAAGCAATATTTTCAAATTGGTTTCACGTCAGGAGTTAAAAAATCTAGAAAGATCGCTGTTTGTAACACTGATAAACACACTGATGTTTATAACACAAAAATTGACTTTTCATTTTTTTTCTTAAATTAAAGCTAATATTCCAATTATATATACTCTTGATTAAATAAAAATGATATTAGAAATTTTTACTTGGTTCTTATTTTTTTTTAAACGAAGGATATGTATTTATAGATTATTACGATATATCACAATTTAGGAGATCGTACAATAATGCATAATAATAATACATAAATGTTAAATTTACCAGTAATATACTTGTATACTGTTTAAACACATTTTTCACACATTTTACACACATTTTAAGCAGCTGAACACAATTTGAGTGCATTAATTTGAGTACATTAGTACCTACTTTTGCGTTTATATTTATGCTCAGTAGCCTCTCTTTTGATGGACCAACAGTAATCGGCAAGCATTGCTGCACCATTGCAATCGATGATGAGACTCCATAGCAGAAATTTTTTGGTGAAATCGTTTACCATGCTCGTCGCTAATTGTTCCCATATTATCTGCTAAAAAGTCAATGTGAGACTGCAATAAATGAAGCTTCAATGACATGTGACAATTTAGCTTTTTAAAATTGTTTACCATATTTTGAACTGTACACTAGTAATTTGTACCTTTGTTATTCCCTAAGAAATTATGCACAGCATCCTTGAATGAAAGCCATCAAGCTTCAGATTCAGGTATACTTTGATAAATATAGGGGTTGATTATGTTTTGGTGTAGTAATAGATATATCAAATAAACTGTTAAATTCAAAACAAAAATGGTGTTATTCCTTAAAATGAGAAACGTTCGAAATATTTTTATATATCATATTCATGAAAAAATAACAACTTATATTAAGATCATTCTTCAAGTTCAATTTAAATATAAAATAGGGCATTTATATTCACTAAATGCATAAAAAACACAACAATAAGGTATACTAACTAGTTCGCAAAAAAGAGTGAAAAGATCAATCTTGAGGCAATTTATTTTTGTTTTAAATTTTACTATTACTATTATTACTTATTGGCAATTATAATTTATAGAGTGATTATAAAAAACCATCCGGATATATTAGACTCTAGCTATCATATCTTTCACAGAAACTGAATAAAATTTTGGTTTGAAGTATTTGAAGTATACGCTCAAGTATTATATGAAAAACAACAGTTAACTCTAAATGTTACGGTTACAATGACAAAACTGCGAAAATTTTGAATGGCGATAACTACTTTTTTATTTGAACACTAGCAGACTTTGCCCGCGACGCTGGTCTGTTTATCTAACGAACCTTGAATAAACAAAATGTATCAGTGAATTTGACATTGTGATTTAAAGCAATATGGAACTTTACCTGGAATGTCCTTTCGCACCTCGGAGAACGATACAGGGTTCTCGCTGCGCTCGCCATTGCGCCAAATTGCGACAAAATTCTTCATTTGGCGAGTAAACAAACAGTCAAATTCGCCAAATTGCGAGTGCTCAGTTTGTGTGTGTGGCACGGCCTCCTTCCCGAAGTAAGCCGTGGTGTGTGGTGTGCCAATACAGTCGAGATTCTTAGGCGCGCTACTGAACGATTGATGTCGATTTACATGTTCAATCGCACCATGCCATTTACATTGCTCTATTTATAGAAATAATGACCCAAAATTAATTTAGTTTAACAACATTCAAAGACACAGAAAGGATTATGCAATAGGTATTTCTCCATTGTCAGTTAATCTCTATCTGTGCTTCAGTGTCGCGGCATTAAAAGTGCAAACAAAATTACTCTCATTAAAGGCCAAATAAAGAAAATTTTTGCTGAAATGCGTGTTGAAATCAGAAATTTACCATACTATATATTAAATGTGTGCAAAGTACTATTGACCGGTCAAATTTTTTTCAGTCGGTTAAGAGTTGAAATCTTATAGACATTTTTAGTGTATATTTCCACAAACAAAGTAAATCAAAGATTGCTGTACTTAATTTTTATTTCGACAGCTGAAAGAATGTCTGAAAGATTTACACATTTAAAAGACATTTAGAATGTACTTATTTTTAATACTTTCTGAAGCGGATACTGGAATTTCTATTGTATAAGCAATTACAAAAACTTAGGTTATTTTAGAACATATTGAAAAAATGGGATACAATAAGGAGTTAAAGATAGATTTTTCAGTGTTTCAAGCCGAATCTATTTTGCTAACATTTCTGTTTATTTGGCTACTGTTTTTTTATTTCTTATTCGCCAAATCGCTAATGTTGGTCAAAAGCCAGAGAGAACACTGGAACGATATGAACGCCATTGTACTATTTTATTTTCTAATGTACAGATAAATTTTCAGCTATTAAGATCTTAACCGTTTAGTTGGTCAATCACAGTAGGATTTGGTAAAGAATGATAGTACAGTATGCAATATAATAAAATAAACCCTGAAAAATTATTTAACTATAATGCAAACAAACAAACTGACAAAATCCTTTCAGTAAAACATTTTTCAAAGACTGATCTTTCATATTGGGCTCCATCTGATTATAGAACTTTCCCCCATAATTCTATAGCTAAGCAACGTAGAATGATATGCAATAAACTAAAACCTCCTCAAACATTGTCTAATCAACAAAGCAAGTATTATGAATATCCGCCCTTTAGAACTTTTTGAAAAGTCTAATCTTTCATAATCGGTTTCACATGATTATGGAACTTTCCGCATTTATTTTACAAGATGCAAAATACTAAAATCATATCAGAATATGTATGTAACTAACAATGGAATTCCTATAAAATTCCGTTCTGTAGAACTTTTTATAAAGTCTATAATTTCATAATCGGATTCAACTGATTATAGAGCTTTCCACCACACCTATATTATTAAGCAATGCAGAAGGTTATAGTATATACTAAAACCCTGCCTGAAAAATTATCTAACTAACAGTGCAAAATCAATCGAAATCTAATCGGCTGAATCTTTTAAAAAAGCTAATCTTTCATAATCCAGTTTGTATGATTATATAACTTTAAAACATAATTATATGTATAAGTAACGTGCAACAATATGTTATATGCTAAGATTTTCCCTGAAAAATTATCTAACTATCATTTCGATTCTCATCAATATCCAGTCAGGTGAGCTTAAGTTATATGCAGCCGGGACGAATTTCCCATTTGCATTTTACTCTCGTATAAATAGTAGAAGCAGAAGTAGATAGATCTTTAAGAATATTGATTCTTAAAATTTATGAAACTGTAAGTTATTTCTCGTTGTCTCTGCTGAATAATTTTAAAGACTTTTCAATCGGCGAGTATTGAGATTTACGATCATGTCTACAACAAATGTATTTCATTTCGTACCAAAACATTCTCGGTAAAATGAGCGAATTTGGTGTAGATTCTGGTCTTATATATTTCTTTTCAAAATCGTCATTTAAATTACGCACATGAAATTCTAAGAGTCCTTTAGCATTGTAGTAAACATCAGCGAAAAATAAAGTTATAACTTAATTTTACTTAATAATAAAAAACACTTTCAATTAAAAAAAATAGTAAATTAAAATTCTTTGCATGGTTACGATTAAATAATAATTAAAGCCAAAAGAAATTCGCGTTCAATAAATAGCAAGCCACATTGTTTGGCACAGTTTGCAAAAAAAAATTGGTACTTTCCCACTATAGGCGCTTGGCGTTTTTTTAAACAGCTTGGAGCAATTCGGGCATCAGAAAGTGAGATTTGTTGCCAATTGATATAAACAATTAAGAAAACAAACTTGATGAAATTTTTTGTTTATTTATGTATGTAAATTTATATATGTGTTGTAATAATATATATGTATATAAATAGGTTAGATTTGTTTATATATGGAAAAGTACCAAAAAATCTTTGCACGTTTAGGATTGAAATAAATGGCGCAATAGCATACATTTTGGTATGGTCTTGGTATAACGTAAAGTAGCGTCCAAGTAGCAAAAGGTCTCCAAAAAACTTTCCCCCAAATTTTGCCAATTCCGTATAAATTCGGTTATCGAATAGGTCCACTTTAAAAACACAGAATCAATTTAAGCATTAACTTAAGTTAATTGTACGCCAAAACATGCCCGGTAACATATTCCAATTGTCTGTAGACTCAATTATGTAATTTATCGGTGCTAAATATGCCAATTGTCTGTGGACTCGATTACGTAATTTATCTCTTTAATTAAGGCATACTTTACAAACTACATCTATACTTTCCAATTTTCCTGATTTTAAGATCAATGGGTACTGTTAGATGTTAAAACGCTTGGTGCAATTCGGGCTTCAGAAAGTGAGATTTGTGACCAAATGATATGAACAGCTGTGAAAACAAATAAAATGATCTTTTATGCTTTTTAAAATATGTATTCCTATATATAAACTTTTTACTTATTCATATTAATATTTTTGTTATTTATATACAATTTACTTTTGTTTTTATATAAAAAGATATAAATGTCTTCTTTATAGTAAATAAATTCTATAATTATTCAATTATAGAATTATTAAATTCAATCGCTCAACATTTTGGGTATGACATCCAGTATTAGGGTTGACAAAATTGTATTTGCGATTTACTGTGAAATGATCATAACCAGCACTTCGCAGTTCATCTGTTTTATATCCTTTCCAGCAATCTATATAAATAATACTTCCATCAGCTACGTTGTTTTCTATTGCCGCCATTAAAGTTTCAGCTGTACGATCGGGAATAGGAGTAAGAAAACATCACCGTGTTTCACGGCATAAATCACCTAACACCCATTGGGGAGGAAGAACACGCCCTACGTTGCTTTTTCTTCTGGTAAAAATACTTTCATCTACTTCTATAATTTTATTAGGTCCACCGATTTTTCTATTTGGTCGTGAACATAAAGTATTTGCACAAACTTCTCTCAAATAACTAGTCCACACTACTATTGTGTTGTGGTTCATATCAAGTTGCAGCTCACAAAACTCAATCGAAGTCAACTCTTGGCACCATAAATATATAAACCTCAAAGCATTAAGAAAAGACAACCGCGATCCTCCAAATCATGTTTTTTGTCGTATTCCTAAGCTTTCTTCGTATGATCTTAAGCTACATCTCCATTTCGGATTTCAATTATTAAATTCAATTATAGGATTATAGAATTATAGAATTATGCTATTATTGCATATTGGAAAATTACAGAATTTACCCCCATTGCTCTATGACTAAACAGTATCTAATAATATATTATATACTAAAATTATCTCTGAAAAATTGCCAAACTAACAATGCAAATTATATCAAAAACCGTTTATTATAACTTTTTAGAAGGCTAAATTGTGATTGAATTCACCACATTACAGAATTTCCCCCAAAAATGTATGGTTAAGCAACGTAGAAGGACATGTTTTATACTGAAACCTTCCCTTGAAAATTATCTAATTAACAGTCCAAGTTCCATCGAAATACATGCGGCAGAATCTTTTAAAAAGGCTAATTTTTCATTATCAGGTTCATCTCATTAAAGAATTTTAAACCAAAATTTGATACCAAACAACGTAGAACTACGCGTTATGTACTAAAACCTTCCCCGAAAAATTACCAACGTAACAGTGTAAGTTCAGCAGAACCCAAGTTCTAAGCAGCCGAAAAGAAATTTCCATTTGAATTATATCTATATGTAAGTAGAATTAGATTTTTCAAAAAATGCAGTCGTCTACTTGAAAAATAACCAATATTGTGAACGTCGCTTAAACCGATGCCACGCTTATGCATTTTTGGCTTAAAATTAAATTGTTTGGCGATAAAATGAAATCTTAAATAAACATACAATATGTAACTCACACGTACTGTCATTTTTATAATTACATCTGCTATTTTCTTCTGCAAATCGCATGATGAATGCGTTAAATAAAAATCAAAAGCAAATTAAAAAAAAAAAATCAAAAGCAAAATTGTCACTCAGATATTATCTTATCAAATTTTTCGATGCATTTTTCTTAACCTGACGCAAGAGATAAATTGCCAAATATAGTTTAAAATTGCAATCTTTCGTATTGAATAATTTTTTAAGCATTACGAACAGTACCTTTCATGTTTAAATTCGATATTGTTGTTTTATAATATTATCACTCGTCAAAACTGTTTTTTATTTTCTCTATTTTTCTTTAAAATAAAATTAGTAAAAGTTTTTTTCCGAGATGTACAGCCGCTTCAATTCATCTATCAACAAAATATCTCGCCAATAAAATAATAGTAACCTCTTCGCCCAAAATAACAGAACTTTCCGTCATAATTCTATAACTAATCTACGTAGAGTTATGTGTTATAGCTTAAAACCTTCCCAGAAACGATACCTATCCAGCAGTGTAAATTTCGTCAAAATCCATGCTGTAGAACTCGAAATATAGATGTTCGGAATGAAATTTCCGTTTGGATTATATATATATAACTAGCAGGCTATGCCCGCTGCGCTGGTCAATATTTCCAAATGAACCTTGGATTAAACTAAATGGTGAATCTGAACTTGTATTTTAAACAATATGGATATTCAGCTTGACCTTGCACATTACTGAAAACGATGCGAACGCCATTGCGATATAATGTTATCTTAAGCGTTGGACAAAATTTAGCAATTAAGAAGTAATTGTTTTAGTTGATTATAAACAGCGCACTTATGGTCGGGTAATGAGACCGTTATGACAACAGGAATTAATACCTCTGTAACTAATCAACATATAATGAAATCGTATATATTAACACCATTCCTAAAAGTCATGCAACAGGGCCACTTGTAACAAAATATGTTCTGTAGATTTTTTTAAAAAGGCTAAACTTTCATAATCAGGTTCACTTAATTTTTGAACTTTTACCGTTGCTCTATAACTAAGTACCCTTGAACAATATGTATACACTAAAACCTTCCAAAATTATTACCTAACTAATTGTGGTATATCCTACGAAAGTATTATAAACAATCGGAATGAAATACAAATTTCCGTTGTAAATATATAGTAGATGATGATGATGCGATTTTGTGTAATAGAATTCATAGTAAAGTTTTCGCTTCAAACAAAAACGATGCTTTCAACATTAAAGCTAATACACCAATATGTGAAGTATCCGATTACGTAAGGTTAACTTGAATTCTCATGAGCAACTACTCAAAGAAAAGTGAATATGTGGCTTTTGTGATACTTTTATCTCAGCCGGGCGCAGGTAATAAATCAATAAAGATTGTTTTCATAGCATATTCTTATTTTATTATTTTCGTTTAAAACACAAACCTTTCACTCATTTAATTTAAAATGCATGCCTTATACTAATTTCATTTAAAAAACTGAAAAGATAAACAATAACAGGAAATAATGCCATAATTAAAAGCAGAAAAATATTTTTAATTTACATACGCAAATGTAACTACTGCTACTGGGAATTTTAAAAATGGTATCAGCGAGATGTGCGCACGGTTGTTATAAATGTACTCATTTTTTCTTCTTATCGAGGAGCAATTTATAAATCGCACAATATTATTCCAATTCCAATTTCTTTCATTGAGGAACTTAATGACCGGAAAAAATGGAAAAAGACTCTTGTAGATTCTTCAGATGACGGCATCTGACGCCATAAATCGAGTTTATATATATGAAAATAATTTTTAAGTCGTTACAATATTGCTTTCATACTTAAATATTTTCATTGGTACTACTTGTTATCCCGTCGACCAATTTCGCCAAATTATATAAATCGCCAAACCATTCGCCAAATTATGTAAATTGACATAATCTTTATTTTAAATAACGAAATAACAAATAAATTAGTATAACATTAATAAAAATACAAATAAAACGTCGAAATTAAAATCACTTGATGGCGTAAACACGTGTAGTTTGTTTAAATTCAAGTGAATTTGATATTTACGATCAACCATTCTTGGCATTTAATCTTATAGTTTGACGATAGATTATTGGTCGACGGAATATCTAAGTGGTACCTTTTCCATTTTTGTTTTATAACGCTAAATTCTCAGTAATTTTTTCCCTTTTATTTTACATAAAATCACTATTTTTTTTAAAAAATTAAGATGCTTGCATTGTTATTTCAAACTCATAGAGCCGTTTTTATTTTTTAGCCAAAAGGGTTGATTTGAATTTTTTCCGTTGCTAGAGTAACGGATGTAATGATAGATACTTTGAGGTTTAGGTGCCAAAGACACCGCCAAATTAGAAGAATATGAAATGTGTCATGAACTGTTGGACTTATAAAAATTTATTTGGTAGCATTCGATTCAGCATACAAAACTACATTAAAATATGCTATAATTTGACGCATAATTTTGATATTCGATTTTTTTCCCTTCCCCGTGCAAAAACCATTAGGGGTGACACTTTAGAAAATCCTTTCTTAGCAGAAGTTTATGTCATAAGAAGTATTTTTACCACGATTTTCAAGATTTTAGGTTCAGTAGTTTGCGCTGTGCGTTAATTAGTCCCCTAATCCAGACTTTATTTTATATACTATATTAGATATGCGATTTTGCGGTGAATCGATGATCGAAAATTAGTCCAATATCATTTGAAATATTACATAACAGAGGAGAAAGTACGAAGAAAGACGAAGAAGAAATGACGAATTACAAGACTTGTAATTTTTTTTTTCAAAATGTTGAATTTTTCCATAGTAATAACGTATTAAAACATAAATTTCCTTAAAAATTATCTTTATTTCCTAGATTTCGAATCTGTGAATTTTCCTATAAATGAAATTGGCGATATGACTTGAGAAAATAGATAATATTTGCTTAAATAAAATGGGTAATATTCGTTGATCTGAGTTCGAGTTTATAAATATCACATGTTTTCGGAATTACGGAGAAAAACATTTTAAAAAGTATGAAATAATTTTACAATATGTATGTGTGGCAGAAATTCACACTGAAATTTAAGTATTCGATTCCATTTTTAAAATATTAACTGATATCTATATAAGTTACAATTGAATATGAAAATGTACTCAAAAAATGATCTCTTTCACCTAAAAAAACACCATTTGTGAGAACATCCTCAAGCTAATGTCACGCTTATGCATTTTTGGCTTAAAATCACATTGCTTGGCGACAAAAGGAAAATAAAAAATTGTAAAGAAACAAATAGTAATTACACATGTGACTCACAATTACATCTGCTTGTTTCTTCTATAAGTCACGTGATGGGACAATTAGATATAGAAAAAAAAGAAAAGAACATAACAGAAAGAAAATGTCGTTAAAATTTCATCTAATCAAATTTTTAGATTCGTTTCCATATCTAACGCAAGCGATAAAGAGCCAAATATTCCGTATCAAGTGTAATATTTCTTATTAAATTAAGTTTTAAGTATTACAAATATTTTTTTCAAGTTTTGATTAAATGTTTCCGTTTTTTAATATTATCACTCATTAAAAGTTATTTTCTTCTTCTTTTTTTCTTTTTTTTTTCATTTAAATAAAATTAGTAACAGTTTTTCTTTTATTTTTCGAGGTTTAATAGCCGTTTCAATTTTTTTTATCAACGATGAATTTCACCAAGAAATAAAATGTTAACCTTATCGCCCAAAATAACAGAATTTTCCGTCATAATTCTAAAACTAATATAGGTAGAATAATGTGTTATAGATTAAAACCTTCCATGAAATAATACCTATCTAACGGTATAGGTTCCGAAAAAATCCATGCAGTAGAACTCGAAATCTAGGCGTTCGGAACGAAATTTCCGTTTGCATTTTATATATATACTAGCAGGCTACACCCGCTTCGCTGGTCCATTTTCCAAATGATCATTGATTAAACAAAATTATGAATTCGACCTTGTATTTTAAATTAATATGGACCTTCACCGGGAAAATCTTTCTGCATTTGCTGAATACTATGCGAACGCTATTTAGCTATTATAATATCTTATGGGTTAGGCAAAATTCGGACTATTCAGAAGAAATTCTTTTTACAGTATATATTTAAAGTAGAGGTTGGGAAGAAAATACGGCCGTTGTGATAATCAGAAATGTTAAAATGTTCTCTAGTCACCACACTACTAAAAGGAGAGATAATTACAATGATTGCAGAGAGTGACCACTGAACATTACTTATGTTCGGATTATTCACTTTCGTTTGGTAGTTCTTGAACTCCGGGCTTCTCAGCTTGGTGCTATGTGTGGTTCTGGTAGCTTAAATACAATTTCTCTCTACGTTGCATTATATTTTGTAATACACGTCTTCTAGCAGGTCTACTGCAGTTTTCTATCTTCGGATTACAGCAGAGTAAAAACGGTAAAAAAAATGTAATAAATTGTTTGCACACAAAAAGTCTTTAACTGTCATTAAAAGAAATGTGAATCACATAAAAGTGGATTTTTAAAAATGAAGTGTTTGAATAAAATTAAAATAATGTCATTTTCATTACCATTTCCTTTATATATATATATATATACCACTTGCAATTACGTAACTGTTAACCTGAAAAAAAAAACTCGATAGCTCATTATGATAGAAAAATAAACCTCTTGTTTTCATCCAATCAAAATCTTCCCAATCGTCCATAATCGGGTGCACAGCTAAGTTTTACGGCAAACATTAGAAGTGTTTGCAAACTATATGGTTACAAATTTACCAGAATTAACACACGTAAAACATACGTAATTATGCGTCAGACTACATCCCATCCCCCTCACTGACAAGCCGTTCACTAAGCTCCAGGTTTCACTGCAATACAAAAAATATTTAAAGTAATATAATTCTATTGATTTAATGTATTTTGAATACATTGAACAATGATTAATACTTCCCAGGATTGCATTCATATTCGTTATTATGTTTTTTTATAAAATGTTCAAAGAATCATTTTTTTTAGCATTTAAAACAAAATGCAGAGAAAACAACATTACAATTTTGTCCTTTTCCAAGACAGTCGGGGGGTTAAATAAAGTCAAATTGCTGTTGTCTGAATTATAGATATTTCGCCAAAAATACTCTTTGTAAATGACAAATAAAGTCAGTTATACAAAACTTAATAACCTAACACGTTATAATATAACGAAATAATCTTTTTGATGCACCGAAGACCTTTTTTCATTTCTCTAAAGAGTGCAATAACACGGAGAAATAAATACGCCTTTTATTTTCAAAATTACATTATTCTTCAGTCTGCTGCCTAAATAAACCTAAAATCGTTGATTTTTTCCTCAGTTTAGCGAATAGGATTGTGCGTCAGAAGAACTTGCTTTATAATAATTTCTATTTTCAATTTTATCTGTATTTCAGGTACTTTTTTCTTATCTAGGCTAAAATGATAAATCAACAAATATTGTTCCACCAGCTACCATTGGAATTTCAATTTCCCCCCCCCCCAAGTATTTATTTTTTAGTGACAGTAAAATAACTGCAAATAAAAATATATATAATACTAAATCTTCTGTTCTCCGTTTGCTTCAAAATGAAAAAAACATAAATTTACTAATAGCTAAGTACAAATTTCATGTAATCTTCTACTATCGCGATCACTGTCTGACAGTCACTGTCTGATCACTGATTTGACTCTTTCAAATATAAAAGAAACATCTAAATAGTTCAGTAAATACACTAATTAGCAGGTAACCTGATTACGGAAGATTAATCCAATATCAAAAACCTTAAGAAAAAAACTGAAAATGGGATGACGAATTAAAAAGACACTCGAAAATGTATTTCAGTAAGCAATTTTTATTGCAAAATATTTTCTTTTGTGGTATTAATATTTTGTGGTAACTTTTCTTAAGAATAATCTTCAGTACTTAACATTTGAAACAGTAAACTTTTCTAAAAGAAAAATTGGCGATATATGTTAAAAAAAAAAAAAAAAAAAAAAAAAAAAAAAAAAAAAAAAGAGAGTGGACAATATTTGTTGATCTGAGTTCGAGGTTATAAAAGTCATAAGTTTGGGGAAAAACAGAATAGCATGTATCCGTAGTAAAGTACGCGAAAAATATTTTAAATATCTGAAATTAAATTATTTATAATATGTGTGTGTGGGGGGGAGGGCAAACGTTTGCATTAAAATTTAAATATTTGACTCAACTTTATAATATTAACTGCTATTTATGTAATATTATTATTTTTATAATTACATCTGCTAGTTTTTTCTGTAAGAGATACATAATAATAATAATAATAATAATAATTGTTACTCACAAGGAAGGTCTCCTTAAAACGCATACTCAAAATATTTTGAAAAAGGAAATGCTAATAAAATGACTCATGTCTGTAAAAAAGATCGGTAAAAATATAGCGGTCGAATCGCAGTAGAAAATCTGTAAAAAAAATATTTTTTCGAGTATTTGGCGCGAACAGACGAACGCTCGACGCTCTTTGGCGAACCAATAGGTTTCCTCGCCAAATGCAAGAGATTGAAATGCATTTATAAATTCCTTGTTAAATAAGTAATTAAATGCCTAATGCTCAATGAATTTAAACTTAAACTCTGGATTAGTTTACTATTTTTGCTGTAAGCTTATATAATATATGCAAATTGCGTGTTACTTGTATTGAGCTATTTAATTTTATACGGTGTCACCGGCTGGATAAGTTTTAAGTGTATTTTAATTAAGAATGCTATCATTAAACATTTCGATATTAAATTGTTGTTTCCATGGCAATAAAACTCTTTTGTTGTCTCTGACACTAACAATATCGAAGTCAAATTGCCAATGCTCAGAATCGGACCTTAATTTGAGTTCGAAACACTTTTAATCCATTTAAATTTCATTGTAAACGGCATAAATACGATCGTTAAATTTCATTGTTACATATATAAATGTATATGACAAAACTGCAGTTATAAATATGTATTTATTTAAGTTAAACTTACTTAAACTAACTTCGTATCGAGAGTTGAAAAAGTTTTTCTTAAAGAATATTTATCATAGTATTATTCAAAATTTTATCGTGTTGCCATCCAGCGCTAAATCGCAAAAAATGAAATTTTCATTATTTTTTTAGGAATGCTAAATAGAGGTTCTGCCGATTTTTTTATGGATATATATATATTTATGAGAAGAATATTCTATATTTTTTTACAAATAATGCTGAGCATGCGCTTATGGGGAACTTCCATGATATCATTTTATCAATTTTCAGATGCATTTTTCTTAACCTGATGCAAAAGATTAATCGCCAAATATTATTTCAATTGGAATATTTCAACTGAGTAATACTTTAAGTATTACGAACACTCCCTTTCATGTTTAAATTAAATATATTCGTTTTTTTAATATTATCACTCATTAAAATGGATTTCTTTTTTTTTCTTTTTTAAAGATTTTAAATAAAATTAGTAACAGTTTTTTGTCTTTTATTTTTCTAGGTGTAATAGCCATTTCAATTTTTTCAACAACAAAAAACTTCGCCAAGAAATAAAATGGTAACCTTATCGTCCAAAATAACAGAACTTTCAGTCATACTTCTATAACTAATCTAGGTAGAATGATGTGTTATAGCTTAAAACCTTCCCTGAAACGATACCTATCTAACGGTATAAGTTCCGTAAAAATCCATGCAGTAGAACTCGAAATCTAGGCGTTCGGAACGAAATTTCCGTTTGGATTTTATATGTATAATAGATAATAGAATAGATAATAGATTTTATATATATATAATAGAATGCATAATAGATTATGTGTTATAAACTAACTCAAAGTTTAAAACAGATCGCATTGTTAGATTTCCTAACTTTAAAAATATCGCGTTATGTTAGTTCCACATTCCACCACCAGGGAGCGCACTCTATTCTTAACGAAAGCGTATCTGAACGAAACTCATTCATGCAACCTTTCTGTAGATGCATGAATCGGGAGGGTGGCGGTCTTAACCAATAATTTAAGATAATTGCTGAAATTACTACGAAAAATATTTTAAAGGGGCTCTACGCGGGCATCTAATAGAGTTAGAGGAAATCGGAAGACGTCAAAATAATCGCGGGGAAAAGTTTGCTTGGGTACTTCGGAGCTACTTTTGGCGCGAGATCTAAGCTCTTCGACCAATAGGAGCCCAGATATTTAAGGAAATATGAAGTAACAAAGTCCAAAATAACAGAATTTTCCGTAATAATTCTTAACTAATCTAGGTAGAATGATGTGTTATAGCTTAAAACCTTCCCTGGAACGATACCTATCTAACGGTATAAGTTCCGTAAAAATCCATGCGGTAGAACTCGAAATCTCGGCGTTCGGAACGAAATTTCCGTTTGGATTATATATATATAATAGAATAGATAATAGAATAAATAATAGATTATATATATATATAATAGAATAGATAATAGATTATGTGTTATGAACTATCTCAAAGTTTAAAACAGATCGCATTGTTAGATTTCCTAATTTTAACAATATCGCGTTATGTTAGTTCCACATTCCAACACCAGGGAGCGCGCTCTATTCTTAACGAAAGCGTATCTGAACGAAACTCCTTCATGCAACCTTTCCTTAGATACATGAATCGGGAGGGTGGCGGTCTTAACCAATAATTTAATATAATTGCTGAAATTACTACGAAAAATATTTTAAAGGGGCTCTACGCGGGCCCCTAATAGAGTTAGAGGAAATCGGAAGACGGCAAAATAATCGCGGGAAAAAGTTTGCTTGGGTGCTCCGGAGCTACTTTTGGCGCGAGATCTAAGCTCTACGACCAATAGGAGCCCAGATATTTAAGGAAATATGAAGTAACAAAGTCCAAAATAATAGAATTTACGTAATAATTCTATAACTAATCTAGGTAGAATGATGTGTTATAGCTTAAAACCTTTCCTGGAACGATACCTATCTAACGGTATAAGTTCCGTAAAAATCCATGCGGTAGAACTCGAAATCTCGGCGTTCGGAACGAAATTTCCGTTTGGATTATATATATATAATAGACTAGGGGATCGAACCCCAGCTCCTCGGGTTACAGAGTATAGGTAAAAACAATTTTTTTTTTTAACTCTAATTATTATTTTTTTACATGTAATATATATTTTAGATTGTCCAGTAACATAAAAAGAATTTTTATATGAAAAATATCAATTATGCAATCAAATAAATTTTTAAAATTTATTAAAAGCGTTACTTTCACATGCCAGGAGTTCTTAGCCCAAGATTTTGCGACTTAAGGCAGTCTTTCCGATCATTTCAGTGCTTTAAGCGCGTGGTTCAATCCCATGTTTGTTAAATTTGTTTCTTATTTACATTATTTTATTTATTTTTCTATAGAGGAAGTTTTAATTTTGTTATGGGACATCAGACGGAAACAAATGCTGACATTTTTACATTGTTTTAAAGGCAAGCGGATTAATATTTCATAATCAAGCTACACGTGATAGAGACACATTTAAAAATAATTCATGCTTGAAAATCTCTCTATTTATATATATATTACGCTATCGCACGTGGCACAAAAATCTCAATTATTTGTTAATTGTTTAATGGCAACCCCCGAATGAAACGCATCTCATTGGTTATTGTGTAATAGCTTTCAAAAGGGAATAACAATAAATAAATAAAAGTTTAATTAATAACTATAGAAAAAACAATTTATATAAAAAAAAAAAAATAAATAAAAGTAAATAAACAATTTATTAATAAATAAACAACAACATCCGGGTTACCATATAAAGCAAAATAATGACACTTTGGCGCCAGTTAAGCACCCCGGTGCGTATATGACATTGGCATCAGAAAAAAATCGCGCCAACGTGGTGCGTATATGACATCTGTGCCGTCTTTTACTTATTTATTTATTTATTTATCGAACAACAAACATACGACTTCATCTCATTTAAAATACAATAAATAAATAAAGGTACTTTTCCAGTATAGGTACTTGCCGAAATAGAGAAAAGGTCCATGGCGAGGAAAGAAATTTGGCAACGTACTTTCTGGCAACCTATTTAATCAAAATATTTTTTTCGAATGAAACTACATAAAAGTTGCCATGATCACAAAGAGTTTGCACTTTGATGTTAGCTGGGCGCAATTCTCGCCAATGGCATTTTTTAACTCGCCAGCACATTTTTTTTATTTTTCGAGGGGTATAAATTAAAACAATGCTTTGATGTTGAAATTAAAAAGTTTATGGTATTATTTATTCTTTTTCTTTTTTAAAGATTTTCTTTTTAAGTGAAAGTCATGAATTTTAAACGTTTCAGTTTTAAATTAAAGCTATCCATTTTAAATAAAATGAGTGAAAGGATTATATTTTAATCATGAAATATGAAAAACGGGTACAATGTTTGGCGATTTATCACCTGTGCCCGACTAACATAAAAATACCGAGTTCTTGATTCCTCTATCAGAATCTTCCTCTTTGGCGAAGGATCGAGCAAGTAAATTAAATTATGAATAAAAGTAACATGATACAATGCCTAGGATATATTTAAGGGAGACCAAACTGGTCGCCACGGGCGAATAGTTATTTTAAAAATCATAATAACTCAGTCAATTAAGATACAATTTTCAAACAAATTGCATTTGAAAGTAGGTTTTTTTCTCTATTTGACGGCGTAAAAATTTAAAATGCGCGATATTTAGAAATTTAAAATATCGCTGACATAGCAAGCATTTTAATTTAATTTTTTTTTCAGGTTTTATGGGAAAATGACAACAAAATATACAGTATCTCCTATTTTCGACTATTTTCCGTTTACTTTCAATGACTTTCAATAGAAATGGGGTTCTTTTGTTGCCACGATCAGAAAAATGATATTAAAAACTACAAAAAAATTAATATCTCAAAAATAAATTGAGATACAGCTTTCAAACAAATTGCATTTAAAAGAGCATTTTTTTCCTCATACAACTGTGTAAAAATTTAAAATGTGCGACGGTTAGAAGTTTAAAAATTTGCAGTAAAGGAAATTGCAAAACCAAAATTTTATTTTACATTTCAAAGTGTTGCCATTCGCAAAATGACGTATGCGTTACGCACAGATATGTTTGTCCTTTATAATATAGATAGATAGATGATCTCCATAATGTAAAACTATAAGAAGAGTTTGAACGGTAACTATAGCACGAAAATTGCCGACGCTAGACAGACTAAGATTTAAAGAGAAAACAATCAACAGCAACAGAAAGCAAAACATTTTATTGTATTTCACAAATTTCCCACGTTAACTCCTTCACACATCGTCGACTCAGAACGACAGTAGGACATCGAATAATAATCGAAAATAAAGTGTCTGACTTACTGCTATGAAAATTTGTCTCTGTATCTAGTAGAACAGTAGGAAATTTTTATAAAGCACATCTGAGATATAGTATTCAAAATAACTGTGTTTCAGAAGTTGTTCCACTAGATGCAATCACAATTATTCATAGCAGTAAGTCAGACATCTCTTTTTTTATTATTACTAGATCTCCTACTGTTGCTCTGAGGAGACGACATGCGGCAGATGGTGGCTTGCACTGAAGAACATAACACGGTAAGAGGAATCTGTTGGACCTGACGCTTGATGGCATTCTTCAAAACAGATGCAGTTTGTGGATTAAATGCATATACTTTGGATTTCAGGCACTCCCACAGTCAGAAATCCATTGGAATGAAATCCTGGGATTTTGGCGGCCAAAAGAGCGTGAAATACCGGAGATAACTTTGCTACCAAACTGTTGTGTTAGGAAACGTTTCACAGAATACCCCAAATGTAGGACACAGCCATGTTTAATCCACACAACGCAAGATAGAGTATTTCTCTGTTTCAAATTGGGAATTACGTTATTAGTCACCATTTCTAGATAGCGAGTATTCGTTACCGTACACGTTTGTAGACCGGTGACAGTAACCTTTTCAATAAGGTAAGGCCTTGGATGAAGGTGCGTGTTATGCCGCACCAAACAGTCACTTTTTCTTCGTGTAGCGGACATGCAACCATATGATGGGGATTATTGTCTTCCCAATGCACACTGTTCTTCAAATTAACGTTACCTGTCAACGAGAAAGGCACTTCGTCCGTCAACAAAATGCGTAAATTCCAGCTGTCATCCTCTTCAAAAATGATGAGGAAATAATTCTCAAAACTTATGCTGCATAACTGCTTATCACCCGCCTGAAATATCTGGAGATTCTGGAACCGATAAGGAAACATGTGTTGAACAGAGCGCAGAACTACACCTTACAGACCACAGAATTCGGCAACTCGAGAATGCATGCACTTACAAGAGATACTTCGCTTATCCTCTCATAGACCACTGCAATAGCCTCGACAGGAACGGAAGTTCCTCTAGGGAGAAATCGATCGATGTTCAAACGGTTACTCCAAATTTGCTCATCAAGTTCCGTACAGTCTTTATAGTACACGGGGTACGGCGTAGCCCAGGGTTTGTGAGGTAGACACACAATCCATCTGCTGTATTTTGTACGCTCATGTAATATATCTTTACAATGTTCCCACGTTCTTTCTCTGTAAGCGGCATGCTGTTCAGAATGCAAGAAATCAAAGTAGGCGGCACGCATTTCACAGTGCCTGTTCTTTAACTTAGTGCGAAGAGGTCATCATGACGATGTCTTACGCCAAACCAGGAAATCTACGTACCTTTGTCTCTTCTTCTCGTTTCGAGAGAGATTAAGAACACGGGGATCAGAGCCGCAGGCAGAGTTTGAAATGTGACGTCATTAGCCAAGAAAGTCGTTCTCTGAAAAGCTCCACGTTTGTTTTCACTTTTCTTCTTAGCCTGTCTTGCGCCAGCGATTTTCGCGCTACAGGTGCCTTTCCGACGCTATTTATGGTTTTTAACTATGAGCATCACATTCCAATAAAAAAAGTAGGTGTTGCCATTTCAAATTTTCGAAATTTTGTCACTGTAATCGTAACAGTTAGAGTTTAACTATGTAATATATTAATTATCTGGTATGTTAATGATTTGAAAGCAAATGTTGACAGAATATTAGTCCAGGCAATAGGGAATTTTACCTAGCAAAATTAATGGTAGTTCTGAAAATTGGCTTACTTTATGAATTTTTGATCGCTGAATCCGAATTTGTAACTTCTCACAAACATTTCCCTCGGCAACCGCCCCCCCCCCCAAATTTTGGTAAAAAGTCCCCCATAAAGGTTTTTATTAAAAATATCAATTTTTTTATTGTTTTAGGGGAAAAGTATCTAGAAATTCAGAAAGTAGACAAAATTTGCAAAAAATTAGATACATGACATTATGACTTAGGATGAAGGGGAAGGGGGGATCTGCCTGGGAACATGCGCCGCGGTGCTGCGTGGACTAAGTTGCACAATCCCACTTAACCACTCACACGTTTACATTCGCCCTCCCATTTCCCCTCCTAACGTCCCTTATAATGTTTACTTTAAGTTTTCTGGGTCTCTGAATCAAAATTTTGAACTTACCACCAAAATCAGCCCCCCCGAACCCCCCAAAATAGTTGTTATTAACTTAAAAGTCTTATTGTTTTAGAGGAAAGGCATTACGAAATTCAGAAACTAGACAAAATTTGCAACAAATAGGATATATTACAGTATGACGTAGGATAAATGTGGAGAGAGGAGGCTTCCTCGGAACATTCCCCGTGCGCTTTTCTCAAAACCCAATTTTTTTCAAAAAAAATAAATTTTGGGGGGGTTTGCAGGGTGAAATTTTGGTGGGAAGTTACAAATTCGGATTCAGCGACCCAAAAAACATAAAGCGAGTCGAAATCCAGAACTAGTATTAATTTTTTCAGGTAAAATCCCCTATTGCCTGGACTTCATAACTTAGTGCACGTTGCGCTGCAGTGAATGTTCAGAGGCAGCCCTGCCCCTCCCCGTTCATCCTACGTCATAATATCAGGCATCCTATTTGTTGCAAATTTTGTCTAGTTTCTGAATTTCGTAATGCTTTTCCCCTAAAACAATAAGGCTTAAAATTTGGCTTTTCGAGATATTATATATATTTGATATATATTTGATATATATTATATATATATAGATATATGTATAAACTTTCTGTACAATAATACCATTAAAAAGTAATGAAATTGACCAATAATTATGAAATCACAAACACCGCATAAACCAAATATTATTTGAATTGAATAGTCCAATGTACTACCTTATAAGGATTAAAAAGGAAGAAAAAAGAAAAAAAAAACAATCCCGTTTATGGATACAAAAAAAAAATGATTATATAGTAAATTACGTTATCAAGGGCACAGAATTCACATATATAAGCAAAACAGTCATTTTCTATAGAGACTATATAATAAATTTAAAAATGTTTCCTATCTCACATAATTGTACAACCTTAGCGTATCTAACTTATTCCTATACTTAAACTTCTCCAAACATTCATTTTAGTTTAATTTCATTTCAATGTAAATGCGTACATTAGAATGTTATTTCTTTTTCGAAATACTTTTTTGAAAATACTTCACGTATTATTATTATCTTATTATCGTACATTAAAAGCCTATATGAATTCTATTAAAATTATCTGTTCTGCAATTCTCATGTTTTGCAATTTTCATTTTTTTATTCTAAAAAACCTTTTCGCGTGCTTTTTAGAAAGAACGATTTAAGTCACAATTCTTTCGAGAATGTTGGATAGGAGTCCGCGCTTTTACGTGATTCTATTTGTTGGTTGGTCTCTCTGCATTGTCATAAAATTCATTTGCACGCTATTATTTAATGACAGACATGAGATATGGAGTCAGCATTTTGTGTTTTAAATTGCATAAAAGTCTGCAAAGTTACTAGGATGTGGGATCATCTGTAATAATATGTCAGAGCTAAATTAACACCATTTAATAATGTAGAGTATGGTGGAGAGTTAACAAATAACTTAAGCGGTGGAATGTCGTAATTATTTTTATTGTATAAGATGGATTCGGTAGTTGTGGTGGATATTCTAATAATGTACGATGTTCTAATAAATATGCTTCGATGAAGGATAACTAACTTGTAGTTATTTTACAATGAAACACCACAATGTTTCGATCCTGTGTCATATGTAACAGTTGTGGCTGAAAAGTTAGAATAATACGCTATTAACGAGTTTCACTTATAAGAAAGTCCATTCAATGAAATGTTGCGATAGACTTCCTTGGAGTTGTAGTTAAAAAAAAAAATCAAGAGTGAGGGAGTTATGATAATGTGTGAAGCTGTAAATCATTCCACAAAGGATTAACCATTACTTATCGCGTAGCATATATATACTTTTATAAATGTGTTTTTCAATTTTAAAAATATTTATATATTATTTAGTTATTAATTAACTTTAATTCTTAAATTCTGTTTGAAGCTGAAATATATTGTCTACTATAAATATATTATTTTGGTTGCTGATTTTGCCATGTGGTCAACAATGTATACCATGCTTATTGTAAAGTTTTAAAACTATGTTGAAAATATTCACTGAAAATTACTTGAGTATAGATAAATCTGAAATCAACAAAAATACATCGTTTTGTTACCAAAAAAATATGTTTTTTATAATATATTCTACTTTTTTGAGTAACTTCCGTCACATTTTAAAATTTCTTACTCTTGCCACCTGTTGTTTTACAGAAGCAGAACTAATAAGATTATTAAACATAGAAAACATTAACAAACTACATGAAATTCAATGTCTCTTTCTGTGTTGAAGAGTGTTTTATTCTTTTCAATAAAAACTATTAAAATATCTTGATAAAGGTCTTCTCTTTAAAATAGTCGCTGAATGATCTAAAAAACCCTTAAAACTGTAAGAAAAAAAAGACGCAAACACTCAGCCTTTTTCACTTTTTTACAAATTTTTCGTTTTATTTACTGTAGCATTTTTCATAAAAGCATTACTACTTATATCCATGGTTATCGCTGCTAATAAGTAAAAGGAAAGGTGTTATAAAAATACGTATTGTACGATATTCATTAAAGGCTATAAAAGGTCAGCCATCCTTTTTTAACACTATCCAACATAGTTGAAAAGTGTTTATGAATTCGGTTTGTCTGTCCGTCCGTCTGTCTGTCTAACTCACTCTAACTCGCGTAAATATAGTCTGATTGCCATGAAATGGTTATACGTTATTGGGTATCCCAATGGCATGTTTGGTATTGAAAATAAAGTGTGTAGCATTTACGCTTCTTTACAGGAACACTCAAAAGAATTCCGTTACATTACGGCCTATAGGGAAAAATCGTTTGCGGCGTATTTTAATGATATTACACAATTTTTAACATATTGAAATATATATTTATCACTGAAGTCTACTACAAGATTTCTACTATAGAGCATTGTGAGCATAGAATTTATCGTCAATTTACAGGGACACCCAAAATAATTTGGCTACAGAAGAAAATGAGCAATAATTGAACTATTGAATAGGGTGGAGTGAAAAAAACCGAAAATTGGAAAATCAAAATGTAATACCACGCAAAAGTTGGGTATGGTTCTCAGTAATAAAACTGCACAGTTTTTTCGTAATCCAATTTTAACTTCCGGTGCTTCCGGGGCCCCCAATTTTCGCCAAACTCGTCAAAAAAACCTTGTAAAAGTTATAAATCGAAATAAATATAAAGCTGGAAAATAAAAAAAGTCATACCACGGAAAAGTTGTGTATGGTACGTAGTAATATGCCTGCACAGTTTTTTCGAAATCAAGTTTTATCTTCCGGTGCCCCGATCCTACCAATTTTTGCAAAATTCGTCAAAAATGCCTTGCACAACTTATAAATCAGAAAAAACATAAAGTTCGAAAATACAAATGCCATACCGAGGAAAGAATGCATACGGTACTTGGTAATATGGCTGACATTTTTTTCGAAATCACATAATATCTTCCATGAACCCGGTCATTTGTACATGTATAATAGAACGCATCATACAAGGAACAAGAGTGCAATAAAAACATTTTGTCTACACAAACAATTACAGTTTAAGAATGAAAAACAAACATTTAAATCTATTAAAAGTGTTCAAAAAATTTAAAGTTCAATTAAATTGGTTCGTGCTCTTCAAAACAAAAATCTAAATATTCGAAATGTTTCGGCTTGGTGTTTATTGTTGGTCCTGTTGGAGTTTTGTAACCTTAAAATCCGACTTATTCTCAAAATTTGGCATAAAGGCTCTTGACTGTAATCGAAATCATATGAATCCATCCCTGTTGCTTGCACCACAAAATTTCGTGGGAGCTTCAGTGACCACTAAGACACATCTTTCTACTCTCTGACTGTGGCATGGAAACTCTGCAAACGAAATGATATCTACACAATCATGTTTGTCAATGTACATCTTTAAATCATCGTATGAAAGATTATTCAAATTAGGTGGTTACGTAACTGCTATCATATCCCAATGAATCAGGTTAATATAATTTGCTGTTCTAAAATTGATTGCAGGAACTTGGAACTGCCTGACTTCCCCACTAGTGTTCGCACTTCGCGCTTTAAGGATTCTACGAAATCCTAGCTGGCGGATGTGTTTCCGATCATCAGTTACCATCCCAATCAGCAAGTTTTCCGGATGGGCAAAACAGGTATTGCTCTGGATTACTGGATCAATTACAACTTTAACTGCCTGAGGCATTTCCTTGGAAAAAAAAATAAACAATTTCCCAAAGATGGCTTGCACAATGGCAACCATACACGTGCGTACACCTTGACTACAAGCTCTGTGAATATCTTCAGAATTCACGTTGGATCCGGAGTTGCCACATAGATCTCAAAATTCTGTTGACGGTGGTAACCCATTTGCTGTGTGAATGTCTACCTGGGAAATCTATTTGTAAGGTCTTCCGAACAACTTCCTTTCTTACTAGATAGGATCATTTCCTTCAGGTATTTTTGATCGGTACTGAGATCTTTAATAACTCTTTTGAGGTTACAATTAATGTCGATAGTCCGGAAAGAAACGATGGGAAGAGATTCACACTTGTCCAAGATTTTTCCAATTGGCCCACTATAAATAACTGTATAGAGTGCTGCTGCATCCGTCTAGCACGAACTGATTTAATAGAAATGTAAATTTTTAACACTTTTAATAGATTTAAATATTCTTTTTCATTCTTGAACTTTAGTTGTTTGTATACTTTTCACAGATAATATGTTTGTATTGCACTCTTGCTTCTTGTGTGATGCATTCTATTATACATTTGCAACAAATATAATTGAATTTGCCTCAACTTTTTCGAAATTTCGGATGACCGGCGTCATGGAAGATATTACGTGATTTCGAAAAAAAAAAAAAACTGTTGAGGCATAGTACTACGTACCATACGCAAATTTTCCTCGGCATGACATTTTTATTTTCCAACTTTCTGTTTATTTCAATTTGTAAGCTGTAGAAGATATTTTTCACGATTTTCGCAAAAATTAGGAAGACCGGGAGACACCGGAAGATAAAACTTGATTTCAAAAATCTATTCAGGCACATTACTATGTACCGTTCACAATTTTTCCGTTGTATAACGTTTTTATTTTTCAACTTTATTTCGATTTATTACTTCTACAAGGCGTTTTCGAGGTATTTGGCGAAAATGTGGGGGCCATGTGGCACCGGAAGATAAAACTGGATTTCAAAAAAACTGTGCAGTTTTATTACTGCGGACCATACACAACTTTTGCACGGCATTACATTTTGATTTTCCGAATTTCGTTTTTTTCACTCCACCCTAGTATTGAAACCTACTAAAATAGATACTGAAAGTGCGTTTTCAGTTGTGGTATGCGTTTGTAAATTTGATTATTTTTTAAATGTTACTTGGTGTGTACAAATTCTGTAGATCATATATAGGGCTGCACAAAAGTTTTCAACAATATTAATAAATTGACTTAATAAAATAATCCATTTTTGAACGCCAGATTCACCTTTGTTTATTATATAAAAACATGAAAACATTTAAAATGCTTTATTAAAACACATTACTACATAGGTGTGGTAAAATATATACTCATGTTTTTTTCAAATTTAAAAACACTGCATGTTAAAATAATGGTGTTCCGGTCATTGTGTAATAGTTGACGTTGAGCGTCGAGTGTTTTCTCAGTCAATTCTCTTCTCCTTGACAAAGGCTTAAATTTAGCCGAAAGCGCTTGGAGTAGCTTTTTTATCATTTTAACATTTAGTGTTTTTTAATTTGAAAAACATTTGTATTTATTTTCATTACACATATGCATTAATGTGTTTTAATGAAGCATTTTAAATGTTTTCATGTTTTCAACAACATCCGTTTTTTTTTTTTTTTTTTTTTTTTTTTTTTTTTTGCGAAATTTACGGAATTGAAATTTTCAGCTGTGCTATGCTTTTAAATGAACTAATATATCAATAGAGCATATACAGGGCTGCGCAAAAAGATTGTATATTTTACAGCTATTTATGGTAATAGCAGAAATTGGATTTTTAAATGCATTAAATGATTTTTAAATGCTTTTTTTCATATTGTTCATTTAGACACCATCTTTCACTTTAGTAAACTGTGAATTTTTTATATAGTATTCTGAATGTGTTGAAAAGTGTTTCATAATCTATTCCGTACGCATGACTTTTCGTTCTTGTTTTAAAGTTAGAATAATAAACTGAATCGGTTGTTAATAAACCCCGTCTGACACAACTGCTAAATTTATAAATCGCATTGATGATCCCATTCAGTAAAAAAACTGTGCATTTATTTTAAAAATAATTCTATTTATATTAGAATTTTGAATATAAAAACGTACGTCATCTAAAAGTTTCCTACACCTTTAACAAGCAGCTAAATTTATGTAGTTGTGTCTATGTAGCTGAAAAAATAACAAAATATATTGCATAGAAAAGAAAGAAAATAATTATTTGACTACTGTCTGTATTACAAGTGTATTTTTTTACAAACATATGAACTTCATCAGACATTATTTTAAGAGAAAATATAATAACTCATGTATAGCAGCATTCGTTATATTTCACCATTAAAAAAGCAGCGCTATAGTTTTCTAAAAATCCTTTAATAGTATATACAAATACACATATTTATCACTTTATAAAATCAAACTTGTTTTCCTGTACAATGTCATTATTCGTCTGTTAAATCTTATTTTATTATTTATTTCAGTTCTGTCAAGCAATATATATTTTGTATAAATTCGGAAACAAACCTTACATTCCTTCTGAATTATTCAGTTATTCATCTCTAACTGACAAAAGGTCAAGATTTTTTATATAGACAACGAAGAAAATAGTTATTTGATTAGTTCTGTTTTACAATTATACATTTTTACAAACATATGAACTTTATCAGACATTATCGTAAGAGAAAATAGAATAACTCACGCATTGCAACATTTGGTATATTTCATCATTAAAAATATAGTGCTACAGTTTCCTAACAATAACTTAATAGACCTATAAAATACACATATCACATTATAAAACCTAACTTGTCATTGTTTGCAATATTATTAATGTCCTATTAAATCTTAGTTTATGTCAAGCATTTTCTATTTTGTATAAGTTCAGGAAAAAACCTCATATTCCTTCATAATTATGTATTTTTATCATTCAGTTTTATCAATTACTTATGTCTATGTAACTTAAAAGAGAACTAGATGTGTTACATAGACAAGAAACGAAATAATTGTTTGACAAATGTCTGTATTACAATTTTTTTTTTTTTTTTTTTTTTTACAATCACATGAACTTCATCATAGATTATCACATAGAAAAGGTAATAACTGACGCATAGCAATATCAGTGATATTTCATCATTAAAACAATAGTGCTAAAGTTTCCAAAAAATCCTTTAATAGTGTATAAACAGACATATTAATATTCCTTTATAAAACCTAACTTGTCTTTCTTTACAATGTCATTATTGCTCTATTAAATCTTACTTTATTACTTATTATTTCAGTTCTGTCAATCAGTTTATACTTTCTATAAGTAAAAAAAAAAAAAAATGTTTTCTTAGAATTAGGAATTTTTATCATTCAGTTTTATCATTCACTTATGTCTATGTAACTGTCAAAAGAACAAAATGTATTACATAGACAAGAAACAAAATAGTTGTTTGACAAATGAATGTAAATACAATTATACTTTTTTACAAACGCAAGAACTTTATAATACATTGACGCATAGATACATTACATTTCATCATTAAAAATTAATGCTATAGTTTCCAAAAGGAGTTCTTTAATAGTCTATAAAATACATATTTTTATAACTTCCTAAAATCTTAACTTGTCTTTCTTTACAATATCATTATTGTTCTACTTAATCTTCGTTTATTACTGATTATTTCGATTCTGTCAAGCAGTTTATATTTTTAGGTAGATTTCGTAAGAAATACTACCTATTGCAGTCGTTACCATGGTGCGACTTTTGAAAAATTCCTTCATAACTTTTCATTATAGGACCCCAGGAACCCAAAACCACCCGCACCTAAAAAGTTTATATATATATGTATGTATGTATGTACTAAATTTTGTACGCACGATAAAAGTCGCAATTACACACGGATTGTCCTCAAACTCGCCAACAATTTTGATATGGCTAATATCTCGGCGGGGATTGAAAATGAGCGAAATCGGCCCAAGAGGGTGGAAATGGGGAGGGTTCAAAATTTTGAATACTGTCTTAACATGATTCTGATAAAACTAGCTCTTACACAACAATGGCAGGAAAAAAATAAAAGTTTTTCGTTATAGCAGTTGCAAACAATTAAAAAAAACAATAAAATTCTCACCACAACAATTACTTTTCTATTGCAAAATTTTCACGTGTAAAATTAAATAGTTGGACAAATTGAAAACAAATTGAATATTACCTCATAAGTTTTCTAGAGCAAGATTTCAGCATGAAAACTCAAAATAAAATAAATAGTTTGACGAATTAAAAACAATATGTATATTGCGTCATATTGGAAATATAATGGACCTCAGCAGGTAAATATGTAACGCCATGTGAGTTTCAAGAAACGTATTAAAACATGATAAAAACCAGACTATGGAAATATTAACACATTTTAACACTTTAAGGTTCTCTGAATTTTTTGTAGCCATTTTTTAAACCTATTCCATATACATGTATGTGTGTATTCGTGTATATTATAATTTTCACAAAAAGTTTAGATCCCTACAGCTCACTCTTTGTGAAGAAACTGGGTTTGTGTCTAATCTTGATTTAAGTTTTGTTGGAGAATTTAGTACTTAACTTCGAAATCTACCTCCGCCTGTAGGCCGAGCCGGCAGGGATTTTTATATTTTCGGAAAAAATCTTATATTACTCAAGAATTATGCATTTTTATTATTCAGTTTTATCATTCAGTTACGTCTATAAAACTGAAAAAAGAACAAAATATGTTACATAGACAAGAAACAAAATAATTGTTTGACTAATGTCTCCATTACAATCATAGTTTTTTACAACCTATGAACTTCATCAGGCATTATCGCATAGAATAGAGAATTATTGACGCATAGCAGTATCCGTTATATTTTATCATTAAAAAGGTATTTTTTAGAGTTCCCTGAAAAACCTTTCATAGTCTATACAAATATACATTTTTATCACTTTATAAAACCTAACTTGTCTTTCTTTACAATGTCATTATTGTTCTATTAAATCTTATTTTAATACTTATTATTTCAGTTCTGTGAAGCAGTTTATATTTTGTATAAGTTTGAAAAAAAACCTTATATTCCTACAGAATTATACATTTTTATGATTCAATTTCACTACTTCTTACAAAAATTACTCTTAGTATATTTTAATATCGGCATCTACGGTCCCTTACCGTACCAGATATAATTCCACATGCTTATCAAGGCAAAATAGGAGAAAATTGCATAAAATCGAATACTTTGATATTTTATATTCGTGCTTTTACTCAACTGAAATACAATATGAACCATTTTACATTTAATTTCGATTTTTAAAATTATTTGTGCATAAATAAACATATAACGGGTGGTGGAATGCATGCGTTATCCATATAAAAATTGAAGAACAAAAATGAATTGGGAATAGCAATATCCATATTTTAGAAAATTTTAGTTTACACCTGCAACTAATTTCTCAGATACAATTAAAACAGCAATCACCATCGCTAAAATTAGAGGGATACTACGATCATTAATTAAAATAATCAATTTCATAAAATTAACATAATATGTGATACACCGCGTGCCAAAAGTTTAGACAATCAATAAATTTTTCATTAACATAAAAAGTAATACGATACAATTAAAATTCGTAAGATAGGTAATAAATAAGAGCAATTTTGCTGGTACACACATATAAATTATGATCAACGGTTTGAAAATATAAAATATACATTAAATTATATAAAGTGTGCTGTCCCAAAAGTATAGACGCCTATAATTTTTTTTTTGGTTTTACATTTATAATAGTAACTAAAAACTTACTTTTAATATTTAATTGTATTACCACGACGATTTATAACGTCAAATACACGTTGTTCCATAGAATTATACAAGCATTGCATTACAGAAGGAGGTATTTCATACCACACTTTGTCACTTGCAATTTTTAAGTCATTTAGACATGTATCGCTTTCCATTTTCATACATTTTACGAGATAAGATCCCCCATATGTTCTCCATGGGATTCAAATCTGGACTAAGTGCTGGCCAGGCTAATAGTATGATATTATTTTACCTAAACCATGTTTTCGATGATGTGAGGGATGGATGGATGCCCCATCTTGTTGGAAAACACAGTCCGGTCCTGCTAGTAAATCCAAATTACGTGATGACAGAATGCTATTAAAAATGGCTTCAGTTGATAATTTATCTGTACGTGAAGTTCCATCAGTCTCCAGAATTTCAAAAAATACTGTACACAGAAGAATTAAAGCTTCAACAAATATTGTTTACAGAAGAATGAAAGCAAAACCTTGCTTAAAGCAGACATATAAAAATGCACATCTAAAGTGGGCTAGAAAGCATATGCCATACGGTGAAAAATGGATTTCTGTCATCTTCAGTTGTGAAAAGAAATTGAATTTAGACGGCCCTGATGGTCAAAAAGTTTACTGGCATGACCTAAGTAAAGAACCCAAGAACTGTTTCAGCAGGCAACAAAGCGGATGATCCGTAATGACCGGGTAATAGGGGGAAGGGGGGTTCTTTTTACCGCCAAACATTTTTAAAATTTATGGACAGAACAATGAAATCAGAGGATTATTAGGATATTTTACGTACCAATTTACTGCCAATTTGCCAGCAGGACCAGACTGTGTTTTCCAACAAGATGGGTCATCCATCCATACCTCCACATCATCAAAAACATGGTTTAGGCAAAACAATATAACATTATTAGACTGGCCAGCACTTAGACCAGATTTGAGTCCCATGGAGAACATATGGGGGTTCTTATCTCGTAAAATATATGAAAATGGAAAGCAATATACATGTGTAAATGACTTAAAAATTGCAATTGACAAAGCGTGGTATGAAATACCTCCTTACGTAATACAATGCTTAGTTAATTCTATGGAACAACATTCGTTTGATGTTATAAATTGTCGTGGCAATAGATTTAAATATTAAAAGTAAGTTTTTAGTTGCTTTTATAAATGTAAAACCAAGAAAAAATACTGGTGTCTATATTTTTGAGACAGCCCATTTTTATATAATTTAACGTATATTTTATAATTTCAAACCTTTCATCATAATTTATATCTGTATATCAGCAAAACTGCTTTTATTTATTACCTATCTCACGAATTTTAATTGTACCGTATTACTTTTTATTTTAATGCAAATTTTATTGATTGTCTAAACTTTTGGGATGCGGTGTACACGCTTCAATCATGAGATTTTATATTGAAATGGTATGTTTAGCATTTTTCTAATACTAATGATACTTCTTTTCGGAAAGTTTTTTTTATAAATTTATATTAATTCTGAAACATACAGTAACTAATTAATCTTTCTAAGACCGCCTTTAGAAGCATTAAATATCTTCGTAAGCAATCCTAGTAACTTTGTAAAGATACCGGATGATCAACAATTCGTAAGACATTTCAAAATTTAATAATTAGTAAACTATGTACAACATAAAGATTCGGCTTTCACAGAAATGCATTTGGGATTTTCGTTTATAAAGTAAAAAAAATAAACAATTAAATTTAAAAAATAAAAAAACCCGACTGTGTAAAAAGCGAACTAATTAATTATTTCTCATCAATGTGAACTTTTTTTTTCAATTCCTACTATTAGCTCATACTTTCGCTATATATATCTTGTTAAATTTTTCAATCGTTAATAAAATACTTACTATTTATGCAATTAAGCTCAAATAATTTTTTTTTTAAACTTGCAGTGGATGACACTTGATGTTAATCCAGATTTTTTTTCAAATATTAATTCATTAATTAAATTAAATTAATTAATTTTCAATAATCGAGAGAGGCCTCTTCTTGATCAAGGTATTTTAAGACCGAGAGACCCCTCTTCTTGATCAAGGCATTTAAAGCGCCACTCAAGAGGAAAGAAAAATGGGTGAAAAAGAAATAAATGTCTTATTGACTTAAGTAGGAATTGACTTAAAATATTTTTTTATATTACTTGTTTATATTACTTACCTATTTTTTTATTTACTT
Source organism: Maratus speciosus (assembly GCA_963932465.1). Classification (NCBI taxonomy): domain Eukaryota; kingdom Metazoa; phylum Arthropoda; class Arachnida; order Araneae; family Salticidae; genus Maratus; species Maratus speciosus. The sequence goes on from OZ010793.1 coordinate 359,306,648, forward strand.
GTATTGATGACTTTTAAGTTGTGTTTACTTGTTAGTTCCTATCTATGAACACTGTTTCGATGAGGTCTATAGATGTCTATGATGGTTAGAGGTGCAGTAAAGCTAGAGATCCTACCTACACAACTTCCAGGTTGTATAATATTTAAACGGAGCTTCTGACTGTAAAATAGTCAATAAAACATCGTCTTCATTTTGAAAGACCTATCCGATGATATGCTACTCAATAGGATGCGTAAATTGTTTTCGTCTCTACCGCCATTTTGTACTTTACGGCCACCATTTTGAATTTATAAAAACAAAACCTAGCCTGTAACCATCGGGCTGTTAAGACGAATTGATAGATACCTCATTCATTAAAATATATTCAGCAGTTGGTATGTTTCGAGGATATAAAGAAATCCACATATACAGATACGCGTGAAACACATAACCCTTCTTGACAGTGGGGTAAAAAGGGTCAGAATTGTTACAATTTAACCAACAGATGGCGGTACAGTTAACAATATGGTTTTGTTATGGTATAGTGCATTTCATTCAGAAGAGACAATCAGTGCATGAATGTTATAATTTTTTAATGTAACGTCCATCACTTATAAGTAGAAGCTTCAGATAATACAAAACAACCTCCACAGCAATGGTGAGCGTTTCAAAGGCATCACTGAAACAGGATTGCGTATAGCATCTTTCAACTGGACCAATGATAAGACCGATCTATGTATGCACGTGACTTATAGTCCTAAAATCAAAAGTCGTAAGGTGTAAAATCTGGAAACCACGGAGGTCATTGTTGCAGAAAAGAGTGACCTAGGACACAGGTCTCCACAAATGTAGTCTCAGTATGGTCGTAATAGCAGCAGCAATGTGTTGAGGTGCTCCACCCTGTATTAATGTTATCAAATGGAACTCTTGCATCTTTTTTTTCAAATGAGGGATGACTTTATTCCTTAAAAGCGCTGAATGGCCATCATTTGTCATGGAAGCAGTTGGAATATAAGCACAAAAATTTAATTACTGAAAAAGGACCAAGGACGAATCTGTATCGCACTGTTAAAAATATCGTGAAAAATTACCTCTGTTTATAAAGGATGTCTATTTTCTGACCAATGAGAACGCTACATAAACGCCTATAGATCGTTCTCATTGGTCAGAAAATAGATAGCGTTTAAAAACAGCGATACTTTTTCATGATAATTTTAACAGTGCACGCTGTCACCTTTACAGGAAAAAATATTTCTCTACCAGTGTATGGTGCTCTTATGTGGCAGTGTTGAGTGTTGATACGTACATATATTCAAATATGTGCCTCGTCTGTCCACAAGACATTTAGAACTCATTTCACACTATATTCAATTTGCACGAACACCAAATGCGCAAAATACTCGCGTGCTGTAAAACGAGTCTATTTTAGTTCTTTCAAATGTTGAATTTTATACAGATATCTCTTAAAAATGAATTTCAGAAATCGCCTCAAACTCTATGAACTACATATTCTATATGAAACTACATTTCGTCATGAAATTGTACGTGTACTGAATTTACTGAGTGCTTAAGAAGTTGATTGTGTTTTGGCATCTGTTCTACCCCGATCAAAACTTCAAATAAAATTCTCCCGCTTCTTGAACGATCTTCCGATGAACCTCGAACCTTTTTATCACAATCTTCAGTTTTGTAACAAACATCCGTACTTTAACTTTTTAACACCCCCACATTGATACGAACTCAAAGCTAAACTTTCTGAAACTTGGCGAGCGTGGCTTGCAAGGGGTATAAACTTTGAAAGTATGCAATAATATAAAATTAAACTGAAAGAACACTTTTCATATAAAAAGAATCTGGTGGAATACGAGATTTATAAGTTTAACAATGATGAATCATTTTATATCTATTTTGAATCTACATCAAACGAACAGCAAGAAGATAAAATATACTCATTACTCTTCACCGAAACTTTAAAATTAGGTTTCATTACAGTTCGAATTCAGCTAACAAAATTGCAACGGCCAAACACGAGTTTTTTGGCCACATTTTAATCAGATTTGTGTTTGTTTGTTATAAATTTGAATGTATATCACCCCAAAAAAAATAACTCTTTTTAATATATACAACTATATTGTGGTTGTGTTTTTTACATGCATATTTTATTTATAAAACAATTTATCAGAAGTATGCAAATGCGTATCAATCGCGCTAGTATGTTCGTAAATGTAATTTTTGAAATTTATTACGTAAGTGTGAATTCACGTAAGTCGCATATTACGTAAGTCGAGAAATGCCTGTATATATATATATATATATATATATATATATATATATATATCTGATTTTTGTCAAGCGATCGCTTTCGTATTTATAAACCGATTTGGAAAAGATTTATTGTGTGTATATTACATACAAATGTCTCGAACGAGTTCGCTGGCCAACTTCATCCGCCATCTTATTTAAAAATGGCGGCCATTTAAATATTTAACGCTAAAAAATAGACAAAAAATTTAGAAATCTAAATTTGCTTTATCTTTAAGTGTGAGGCTTTGATTCAAGGATTCCGGAGTATTTTTTGTTTCATATCTAACTTAAAAAATGGTTGAGAAATAGCAGTTTGAATTTTTAGGGTGGTTGACATTTTGAAACAAGACAACAATTAAAGAAAATCAGGTATTAATTCATGAGTGTTAGTGAACGTTAGTTTCAAATTCTCGGCAAGCTTACACTTGGCGAAATATCGTCAAATTTGGCAACCAAAACTAAGCAACCATAAATGATGAAAACTTGGCTATAGCTTACTAATCTGGCGCAGTTCTCATTCAAATTCAGTATTGACAAGTATTCTTTTATCAGGTTCCTCGCATTTTAGCTTCCTAAAATTTGAGTAAAATTTTAAAACCAAGAAATAAGGATTTTTTATTGAATCATCTAATCGAGTTCCAGTAATTTTAGCTTCATGTGTTTAGTAGAATACGCTGTATTTAAAAATCAAGGAATATGAAAGTTACCTTATCCCCCCGGCACATGCCGAAAGGACTTTTTTGACTTGGAGCTGTATATATCTGATCTTTGTCATGTTGTAACTCTCAAAAATCGTGAAAGATGCAACATAGCAGAGACACCTGTTACACAAAATTTAATAAGCACCAACTTATGCCAAAATCTAACAGAATATGAAGTTAGTTCTATGAATCCCGCGCATTCGTTCTTAGATATGACTATCCTAAAAATCGTGTAAATCCTGAAAATGCAGCATAACAGCGCCATCTGTAAAGCTATTTACACAAAAAACTAATCAACTCCAATTTTTATCAAGGTATAACTCAATCTGAAGTTTTATGAAAATCCGTGCATTAGTTCTTGAGATAGAGTTATTGCAGAAATCGTGAAAAATGCAGAATAGCAGCCTCACCTGTGTGGCGATTAACACCAAAACCTAATCACAAACAATTTATGTCAACGTGTAATACAGTCTGACGTTTGATTAAAATTCGTACATTAGTTCTTGAGATAGAGCTATTGCAAACATCGTGCAAAATACAGCATAGTAGAGCCACCTTTTGGGCGATTTAGACCAAAAACTAATCAGCCCGATTTATATCTAGGTTTAAATGAACCAAAGTTTTATTAAATTCCATGCATTAGTTCTTGAGCTAGATTGCTAAGAAAGTTTCTGTCACATATAGACTTACAGACGGACAGACAAACAGACAGTCATTTTCTAAAAACAGTCAAATCGTGTTCAGCATCATTTAAAATGTATAAATCCAACAAAAACTGGAAGTCGAAATTTTTCGCGAAACCAATACTTTCTTCTTGTAAAGATAGAAGAAAGTAATAATATTACTTACGCAAAATTTATTTTCTAAGTACTAATTCCCAATATAAAAAACCATTTTGTTAAATTCCTGGCAATATTTCATCTGCTTTTTATCTGTCGTTATAAAGATATATAGTATATGAATTTCTCTTTTGACCAAATGCATTTAACCTATCGAAAAACGATATTCTATAGTTTCTAAAAAGTTTCTTACATCTAAACCAAAATAGAATGACGAAGTAGTTTTACAAGTACTAATTCAGTTATTGTGATAAATAAATCACAGAATTAATAAAAACATCTCGCTCACTATTTTCTCTTTTACGAAAGTAACCAATAAATCTCCCAAAAGAAACTTTTGAAAAATATACAATTTTAAGGCCATCTATATCTTAACAAAAACTTTAACTCGTGAAAAATGAATTTTTAAATACGATTACTTTTATGAGGTTAAAATATCTGGAATGAACATTTATAATGTTTTGTACACGGGTAAAATATGTTGCAATATTTGTGGGAAGTTAAAATTTTAAGAAACGATAAATAATTTCAAAATAAAGCAAACATACATTCTCTTATAAAATATGTAAAAGTGTTGTAAATATAAATAATGCTAGTAATTGTTTCATAAAACGAAATTTTTAAGAACTCCGTAAACAGATTTCCTTTAGAAAATTACTTATCACCGTTCTTTGTATAGCAGGAAACAGAGTTATTCAAAAAGTAAAGAAAATAATTAATTAAATTATTCTTGTGCGAAATGAAATAAAATTTTCCTAACTCAATTTTCTTTCTTAATTACATTACGATACAATATTCAGAAACTACGAAAACACGTGAAAATTGTTATTTTTTATTTCAGTGAATGGAAGCAAAAGTATAAATATTCATAAATCTCATTATTTTTACTTTATCATATTTATGAATTCAAAATTGAAATTAATAATTGATAAAGATATATGTCAAAAGAGATTTCTTATTTGCAGAGATGCCTTTTATCCCAAGGGACATTTACGCTCATTTCAAATTAGCTAATGAATAGAATTAAATAACAAGTTTCAACCAAGAATTATTAAGTTATTCTCTGTGGATTTATTCTGCTTTTTTATGGTTATTTGTTATTTAAATGTACAATGAATCTTCTTTCTAATTTAAGATAATGCATGGGCAACCTCATTCACACATATGTATTCCGGATTATTAAAAAAAGTTAAAACACAATGTCCGACAAGTAAAATGTTTCTAACAATTGGAATTTTTATAATATAATAAATTGGAAATTATAATGTAACCCTGAAAGGGAAATATACAGTAATCTTTTCAGAGTTACCCACGGCTTCGAAAAGCGTTCTTTAACCCTTTCAGGGGCAAGTAATTGTGATTGTGCAATGTCAAATTCACACCAGAATCTACAAAAAAAAAAAAAAAAAAAAATATATATATATATATATATATATATATATATATATATATTGCAAAATAAGGAAAACTAATTTTACAACTTTTTTTTCACTAAAGTTAGAAAAGTAAAATTTAATAAAATTGTTCTCGTGTGAATCTTCATTAAGGGGTCTCGGGACTCTTAAAATTGGAAAAAATGAAAAAAAAGACCATTTTCAACATTTAATATCTTAAAATGTATTTGATTTTAAGACACAATTTTGATTGGAATAAAATATATAAGTATGTTCTTTCATTTCATGTATTTAAAAAATCATAAGATGCAGAATCAGCATTTACAGGGAGCTCCAAACTGCTAGACATTTGACGAGCAAAAAATCGGCATAACATCTTACGCGCACGATTACAAAATAAGTATTGCAACTAGAATGGAAATTTTGGTGCCTACTTATACTTCAGATTGTAATAATTACCCTGAACCTAAATAAATTTGTATTTAAAGCTTTTTTTCTATTTTTAATACAAAGTTGTATTTAGCTAATGCAAAATTTAAAAAAATTCAACAGTATAATCACCTAAAAAATATTGTTTAGAACAATAAAATGGAAATTTTAGGTTCAGTTTATACAGACTAACATGAAACATATGTTTTGAAAATTTTATGAAAAAATGGTCATAAGTTTTTGAGATATCGTGCGTGTTATGCCCAAAAACGTCATTTGGAGAAAAATGGCTTCAAAGTTTCCGAAACGACGCGTCAGCTATTGAACGTGTATAAATGTAAAAGCCATAACTTCAGTTCTAATAGGAATTTAAAGGAAACAATTCTGTCAAAATGTTGAGAAAAGATAGGAGTTGAACATCTAAAAAAATTAAAATTTGGAAAATTTTAAGGATTTAAGAATCCTCAGACCCCTTAATCGTGGGTAGAATAAAATATATCACGCCCCCCCCCCCCCCCTCAAGGTGGTAATCTCACAAAGTTCAGAAGCCAAAATATTGTAGAGATTTAATCAAGCATTCATAAAGAAAAGTTATTTTATTAGTATAGATTCTATAGGAAGGTAACTAACTGTATTTGCAGATATACAGGGTGTCTATAAAATTTTTGACACATTTTTGTGTTTAATAATTCATAAAATAATGAAGATAGACTAAGCAATGATCGATAAACTAATCTTCCTGCTCTGTCATCATCTAAGCAGTGATGATGACTAAGCTATAGATGAAACGTTCGTTAATCTAAATAAAGGTATTTTATCACTTTTATAGCATTTTTTTGCTTAGTCTGTTTCATTATAAGTGATTATCATACATATTGTTATAATGAAGATACTTTAACTTGTTAATACATTAATGGATAGATGGTTTCAAAAAGTTTTATGGCCTTAGTCAATGAATTTACACATGTGCGCCCTTCGTTGCACGGAGAATATCAAGACAGTAGTCGATTTCACGCCAGGTACGGACAAGTATGTCGTCATCCACAGCGGTTGTTGCAGTTGCAATCCTGGACTTGGTCATCAATGTTCGACACTTTCCTCCTGTAAACAATATCGCTTTTGTCATGTTTGAGCTTCAGTTTATTAAGTATAGATGGCAGCATCAAAGTTTTCTTCCCTCCCACAATTCATTTTCAGTGAATTCTGTTCTGTTTACTTTTGTGTCATGTGACTGACGTTTGTAAGTGTTGTGATGTGTTTTTCAAATGATTATTAAATGTTTATCTGTATACGATATGCCTCGTCAATTAATAGTTATATTAATTATTAGTAGTTAATTACTAAACATATAAAATATTTCATATCCCCAAAAGAGAAAGTCCAGCAGCATTATATTGGATGATCTGGCTGGCCGAGGAATTGAGCTCGAAGCCGCAACGGTCATACAATGGCTTCAGGATCACTGATTAAAGGAAGAGTTTTCGAGTAATTTTTAATTCGAGTTTTTAATACGAGTTTTTAAAGTGTGGTTTTTAATTATTCAGTTTTGTTAACCGTGAATAAAGTTTTTTCGGATAGTATCCATTCTCAAGTATATATTTTCCCGTTTAACAAAAATGATTTACAGGCATACTGGATATTGTAACAGCTTTAGTATTAACATAATATTTTTTTGTTACTCTTGCATATAAACATTTCGTGACTCAGCAAAAAGATCCTTTGTAAGCCAAGGATCTGGGTTCGATTCCCAGCCTGGGCATTTTTTCGCTCAGTTGGAAATATTCAAATTCGTATGATAACTTTACCAATCAGTTTGATTGTGTTAAAATAATAGTTCAGCAAAAAGTGTTTGACTGAAAATTGATACCATCCTAAAAACCGAAATTCTGACTGAGAAAACTACTTAATACACTACAAAACTACTCGCAAACGTTTCCGAAAATACGTGGCAGCAAAAGAAATTTTAATTTCATAAATTCTTATTTAAATCTCCAAAATATATTGCTTTCTGAAGGTGCTAAAGATAAAGAACTGTTTTCTCGCCCTGTAAGATAAGTTTTCCACATGCTATCAATCTACAATTATTAATTTGTTACTATTGCGTGTAATTCAACTATGTTGTGGTGGACCCGCCAAGGACGCCGCTTAGAAATTCAGTCAATTTCAAAGTTTAACAACACCTTTATTAAGCTAATCAGGGAAAGGTGTCATAGAGTCACAAATTCGCCGAACAATCAAGTTCACTCGCTGACTCGATAACTAAGAAATATTAAAGATTCAACTGACATAAAATTATTCGACAGTCCAAGTCGATAACAACTTTCCCAAATCAATATGTTGCTCTGAGTTGTAAGGTAACGATTATTATAATTTTCAATGTAATCTCATTAACAACCCGTGGTTGTCAAAGCAAACCTTCATTTATTCAAACTGTTTTTCAAAATCTCTTAAAAACTGGCAGTGCTTAAAACAAGGTCTAATTTTCACTTCCACGTGCCCTAAAGAACGGCTTCCATAATTTCAACGTAGATCTCCTATTCTACTAAGGCAGGACCCAAATCCAAAGACATACACTTTCACTTCAACTTTTATACGCTGCAGATTGCGAGACGCAACCTAATTTGTACAAAACTACATCGAAAACACAAAATCGTAGATTCCAAGAGAAATATATACAGTCCGGAAAATTAGAGTAAAATAAACTGTAGAGGTCTCTGTCTCGCACACAGTCTAAATGTTTGATGTCATTTTCACATTCAAAACAAACTAAATAAGTCAGTTGCTGCCAACGCTGCGGAGTTGAAGTCGGAATCGGAGTCAGGCCCAATTTTGAGCCAAAGAGTCGGAGTAGGAGTCGTCCATTTTACAAGCAGGCTGCGTTGTAGGAGTCGGGCCCATTTTTGTGGGAAAGATTCTTAGTCAGGCCCATTTTATTGCGAAAGAGTCGGAGTCGGAGTCGGATCTGTTAAAGTTATCGGAGTCGGAGTCTATCATTTTCCCCACCGACTCCGCGGCCCGAATTGCTACAGTATAGTCACTACAACGTAGCTAAAAGATTTTTAATTGTAAATAAATAGCACCCTAAAAAACCGTCATGCCGGTATGACAAAACTGATTAATACACTATACCGACTGCTCGGGAATCTGAAAATCTGTGGCAGCTTAAGAAACATTGCATTTATAAATTCTTCTTGAAATCTTGAGAATATGATATTTGTTGCAGTTTCTAATGATAAAGAACGGTGTTCGGGATCTTGGGTAACTTGGAAGAATTTATTGTTAATTTTCATACGTGGATTATTATATTAGACTGTTCTCGCTCGTCTAGACGGTGACTTATAGAACAGAGGTGCTTTCAGCAGCGTATATCCCGAGGTCACCGAAGTGTATTTTACATGCAGACAGAAAAAAAATATATAAAATATAAAACACTTAAGTATAAATTCTACGAAACTATTTTTTTTTTTTTTTTAAGTAAAAAAAAAAAAAAAAAAAAAAAAAAAAAAAAAAAAAAAAAAAAAAATCTAAAACAATTTCCAGGAAAATTTCCTTTCCATTAATTTCAGACAAGGGTCAGTAAAAATATTTTCTACGTTTTTTTCCTTATATTGGTAATACCGATTATTTTCGATATCACTACAGGTTTGAGATTAAGATTCTACAACCGCCAGTATTAAAATAATAATAATAAAACAATGTTATTTTAAGGAGAAACACACTTGATTTCGTTTGAGGTAATCTCGCCATGCTAGCCACAATACAATCTCAGCATTTCATTGTATCATTGTCAAAAATTAAGGTCTCAGTCTTATTCCGTTATCTGATGAGAAACAAAATTAAATTGAGGAATTCGAAAGCAATACATTTTCATAACACACAAACTATCATTTAATCAAATTTCGATGAATTCATGAAACGTAAATTCACTAATGGCTTTAAACGAAGAAAAATATATGATTTTCCGTTTTATCATACAGGAATCGCAAACATAAAAAAAACAATTATTTACATAAATAGAATCAATATTTTGGTTGTGTAACGAAAAAAAAAAAAACAACATACCAAAGATATGCCAAAAGCAACATACCAAAGAAATATTTTAACATGAAATGCATTTATTATAAAGCGATTAATTTTCATTAAGAACAGGCGTATAATCAAATTAACTGCCTTAGTTAGATATTTTTTCAACTGAGCAAAATACTTTCAAATTCATTTTTGATCTACAATAATTTCCAGTAGGTCAGTAACAGCCATTTTAAGTCAGAATCCTCTGTTTTTCCATTTCCATTTCAGAAATCAAAACACAAAAATCGAGTTGACTTTTCTAAAACTTCTAAAATTAATTTCATTGGTTTATAAGCCAATGACTTCAAAGAATTTATCTCATTTTGTTGGTTTTGGAGCCATGGTTTTTAGAAACTTTTAATCTTCAATTGATTTATTTAAAGCAGTTTGTTTATGTCAAGAATGCAATTTTTATATTTCATTTTCATTTAAAAAGACAGCTTATCTCTCAATAATAATAATAATAATAATAATAATAATAATAATAATAGTACCGACATTTCTAAGAATGTAACTTTTATGATATTCTACCGGGAAAAATAATTTTGGATGAAAATGGCTGCCTACGTATGAAACGGGAATTGGATAGCCTCGTATCTGTTGTAAACGGTCAACATGATTTCCAAAACGAAATAAACGATTGAACAGGGGTCGTGCAATTTCAAGAAAATTACCAGTATTTTCTTATAGAAAAGTTCGACCTATGTAATTGCGCGATTGTATAAGGTAAGTTTTTCTCTAAATGAATACTGATGTTTATGGGGCATTCTCACAATCTTTTGACTTTAGAGAATAAAAATCTGGTAAAATTAAACTTACTAAAATAACATTTTAATCTGATAGACGAATACCTTAATGATTCAAAATAAAGAAAAAAATGGTCAGCAGCGAATATTTTTTTTTATTTAACTGAGGTTTAGGTTAAACTTTGAATTTAAATTTCCTTACCATTTTACCACTATAAATTTTATTTTCTGCTAAATTTTTACTTATAATGAATTTGCATAGTACCCACGGGACATCCAAAAAAGAAATAATAAAAATGTAGTACTTTTAATAGAGAAATTTTGTATAACATTGTCTTAATGGGGTGTTAAAGAAGGGACGGTAAGGTAAAAAAAGGGGACGGTATATGAAAGAAAGGGACGGTAAGGATGGAACGGTAAGGACAATTACCACCTATTTTTAGGCAAATCATGTTAAGATCAAGTGATAGCCCCAATGTTCATTGATTTTTAGAAACACTTGTTAACGTTGGATTAATTTTTTTTTTTTAATTTACCTCGAAAAGTGCAGCAATAAACTTTGGGGATGGTAAGACTACTAATAAAGCCACGATCCTGTAATTAATATCTAATTGCTGATTTAAATTCTGCTGTAAGTTTCCTGTCAAAGAATTTTAGAAATTCTTTCTCTAGCATACTTCTGCATGAGAAAAAACTTGAAAAATTTCTGCGGCTGCTTCTGAAGTGATTTTCTGTATAATTTTACAAGAGGAGCGCTAAGGATGAAAAACCCAGGGACAGAGTTCAAAAAATAATATCAACCGTAAAAATGTGTGCAGGTTAATTTTTTGCTACATATTTATATAAAACAATTGTCCCATTTTCGGAAAAAAATTACATAGAATTTATTTTATTGAAAAAATTTTATACAGACAGCTCCAAACATAAAAATCAGCATCAGGGACACGGGACGGTATAGGAGTTTTCCTGGTATTTGGACCCCCAACATCGTCCAAAACTTATTTATCTCGTTAATATTGTTATACAATCATGCAATGGGATGTTCCCCAGTATATGAAATAAAAAAAACACAAAAAATGTATTAAAATTAAAATTATTATTCAGGTACATAAAAGTAAAATGTTTGTGAGAATGCCCCTTATCTGACTTAACCCTTTATGTCCCAAATTAAGAATTCATGAAATGTTATCTTCTAAAGCATTTATCGTGATTTGATGAAACTATATTAGAAGATCTACACAATTATTTAATAAATTTTAGAAGGATTTTGCCAATTAAAATTAATTAAATTTGAATTTATAGGGATTTTGTGCAATATTTATAACTTCACCCAAATCTTTTATTTATCATATTTTTTTTAGTATTATATAGATTTAGAAAATGTTCAAATATAATGCTCTTACAATAGATGTATAGAAATATTTATGAACGGAATCTCTACGCCACCCCACCCCCCTCAATCTTTCAATGTTAAGAAATCTAAAAAGATGCAACTGAAAAATAAATCATACTTTAAAAAATATTTTCTTTTGTGCAACCAATAATGCTTTTGGAACAAAAGAAAGTAATGTATCTATAACTTATCCTAAATTGTTTTACTACAAATCGATGTATTAAATGAATTTTAAAATAAGTTATTTTAATGGTATGTTAAAGTACCGTAAATGCATAAAGAGTTAAAGTCAGGAAAATTTCCTGAACTGTAGGATACCTATTAAAGCGATAAAATGCGTTTTTAATACCATAAAATACCGAAAATTAATTAAACCAAATCTATAACCTATTCACCGAGTGAATTATAAAATACACCGAAGATAAGATTTCACTGCCATGTAGCATTACCTACGAACAGTGGCGGCGCATGGTATGGGCTGTATGGTATTTCTGTAATGTGTGTAAAAATCGTGTGGCATTTTAAAGAAAACAAACAAAAAAAAACCCTTGAAACATGCATAAATTTCGTGACATTTTCAATCTTACGAACATATTTTATATTATATTAATCCTTAGTCCAGCGCAAAATCTGTATCAAAATCAAATTAAAATTGATACATATTTACATTATCAAAAAGGTATTAGAAATTCAATAATAAGTTTAGGAAGTAAGGGGAGCATCAATATGTACCACCGAAGATTTGTAATTTAATATAGATTTAGGTTGTAAAAAACCCCTCAGTACCTTGCTTTCAGAGCTAAAAAAATCCCTCATAGAAAAAAAAAATCTCTATTAAAGTTTGTAAAAAGTTATCTGGTCATGATTTGTAAAGAATCGTTATTTCAAACATATTTAATGCTAACATGATTTTCGCCGGAGTCATTTAGCTGTTTTGTTAATTAAATCATGAGTTATAAATTTGAAGAACGAAATAAACTTTTTAAAAACTCATCTAAATGCAAATTAAATTAAAACACTGCCAATTAAAAAAATCTAATGAGTTCATATTTAGCGTAATCTCAAATAACAGATGAGAATTTTTATAATTTGTTTTTAAAAAATGTTTACTCGCCATTATTATAAAGGCATCGCTGCCAACCTTCCACTAATCTTCCGTAATATCGGGATTAATTTAACCCAGGCTAACCACATTTCAAAACAGAAAATTTATTTCATGAATGCTTATTTATTTAAATCCAAGTTTCTACGTGTACCATACTTACTTTGTATTTCTAAAAAAAAAAAATTCTGGTTCGAAACGATTAAACCAGGGTCAAATTAACTCAAGTATTACGAAGATTAGTTTGAGGTTGGCACCTATGTAAAGGTGTATTTTTGAAAAATTCAAAGAATTTAAATATAACCAGCGGCACTGTGCATTAAGGCTTAAATTAAAAACATTTCTTAAATGTTTTGAAACTTTTCTGAGATTTTCATTTATATTTTCACCTCTATGTGCTAAACTTTGTAAAAAATCGCCTCTCTGTCTATGGCGCCTGCATTGAAAATGTCTTTATTGTGCACACGCCACAGGCCGCGCATTCCTGTGATAATAACGTATATTTTCCCTGCGTGAAACATAAGATGTTCCAAGGTTGGCCCTGCCGTAATGTGTCCTACTCTTTCCTACGATAATCTTTTGTGTTTAAGAGAAACGTATAAGAAAAGAAACGAGTAATTTTACATTTATCTTTCACAATTATTAGTATTGCATGGTTAGACGTCATTAATGGACAATTGGATAACTTTGGACGTTTGGAAAACTATTTTCGACTTGGAAAAGAAATTAATAATATTTAAAACATAAGTTATGCGAACTTTAGGAAAATATATTATCAGTTCTTGCTTTAATAATAAGAATACGAAAACGGTTAGATGTGGTAGATACTGGTGAAAGAAGAAAACATGAAATGGAGAAGTCCAAATGAACATTTTGTGAAAATGTGCATAAATGTTTTAGTATCTACAATAGTTCAGGCACTTTAGTCAAGAAAGCCGCGCATAGCACACATAATGGTCTCGAGATAGCTCCAGAATTTGACAAATTCTGTCCTGATGCTGACGAATAGTTGTGGCGCTGACAGTAAATTTAGTTAATTGTTTACGTAAGCCACACACACAACACAATAATCAATCGCGATACAAACAGGGGAGTTAAGTAGCAGACATTGAGATCAGGACATCTCCCAAACATAGGGGTCTTGAATCGTTTTACCTTAGTTGCTTGCCATCATAAATTCCGAATACTAATCTTCTTACTCAATCTAAAAGTTTCAATCATTGCACCTCGACATTGCGCTTCATATCTTTTTCTTCGGTGTTTCGGCGTTAAAAATCGCTGTTTTAATTGCAGAATAGGGTTACCGCAGTGAATCATCATGATTCAGGTTACTCTTTTTAAATATTCTGATGGCTTCTTCTCTTCTCTTTTCATTACTTTTTGACATCCATGGAATATCTGAAACCAAAGAGTATAAACAATATGCAGAATATGTGATATTCTTCACAACAACTCAAAATTTTATACTATAGCCGAACTCCATTAATACGATCCCGGATAACATGAGGACAAGGTTAAAAAGAGCAATTCCCGTATTAAGAAAGGTTAGTCATTTATATTAAAATTTCTCCGCTTATTACGAGCTACAAGTAGCAGGATCACTGCTAGGATCACTATAGATCAGACGAGTAAAACATCATTCAATTTGAATTTTAGTGAAAAATACGGTAGAATTAATAAATAAATCCTGTCATGTAAGTGTAAGATCTGCAGCGAGTTACATTGTTCATTGAATTTTCTTTTCACAATTCTATCTTTATTGCTTTATACCGAAGATTGAAACAGAAAGTTCCCCAAAAAGCCATCACTGACAAAAAAGACGCTATTTGCATGATGTCATTTTATTCTTTCTGAACAAAGGAATCCGACTTCTACACTTACGTTTTATGCTTTATGATTGCATTAGTATCTTTCGTCCATGTCCTAATAGAAGTTATTAGATGAAAGCTCGGTTCACAAGCAAACAATCAACGGTAAAGCTTTGGCGGTAGAAACTTTTTTTAATTGTTTTAAAATGTTTTAATGAGCACAGAGCTTTATGATATTAAATTAGTTTTAGCATTTAAATGATTAGAGAAATTAATAATAGTTAGTAATTTAATTATGTGTGTGTGTTTTTAAGATTTTAATTATCTTTCCGGATATTACGAGTTACGGTTAATACGGGGTACTATAATACGGTTAATACGGTTAATACTGTTGTAATTTCCTTGCTTTTCGTATTAACAGAGTTCGGCGGTATTTACAAACTGTCAAATGTACCCTAATATATTTTTGCACTTGGATTTAAATTTTGCTCTGAATAGTATACAATTAGACAACATTAATTAACGACTAGAGAACATAATTAAATAGTGTTTGAGGAGTAGCACCAACTTTTGAAAAATATTGAGTGGGCTCAAAAATGTTTGTGTAAAATAACATATACATTTTTCCCTATGCGCGTGTGCGTGTGGATAGAGAGGGGGTGGAAGTGAGAATGACTATAGATTATAATACGAAATTATGTTTCTTCCAAACAAATATAAAGTTATTATAGCAGTTAGAGAGCATAACTAATTATCGGCTGAAGAGTAGCCCCAACTTTTAAAAAATATTGGTGGGTCCAAAAATGTTTCAGTAAAATTACACGTACTATTTTTTCCCCTTAGTGCGTGTGCATGTGGAGGGGTAGGCGAGGGAGGAGCAAATAACTAAAGATCATAATCCGAAATTATGTTTTTTCCAAACAAATATAAAATTAGTATAATGGTTACAGAACATAACTTATTAGCGGCTGAAGAGTAGCCCCAACTTTTGAAGAATATTGGGTGGGTCCAAAAATGTTTCAGTAAAATTACACATACTATTTTTTTTGCCCTTAGTGCGTGTGCATGTGGAGGGGCAGGCGAGAGAGGAGCAAATAACTAAAGATCATAATCCGAAGTTAAATTGTGTTTTTCTACGAAAAATATAAAGTTTTTATAACGGTAAAAGAACATAATTAGCGTTTGAGGAGTAGCACTAACTTTTGAAATATATTCGGTGGGCTCAAAAAGGTTTGAGTTAACTAACACATACAATTCCCCCTTAGTGCGTGCTCATGTGGAGAGAGGGTAGATGAGGAGCGAATGATTAAAAATGATAATTCGAAGTCAATTGAGTGTTTCCTAAGCAAAATATTAAGTAACTATAATTTAATAAATAATTTCTTCCAAATACATTAATATTTATTATAAATAACGTAAAAATCGCTAACTATTGAATGTCAAGAAAAACATACATTTTAGTCACTTAAGTGCTTTATCGATTCAAGACATTCAAACTGATGGCAAAATAGGCAGGAAATTTGTTTCTGGAAGGAATTTAATTATACATCTGCTGAAGGATCTTTCAGCACTCCTGTAAATCTAATTGATGTCCTTACTATTTAAAAAAAATTATTTTGAGAATGTCAATAAAAAAATAAATAAATATATAAACGAAATATAAATCCATTTTAATTGGGTGGGCTGGCACCTCACGGACCCGTATAAGTTGGTGCTTGTTAATTACAACAGGACTTGTTAATTACAAAGATCTTGTTAATTAAAAAAAAATTTATTTATCTTTTATCTTTGTGGAACTTTTTAAAGTACCAGTAATTTATTTTCTATAATGACACACTTCGATTATTCGCAAAGTTGTCTTTTAAAAGAATAAATCTGTCATATATGTATAGTTTTATATAATACAATACTTATTTTTTCAACATTTTTTTCTTTAAAAAGGTTACATGTGTTATGGGTTGAATCTATTTAACCACTTTCAGAATTTTTTTTTTTATTAGGTGAAAAAAAGCATTAAAAAAACGAAAGTATTTATCGAAATAAACAGAAGTTAAACTTTAAAGAATATGTCACTTACGGAAGTCAAACGAATATAGTTATTAAAAAAAAAACGAAAGTATTTATCAAAATAAACAGAAGTTAAGCTTTAAATAATATGTCACTTGCGGAAGTCAAACGAATATAGTTATTTTGCGTATTGTTAATATGACAATAGACTAAGAAAGAACTTTTTAAGATGTTTGAAAAATGCCATCTTACAACAAAATTAAACAGATATAACAACTTTCTTTTTTTTATTAGCTTCCGGTTTGCTATTTCTTTCGGACAGCAATTAGATTGTTATAACAGCAATTTAATTGTAGTTGTATTGTTATCTATAAAAAGTAAAGTTCCGATGCAAAAGCCAGCCGTAACACAAAGCAGATGTATCATTGTACGGTTAAATATTCTACTACAGTTTTTTTAACTTCTAAGCATCTCACATTTTTAATTTTTATATCGTCATATTGGGAAAAAAGTACTTTTAAATGCAATTTGTTTGAAAACTGTATCTCAATTTATTTTTGAGATATTAAAATTTTGTAGTTTTTAGCACAATTTGTTTCATGTTAGCAACTCATGTACTCCATTTCTGTAGAAAGTAAAAGGAACATAGTTGGAAAATAGTAATTATATCTTTTTGTTGCCATTTTCCTATATGAACAGAAAAAAATGTAATTAAAATACTTTCTGTTTTGAAAAAAATATAAATGATTGATTTCTGAAAAACATGAGGCTATTATAAACTATATTTAAATTTAAGTATCTATATTAATGTTACAAACAAATGAAGGCATACGAATCATTAGATAACCGATTTTCTTTTGTCGAGTTTCTTGAATGACGACATTGCTTTTTGCTGGATTTGTGTATTATTCAGCGATAGTGACGTCATATGCATACTTTACTGTAGAAATAAAATAGGCATAAAATGGTTTAAGACTGGATTGTAAATGCGGCATTCTTTAGCCGAAACGAATGACGTCATTTTATATAAAATAAAAGCGTGTGTTTTAAGTCTTAAAATTGAAATATGTTTTGTATTGTCTATATTTATAAACATAGTTTTTTTCATCGAGGGCGACATTAAATTCTGAAAAACCAGAACAGTGTTCGCAAATTTATATCAATTTGCAATACTAAATACTTCTCGTATTTAAATTGTATGAGTCGAGAACCGTTAAAGATAAACAGATCAAATTTGGAACATGATTTTTGCAATTGTTTTACTTTGATTTTGATTCAGCAAATGTAAAAAAAAAAATATTAACATTTGAAAATATGATTTTTTAAAAAGTTAAACCATTTTTTTTATTTAAATATTTTTAATTTTTATTTAAATTAATATTTTGAAAAATGCTGAATCAAAGTTAAAATTTATATAATTTTGTTTATTTAAATGAAAAAAAATTAAATTCTACAAATAATATTTCGATTTATAACGATTTTAAATTATGCCAAATTTTTAATAAAGTGTAAATTTTAAATTAAAAAAAAATGAGAAGTTTTATCGTGTGATTTTGTTTACAAGTGATCATAACCATCATAAAAAATTTCAAAATTTTAACTCAATAAATAAAAAACACTTTAAAATGTGTCCCGAATCCCCTTAAATGCAGAATTATTGAATTAAACCATAAACTAACAAAAATTTTAAAGATGTTATATTTGTGAAAAAAATGTAAGCTTTTTAAATGGAATAATCGAATTTATTAAGGAACACAATAAATATCATGATAACGGAAAATTGTAAGGAACTTAATACCCTTTATTTAGTCAAAAACGTAGACGGATATAACTGTAACATGTATGTAAATATTAGATTAAAAAAAACCAAATTTGCAGTAATTTTAAATAACGAAAGAACAAATAAATTAGTAAAACATTAATAAAAATACAAATAAAACGTCGAATTAAAAAGATTTGATCTTGTAACAAGCACGTGTAATATGTTTAATGCCAAGTGAATGTGAGATTTATTTCTTGACTATCCATTGTTCGCATTTAATCTTACAGTTTGGCGACAGTGTTTTGGTCGACGGGATAATCAAGTAGAAAATTTGTAATATATCTGAAAATATTTACAATAGTCAATAACTGTTTTGAAAGTATCAGATATAAATATAAAAATCAGATATATATGTATATATCAAAATATCGGATATTTTTAAAATTTTTGAAAATATTATAATATTTGCAAGCCATGAAAGTCCACCAGCTGCGCAAGAACAATATCCAAACAAAATACCAAAATTGATTCTGAATTGTTACTCTGACTTAAAACAGAAAAAAATATTTTAACCATATGCCCATTTCATACTTTGTTCCTTCTTTTTGATTCAAACTTTTTTGAAATCTCAAAATGAAATCTAAATTTTAAATGCAATTTTATAGGAACGAAGCGCATTCTTCCGGAATTTAATTCTATAAGTGCAAAGGGCGTAAACTAAATTTAATGTGGTTTTGGTATGCAATGGCGTATGATATTATTCAATTGCGTTACTCTAAACTAGATTTACTGGTGTTGGTATTAATATTTTTGCTTTGTTATAATTTTACATCAATACCCTTTTTGGAAGTAATGCGATTTAGAAAAAAATTATAATGGATGACTTTTGAAAATTTGTCAAATTAGATTCATCAAACTGATCTTATTTATAGTTACGATTTTATTTTTCTTATTTTATAAATAAAGGATAATGGAAATAAAACGTTTTCTTTTAGACTATGAAGAATTATTTTATTTTCCCTTCGTATAATGTATAAGAGGTAAAGAGTACAACAGTAGTTAGAATCTGGTTTTCCAACATACCGGATTAACACCCTTTTCATTCCTTGCCCCTTTATGAACTGAATTATGAATTCATGAAAATTTTATCTTCTAAAGCATTTTTCGTGAATTTTTTTAAACTACAGTAGAAGATTTACATGATCATTTAATAAATTTTAGAAGGATTTTAGAAAGATTGAAGGATTTTAGAAAGATTGACTAAATTTGAATTTATACGGATTTTGTGCAATATTTATAAACTCGCTCAAATCTTTTATTTAAAATATTTTTTTTAGCATTTTGTAGAGTTAAAAAAATGTACAAATATAATGTACTTACAATAGGAATATAGAAATATTTCCGAATTGAAAAATTCCTCTTCCCCAAAGCCGAGAACACTGAAAAGATGCAAAGGCAAAAGAAATTATCCTTTTAAAAATATTTTTGTTCTGTGTAACCAATAAATCTTTTGGAACAAGATGAAGTAATGCATCTATAACTTATTCTAAACTGTATTACTACTAATCGATGTATTAAATGAACATTATAACAAGTTATCTTAATGGTACTTATAAGTACCGTCAGTAGATAAAGGGTTAAATATTTAATTCTATATATTTTTTATCTACAATTAATAACATAATTTCTAAATATGTTATTTATCTGAAATATACTTGATATTTTTTCGAAAGGGTATTCATAGAAAAATATGCATGCATAATTTGTGAAAATTTGCAGAAAATTTTGATTCTCAATTTTTAGTAATTTGAAATTTTAATTGCTGAAATTTTATACTAATTTCAAATGCTAAAAGGTGTAAATTAAAATTTTAAAACCAGTAAAAATACACAAGATTAATTTTAACACAATTATTCTAGCTTAGCTATAGGTTAGCTGGGTGAAAAAGTTCGACCGGAATCGTCCGGGATAGCTCAGATGGCAGAGCACTGGCGGCTTCAGTCAGGAGGTCCCGGGTTCGAATCCTGGTCCAGACATTTTTAGCCCAGTTGGAAATTTACATCTAACAGTAAAAATACGTTTATTTCAACTGTTGAGATGTTTCGTCTCACCTCGAGTCATTTTCAAAACAAATAAATAAAACTATTCTATTAAAAACAATTAAAATATAGTTAAAAATATATAAAAAAGTTTCGGCTGTTTGTGGCTCTTGCTGTTTTGTGACTCTGCTCCTTTACTGATGAGGGCTATGAAAATAGCCGAAAGGTTTATATATTTTTTTAATTATGTTTTAATTGTTTTTAATAAAATTTTAATGTGTGTATGTCTGTAGTTATGCAAATTATGTTAATTATTAAGTAATCCAGACGTAGCCATGTATGTATTTTTAAAACTATTCTAAATTTGCACGGTTTATGAAACGTCATTCTCCAGTTTTTCACGTATTCTTTAATATTATGCACGTTATTTTTTAACATTTTCCAACAAAATTGAAAAGTGTTTATGCATTCGGTTTGTTTGTCCGTCTGTTCACGCCCTAACTCCCGTAAATATGCTCGGATTTTCATCCAATTGATAAAGGTTATTTAGGGTCACCAAACCTTGTTTGGTATTGTATAGGAAGTATGTGGGATTAATAGTTCATTTACAGGCGCACTCAAAAGAATCCCATTACATTAGGAATATGGGGAAAAATTGTTTGCAGACTGTTTAATGATATTATTATACTTCAAATGCATTGAAACTGATATAAATCAAGGAATTTCACTACGAGTACGTTAGAACAGGGCATTCATAACATTTTTCATTCATTTACAGGGACACACAAAAAAATTCGGTTACGTACTCTCTTTGTGTAATAATTGCCGAACTGTGCGTTTTAAAATTCGGTATGCACATTTCAATTTCATTTTTTTCATGTTACTCGTTATATATAAATTCTATAAACTCATATACAGGGCTGCACAAAAGTATTCAAGTACCATTCTCCTCATTAGAGGAAGTTGCTAAAGGGGAATTTTCAACTGATGTATGTCTTAAGTGAACTAAATTTTGGTATGCATGCGCTTAATAGATACAAATCTATTTATCATATACAGGTCTGCTGAAAAAATTCGGATAATTTTCTGATTATAAGATGGACCCGACTGAAATTGGTTTTTAAAATGTGTTATGCGTTTCCATATGCCTGAAATAGACATAACGTTTTGATTTATTAAATGGTGCGATTTTGTTACATTATTCTGAATGTGTTGGAAAGTGTTCCATAATCTATGATTGACGCATGATTTTTCTGTCTTGTTTTCATTTTACTTGGATGGTTATTTTATTTTTATTTTCATAACCATTGAGTAGTGACTCGGAGTGAATCGAAAC
Organism: Maratus speciosus; assembly: GCA_963932465.1. Classification (NCBI taxonomy): domain Eukaryota; kingdom Metazoa; phylum Arthropoda; class Arachnida; order Araneae; family Salticidae; genus Maratus; species Maratus speciosus. Next base: position 359,328,555 of record OZ010793.1, read on the forward strand.
CTATCAACAGTCGAAATAAATATATTTTTACTGGTTTTAAGTTTTAATTTACATTTGCATTTACATTTTAATTGCATAATTTACATTTTAATTTGCATTTGAAATTAGTATATTATTACAAAGGAGTTAATTTGTTACATATTTGCTGAAATTGTATTAAACTTGGCTAGGAGGTGTAAAACGAAGAGAGTGAAAAATTGTCCAAAGCTTGACTCGAACCGAAATCGCCCACTCGTGGACAGCCTACCGTGAGGTATAGGGACAATAAGTCCACGAAGGATTCATTGACATTACGTGTCCTTGCTTGGCCGATATCAGCCATAAACTTCTCACTCTTATTCGTAGTCAACGCTGCACCCGCAGCACCTCATGGAATATTTTCATGAGCCATCAACCCTGGTGTAACCGCGAAACGAAAGACAATCTAGCCTTGATGAAATTGAATATACATATATAATTTATGGAAATTCGTAGAATTATGGAAATTTCGCGCGCCTATTTTTAGTAATTCGGAATTTTAATTGCTAAAATTCTATTAAAATTAGTTAAAAAACGTCAAATCAACAGAGTGAAAAAGCGTTCAAGCCTGGACTCGAACCAACGTAATCGACATTACGCGCGAATGCTCTAGCCTTGATGAAATTGAATATACATATATAATTTATGGAAATTCGTGGAAATTTCGCACGCGTATTTTTAGTAATTCGGATTTTTAATTGCTAAAATTCTATTCAAATTAGCTAAGAAACGTAAAACTAACAGAGTGAAAAAGCGTTCAAGCCTGGACTCGAACCAACGTAATAGACATTACGCGCGAATGCTCTACCACAGAGCTCCTCGGGCGATATCAAGCTTAGCTTTTCTCACTCTTATCTGTAGGCAAGGCTGCACCCGCAGCACACGATGGAATATTTTCATGAGCCATCAACCCTGGTGTAACCGCGAAACGAAAGACAATCTAGCCTTGATGAAATTGAATATACATATATAATTTATGAAAATTCGTAGAAAATTTCACACGCCTATTTTTAGTAATTCGGAATTTTAATTGCTAAAATTCTTTTCAAATTAGCTAAGAAACGTAAACCCAACAGAGTGAAAAAGCGTTCAAGCCTGGATTCGAACCAACATAATCGGCATTACGCGCGAATGCTCTACCACTGAGCTCCTCGGCGATGTCAAGCTTAGCTTTTCTCACTCTTATCTGTAGGCAAGGCTGCACGCGCAGCACACGATGGAATATTTTCATGAGCCACCAACCCTGGTGTAACCGCGAAACGAAAGACAATCTAGCCTTGATGAAATTGAATATACATATATAATTTATGAAAATTCGTAGAAAATTTCGCACGCCTATTTTTAGTAATTCGGAATTTTAATTGCTAAAATTCTATTCAAATTAGCTAAGAAACGTAAAACCAACAGAGTGAAAAAGCGTTCAAGCCTGGACTCGAACCAACATAATCGACATTACGCGCGAATGCTCTACCACTGAGCTCCTCGGGCGATATCAAGCTTAGCTTTTCTCACTCTTATCTGTAGGCAAGGCTGCACCCGCAGCACACGATGGAATATTTTCATGAGCCATCAACCCTGGTGTAACCGCGAAACGAAAGACAATCTAGCCTTGTCGAAATTGAATATACATATATAATTTATGGGCATTCGTAGAAAATTTCGCACGCCTATTTTTAGTAATTCGGAATTTTAATTGCTAAAATTCTATTCTAATTAGCTAAGAAACGTACAACCAACAGGGTGAAAAAGCGTTCAAGCCTGGACTCAAACCAAGTTTATTGACATTACGAGCGAATGCTCTACCACTGATCTACTTGCACGATATCAATCTTAGCAATTCTCACTCTTATCTGTAGAGAAAGCTGCACCCATAGCAGACGATGGAATATTTTCATGAGTCGCCAAACCTAGGGCCAACACGAAACGAAAGAGAATTCAACCTCGATGAAATTGAATGCACACATATAATTTGTAAAAATTTCTAGATAATTTCCTACGCCTATTTTTAGTAAATTGATGAGAGTGAAAAATGCTATACTGGACCAAGTATCGCCCAGGTAGCTCATTGGCGCTTAATGTCAACGACCCTGGCTCCAATACAGACTTGGCCACTTTTTCTCTTTGTTGGTTTTACGCGTCCTTAGATAAGTTGAATAATAATTCAGCAATTAAAATTTCAAATTCTTAACAAAAACATTGTGTGATTACCATTATCATTTTACGAACACATTGTTTAACGAAAGTGTTATAATATTAGTTTATGTGTGTGCGTTAACCCAAAAACATCCAAAAGGCACTTATGATTAAGACCCCATTTGGCGAATACGTTTTCAGCAACTGCCACAAAGCACTATGCAGATGTTTGTGCAAATCGGCCGAACGATTTGTTATTCCATACGTTTTTAAATAATTTCCAAACGATTTTGCTACTGATTCTATAACATCGTAAGAGATGAGCTGACCAAGTAATAATTATGTGTTGAAAAATTTAAACATGAAAAACAACAAATGTATAAAAAATCCTAACTTTTATTATAATTTCTCTAAGGAATTTTTTTATTTGAATTTATCCTTGTTTTCACTTGCATATTCATTTATATAATACTTTATCTAACTTTGCGAATGTAGATACGAAAGTTAGCTTCAACTTATTAGTGTGTTATTAAGTTTTGTTTTTAAAACATTCAATGATGGAACGATTTTTCCCTTTACTTATTTAGTATTTCCGCGCTTTATGGTAAGATGTCGAATAGATTCTCCGCGTACCTCTTACAAACTTTTTAGGTACACCCAGAATGATTCGATTGCATTACGTGAGATTCCCTGGTAGGTACATGAAGAAGGATTTGCTTGCATATTTGAATAGTCCTGGTGAAAGGCTCAGCTAGTATTTCTAACAGAAAAATTTTAAAAATTTATTTATTTTTTTACATAATTGTTTTTTGTTTCAAAGCGTATAACTGTAGACTAACCCAGGTTTCAAAAGTATGATTTTTATTCGATTAAATGCTAATGTTTAAATAAATTTAAGGTGAGTTTTTTTGTAAGCTTAATTCTAATCAGAATGCTCATTCTAAAGAAATGCACTGTTAATCGAAGTGAAAACACATTGTTAGGAATTTAAGAGTTAAATTGTTGGTCTGTTATTGTCCGATAAAACAGAAAATGGTGTTGTCAACGAAAATTCTTCTTTCCTTTTAATTGTAAAAATAAATATTTTAAAATAATTCATATACATTTAGTTGTGTGCGCACATTTACTAAATAAAACAAATATCCCATACTGCATCAAAATGTCTAGAATTTGTAACATTTTAAAAACTAATTTAACTTATTGAATACTATTTTACAATTAAAACATTACTTTTTATAATATTAATAGGTATAACTTTTTATGATTTTCAGATTATCATGTATTTAAAGACATTTCTGTGGCTAGATGAACTTCTGGTTTCTAATAACCTTCCATCTGAAACATCCAGGATGATATCTACAGTTATTATCTAGGTACTGTTATCTGCTGAACGATTTGCATACTTTACAATATTTTAATTCGATATGCATAAATAAAGTATTTATATATGTACAAATATGTTTATTTAAATATATAATTGTACCAAACATTTTTGTGATTCACGATCATTGTCATTTTTCTGGCACACTAAATAGTGAGAACCTAATAGAAAATCAGTAACGGGCGAACATCTTGCGGCGAACCCCGTCAGCTTCAAAAATATCCACGACACCCAACTTAACAATAGCAACAATTTATTTAAAGCAGTTACAGTGATTTGCATTAATTACAAACGTATAAATGAAATATTTATATGTGTACAAATATATTTCTATAAACATATAATTGTGCCAAAAATATTTGGGATTCACGATTACTAGTATTTTTGGCGCACTAAACAGTGAGACCCTAATATAGAAAATAAATATCGGCAAAAATCTTCTGACGAACACTTCTAGCCCTTCATCTTGAAAAGTAAACATGACCCAAGATAACAATAAGAACAATTAATTTAAAGAGTGATTAGCAATGGAGCGGGCAAATGCCGATTAAATTAAATTAGCTTGAAATGCTAAATCTGATAAGGGTAATGCTTTTCCCAAGAAACTGAATAAATTCAAGCACTAGTTGAAAACAAAATGTCTGCGCTGGTTGCTAGAATCTGAGAAAATATCACTTTCAATAAAACAAAAATTTTGCAGCTCAATAAAAAATAGTAACTAGAAACACAATTAGCACTAAAAATGTAACTTAAATTTCACTCCATTAAAGGAAACCCCTGAACCCTTGCGTTACAATACACTTTTATTTGAAATTCCCTACTTTAACTTCTTATCAGGCTGTTGGAATTCCCAGCCGAAATACTACTCCAAAAATATCTCGAAACTTCATTTGCTACTCATGACATGACACAGAACTCAAATGAAAAAAGGAAAATTTTTAGTAAATTACCACTTTGGGCGAGATGTGTCTAAATCCCTGAATCTGACACCAACCGCCGGATATATAGCAACTAAACAACCGCAGATACCTAATTATCATATAACTGCATAAAATAACCATGGAAATCAGATTCCCAAATATCCAGACATATTTTGCGAAATTTAAAGTGTTGCAGAATAGGTATTTCATTCCATAGATTAACATACAAAATCAAACACTCCCATAGAGCGTAATGATAATGGAATCGTAGCGCCTTTAATGACAATGGGGAAGTAACTCCCTATCCTTGTAATAATTTTATTATTGAGTATCTTATTTGAAATTCCCTACTTTAACTTCTTATCAGGCTGTCTGAATTCCCAGCCGAAATACTACTTTAAAAACAGTTATCTCGAAACTTCATTACCTACTCATGACGTGACACAGAACTCAAATGAAACAAGAAAAATTTTTAGTAAATTACCACATTGGGCGAGATGTGTCTAAATCCCTGAATCTGACACCAACCGCCGGATATATAGCAACTAAACAACCGCAGATACCTAATTATCATATAACTGCATAAAATAACCATGGAAATCAGATTCTCAAATATCCAGACATATTTTGCGAAATTTAAAGTGTTGCAAAATAGGTATTTCATTCCATAGATTAACATACAAGATCAAACACTCCCATAGAGCGTAATGGTAATGCGATTGGAATCGTAGCGCCTTTAATGACAATGGGGAAGTAACTCCCCATCCTTGTAATAATTTTATTATCGAGTATCTTATTTGAAATTCCCTACTTTAACTTCTTATCAGGCTGTCTGAATTCCCATCCGAAATACTACTTTAAAAACAGTTATCTCGAAACTTCATTATCTACTCATGACGTGACACAGAACTCAAATGAAACAAGGGAAATTTTTAGTAAATTACCACTTTGGGCGAGATGTGTCTTAAATCCCTGAATCTCACACCAACCGCCGGATATATAGCAACTAAACAACCGCAGATACCTAATTATCATATAACTGCATAAAATAAGCATGGGAATCAGATTCCCAAATATCCAGACATATTTTGCGAAATTTAAAGTGTTGCAGAATAGGTATTTCATTCCATAGATTAACATACAAGATCAAACACTCCCATAAAGCGTAATGGTAATGCGATTAGAATCGTAGCGCCTTTAATGACAATGGGGAAGTAACTCCCCATCCTTGTAATATTTTTATTATTGTGTATATACCTTACTGTGATCTTTCTTTTTTTAATGTTGCATGTTTACGTTTTCAACTTACACCGATACATGAACATAGAATAGATCTTCAATTTTACATATGTAATATCTATTCTACACTGTTAAAAATATCGTGAAAAATTACCTCTGTTTTTAAAGGCTATCTGTATTCTGGCCAATGAGAACGCTTCATAGGCGTTTATGTAGCGTTCTCATTGGTCAGAAAATAGAGAACCTTTAAGAACAGAGGTAATTTTTCACGATATTTTTAACAGTGTATGTTCATGCAAGGATATATATTAGGGTGTATCGATTTTTAACTTTTTTTTTTGTTTCTAAATTCCAAGTTGATAAAAAGTTGCTACTAGACACCACAACTTACCACAAGAAATTTTGGATTTTTAAAAAAATGTTTAGGTCTCCCGCACAAGGCCTAAAGTTTAGAAATTTTACTTAAAAAGTAAATTTTTACAAATTTAAAAAAAAAAACCTAAAACACTTTTTTTCTAAATTGCAAGTTAAAATTCCACTAACAATAAGCACAAAAAACGATAGAAAATGTATTTCAAAAACTTAGTACAACATTTAGGTCTCCCGCACAAGGCCTAAAGTTTGTTAATTTTGAGGAAACTTTCGTAATTTTTAGTGTAAATGAACCATTTTTGTTTTCGTTAAAAACACCAGACTTAAGTGTATTTTTGTTACAGGAGGCATAAAATGACACAATATAAATAAATAAATAAATAAATATACATATGTATATATATATATATATATATATATATATATATATATATACATACTACATAAATAATATATAAATGTTGTATACCTTAAAAAATAGTTTAACGATGTAAATTGTTTGATAAAGGTGTTGAAATAAACTCTATCGTTATTTGTGATTACTATTGTTTATGACAAATGTATAAAATATTATAACGTGGAATAAAATGTAGTATATAAGAACAAAATGTTGCTGATGTATTTTCATAGAACATGAGCGCAGTTTTCCTGTTCTATTTCAAATTAACTAACTTGTTTTAAATATTCGTCCTTTCATCATGTCTTCAAAACCTGAAACGAAAGTTATATACAGTATTTACGTAGGCCTACAGATTTCTACAAAATTATAGAAATGATCCCCACTGAATTTCAAATATTATATGGAAGACAGTAAGATAAAGATGTTATTTAAAAACATTAAAAATCAAAGTAGTACAAAAAACACTTACTTACATTTTAATCCTTCACTGAGGTTTCGTACTGGCTGTTGGTCTCGAACGTAGGTAGCTCTTTACGGTCTTCCAGTCTGGCACGAATGAAACCATCTCTTTCGATCATCCCACGCACTCGCTTTGAAGCTTCTGTGACTTCTTTCACAATTCGTTCCACAGCTTGAGTGTGAGAAGGAATTGTAAATTCAACCCTTCCACCTTTTTCCCGTTTCCGCAATTAACTGTAACTCTTCTAGTCTCATATCGGTAACAAGAGGGGGTTCGGTTACTGAAGAGGTTTACCAGTCAATCATATCTATATAGTCTTTAGCATTAAAATTGATCTGAGGGGGGTTAAATATCCTTACCCCTTTCGTTTCTGTTTCACGAGCTTTCTGGATTCTCTTATAAGCCAAGACTCTAATATGTTTTCGTTCATCAGACAACATCGCTATTAAAACATGCTCTGGGTGAGCTATGAATGCGTTTCTCTGTAACGTTGCATGGACGACATGGTTTAGCTCGTCTTCCAAGTAATTTCTGAAATGAATCATTTAAAAAAAATTAATGGAACCTTGCGGGATTTTAGGATTGCACTTAATTGAGAACCATGATGGTATGTAGACTTTCATTATGAACTCTGCAAGCATTCTCAGCTCAGGGGTCGGATCATCCATGGCTACATACAAACGAAGGATTCGATTTGCCAGGGTAAGCCACCTGGCGTGCGAGATGCTTCCGGGGTTTCGACTGGCCAACTCTTCTGTGCATGTACCTATTGATACGACTTTGGATATTTCGTACAAATACTTTTCGTCAGTGCTCAACTCTTTAAGATCAACTTCTGGTATATCGCTTTCAATTGCAACAAAATTGACAACATCCAGATTTTGGCAGCTTAGAAGTTTTTTACCAATAGGCCCGCTAAATGTGTTTCGTCCAGAAGTTGGCCCATCAAGAGCAACCATAATTTTTCTAAATGGTAATTCATTCAAATGTAGTAGTGCTGCTAAATGTAGTAAACTGCCTGCAGTGGCTGTTGTATTTTATTTTCAAATACGGTGATAATTCCATTTGAAGTGCCTGTGTTTGCTGCCGTACCATCTCAACCAATAGCTTTTAGTTTTTTAAGATCGACAGTTTTTTCTTCACAATATTTTACAAGTGATGTAACTATTTCCTTTCCTGTTCCATTTATGGGAGTTACATGACCGAAATACTTGGATCCAGGTTCTTCAACAATAGATATGTGTTCTTCCATTAAAGATTTTCGGACAATTTTACCAGCTACAATTTCTTTTGTTATGGTTTCATCTTTACGACCATCAAAGTAAATGGCCATCAGATCGGAGGTTCGAGTTGAGCTTATTTCTTTACGAGACTTAAGTCCTTCACGTGCTACTTTTGTTTTGTCGATTACTGCTTCTTGGTTCTCCGCAGTAACGACATTTAAGTCTCGCAAAAGGGCACTAGCTAACTGAGCTCCAGCTCTACTAGAAATGCCCCTGTGGTCACAAGCTCGTGAAAACAAAGACAAGCGTTGTGGCAGTTCTTGTTTTACTTCTACACTTAAAACACTTTTTTGACTCGTATCAAGTACATTTATTTCAAAATCCCTATCTTGACATGATGTGTGAGACATTGAATCATCTGTACTATCACCAGAAACAATGTTATCAACAGATTTTAAGATTTCATCCTCAGTCTTTTTTACAACTACCTGCATTAAAGCTTGTGACCTAGATTTTCTTTCTAATCGCTTTTTAAGCTTTTTAGTCTCGTTTTTGTCACACTCTGCAATTGACATCAATCTAGGACCACGTTGGTTGAGCAAATACTCGTATTCTAGTACCGGGACTTTTTTGTCAATAGAGCAAATACAGTTGCTGAGGTCACATTTGCAAGTACAAATATCAAACAATGCAGTTTCAGCTTTTGACTGAAAGCTAGTTACTGCATCTTTGTAGGAGTTAGGATACTTCATTTTGTGCCCTGAACACTTTTTAATTTTCTCAAGCTGCTCATGCTGTTTTAAAACCATAAATATTGTGTTTTTGGTGCCACAAACAGGAATTGAAGCTCTTTTCCATATTTCCTCAAGTTTTAAAGCAACTCTTAACGCAATTACATTCTTTGCAGGCTGATGTATTCCCTCTTGTTTCATTTCAATGCGTACCCACTCAAAATACTTCAAAGCATCCATCTTGATTGGCAGAACATTAAACTCACTCACATCAATAGGTTGCCCGATAACCGGCCTGTCGATAGTTTGTCTAGTTAGATGCGGTTTTTTACTCATAATGAACAACAACAACACTCACTCAATTGATTCTTACAACAAGACTATCGCACTAAAACACAACCGTAAGGCTCGCTCGCGGGCAGACGACTACTGACAAGTCTGCGCGGTGATTCATAGGTGTCGCGTCACCGCGGCGCAGCAGTCTGGCCTTCCCCCACCCCATCACTTCAAGTTGACGCTTGACGTATTGAAATGTGATTTATTATTTCACTTATTTCAACAATTCCAATCAAGCCTAACGAGGCTTTAGTTACATTTAATTTTTAAACCAGCAACAACACAAATATCAAAGCACTGAAAAATGTTCAAAAATTGGCTGAAATTTACGACTTTTAGGCCTTGTGCGGTATACCTAAATGTTGTGCTAAGTTTTTGAAGTACATTTTCTATCGTTTTTTGTGCTTATTGTTAGTGGAATTTTAACTTGCAATTTAGAAAAAAAGTGTTTTAAGTTTTTTTTTCAAATTTTTGTAAAAATTTACTTTTAAAGTAAAATTTCTAAACTTTAGGCCTTGTGCGGGCGACCTAAACATTTTTTTTAAAATCCAAAAATTTTTGTGGGAAGTTGTGGTGTTTAGTAGCAACTTTTTATCAACTTGGAATTTGGAAACAAAAAAAAAGTTAAAAATCGATACACCCTAATATATATGCGCTTTTTTTACACGATGTGGGAACGATTTTAGTGCAACGAAAAACAAGATAAAAATTTCGTCTTGAATGCTATATAGTAAAAGCAATGGTGTAATATAAAACTATACGAAATATTGCACTCTACAAGTCCCAGAAAATTTCATAATTATTCCCATTTGGTAGGAAAAATTTTATAGCCAATGTTTTATTAATTTATGAAGTGTAACGTATTAAACAATCGTTACAGTAATATTTTAAAATTTACTCATTTTCACTTACAGATAAAATAAAAATATTGTTTTTAATGTAAATAACGTACAATCAATTCAATAATATTTAAAATATTAACATATAAGAAATAATAACAAAATTCCAGATAGGGAAAAATTCATTTCGACAAATTTTTAGAATTATATAAATCTAAAAGTTAAAAATAAATAGAGGTACTGACATTACACTCAATAAAATTTTACTCGATTATGTATATATTGACACAATACATGATTTTGTTTTACAATTTAATCTCATAAACTTACATATTTACGTTCTTAACAGAATTTTCTAGGGTAGATATTTTATATTGTTACTCTAATTAAGATTTTATAAGTTAAAGGTCAACGAACAAGTACGATAAAAAAAAGCAGCTGAATAAATCAAATATAAATACAAATTGTATTTATACTTGAACCAGAGGCAGACAGCAATGTATTATACGATATCGTCCGCCTCTGGTTCATTTTGGAAATAACAGATATTCAAAACATAGAGCGTAAACATATTTCATAAACATAGGTAAATTTCGGAGGCTTGTTAATTCTTACCCCTTGTCGGTAGTGACGCTAATACTACAGCGTCTAGAATACCTAGTGTGAAAATATGCTTTCAAAACAACGCTAAAATTTTGTATCTCTTAAATGTGCGACGATACTGCTAAAATCCCAAGTGTCGATCGCAGCGACATCTGCGGGATTTACGTATTACATTGTATAGACCTGCAATATCTTGCAGTTGTATAAAATATCCTGCAGATGTCGCTGTGATCTGTATATTTCAGCAGCATCGTTGCACATTTAAGGGATACAATATTTTAGCACTTTTTTAAGTATTACAGGGATAACTAATTTCCACACTATATATTCTAGGCGCTATACTAGCACTGTTACCATTACAGATATTGCCGTAAATGTCCCATCTCGTATGTTAATCTTTGTCTCATACAAGCGCAAATGTTAGAATGGAGGATATTCCAAATCTGGGTTCGAGGCTGAAAAAAGTCACGTGATATCGGCAATTTACCCAAGGAATTTCTAACTGATAAGAAGGGAAGAAACTACTGTTTTGCCTCATGAATTGTTTCATTGGCTAGGGGGGATTTATATTACACGTCTACGGAGCCTTCCCTTCTTTACGCTAGAAGTTTTTACCTCGACCACGTGATCAAAACGTAGATGGAATATCGTTCATTCAGAGCAATACGATCGGATACAAAATCTGCAAAACTCACTCGACTATGGAGTACCTTCATAAAGTAGTAGCGAGACACTACTATATTGTATTAGCTGCATCTTGATTATTTATGTCACGTCTGTACCTTGGTAGTACTTGGGCTATATTTTATACAATAATGGAAATATTTTTCCAACACTTTGTTGTTGGTATTTAGCTATTGATACACCAATGTCAGCAACAAACATTTCCACTTTCTTTACCAATAATTCTAAGGTGATATGCAACGTTGACTTTTCAATTTAAGAATTTCCAATGATATTTTTTTCAAAATAAAAACGAAATAAAAAACCAATATTATTATTAAAATTACATTTCATTACAAATATTTTCAATAATCAGTTAATACTTAAGAAATATGTGGACGAATTAGAAGAAATTTCAATAAATAAAACTTTGACGCAAAGTAGGAAACCACTTTAAAAAGAAAGATATTTGATTGTAGGGCTGTGTTGCAAATTTTACGTCCCTTTTAAAGTACTAGCATTATTTTTACTTATACTAATACTAATACTTATTTTAAATTTAGATCAAACTTTCCAATATGTTTAAGGAGTCAATCACATTTTAATTTGTTAAAAAAGAACATTTGTTGTAACAGCCGGTGATTCTATGGAAGCATTTTGAAAGAAACTCCATAAAAAAATTCGTTTTGAAAAGAAAGTTATATCCAAAATAGTTTCTTTTTGCACGATCATTAGGTAATTTTATCTGTACAGTCAATTTTCTCAAAACAGTTAGTTTAATCATCGCGCGCATGATTTGTAAGAAATTTCTTAATAGAATTTCATGAAGAATTGAAATTGATATAAAAAGCAAAAATACATGTAATAAAATTACTTGTAGGTGCATACATATAATATAAAATTATTTAAAATACATTAGGAATATCTTAAAGGTACATTAAAAACCAGATTTCCTTTTTGTAGGTATGACGATGAGAAACTTCCGTGATAGAATTAAAGAACATTAAGCCTATCTCAGATTAAATAGACCCAATACTGCGTTATCAAGATTAGCTCAAACTCAACCTATAAAAGTAGATTTTAATTAATCAAAACTTATCTTCCGTACAAATAATTACCTGTAAGCCATTATAAGAGAATCTATTGAAATAATTGCTAATAATAAAGTTATAGTAATTATTAAAATTGCCTTAATTTGAAATTTGATTTTCATTTGAAATATTGTTTGCAAGGCGAATGTTTCTCTCTGGAAAAATTCCCAAGTATTAATATAGTTTCAATCCATGCAGGATTTAATTAAATTTCGTGTTTTCCCCATGTCGGTGGCTCACGATAAATATTCCATCTTGTGCTGCATTTGTAGCCTTGCCAACATGTAATACGGAGAAATTTTACAGGCTGGATATCGTTCCATGTGGTTTAGTCGGTAGAATATCTGTGCGCTATACTGATTGCCCGGGTTCGAGTCCCCGGCATGGAATCTTTTTCACCCTGTTGGCCTTTGCGCCTTTTAAGCAGTTAATTTGAAATATGATTTTCATTTAAAATACTGTATGCAAGTCGGATGTTTCTCTCTTGAAAAATTTTCAATTATTAATACTGTGATGAATTTTAAAGTAATGTTTTATTTGAAATGTAAAATCTTATGATTTTACCGTACTTTTTAACAAAATATCGCTATTTTGGAGTCCTGTTCCTCTAAAATACTTTTATTTTTTCCATTTAAAAAACAATGCTTATCAAGTGACATCTGTTTTATTAGCTTGATCTTGAATTTAAGCTTGATATTAAGAATGTGTAAGTTTTTTAATGTGTTGTGATTTGTCATTGCTTTTTTAAATAGGAACATGGAGTCTAACGGATATTAATACAACTCTTATTTATAGAACGACATGATAAGCCCTATTTATTTAAATTTTTTAATCCCGTGTATATTGTATTTTGTGAATATGAGCTAAATAGATTTGGTATGTTTTATAGGAAAAGTCTGATCTGGGAAATAGCAAAAACCAGTAAGAAAAATCATGCGTTAAGCATAGATTATAAAACACTTTCCAACACTTCCTGAATGCTTTAACAAGACATCGTAATTTAGGGAAATAACGTCAATAAGATAAGTAAGTAAACATGAAAACGCATAAAACATTTGAAAAACTTATTTCAGCAGTTACCATCCATAGCCAAATATGTTTTTCAATTCTTTTGAACAGTCCTGTATTTGATCTGTAGATTTATGTATATATATATATATATATATATATATATAATAGAAAATTTTAGTTTATCAAGAAAACGCATAACAGGTTGAAATTATCTTTCTGTAATTTATACTTATATATGGAAACATACTTGTATAATTTTGTACAACCCTGTAATTTACCTAGAACCTTTATTACACTCCACTATTTAGTTAAAATTTAATTCAAACTAAAACACACTTAAAACTGCTGAAATCACATTTTCAAAAATTATAATTTATGGACGCCAATTTATCCAAATCTTTGCGTGACCCTGCATATTATTTTATCTATATTCTGCAAACATTTCTTAGTAAATTAAATGCAGTTCAGCGTAAAAATGCATAACTCATTTAAAAACCACCTTTAAGCAATTTGCGCCCATACCCAGTAACCCTTACGAATACTTTTGTGTAGTCCTGCATATGAATTATAGAATTTATATACACCATATACTATGCATAATAGGGTTGGCCGAAAAATCTTTTTTTTTTTTTTTTTTTTTTTTCGATTCGCTATACCGCGGAAAACTTGGTTTTAGGGTAGCTTAGTAAAATGCAAACACAAATTAAATAATTTTTTACGTTTGGAGGTAGCGCATAGCACTTGAATATTTGAAATTTATTGAAATAGCAGTAGTTTTCTTTCGATTTTTTAAAGCTATAAACGAAAAAGATAAAAAACTGCTATGGTGAAAAGGCTTTAAAAGAAAGATCAAAAAGCACATTATAATTAAAAAAAAACAAATTTACTTCATTTAGGGTAGCGCAAGGCAATTAAAATATCCTTAAATTGACGCATTCAAGCTGTATTATGAGTCCTTCTACTCTGGTAGCAGCCCAGCGCGACGAGCCCTGCTGCGAATTGCAGTCCGTCAATACTAACTTGTACTGACGCTTCACAATACACTGTGCGATACGCATGCGTGTGGTTTATGACACAACGGCTCCTGTGAGTTGATCACTAGAATTTTGCCGGCAATGATTACCAGTGTGTTCTTCTTGTGCGTTTCAATCGCGTTTCTTAAAGACTGATTTAATTAATGGCCGTTTAATAAGTGATTCGATCGATGTGTTATGGCTGTTTCCAAAGAAATTACTCGCAGTGACTTTGCCCGTTATTTCACCACCCAAAAGAGTTACCGGTGAATAAAATTCCAACTTATGAAGACGTTCTCAAGTGTTGCTTCCATGAAGATTACAATTTATCCTTGAAATCAAACAACAGGTCAGTTAATTTTTCTCACGTTTCTATTATTGTGATGCCAAAAGTTAAATCTGTGTTTGATAAAGCTTCAATACTGACAGTAACGCCTTACAGAATTGTTCAGTTAACAAATGCATATCATGACAGTTATCGTAATCTTATGGAGTCCTTTAAGCGTGATAAGGGAAAGTAAAAGTTGAAAAAGAGAGTTGAAGATTAAAAAAAAAATCTTTGTTACTGTTTGATGTCTCTGCGTGTAAGTGAAAATGACATTAGACTGCAATTGTAAAATTGTCCCTAAGGTTTGTGAGTGTCCTTTCTCTATTATTTGTAACTGTGAAAAAGCAAAAAATATACCCATCATTGAACTAAAATTCTTGTACTTTCAAAGAATGCATGGTATTGGTAAAATTGGAAATGTGGGTGTAAAGGAAACAAAAAAAATGTGATTGGATGTGATGGCACTGTTACTAATACGGTGTGGAAAACCGGTGTTATTCACATTGAAGAAGAAGTTAAAAGACCACTAGTGGGGAGAGGTGGTGGTATGATGGTGGTTCTGGTGTATGCGTCTTACATTTCAATGAGTTGCCATAGGAAATATGAGAAACTCCCAGTGGTAAATTTAACGGTGTTGAATGTGAATTTCCAGAACTGACCAGCAAAACTTAAGCAAAGATCAGCAGTACCTACTGGACATTATTTGTACCCTGTCCTTAAGATTTATCTGTTCTGAGCTTGGCACACTTTCCACTCAAGGTGGGTAACGACGGAGAACAGAATTCTCCAGTTGTATTTAAGTATTGAATTTCCAACAGACGAACACAAGATTATAGTTTCTTTTCTCCTAAAGTCTTATGTACCTGTATGGTTATGTATAAAAAAAAGTTAAATACTTCACAAATGGGCCGGAACATGTATTGGAAGTTATAAAATCGTCAAAATTCCTCTCTGAAAACTTGCTGAAGGTCATTGAACAAGTAATTCAGATAAACGCATTTTTTGCCAATCCAGAAAATTTGCTTTTGAGTATGGTAGTAGATAAAAGGGATCATATACGAGAGTTATGTTTCAGAAGAATTATAAAGGCTAGAAACTTTGCTTCGAAAAGAAGGTCAATCAGGTGTTTTCAAACATCCAAAATCATTTTTCTAGCTACAGACTACATCGAAATGATTCAGAAGAGCCACCAACGAAGAAATTTGGTCTAAGGTCGAATCAGGTAAAACAGCGGCCCAGTGGAAATTTGACCAATTCCTATGTCAATCCCAAACAGTAGAACGGTGCGTGAAGCTGGTAACCGAGGCTTCATAAACAGTCTTCGGGTCCAGAGATGTTTTTATAACAACGACACTTTTCTCGAGATCTTCAGTGCCTAGTTTTTCAAGCAAATTTTATTTCAAACTTCCAAAAGATAGTAAAGATAACCCATTAAGCGCCGCTATATTAAGCACGTTAAATAAATAAAGTTTATTTGTATATTTTATGTATATAAGATGCCCCTATAATAAAGCAGTTGAAATTTTTTTAATAACTGTAACCGTTTAGAATGTATAACATGTTCCCGTAGGGGGAGCGTTGGCGTCTAATGGGGGTTGAACCTACTTCTGAACTGCAAAGAAACGCGCGTTATTTTCTCCTGCCATAATGTAATTGCGATTAGAAAATTTAATAAAACTTCATTTTTAGGCATGATACAAACAAATAAACAAACATATAAACAATTACTAAAAATATATGGATTAAAATTTTAATATTCATATTCATAAATCACTTTCATTCAAATTTTTTAACCAATATTCAAAATATTAGAAATATAACGTTACTCTTTCTTTTTTATTATTTCCCTACACATTGTCTATGCAACTTGAAAGGAATAACTCAGATATAACATTATGTTGTAATAAACACTACACGCACATATGTATAAATTTGTTTTACACCTAGGTTTCTGGCATATACTTATATTAGAATATAGTTTTTTTCATCGACACGTAACTGATATGTATAACTCTATATATTCCTAAATGATGTTTTGAATTTTCTTTATTACCTGTTTCAAATAAAGTAGTTGTTTTACAAATGAAAATTGAGATATCTCTTATTTCAATATAATAAATGCTTTTCACGTTACTATTACCAAACATCGATTTTCAAATTATTTAAATATATATATATATTATCTCTTTAATGAGAGGCCTGCACATATTTAAAAATCGATCTACAACAGTATCACCGTTAGTACAATTAATATAACATGAAACAATTTAGAATTTTCGTAATCCTTCTTTTTCTTTTTTTATATTGTATATGAATCTACCTATGGATTTAAGTTTCAAAAGTAGCTGCCAACTACTACTGTATTATATCTTAATTTATGGTCAAATTTACTGTTACAGGAAATTACCCAAATTCTTTTTTAATGTTTTAGTAATAACTTACTTCCATGCAAAACGCAATCTTTTTATTTGCATCTTGCCTTTTAATTGTAATTTAAAGATTTTTTTTTTTTTTTTTTTCTGCGGATGAACATCATAAAGGTAAATTTTAAGGGTTTTTTTGTTCACAATGGTTCTGTTTTTCCGTATAATATTACGAATACACATTCAAGCGAACTGACATACACTGCTTTTCATGAAAAATCAATATAAAATGTTCCTCTATTTATGGAAGCGCGCTTGCAGACAAAGGGAAGGGAATGTAACCACAAGCCGCCAACGCTCTCGTTGTGGGAACATACGAAAGAAACCTTTCTAATATTGCTTTAAATGAATATATTTACTTCGTATTAGGAATTTATTATTAGATGATCTGTTGGCTTTAAATATTCACTGCACTTATAAAAACTAAAGAATTTACTTTTTTCTTTTTACTAATTTTACTTGAGGAAGTCTAAAAACCAAAAATTCTCTTTTTTTAAAAATCTGCAAAAAATAGTAAATATATATATATCATTCTGAAAAAATATGTATACTACACGCCATACTATTAACTTTTCGGCACAAATTATATTTTTTAAATAGTTCAAAAATATGTTGAGGGGAAAAATAAGAAATTGTTGTTCCCGCAACGGGAGCGTTGGCGTTTAGTGGGATAAGTAAAGGACTATATTTTATTACAAAGTGAAATTACACTCAGGTACAATCAGATAAAGGTAATCAGCTCAGGTAATAGTACAATCAGAAAAGTAGTTTTTATTTCAATGAAAATTTCTCATTAAAAAAAAATGCCTTTTTTTAAACATAATCCGTTGCCAATGTGTAGCGAAATGTATTTATTTTTTCACTTATTTATCATTCCTATACTCTTTTCTACTAAAATATGTCTATAGCTGCTTGTTATATAAGTTATTTGATTTATTTCCATTTATTAGAAAAATTATCAAAAACGTGTTTTTCTCAAATTTTAAGCCCGATGCGCTACCGCCAAACGTAAAAAATTATTTATTTTCATATTGCATTTTACTAAGGTACCCTATACACAAGTTTTCCGCGGTATAGCGAATCAAAAAGAGAAAAAAAAGTTTTTTTCGGCCCACCCTAATGCATAAACATAGTGAATCATAAAAGCGCATATCATAATTAAAAATGCATTTCCAGCAATCATCGCTAATGAACAGTACTTCGGATACAATATAGTATCTGAAATATTTTGTGTGTCCCTGTAAATGCTATATACACTTCGTATTATACATGAAATAATTCATAGTATGCAAACCTCACCGACTATATCAATTACATTATATATCAAATAGATTAACATAATTAAAGTGCGTCGCAAACAATTCCCTCCACACCTAAATCATTATGTATTGGGATTCCTTTTTTATCCTTGTAAGTGATCAATAACTATTCTTTGCATCGCATATTCTACAGAAAGCATATTTTAGTGCGCTTCATAAATGCATATCAATTTTATTCTGTTTGAAAGCGTGTAAAATCATTAAAAATCATTTGAAACGATTTTTTTCCCGCAGGCCGTAATGTAACGGAATACTTTTGACTGTTCCTGTAAATGAACTAAACATGCTACAATCTTCATTAAAAATAGGAACCGTGCTATGGTAAACGTCAATAACATCCAAAAATTTCAGAGCAATCCGAGTATATTTGCGCGAGTTAGAGCGCGGACAGAAGGACAGACAAACCGAAGTCATAAACACTTTTACTTTATCAGGCATTAAAATCACTTTATTTCAATCCTTACATATCATTTTTTTAATGCCAATAATTACGTGTATCGAAAACGTAGAAAATGAGTTTACAGTCGAAGTATATTTAATAACTGATTCTGAATGTCTACAATTAAATGTTTGATTAAAATCACAAACAGGAAAAAATGCTTACATACAATTTAAAAAAATAAATATATCAATTTGAAAAACATTAAATAATTAATATTTATAATTGTTGTATTAAACAACAACAAACTAGAATAGATGAATTAAATGCATTATTAGATTTAACAATTTCTCAAAAATCTTTCCATGTGTTATAAGGAATTCCTATTATTTTATAATTTTGGCAAATGTTAAATCCGAAAACATTGGTATGAACATTTACGATTTTAAATACTAATTTAAAATATTTTTAGCAATGAAAAAATCTTTCAAAAATTTCACTACTATAATATGTAAAAAGACATTTTCCCAGTATAATGTTAATTTTTGAATTGAAACAGTTTCGTAATATTATTATAATCGAATATCATATTTAACTCCAAAATAATAATGATGACAAATACTGTGTTAGAATCAGCTTCTGCGTCAGCTTTTTTTCCCCTTGCGATAGCAGATTAAGATATTTTACAGTATCGAATCGGAAAATATCACTTCTGAAAACAAACCCAGATCAGTCTCATTGTATATAACATAAAACTATTTAACTCATGTTAATAATCTATAAAACAGGAATAAAAGATTTAAATTAAATAAGAGATATCTTTTATGCTCCATAAATACTGTAATAATATCCGTTTTTTATTCTAAACTGGCGGACATTTTTCTCTTATCTTAAAAAAAGCGTTTGACTAACTTCCCGCGTCAAAAGTTCTCTGAACCTTATTTTTTATTCTGCGGTCAAATCGCGTGCAGACAGTTTTGAGCAAGCAGGTGTTTCTACCGCATTATTATAATTATTATAATTATTAATTTTGTATACAACAGATTTGGAATTGAAACGCGCAATAATTTGATCTTTATGACAATGTCTGTAATTAAAATTTTCTATTTGAATGAAGCTTCTCACCCCCTTTTTGCTTTTTTAAAGTAAAGTTTGTTTTACACGTAATAAATACAAAATTTTTTCTTAATAAATGAAAAGGGAGTATAAAAACTAGCTCTCGCGGGGGAGTCGTGAGCCTTCGTCGGCGACCTAGGCCTCTTAAGGCCCGGACATGCACACAGCTGACACGGAGCAGACACTCACTCAAGAAGTTTCTCTGCCGTGCACCCGCCGTCAGCGCGTGGTCGCCCAAGGACTTCGCTCTGCCCAACGCACGTCACGAAGCCCTGCGCCCAAGAGATAGACATCCAGTCGATGCGACAGAACCTCCCACCCAGCTAAAAAGAGCCAGATGGTTCCCTCTCTTGGTCCCCACGCAGTTCACCCCGACGACCCGCAGAGTACGGAACCTACAAAGGAACCGAGTCCACGAGCCAATGCTAAAGATCCCTACGAGGAGGTTGCTTTACGGAAGTCCCTCAAGATCAAATACCATTATCCGGCAAAGACATTTTTGAGGAACAACCGATAGGGTTAGTCGGAAAAATTATTGTTAGAAGCCCCTAGCTAAAACTCAGGAGGGTGGGGAAAATCCTTCCGGACATAATGCGTCCCTGCTCTGGGATTTTCGCCCGGTCATCTCACCTCAACCAGCGGAACCCCTCGCAGATCTCGCTGGGAGTCAGAAGGACCATACTAGATGCCGTTAGCGACCCCAGGTGGACACGGAAAGCTCCACCTAGACGGGATAGACCCCGCCTCGCTAAGGGTTGGACGGGCTGAGCCCCCGCCGGCCCCCCACAGCCTCCCACCCAAGGGTGGAGGAGCCGCGGAAGGCGGGCAGTTACCCGGCCCATCTCTACCGTACCTCACGGTCGCCGAGGGTTCCTGAGCACGAATGTCCCTAACCCCGTGCAATAGCGTCCGCTACATTGTTGGTCGCCAAAACATAGTTTCCGCCGAAGGCTAAGAGCACAAATAGGCCGACGAAGCTGACTCACGATTTGCGGACCCAGCCAACGACTTTCGCTGTGTTCCGAGACCCCAAGACGAACCTGGGAAAGGCCAGGAGGCGGTAGGACGGCATTCAGAACTAGGCGGACGAACCGCACGCGAGCTCCTTCGCGGGCACCTACCTCCCGACCCAAACCAGGTCCGCCCCAGTGACCCGGGGCTGCGCGTTCGAAAGTTATGTTTAGAAACCGCTATGACTACACCTCCGATCGCGGTAACATTCGGAAGCGCATAGAGACCCTGGTGATGAGTCCGACCAAACGTTCGCCTGAGAATCAAAGCGCCGCCGCATTAGTCGGCGAGTCTCCGGTCCGTGCGAGATTCCCGGCGGTGATGGGGCACGACATCGGACCTGCCGGCCGACCCCCTCCCATAGGGTACGGCGTAACTTCGGGCAACCAGATCCATGCTAGCCTCCCTCCGCGACCGCTCCTTGGTCAAACGGGGGCACCGCCGAACTCCGCCCACCTAGGGGGCGACGCACAACTACCTCCGCTACCGGAACTTTGGCGGGATGAGCCATGCTAGGTCAAAAAGTAACCTAGGCACTGTCCGAAATCCTCGCCCTTTGGTCACTCCGGGAGTCCCTACATGGCGTTCCCGCGAGGGCCGTCGTCACTAGCGAGCACCAAAGACGGTTCTGCGAAGTCCGCATTTTCCTCTCAGGCTCCCTCTTGGTCAAAAGGTGGACAAGGCCCTACCACATTTGCTTACCCTTTGCCCAGAGTCACCACCCGGTCGAAACCGGCTCTGGGATCGAGCTATGGAGCGTCGCTACCGGACTCCCCACGAGAACCGTGGTCCTCGGAGGGTGGAGCACATGTCGGTCACCGAAATGACTCTCCAACCTCGTACGCAACGTCCGTTACCCGTGGCCGCCGGACCCATTGCCTTTCGGCGCCGGGCCTCTCGAGGAGGCTGTGGTTCGTCCTTGTCCTGCCCCGTCTGGCTTGACACTACAAGCGCTGCCGGACTCCGAGTCTCCTCTCCCACTCAAGGGATCGGATTCGGACCACCCGGAGGGCGACCACATGAAAAGGGAGTTTAGAGGATAAAAAACTTTCTTTGTCAATCTGTCATTCTTTTCATATTCATTATCTGTAGAACAAAACAATTTGTAAAATAACATTTTTAAAGTCATATCTCTAAAACAAAAATTTGAAATACGAATAATTATATCATGGATTTTGTATAAATTTTGTATACTTATTTTTTCGTAAAATGCTAATTTTATTTAAAAGAAACTATTTTTTTTTTTAATTCTACTTCTTACAGACATTTTTGTCTGTAAGAAGTAGAATTAAAAAAAAAAAATAGTTACTTAAAATAGTTAAACACTAACCAGAAAAAATATGACTTGAATGCAAATTCTAAAGCAAGAAATGCATATATGACTAAACTCTGAAGACTCTTTTTACATGCTTATTAAAAGCTGCAGACTTAACTGTAATAGAAAATTTTTAGTTTGAAACCACAGAAGTGTTTCGAATACCCTAGTCGACAAAAATTAAGACAATTTCTTCCCTGCAAACTAAATATGTAAAGTGTACAGATTTAATATACCTTATTCTAAATATGTTATCCAAATTGCTCCAGCACGATTACAATCACATTTTTCCGAGAAACACTTTTATAATAATAACAATCAGTGAAGTATTATTATATTAAATTGCAATGGTAGACAAAATTGAAATCATGAAAAACGTATGCTTTCACTGTCTTAGATAACAAATTGATAAAATATAGCATGACAATCTAGTTTGTTGATACTGGTACCGTACATTTTCCTTTTTATGCACCCCCTTCCCCCTCTTTTCGTGTCCGAATTTACTATTTGCTATCCACTAATATATTTTCATTCCTTATTCCGCTGTAACTCGGGCCTATTTAAAATACTGTTTCAAATATTTCTGTTTAATTTCAAAGATTTTTGAATTTCATATTTTTGTCACACTGTGACTTACAATACGGTAGTGTTTTTCGTCACATATGTAACGTGACGTACGTTACATGCAGAGACATAACAGTGACGTCACAATTTTTTTTTAATTGTCAAAAAATATAATTTTACATAAATAACATGTTTTGAATATTTTTTGTAATTTTTTAAAGTTTTCTGAGAAGTTCACATCTCAGTCACAATGTGACATCACTGAGTGGTAGCATTTTGGTCACAGCTGTGACGTGACCACAGTGACTTACAGTGACGTCACAACGACGTCACTTTGACCATGCATGCTATGAGGGAATAATATAAATATAAAGCTCTTCATTTTGAATAGTGAACATTCTATATCGAACTTCATTAACATATACAAATGACATGTCAATTGGAGTATATGTACACGAATTCCAGTAAAGGCAGCAGAACCGGCAGGCAAATCATATTCATAAACACTTTTAAACTTTGAAAGTGTTGATTAATTATATATATATATTTTTTTACAATCATCTTTTCAGAAAATATATCTGACATACCACTAATGATAATGTAAGAACTTTTATGTACCGTCAACCGGGGTGACTTTGTTCCACCCCGTGGATAAACACCAAACGTGTAATATACAAAATTTGTTAGAATAAAATTAATTAGTAATGCCGAATTCAAAAATTGCGGTATTAGCTTGAACAAAAATTATTTAATTTAGCAGTTTACAAATTGAGTTTCGTTTCACTTCGTTTGTTGTTATGTTTACTATTTTGCGCTTGATTTAACTGGAGGAAACTTTTGATTAGAAAAATTATTTATACTTGATGCTATGAAAGGGTAAATACATTTTTTCACAAATCAATGAGATTTAGATATATTAATTTAAAATTTTAGATTTTGCATTGACTTTATTCGCAAACCGGCATTTTGAATGTCAATTTGGGGTGAGATTGTATTGGAACAAAGTTGCCACAAATTTAGTTTATATTTATTGTATTTAATGTTTCTGAAAATAAAATCGTAGAAGCAAACATTTACTGCCAAATTAAACGTTGTACTAGTCTGTATATATATCATTCTCTTGTACAATTACTTGTGTAATAATGTCACTGCGTATAAATCTCCACAAAGTTATTTAGTAGGTTATTCAAATGGTAGTAATTATAAAAATTCTACTGGTGAATCTGTAAAAAAAGTTTTAGATCTTGTTGTACAACACGTATTTAGTCAAAAAAAAAGTTGCTTAAAAATATTCTATTACCTTCGCTACTTTAAAGAATAAACAATAATGTTCTGAAAAATGTATCCCAACTCACACCAAAAAGAAAAAATCTAATTCCTCTTGAAGAAATGAATTTTCAAAGCCTGAAATATGTGAATATATCCAAAATTTTGTTTTATATTGAAAGTAATTCTTACCGTCTTCATTGTTAATTTTTTTACATGTCTTGCATAATGCTTATTTTTGGATATAATTTCGTTTTTATTTTTATTTTCATAAAAAATTTGCTTTTCTTTAATCTCGAAATTACGTATTTTTTTTTATTGAGTTTTATTAATAGTGGGTTTGTATTTTTTTTTTGCAAAGTTTTTAAGTCTTATATCATGATTTTTACTTTCTTCTATCTTTAGAAGAAGGAAGTATTGAATTTGTGGAAATTTTCGAATTACGGTTTTTGACGGATTTACACGTTTCAGTGGTTAGAGATACCGAAATGCATGTTTTTACGAGATGTCTATCTATATGAGACACAAATTTTTGTGGGCGCTCTTTCTCAAATAATGCACATAATAAAACTTAAGATTCCTTTAGTCCCTGATATAAATTGGTGATTATTAGTTTTGGCGTAAATCGCCCAACAGTTGGCGCTACTACGCTGCATTTTTCCATGATTTTCACAATAGTTATATCTCAAAAACTAATGCATGGATTTTCATCAAACTTCAGATTCACTTAGTTCATGATATAAATTGGTGCTGATTACTTTTCGGTGTAAATCGCCTTTGGCACTGCGATGGCGAAAAGGTTTTGGGATTACCATATCCGACTAGTTTAGTTTTGAGAAGTTCCCGATGCCAGGTATGACTTTGTTCCACTTTTTAAATAATATATATATTTTAAACTATTCTTTAAAATACTAAATGTGAATTTTAAAATTAACAATTGATATCTTCAAACGAGAAAAAGAGAATTAGAAATTGTTTAAATGAAAATTTCAATAATTCTTGGATTTTTAAATACAAGAAGAGACAAAAAATAAGACAAAATCATCCCATTCGACGATACTTATTTTAAGTAACAATTACTCTCTTCTTTTTCAAAATATTTGACTATCATAGATTATGCGTATTACATAGATCTGAAAACAAAACACTTTCGAAAAAAATTGTTATTATTATTATTATTTTTTTTTTTTTTTTAGAGATACCCCATACTTAAGTCGAGCACAAGATTGATAAATAATGCTAAAGGATCTTTGTTCCATTATTTATGAAACACACTGTATTTGAACCGATCACACATTGTAGATTCTTTTCAGCCGTATTGGCGTTTATATGACGGGTATTGCATAATTTCATGTTCAAAATTAATCTGATTAGATTTTAGAAATAAATTACTTCAAATAACAATTATTCTTTTCTTTTCTAAACATTTGACTATCATAGATTATGCCTAATACATAGATCAGAAAATAAAACATTTTTGAAAAAAATTATATATATATATTTTTAGAGATGAGATACCCCATACTTGAGACGTGCACAATATTGATAAACAATGCTAAAGGATTTTTGTTCCATTATTTGTGAAAGATACTGTCTTTGAACCGATCACGCTTTGTAGTTTCTTTTCAGCCGTATTGACGCTTATATGAAGGTTATTGCATAATTTTATGTTCAAAATTAATCTGATTATATTTTGGAAATGAATTACTTCGAATATGAGATGATTTTCAAACAGAATTCTAAAAGTAAAATTCAATAATTTACTAGATGCAAGATCATGTTCTAAGGGGTCTCAGGACTCTTAAAGCTTTAAAATTTTCGCAATTTAATTTTTATTTAGATGTTAAACTCCTATTTTTTTCTGAACATTTTTACATAACAGTTTCCTTTGAATTCCCATTAGAACAGAAGTTATGGCTTTAAGAATTATATCCGCCCAATAGCTGAAGCGGCGTTTCCGAAACTTTGAAGTCATTTTTCTGGAAATGACGTTTTTGAGGATAACGTGCGCGATATCTCAAAAACTTCTAAATATTTTTCCAGGAAAATTTTCAAAACATATGTTTCGTGTTAGTCTGCATAATCGGAACCTAAAATTTCCCACTTATTGTTCAAAAAAATACTTTTTTAGGTGATTATACTGTTGAAATTCTCAAAATTTTGTATCAGCTAAATATAACTTTCTATTAAAAATATAAAAAATGCTTTAAATACAAATTTATTTAGGTTTAGAGTAATTATTACAGTCTGAAGTATAAGTACGCATCAAAATTTTTATTCTAGTTGCAAACTTTTTTTTTGTAATCCTGCGCGTAATCTTATGTCGACTTTCTGCTCATCATATGTCTGACAGTTTGAGCCCTCTGTAATTGCTAATTTTTCCTCTTGCAATTTTTTAAATACATGAAATGAAAGAACATACTTTTATCTTTTATCCCAATTAAAAATGCGTCTTAAAATCAAATACATTTTAAGATATTAAATGTTGAAAATAGACTTTTGTTTTTCATATTTCCAATTTTAAGAGTCCTGAGACCCATTAAAAACTTTTTTGTTAGATTAATAATGCTCAATTAAAAAGTTGAAACATTATTTATTAATCAAAATTTAAACTAACGAAATTTAGATTTAAAAGAAAAATACACGACAGAAATAACATGCCGCTAAAAAATTTCAGAAAATTTGTATTTTAAATTACAGTAATATTTAATTAATGGGTTTTTTAAAGATACTATAAACTTCATTTTTTTAGAGTGTTGAATAATGAAATTAATCTTAAATCAGCTTATTTGAAAATGAGTTCCATTAAATTTAAAAAAACCACTATAGTTACAGTATGTTTTTAAAATATGACAAACTTCATATTCTTGGGAGTGTTGAATAATGAGATTAAACTTAAATCATCACTTTTGAAAATGAGTTTTGTTAAATTTATAAAATCACCAGAGGCAGAATACTTTTTTAAGATACAACAAGTTTCATATTCTTGTAAATGTTGAATAATGACATTAAACTTAAATCAGCACATTTCAAAGATAGTTTCATTAAATTTAAAAATTCTGCATATTCTTGAGAATTGTGAATAATGACATTAAATTTAAATCATTGTTTTTGAAAATGAGTTTTGTTAATAAAAAAAATTATTATAGCACAATGCTTTTTTTTAATACGTCAAATTTCATATTCTCGAGCGTAATGAAAAATAAGATTAAACTTAAGTCAGCACTTTTGAAAATGAGTTTCGTTAAATTTATGAATTCACTATATGCACAATACTTTTCTTAAGATACGACAATCTTCATATTCTTGTAAATACTGAATAATGATATCAAATTTAAATCATTGTTTTTGAAAATGCGTTTTGTTACATTTAAGAAAATCACTACAGCACAATACGTTTTTTTAAACCCGTCAAACTTTATATTCTCTAGCGTGTTTAATAATAAGATTAAATTTAAATCATCAATTTTGAAAACCAGTTATGTTAAATTTAAAAATTCGCTATAGTAAGAATGCTATTTTAAGGTATGACAAGCTTCATATTCTTGTAATTGTTGAATAATGCATTTAAATTTTAATCATTGTTTTTGAAAAGAGTTTTGTTATATTTAAAAAAATCACTACAGCACAATTTTTTTTTCTTTTTAATCCGTCAAACGTTATATTCTCGAGCGTGTTGAATATTGAGATTAAACATAAATCAGCACCTTTGAAAATGAGTTTCGTTAAATTAAAAAAATCACCATAGGCACAATACTTTTTTAAGGCACGACAAGCTTCATATTCTTGTAAATGTTGAATAAGGTCACTAAATTTAAATCAACCCTTTTCAAAGTGAGTTTCTTTAATTTTAAAGATTCAATGTAGGCACAATAATTTTTTAAGAGAAAACAATTTCATGTTCTTAAGAGTTTTGAATACGAAATTAAACTTAAATCAGCACTTTTGAACATGATTTTAGTTAAATTTAAAAATTCTCTAAAGGCACAATATTTTTTTAAGGTACGACAAGCTTCATGTTGTTGTAATTGTTGAATAATGAGATTAAATTTAAATCATCCCTTTTGAAAATGAGTTTCGTTAATTTTATAAATTCACCAGACGTAGAATACTTTTTTAATATACGACGAGTTTGATATTTTTGTAAGTGTTGAATAATGACATTAAACTTAAAACAGCACTTTTCAAAGATAGTTTCGTTAAATCTAAATATTCTTCATATTCTTGAGAATTAAGAATAATAACATTAAATTTAAATCATTGCTTTTTAAATGAGTTTTGTTAATAAAAAAGAAATCACTATAGTACAATGTTTTTTTTTAAATACGTCAAATAACATATTCTCGAGCGTGTTGAATATTGAGATTAAACTTAAATCAGCACTTTTGAAAATGAGTTTAGTTAAATTTAAAAATTCACTATCAGCACAATCCTTTTTTTTTAAGATACGACAAGCTTCATA
Source organism: Maratus speciosus (assembly GCA_963932465.1). Lineage (NCBI taxonomy): Eukaryota > Metazoa > Arthropoda > Arachnida > Araneae > Salticidae > Maratus > Maratus speciosus. Next base: position 359,357,171 of record OZ010793.1, read on the forward strand.
TTCTTGTAAATATTGAATAATGATATCAAATTTAAATAATGATATTTGAAAATTGAAAATGAGTTTTGTTAAATTTAAGAAAATCACTATAGAACAATAATTGTTTTTTTTTAACCCGTTAAACTTCATATTCTCGAGCGTGTTGGATAATGAGATTAAATTTAAATCATCACTTTTGAAAATCAGTTTTGTTAAATTTGAAAATTCACTATATGCAGAATACTTTTTTAAGGTACAACAAGCTTCATATTATTGTAATTGTTGAATAATGAAAATAAATTTAAATCATTGTTTTTGAAAATGAGTTTTATTATATTTAAAAAAATCACTACACCACTAAACTTTTTTTTTATTCATCAAACTTTATATTCTCGAGCGTGTTGAATATTAAATTAAACATAAATCAGCCCTTTTGAAAATGTGTTTAGTTAAATTAAAAAAATCACCATAAGCACAATACTATTTTAAGGTACATATTGTACAAGCTTCATATTCTTGTAAATGTTGAATAATGACATTAAATTTAAATCACCCCTTTTCAAAGAGAGTTTCTTTAATTTTAAAGATTCAATGTAGACACAATAAGTTATTTAAGAGACGACAAATTTCATGTTCTTAAGAGTGTTGAATGCGAAATTAAACTTAAATCAGCACTTTTGAAAAAGAATTTCGATAAATTTAAAAATTCCCTAAAGGCACAATACTTTAAGGTACGACAAGTTTCATACTCTTGTAAATGTTGAATAATGATATTAAATTTAAATCATCCCTTTTCAAAGAGAGTTTCGTTAATTTTAAAGATTCGATGTATACACAATACGTTTTTTAACAGATATTCTGAAGAGGGTTGCATATGAAATTAAATTTAAAGCAGCACTTTTGAAAATGAGTTTCGGTAAATTTAAAAATTCACTATAGGCACAATAAGTTTTTTAGATACTTCAAACTTCATATTCTCGAGAGTGTTGAATAATTAAATTAAATTTAAATCAGCGCTATTGAAAATTAGTTTTGTTACATTGTGTAAAACGTTTTCAGATATCACATATTAAAAATAATTAAATTGAAATAAATCGAGAATTTAAGAGAAATTTACCTTTTTCATAATATTTCGATGTTTATAAAAAGTTGAGACCCGCCGCCACTCTAAACTAAAAATTACTTAAGGGCACATGGAACATACGATGGTTCAAAATTTTAAGTTTTTAATTATCGACCTAAAAAATAGAGCTAAAATATTACGTTGCTACATGATTATGGTGCTGGAAGGTTTTAAATTAATATACTTTAGGCTCCATGGGTGTGTATATAATTTTTTTTGCCTTTTTCTCGAAATGTATTTTTTTATGCATTGGTACATTTTTCTAAACTTCCATTTTAGGTAAACAGTTGAAACTTTTCAAAATTGTGCAACTACAGTGAAATACGTTTAACACGAAATCGGGGGGACCGAAATTTTTTTCGTGTTAAAAGAATTTCGTGTTAAAAGAATTTTGCGTTAAAAAATTCGTAAAAAAAAAAAAAAAAAAAAAAAAAAAAAATCGAATATTTTCGACGTCGTCAAATTTTATTTAGATTTCCTGTTAAACTACATGTAGGTTGCATTCATTAGGATAAAAAGCAGGTAAAAAAAATATTGTTTTTTTGGGAAAAATTCATTTTTTTGTGTGTGTGTGTCTATTTCAGCATTCTGAGATCTAGCTCGTTTGAATCAAATAAGCAAAGCTGTCTCTAAATCTTCGTGCTTAGCGGCTCTCATACGTTTTCTCTCTGGGTTTTTTTTTCTTGCAGTATGTTTAATACTGCGCTAACACATCAACGTAATGAGATCTCTGTTTTTTATTATCGTTGATAAAGTAGAATTGGCAATGCCAAACTCTTTGCAGATTTCTGTTTTCGTCCTTCTTTTTCGTCAACTGCATTAAGCAGCTTATCTTCATTTGAAGCGAAATAGCAGTTTGTTTTCGGACGGATTTCTCAGCCTTATGCTCATAAAACGTACGCTAATTTACAAAAAGCAAAATTCACTGATTTTCACCCAAAATTCAGTGGTTTTAACACAAAATTCATTAATTTAAACTCAAACTAACTAGATAGAAAGCGATTTTTTTCATGTTAAATGCTTTTTGTTTCGTGTTAAAAGAAAAAAAAAATGTATTAAATTGCATCGTGTACATTGCATCGGACCGCTATATTATTTCGTGCTAGCCGAATTTTCATGTTAAGCGTTTTCGTGTTAAACGTATTTCACTGTAACTTGTTTCTTTAAAAATACTTAACATTATTTGGTCTGAGTGAAAATATTTTTTAAATAATGGAAAATATATTCTTAAAATTTTTAGGATTTTCAAAGTTTTTTAGTAAAATATTTTTAATTTTATTTCTTTTAAGCCAAAATGAAAATTGCTTCTTATTATTCTTAGGTATGTTTTCTGATACCACAACCAATTTTACGGTGATATATTCAACAGTTTTTTAGAAAAGTGTACCGAACAGACATATTGTTCGAAAAATATGTAAAAAGTTAATTAGTTCTTAAAACTAATTTATACAGGAAAGTAATTTCTTTTGATTAATATTGCCCTATAATGTGTATATTTACTGTAAAAAAATATATAAGAAAATAAAAATAAAATAATAATTTCCATCTGTATTTTAAAGTAAAATAAATGATGTTAAATATTTCGCTAAAACTGCTTGATTTTATTTGTCGAGATATCCCATGTACCCTTAAACAACCACTAAAAATAACTTACATAGAGAAGAAGTCCCGGTATTATGGAATAGTCTAGCAATATCGACTACTTCAATATCACACATACTGTGTTGCAGCCAACAGTAAATTTGCGATACTAATTCCTAATACTCACTGTATCCAGTTTTGTTTCGATACCTGTTGTTGGAGCGACACGATGAAATAAAATCTAATTCTCAATTTTTGAAGGCAAATTTTATAAAATTCGTATTAACTATACAATTTCATTGTCAGTGATATTAACCAAGTTCAGCATAAAGATGAACAGTTATATTTATTGCTATGTTAGTCAGTTATTCTCTATGCTAACGTCTTGACGAGTGAAGATATTATCTTTTTCAAGATGGTGTGTTTCGGTTAATGTGTAATATCAGCTAGACAACCGTTTCAAGGCGAGTCTAAAAATTAAAACAATTTTTCAAAGAATCTGATGGTTTATAGATGATGTACTAAGGTTTACATATGAAATAATTTTGGTTATTTTTTTAATCGTGGTTTTTCTTGCAATTTTAATATTTCTTACGACCCTACTCTATATTACCCGACTGGCCATCATTAACCGAAAAGTGTAAAATTTTTAAAGCTAAACATTGATATGCAACTCTCTGTTCCTCTTTAAAGGCAGAAATTTTGTTAACAAATAGTCAAAGATTATTCTTTACTAACTTTTAACGTATCTGAACTTTTTTCTACTGACTTAGAACTTCGTCTATATATTCATTATTATTAATATTGCTGTTTAATGAAAGCATTATGGGACTTGTAAAAAAAAAAAAAGTATAACTTATTTTTTAGCTCACAGGCTATCAAAGCCTCAGAGTTAATGTGATCGCAGGTTCTGTATGTACGTATATATATGTACGTATGTATGTACGTAACGCGATATCTCTTGATAGAAATATCCGATTTTATTCAATTTTTTTTCTTGGTTCATTCTGATAAGGCGCTTCCCTGATTAATTTTGGGGGTTCATTGGCTAGGTATAAAGGGGAAAAAGTATGCTAATCCCCCACCCCCCTTAATTTAGAAAAAAATATTTTTTCATGCAGAGTTATCCGATTTGTTTCAAATTTGGTACACCAGTTTATTCTGATAAGGCGCTTCCCCGATTAAATAGGGATGTTCATTTGTTAAGTAAGGGAGAGAGCGGGGTGCTAATCCCCCCCTTAATTAAAATAAATGGTTTTTTCGTGCAGAATTATCTGATTTGTTTCAAATTTGGTATACCAGTTTCTTCTGATAAAGCACTTCTCTGAATAGATTTTGGAGGTTCATTGGTTAAGTATAAAGGAGGGGATGAGGGAGCTAATTCTCCCTTCCTTTAATTTAGCTAAATGTGGTTTATTGTCATCAGTTTACCAGGGCACATTTTTTTATTGTTTTATATCTGAAATATAAAATAATTTACCTTAATATGAAAAGAAGAAAATAGAAATAACGGGAAGCTTATTGGAAAAAAAAGAGGTTCCGATGTAGACTTCTTTTTAACAAAATTGTAAAAAATCGATTTATTTAATGATGCAAGATTGCATACATCAGTGAACTTGTATGCATTTAGTTTAAGCCTGAATAATTCTGTTTCCACAGAAATTTACTTCCTTTCTCTATATCGCAATTAAATATTTACAAAATCTCAAAATCCCAGCATATACAAACCAGAAATTATTCTACATCTCGTTTCTTCGAAAACAAAAGAAAAAATTATGTTACCCTTTCAATTAGTATTTCTGAAAGATGTTTGAAATTTTGAAATAATTAATTTTCCCATTTTGTGGTAAAAGTTATTGTTTTAAATGCTAAAGACAATAAATTCTTATTTATGTAATTTACAAAATAGATAATTATACTTTTCGTAATAAATATAAATAACATAGCAAATAACAAATTTATATATTTTTTATTATCAATATCTTTAAAATATTTATTTCAAATGTAAAACAAAAAACATTTTTGTGAGTAATGGTGACGTCATATTGATGGTATTAACATTTGAGGTATCATTTTAGTGCTTAACTGAATTTCTTATTAATCTTTAAAGAACGCGCAGTTTGGAATTGTGTAAAAAGAGATTGCTTTGATCGTTGCCACTGTCGATATGCTATCAGCGTTATTTAAGGATATATTTATAACACTTTACAACGTAGTTGAAAAGTGTTTATGACTTCGGTTTGTCTGGCCGTCTGTCCATTTCTAAGAGCTCTAATGTAGTGACCGAGTTATGCCATCAAAGTAATCCTTTCCATTGTAATACTTTTAAAATGTTCTCATTATCTCAATAAGAGTGTATATGTTTTTTCTTTTTTTTTTTTTTTTTTTTTTTTTTTTTTTTTTTTTTTTGTGTGTGTGTCAAACCTGTAAATATGTAAATAGAAAATTTGAAAAACATGGTTAAAGCGTAATTCATCATATCAGCTTTTACAAAATACTATGTTGTTTTTGAAAAAAAAGATATATGCTCCATTCCAGGTGTGTTGTTGTAGTAACTGTAAATGTTATACAAGTGTATAGTATCGTATCTTGATGTTGTCTTTATAGTATTGTTTTTTGGATGATTATACATCGCTAGCATGTGTAAATAGCTTCCAATTCAGTGTAAACGTGACTGATTCTCTCAAATACGATTTGATGAAGTAATATCCTATAATAAGTCAACTGTAACCTAAATTAACTATAAGCCAGTTTAATTTTTCAACAGATCATAGATATTTATGTTGTAATGTGGAATTGTAAAACTGTATAATAAGCATTATAAAAGCCATTTGTAACACGAACAGTTAGTGGATTGGTCTGCCCCTTGGAACTGCATTATCACTCTAAAGCGTAAGCCGAGTTTCAGAGGTTGTCATGCACATGCATGTCGAAATATATTCGGATAGCGCTGAATTTTTTGCATGTTATTAACGTTCGCTGAAGCATGATCGCTATTGAAAGTAAAGTGTATAGCACTTATAATTCATTTACAGGGTGGTCAAAAGTGTTCATTAAATTACGATCAATAGGAAAATGTCATTCATGTTCATTTTAACGATATTAGACCATTTAAAACATAATGAAATTTATATTAATGAAGTGCACTAAAACATGCATTCTGTAGAATAGGGGGTGCAAAATATTTATTAATCATTTTCAAGGCCACAGAGAAGATTTACGTTATATAATGGTCTACGGGGAAAAACTGTTCGCACCATATTTTAGTTCTGTTACACAATTTCACGTATAATGAAATTAATATACATTACTGAGGCTTACTACAAATTAATTGTTGTGTATCATGATATACATAGCCTTTTCGTTCATTTACAAGGACATTTAAAAGATTACAATACTGCATCTGAAGTACTGTCTATTAGCGATAATTGCTGGAAGTGGAAGCCTTTATGGTATGCATGCTTAAATTTACAAATTTTTGGCTATCATTGTGGTGTGTATAAATGCTATAGATTACATACACAAAGTAATCCGTAAACAATTTTTAGTATCAACGTGAATGGCTTAAATGAGGCCTTTCATTGCGTTATGCACCTTCAAGTTGAACTATTAGTATGCTAAGATATATTTATATAATATGAAAAAATCACATACAAGGCCAGGCAAAGTGCATGGTCTCCTAAAGTGATTTCAGTAGTTTTAACCTGCCTTAAATTTTAGCTTATATGTGGCGCATATAAAAAATCTGTTGGTAATATATAAGGTTCAACAGAATAATTCTAGAATATTTCTGTATATTGGTAAAAAATTTTAAAAGTCCATTTTCAACATATTATGGATTTTTTTACTAAACTTAGCACACTACGTAGAATCTATAACAAATCTTTGTATTATATTCATAGCTGCACAAAAGACTACTTCTTCGGTTATAGTTGGAAATTGCTAAAATCTGCTTTTCAAACGTGGTATGCCTTTACAAAATCGTTACAGTCGGACCTATATTTAACGAAGTCGCTAAATCCCGAAAAAAACGTTCGTTATATGGAAATTTCGTTAAATAGAATGTCACCTTTTAGAACACTTTAAACCACATAAAACATGTCCATAAACACTAAATATAATTTAAAAATGTAATTAACCACACTTTTTTAAATAAATTATATCTATTTGTTTTATTTATTTTACCAATCAAAAAGAAAGGCAAGGGAAATAAGAATGAAACAAAACATTGCCTGGAAATACATTGTATTTTCAGTTTAAAAAAATGATCTTACATTAAAATCACAATTTTTTATTAGGGTTGATAAGCAGTTTCTAGGAATACCAAATTTTAAAGCAGCATTCTTTTTCTTCACGCCTTTATCCACCTCATCAAGAGGTTTTTTTTTTCCTTTGATGCTCAAGCGCTATCGCTTTGACATTTTCGAGCTACAAGAACCGAAATTAGCAACACGACTGATCATGATCAACAATCTAGAAAACGGGAAACTCTAAGGGCACGGGGCAGCTCCATTGAGGGTTAAAAGGGGATACTGAAATTTGCACTTCTTGGATGAAAAATAAAGAATCACAGCGGTTTTACTGTTCTCGGTGAGTTAGGTGCCTGATAAGACGTGGTCTTGGTCATTGATCATCATAAAATGTGTTAAAAGAAAGAATAAGTCTGAAATGTCCAATAATATTTTGCGAAATAGGGAGAAAAAAAAATTTAGATCCCAAGAAAAAGTTCGTTAAATAGAGAATGCACTTCGCTATTTGGAGGTTATTTTACGAAGAAATTTGCAAAATGTTCTTCGTTCCAAGTAAAAGTTCGCAAAATAGAGAAAATCGCAAAATAGAGGTTCGTTAAATAAAGGTCCGACTGTATCTAGGTTTGTTTACCTTATTAAACTGCGAAGTTTCGTTAAATATATTTGGCAACGTTCGAAAGTGCTGAACAATTTATGCTTTATACATAATTTTATTTATAATATAGATATTTTAGAATTCTCGAAAACGGTTCTAATGATTTCAATGAAACAGACGCATAGAGCTTTTGTAAGTCTAGGAATTGATCTATCAAGGGCATTCACACAATCTTTTGACTTTTATGTCGCTGAATAATAATTTTTATTTTAGTACATATTCTTGTGTTTTTTTTTTATTTATTTCTTATACTGGGGGACATCGCATTGCATGATTGCATAACAATATTAATGACATAAATAAGTTTTGGACAATGTTGGGGGTCCAAATACCAGGAAAACTCCTATACCACCCCGTGTCCCTGTTGCTATTTTTACGTTTGGAGCTGTCTGGATAAAATTGTTTCAATAAAAGTAATTCGATGTAATTTTTTTCCGAAACTGGAACAATTGTTTTATATAAATATGTAGCAAAAATTAACCTGCACACATTTTTACGGTTGATATTATTTTTTTAAACTCTGTCACCGGGATTTAGATTCCTTACCGTCCCTCTTCTAAAATTATACAGAATATAACTTGACATACAGCCACATAATTTTTTTCAAGTTTTTTCTCATGCAGAGGTATGCTAGAGAGAGAATGTCTAACATTCTTTGACAGGAAATTTACTGCAGAATTTAAATCAGCATTTAAATATAAATTTCAAGCATAATGGCTTTATTGGGAGTCTTACCGTCTCCAAGGTTTATTCCTGCACTTTTCGAGGTAAATAATTAAAAAAAAAAATAATCCAATGTATATAACTGTTTCTAAAAATCAATGAACATTGTGGCTATCATTTAGTCTTAACATGATCTGCCTAAAAATTGAGGTAATTTTCCTTACCGTGCCACCCTTACCATTTCTTTTTTTTTCATTATCGTCCCTTTTTTTCCTATACATCCGTCTTTTTTTCCATTACCGTCCCTTTTTTCCTATACCATCATCTTTTTTTCCCTTTCTCCCCTTCTTTATCACCCTTTAAGACAATGTTATACCAAAATTTTGTACTAAAAATACTACATTGTTATAACTTCTTATTTGAATGTCCTTTGGGTACTATGCAAATTCATTAAAAGTAAAAATTTAAAAGAAAATAAAAAGTTATAGTGGTAAAATGGTAAGGAAAAGTAAACTCGCAAGTTTAACTTAACCCTCAGTTAAACAAAAAAAATTTCGCTGCTGACCATTTTTTCTTTATTTTGAATCATTAAGTCTATCAGATTAAAATTCCATTTTAGCAAGTTTACATTAACCATTTATTCCCGAGAGTCAAAAGATTGTGAGAATGCCCCGTATCAGCTAAATTAAAATGACCGTTTTCCGAAAATTTTTCGATTTTTGTTTATTGTTTTATTTGCAAGAAAAGTCATTTATGTTTGCAAATCTGTTTTAATTTTATTTCTATGATAACCAGAAGATGAGTTATCGCCAATTTAATAAACAGGAAATAATGAGGCAAATACCGGAAAAGGATGTAGAATAGCGAAGAGAAATGTAAACAAAGTTTCTATGCATTCTTTTCCCACGTTTTTTACATAAAAAGACTAATAATCCTTAACTGGCCCTTCTAGATTAATTTTGCATGTATCAGAAAAATATAGAAGAGATCTTTAAATGCGATTTCTGGAAAATTATTGTTTACGTTATCTCCATGTTCGATAAAACTCATTGCATAAAATGTTTAAACACATGCCAGTGAAATTTTGTCATAATGCTTTCCTTATTACTCAGTATGTTCTGAACTAGCATCTAAACTGTGTGTGATTGTGTAACTGTTCTATAGGAATTCGAATATAAATGTATTTTTTTTTTAATAAAAAATACATATTATTTTATATGTTTTGAAATACTTCAGTTAATTTTGAAGATATTGTAAAACGCCTAGTTCAGTGCGTAGGTAAGCGAAAGACCAATTTCAGACGGGCGTCTTTTTTGCTGCTCTTTTGCTTAAGTATTATTCATTCACAATGCTATAGCATTGTGAAAGGATAATACCAGACGGGCGTCTTTTTTGCTGCTTTTTTGCTTAAGCTGCATTTCCTTTGTTGCTTTTTTGCTCACAATGCTATAGCATTGTGAATGGATAATACTTAAGCAAAAAAGACGCCCGTCTGACATTGGTCTAATGGTAATATGTAGCACAAACAAAATTGAAATATATTTAGTTGAATTGAGTGTACATTATCTGGCGTAAGAATGAAATTTTGCTAAAAAAAAATGGCAAAACACACTAATTTTTTAAAGTGTTATAAAAATATTGCTAGGATTTTATGTTTTTGCATTTGAACTAAAAATATGTGCATTTATACATTATTGTACACTAAAAAAAATCGCTCCGAACGTAGGAAAATACCTTAAGGTGTTATTTCTGAGAAAAATTGTGTCCGTGCAATACCCATTCTTCGTATTGGTAGAAAACGGTGCAAAGAGCATAATAATCGTATAAGACAAATAATTAAAATTTTAAATTGCAGCAGTTAAACATATAAATTATAATTACAGATAATAAAATAATTACTTCTGTTACTGAAAATATAAGAGTCGCTACTCTAAAAAGGTGCTTCACTAAAACAGCAATTTCGAATAAAGATTAAAATAGATATATTATAATAGATAAATAGAAATATTAAATAGTTAATAGATTAATTATATTATATACAGTAGACTTCCGGTTAACCGTCATTCGATCAACCGCCACCTCGGTTAACCGCCATCCCCTCTTTCCAATTTTTGTTTCGATTTTTGGAAGTCGTAAAGTATCAAAGATGCCATATACAATTTGGCTGATGCCTGGAATGATTTGTCTCAACAGACTTTGCACAGAAGCTGGAGTAAATTATGGTCCAACTCTGTTGATAGCACAGAAGATGCTGAAGCACCTGGTGATGATTCGGAGATATATTGACTTTCGTATATCAAACATACCATGCTTAAAATATATTTCTGCCGATGAAATCACAAACTGGCTTAATTGCGATAAGAATGATATTAAACTTAAACTCACACTATGCGCAAAACTACTTAAAAGATGAAACAATATTCAGAGAGAAAAATATTTAACTGCAGTTCCACTTATTCACGTTATACGTTACTTTGTTCATAAAATTATTTTAATACCTTAGTACTTTCAACTACAAGAACATAGTCTTCGTCAGAGAAACATAAGAAATACATTGTTATTGACGTCTAATTTTAAAAATCCACGTAGATAGTGGCAAAAGGAGTGAAAGTGGGAGTTAATTTTTATATCCGGAAAACATTTTGAAATAAAAACATTGGTATAGGGAAGTGGAACATTACTCGTTTTATGATTCTTTAAGCAAATTGAGCCAAATTCTGGGAATGTTGTAGGATAAAAAGTCATTGCAAACAGTATTTTCTTTAGTAATAATTTCTATTGATTCGCGAATGATTAAATCATGATAATTCTTTGAGGGATAATTTTTGCGTCTTCAAAATTAATTTGTATATACTGCTTCTGGTTAAATCTTGACCGGGCTGTTGTAGGTCGGTTACACTTTAAATCTCTCAAATGTTCTTTAATGCGGACTTTAAGTTTGCGTGAAGTCATTCCTATGTATTCGAGATAAATATTTTCTGTTTTCAGTGGAATTATACATACTCCAGAATTCTATTTTGCACATAATGTAAGTTTAAGTTTAACTTTTTTAAAGATGAATTAAGCATTTCTATTTATTTATTTACTGAAGAATGATATTGTTTATGAAGAATTTACGGATGATGAAATTATCCAAAATGTTTTGAATCAAGAGAAACTTGAAGCGGGTGAATATGATGAATCGGGGAATGGTGATCCAGGATACAGTCATGCAGAAGTGGGGACAATGCTCTCTAAGTGCATTAATTGGTTTGAGATGCAAGAGGAAGCAGGTGCAACCCAAGTACATTTATTACGTAAAATCCATAATCTGCTGCAGTAAAAGCACAAGCAAAACGCAAACAAAAACGTGTAATGGATTATTTTGCATGAAAACTGATACATATTGCACACCCGTAAGAAAAGTTACACATCTCGCAAAAATTAATTTTGCGGTTTATCCCCAAAACAGGTCTGTCGTAGGTGTGTCTTGCTACACAAAAAGTTTCATAAGTGTAGTTATATGAAAAATCACTTTATTACGCTATTTTTCCATTCGTGACCACAGAAGAGGGGTGGATTGTGTGGAGAGGTGAATTTATCCAACCCTCCAAACCACATTATATGCCTTCATTCTTAGGAGTTTTATACTTTTATGCACGGTTTTACTCCTGCATGCAGGTATAAGTGCTATAATTTCATGTTACAGTAAAATCATGGAAAATTTCTTTTGCTTCTCCTTTGAAATTTACGTTTGTCGAGATGTGTCACTTTTCTTGAGGGTAAGCGATATATTTTCTCTATAAAATTCTCAATTTGTCTCATAAATTTATTTTTAAATTATTATTTGTGTCTTTTATTCACGAAATGCACAGCGAGTAAAAAAGGCGTTTAAATATTGTTATTTATAAAACAAGAAATAAAAATGTGATTTTAATAATGGTCTTGTACTGTCTTTCGATTATCCGGGGCCCTGTCAGTCCCGTGAGTGACGGATAATCGGAAGTTTACTGTATTTAATAATTACTAGATAGTGCCCGTCAAGATTTGACGGTAAATAACTTGAATGTTTCATTAGAAAAATTCTTGAATTTTTAAATAGTTGCTTTTAAATTAATTATTGAATGACAAATTACGTAACGAAATTCTATATTGCATAAGTGATTCCGATTTCTATAAGGCGATAGATGGTGCTGTCAGTCTAACCTATTCAATCAAGTGAAAGAATTTTAATTTTATAATTTACAACCAATTATGCTTGCTTTTAATCAGAAATTTACCTAAAAATGCCGAGTAGAGAATTTATTTTTACTTACTATGGCCTCTTTTTTTTTTTTTTGGAAAAAATAACAATATTTATTTTAATTAATTTATTTATTTTTTAAACTACACGGCGATTAAAAGCTGCTATGAATTTTATGTTTATCTGTCTCATTCTCTAAAGACCTAAATCTGAAACTTGATGCAGCTAACGATTTATAATATATATTTTTTATTACTTGAATTTTATTTTACATTTTTTACATTTTTTAAATATTGAACCTGGATATCAAGGTAATTTCTTTTATAGCTCTTATACGAATATTTTTCTTTCTTTCCGTTTAATTTTTATTGAAATGAATGACAAACTTTTCGTTCTGACACACATATATATATTCTTGATAATGGGCAGAAAATATAACGAAAATTGCAGATCAGCTCAATTTATTTAATTGAAAATTACATGCAAAATATTTTAGCTTAAATATTTTAAATATAAAATCATTATTTTTTTCAAAATATTTTTGAGTGTTAAATTTTATTTAACTATAAAGCATTCAAATAATAATAATAATAAAATTAAAACTTCTCTTCCTAATAAAATATGTCATTACAGAAATGAATTATCGACAAAATTATTACACATTTTGCCAGGCTTGGGATCGAACCTGCGCCCGCCACAAAAATTCTGAGGTTTAGACTATTGCGTTAACCCGCTACGCTAGTTACTCATTTACCGTCCTTCAAATTTGAAGAGGTTCGAAAAACAGTTGACGCTTTTTCAAAGAAGCAACTACAACTTAACATGCTAGTTTCCCAATCTTCATGTGTAACTATTGGCAATTCATAAGACGGTTAAAAATTTTAGCCTCAAATCATTGTGTTTATCTTCTGTGTGTAATATGACCAAAACAATATGGCACTCCCGAAATAAACCGTATCTAACTCTTAGTATCGACACAGTAAATTTTTTAATTGTTAATAATGCTGAAAGAGCCAAATAATATTAGCTTTGTGAATGAAAGAAAAGCTAGTTTACAGTAAGATCAAATCGCAGACGAACTTAAAACAACTTCTACGTGTGATGTGATAGTTCATCTGAGCGAGCATCTTTGCGCTTGTGCAGCGCGTCACTCCAAAGGCAGACTTGTACTTATATACTGCGCATGCACAACTGTAGAATTTTAATTTAAAATTACGGCTAATTAATAAAATATTTCAACAAACGAATGTACGATAACAAATCTGTGGCCAAATATCTTTCATTAAAAAAAAAAAAGATTGATGTAATTTGACGCAATAGTTTCTTCTCACAGTCTGTGGGAAGAAAACGCCTTGCGTTTTAAATATATAGATAATTTATAAATATTTAATAGACATTAGATAAACAGATCTATTAAAGAGTTAATAGATAAATTATATATTTAATAATTATAAATTATAAATATTTATTAAATAATAGATAAATAGATATGTTAAAATAATACAGATTTTTATTAATAAAAAATATTATTTTTTATGAATAAAGATTTTTATTCATAAAAAATATTATTTTTTATGCTATTTATATGGATAAAAACATGAAATATCAAATTATACACAATTTACTGTTAAAAGTCTGGTTTCGTTAGCTGCTGTATTATACCTCAAATTGTAAATATTTTTCTATAACAAAAAACAGAAATGACTTTAAGCTTGGTGCAAGAAATTGACTTTATTTGCGCGGTATTTTAACAAAAAATATTTTTCAAAAATCTGATTTCGAAATGAAGTAAACCTGCATGCATCAATGCACCTGTATAAGTCTAGTTTAAAATTGAATGAGTCTGTTTCCATGGGAATTTATTTCTGTTCCATGTTACGCAGGGAAATATTTCCAAAATCTCATATACTATTTTCCATTATGTACGACTCAGGCATTATTCTGAATCTCGTTTCCGTGAAAACAATTGAAAACTTTATATTGCATATGAAATTAGACATAGCATTTTTCGAAATATGTACGGAAAGTTCGAAATAATTAAAATTCTCATTTTGAGGTAATATCGAGTACTTTTATTGTAAAAGATAATACATTGTTATTTGTTAATTTAATTTACTTTACACATTAAATTAGGCACACATTACATTATCTGCCCACATTAAAACGGCTGCTTTTGGAAAAATTTTCATTTTTTTTTTTTTTTTAATATTAGTTGATTACGATTCCATATATTTTTTATATTTATTTCTATTGTTACTAGATGGGGAGTTATGGACCATTTAATGAACAGGAGGTAATGAGTCAATTATCGTAAGTGGGCGTAGGAAGGTCAGGAGAAATGTAAAGAATGTTTTATGCATCCTTTTCTAACCTTTTTAACATAAAACTATTAATAAACCTTTATTGACACTTGATTAATTTTCTATGCATCTGAAAGCTTTAAAACTTCAAATGCGATTTCTGGAAAATCAGTTTTTCTGTCATCACCATGTACAATAAACTTCATGACGTAAAATCTTAAAAACATATTTCTGTGAAGTTATGTCAGAACGCGTTTCATATTACTCACTATGTTCTGAACAAGAATCTAAGCTCTATGTGCTAAAGTAATTATTTAATAGATACTCGAATATAAAAAATATGATTATTTTTAATAAAAAATATGTATTTTTCAATATTTTGAAGTATTTTAGTTAATTTTGAAGATATTACAATACTCCTAGTTCAGTGCATGTGTAAATGTAATAGTAGCATGCAGTACCAATGAAATTGAAATATATTTAGTTGAACTGCTAGTGTATGCTGTCTCGCGTAAGCATGAAATTTGACTAAAAAAATGCCAAAAAATACTATTTTTTAAAAATGACATGAAGAAATTGCTAGGATTTTATGTTTTTAAACCATTTTGTATTACAATTGAATAAAAAGTATGTTTATTTTTTCAATATTCTGCATTAAAAAAAGCGCTCCAAACTCCGGCAGATACCTTAAGAACTTGCATATTATTATTTTAATCAAAAAAACTTTGAAGTCAGCAAACATGAGAAGCATAAAAAAAAGAAGAAAGACTAATTATTATTGGAGTCTGAAAGCGATTTTAATTACGCATCTATTATTCTAATTATCTAGATTCTAATTACGCATAAGATACGGGTTATTTTCAGTTATAACTTTTTTCTCTAAAATTCAATTTTAAAGCTCGCTTTAAATTCGTCCGTGTATACAGTGTGTCCACGTATAACATGACAGAACATTATTTTCTCAACCGTTGGTCCTAGATGCATACTTCCAATTACAAAAATGGTCAAAATAAGGTGCAGGATTAAGATAAAAAATATTTGAAGCGAAAAAACAATTTACTGAAGAATTACAGAATCTAAATTTTTATACACTCCCCCGGTCCTATAAGTTATATTTAGTAAAATTTCCCTGTTACGCTGGCAAGTAAGGCAAAAAAAATCCCGTTATTCTACAATTAAAATTGACCAAGTAATAGCTGTTTAAAGTTGGAGTATATTTTTTGCTGCATATTAGGGGTTCACAAATTTAGTAGAAATATAATTTCGTCAAATATATTAAAGAAATGGTTGAGAGTAAAATTAGCATTGCAATATAAATTTGAAATCTTTAATCATTCTGATATATTACTGCAAAATGTACAATTTGTACTGAACATTATAAGAGGATAAAAATAACAGATTTTTTGTTAAATAACAGGATGAAAAACAACAGCCTCAATTTTTTACAAAATGATACATATTTTAAAATGCTGTTAGATTACACTGTCTTTCAAATTTTAGGTTGTGGCATGTTTTTTAGCTTT
This sequence comes from Maratus speciosus, assembly GCA_963932465.1. Taxonomy (NCBI): domain Eukaryota; kingdom Metazoa; phylum Arthropoda; class Arachnida; order Araneae; family Salticidae; genus Maratus; species Maratus speciosus. The sequence continues at coordinate 359,373,467 of OZ010793.1, forward strand.
TGAAAATTGATACTTATGAATTTTTTAGCACTGAATCCGAAAATGACCTTCATTTTAAACTATCAGGTCAGGAATTTTCTCAAATTACAAATTTCAAAGTTAAAAAGCTAAAAGTTAAAATTGATCCCCCCTCCTCTCCCAACCTTATCGGACCCCTGAGCTGTTTAGCTATTAGAAACCCAGTATAAGCCAAAAAATCCAATAAATTATTGAATTAAATAAAATTAAACTGAATAAAAAAGCTTCACATCTATTTTATAGTATCAGATTTTTCGCTATTTTTTAACCTTGAAATTTACGATTTGCGAAAAGTCCTGACATGATGGTTAAAAGCGAAGGTAATTTTTTTAGTCAGCGTTAAAAAATACATAAAACGTATTTATGAAAGTTAAAAAACACAGCCATCACAGGTTTATGTTATCTAATCTAAAACTCTTTCTTAAACTTGTTGACGGTAATCTATCCGAATTTTTTTTTGCGTTATCCTCTAATATAAGTATGTATAAGATGGCAAGCGTCGAAAATCATAATAATATTACGTTGTCATATGATTTAAGTCAGTATGCAAAATTTAACTTCGATCGAACATTTGAACTTGAATTAAATTTCTGGTACAAATTTTAAACTGGAAAGGCGATCTGTGCAAGTTAAATAAAACCTTATGAAAATAACATAATTATTGTTAAAAGAAATCATATCTTCAAATCCTTACAAAATAAAACATATGTTAAAATACAATTAATTTAACTAATCTGAAATTTATGTTAACTCAATCGTAATAGTTGTACAATTTCTTTCAAAGCATAGATACCTTGAAATCTGTTTAAATACTTCATATACGACACCTGAAAGCATGGCTGAAATCATCTGTTTTGATATGCAAAAAAGTGGTATAAGTCATGAATTTCAAAGTTCCATAACTCGGTCAATTTTAATGTTAGTTGAATGGGACTTTTTTTTGTCTTAATTGTTAGTGTCATAGTAAATTTTTACTAAATATCACTTATAGGACGGGGGACCGTATAAAAATTTAAATTTTGTAATTTTTTAATAAATGTTTATCTTGACCCAAATCGCTTTAAAAATAATTATTTACCTTAGTTAAACCATTTTTGTAATTGGAAGTATGCATCTGGGACCAACGGTTGCGAAAATAAAGGTCGGTCAGGTTATACGTGGACACACTGTATAATAAGTATTCTGTAAAATATTTTGCTAATGTAACAAACTTGAACAAAACGATACTAATACACAACATACTACATATTTTTCTGTTTTATTTTCTTTTTGTCATACAGTAATATTTTTGAAAACTATATTGTTATGTACTAGGTGTAAAATCTTTTCTAGGTAAGTTTTTGCGCTGGATAATATATTTTTCTTTATGTTTCCTTGGTCGGGGACACAAAAATTTTCCATTACAAATAGTTTTTTTTTAACCCATGTTATACTTTCTTCTATAAACCCAAAGAGTATTTCAAGAATTCTGATTCGTATTACACGTTAAACAAGACGAAAATTTAGAAATTCTTTTCATTATGCATTTGTACACATGATGTGATTAAAAATTGATATTATAACGATTATCTCTAAAACCGCGAATAGTGCGCAAAAAAAAACTACAATCGTTAAATTTCACACAGTGACATATTCGTTAAACTTCAGCAAATCTATTTGGATAGATACTATTAACACTATTAACGTTATTAACATAAACGTATTTTTTGTCAAAAATGAAGAAATAACGAAGTCAAAATTGTTAAGTACGCATCAGAGAGGTCGCTTTTCTGTTATACCGTTTTTTTTCCTTAAAATCTAATTTTAAAGCTTACTTTAAATTCATCCGTGCACATAATAAGACTTTTGTAAAATATTTTGCTAAAGTATCAGACCTGAACAAAACGATTAATTTTTTACAAAATGATACATATTTTAAAATGCTGTTAGATTACACTGTCTTTCAAATTTTAGGTTGTGGCATGTTTTTTAGCTTTTGAAAATTGATACTTATGAATTTTTTAGCACTGAATCCGAAAATGACTTTCATTTTAAACTATCAGGTCAGGAATTTTCTCAAATTACAAATTTCAAAGTTAAAAAGCTAAAAGTTAAAATTGATCCCCCCTCCCCTCCCAACCTTATCGGACCCCTGAGTTGTTTAGCTATTAGAAACCCAGTATAAGCCAAAAGATCGAATAAATTATTGAATTAAATAAAATTAAACTGAATAAAAAAGCCTCACATCTATTTTATAGCATCAGATTTTTCGCTATTTTTTAACCTTGAAATTTACGATTTGCGAAAAGTCCTGACATGATGGTTAAAAGCGAAGGTAATTTTTTTTTGTCAGCGTTAAAAAATACATAAAACGTATTTATGAAAGTTAAAAAACACAACCATCGCAGGTTTATGCTATCTAATCTAAAACTCTTTCTTAAACTTGTTGACGGTAATCTATCCGAATTTTTTTTGCGTTATCCTCTAATATAAGTATGTATAAGATGGCAAGCGTCGAAAATCATAATAATATTACGTTGTCATATGATTTAAGTCAGTATGCAAAATTTAACTTCGATCGGACATTTGAACTTGAATTAAATTTCTGGTACAAATTTTAAACTGGAAAGACGATCTGTGCAAGTTAAATAAAACCTTATGAAAATAGCATAATTATTGTTAAAAGAAATCATATCCTCAAATCCTTACAAAATAAAACATATGTTAAAATACAATTAATTTAACATCTGAAATTTAAGTTAACTCAATCGTAATAGTTGTACAATTTCTTTCAAAGCGTAGATACCTTGAAATCTGTTTAAGAACTTCATATACGACCCCTGAAAGCATGGCTGAAATCATCTGTTTTGATATGCAAAAAAGTGGTATAAGTCATGAATTTCAAAGTTTCATAACTCGGTCAATTTAATGTTAGATGAATGGAACTTTTTTTTGTCTTACTTGTTAGTGTCATAGTAAATTTTTACTAAATATCACTTATAGGACGGGGGGCCGTATAAAAATTTAAATTTTGTAATTTTTTAATAAATGTTTTTCTTGACCCAAATCGCTTTAAAAATAATTATTTACCTTAGTTAAACCATTTTTGTAATTGGAAGTATGCATCTAGAACCAACGGTTGAGAAAATAAAGGTCGGTCAGGTTATACGTGGACACACTGTATAATAAGTATTCTGTAAAATATTTTGCTAATGTAACAAACTTGAACAAAACGATACTAATACACAACATACTACATATTTTTCTGTTTTATTTTCTTTTTGTCATACAGTAATATTTTTGAAAACTATATTGTTATGTACTAGGTGTAAAATCTTTTCTAGGTAAGTTTTTGCGCTGGATAATATATTTTTCTTTATGTTTCCTTGGTCGGGGACACAAAAATTTTCCATTACAAATAGTTTTTTTTTAACACATGTTATACTTTCTTCTATAAACCCAAAGAGTATTTCAAGAATTCTGATTCGTATTACACGTTAAACAAGACGAAAATTTAGAAATTCTTTTCATTATGCATTTGTACACATGATGTGATTAAAAATTGATATTATAACGATTATCTCTAAAACCGCGAATAGTGCGCAAAAAAAACTACAATCGTTAAATTTCACACAGTGTCAATTTCACACATTCGTTAAACTTCAGCAAATCTATTTGGATAGATACTATTAACACTATTAACGTTATTAACATAAACGTATTTTTTGTCAAAAATGAAGAAAAAACGAAGCCAAAATTGTTAAGTACGCATCAGAGAGGTCGCTTTTCTGTTATACCGTCTTTTTTTCTTAAAATCTAATTTTAAAGCTCACTTTAAATTCATCCGTGTACATAATAAGACTTTTGTAAAATATTTTGCTAAAGTATCAGACCTGAACAAAACGATACTAATACACAACATACTACATATCTTTCTTTTTACTTTTCTTTTTGTCATACAGTAATACTTTTGAAAACTATATCATTAGGTACCAGGTGAAAACTGCATTTTAGGTAGGTTTTCGTGTTAGATGTTATAATTGTATTGCACTTCCTAGGTCGGAGCCACAAACTTTTTTGTTACAGTTTCCGTTTCCCCAGGTTATATTTGCTTCTATAAACCCAAAGAATATTGCATGCATTCTGACTTATATAACACTTTAAACAAGACAAAAATATACAAATGCTTATTATGGACTTATAAATATGATATGATTAAAAATTGAGATCATGGGGATTAGCTCTTAAACAGCGGATCGTAAGAGTATACTTAAAACTCAAACGACCATAAGTAAAGTTATATATTTCTATTTTTTTAAATTCAAAAAGTGTATTGTACAGTTTCATTAAAAAGTGTAATAAAACCACATTTTATAAAATATACATGGAAAAAAAAAAAGTAAACACCCTCTACTAACTCTGCAAAAAATTATTGTAGAAGAAAATTACTGGTACCAAATGCTTGGAAATAAAGTCTACTTTTAAATCATGTGTAAAATTTGCTTAGGGCCCATCTACATATCAAAACGAACACAAACTTCCTTATTTTCAATAGCAATACCCAAGTTTGACATCATAAATAAATTCTGTAGTCTTCAATTAGCCTAAATACGAATTCTCATGAAATTCTTAAGATTAGTTTCAGAGAAATCAATTACTTTAAAATAAGCATATTTTAGGGGCTGTATCCAAATTGAAGTTTGGTGCTCGATTGTTGATATGTTACAGAATGATTATGTCACTTATATTAAAGTATTAATTCTTGTCAATATAACCATTTTACTCGCTTAATATGTTTTGACTATTGCCAGGCAAATGTTTCAATAAAATGAGTAAAATATATTTTCTCAAATTATGTTTTTCTGCAAATAATAGACGACATCTTAAACGTTATTTTCATGTTTTTAAATCTTAATTCGAAAACTACTTGGGAGAAAAATTTCAAATTCAGAATTCGCATAAAGCAGTACATAATACATATAAATCTATAAAAAAAGTTGTAAGATGCAATTCATATTTTTTATCGAAGATTAATTTCATAATTCATATTATAAAATTTTTAAAAATACACCTTCAATGTATTTATGTTTGAGATTTTTAGTATTATAACCACACAAAAATTATTACATTAGCATAATAATTTCATGAGATATTAGAAAAATAAGAAAATGTAATTAACATTAGAAAATCTAAGTTTTGAATGATTATAATTCAAAACTTCATCATCCAAATGACTTGAAATTTCGTTTCTAGGCATAGTTTGAACCGAATATTTAAAATATAATGTTAAAATTGGGTGTTGCTATTGAAAAAAACAAAGTTTGATCTGTTTTTGATTCGTAGATTGCTCTCTAAGCAAATGTTATATGCATCCTTTATAAGTAGGCTTTATTTCCAAATGTTTAAAAATTATATATATATATATATATATATATATAAGCAAATGATATATGCATCCTTTATAAATAGGCTTTATTTCCAAATGTTTAAAAATTATATATATATATATATATATATATAACCATTAATATATAGATATTTCAAATTCAAAAATCGTATTGTACAATTTTACTAAATAGTGTAATAAAAGTACTAGTAACTTTCTTCTATTATAATTAGTCGCAGAGTTATTAAGAGGAGTTTAATTTTCTTTTCATGACTGTATATTTTGGACTGATATGTTAGACAGTCACCTATGACATACTGACACACAAATTGAAGATCGCACACAGAAAAAGAAAATTGAAATCTAAAAAATATTAATTCAACATTTAGATCAACTTTCGCAGCTCGATATTGCTTCATTTTAACTCGGTATTACAAAAATATTGAAACTGTAAATATTACTTCAAATTAAACAGTTTTTTGGAGTAAATTGTACAAATCTTTTAAGTATCCTTTTAAATACTTTTAATGAAAAATAAATAGAATTTAGTTTAACTGGTACATACTTATTAAAGGTTTTCAAAAAGGTTATTTGGCATACATGCGTTCCGCGCAGGAATTAAATATATATATTAGGGTGGGTCGAAAAAACCGAAATATTTATAATCGAAGCGTAATAGCGCGGAAAAGTTGCCTTTTGTAAAAAAAAAAATAAAATACGTAAAATATTACACCGATTGGTTAATATCTTTTACCGCCGCAAGGGGTCCAAATTTCGAAAAAAATCGCAAAAAACATACTTTTAGCAATTTTTTTTTTAAATTATCCAAACATACTTATTCAATTTCTAATAGAACGCAATAGCCACGCCAAGATATTAGTAATGTAACATTAACATTTCATTTTTGTGACATCGTTGCTTTTACCGCCACAACAGGGCCAAAATTTCTAAAAAATGTTAAAAATTAAAGTTTTTCATTTTTTTCCATTTTCATAACTTTTGCAATGTTTTCAGATTTTTTACATTTCTAATAGGCTGGGAAAGGCATTTTATGTTGTTAATTTCATGCACATTGTTAACCATGATCACTGTAATTCTATAAAAAAAAATTGCTCAATGATAGAAACACCTGCAGCTGCCTGCACGTAAAATTAATTTCTCGCTGCTAGAGGGCCACGTTTCACTTTGTTCTTTTTTTTTTTTTTTTTTTTTTTTTTTTTTTGTAATGTACTCCTTTTATTCTATACTTTGATAGCCCTAAAGATAGAAATATCTGCCAGGTTAAAGAGGTGGCAAAGTTTCATCTTTGCGAAGTCAAGGAAGAACATATCTCTTTGTACTAGAACCAGGTCTGAATTATTTTCGTCATTTGACCCCATCGTCTGGCAAGGCGACTTCTATATGCAATGACATTATAGATTTTTTGAAGAAAAATGAAATCCCGACTGGAATAATAATTGCAGTTGAATTTCGCGGAACTGTCTTCAAAACAGGATGCAAAGGTGGTGTTATAGTAGGATTAGTTGAGAACAACTTTTAAAAAACCACTTTATTGGCTTCCTTGACCTCACTTCAATGAGCTTCCACTGAGACATCCTTTCAAACATCTTGATGACAAAAAACAGGTTCTCTATCATATTGTGGCCCAATTGGTTGATCTCTTGCGATTTGCGAATTATTACCAATTGCAAAATTTAAGCCAATTTAATCTGATCACCTAGCTGTTGATAAAGATTATTTGTCAACTGACCAGAAGTATATGTCTGAAATATTGCAAGCTCTTTCAACACGCGTGTATACAATTGACCTTTTTTGCTGAGTTCCTGGACAAATATTTCACGCAAGGTGGATCATTACTGCTATTCGAATTTTGAGACTCTACGTTGGAACAAAGAAACCCTCTTCTTAACTTGTCATACTCTTTGAGTACATCCTGAAAATGTACTGCATCAGTTGGCTCACAATTAAAATGAATCACTCATGTTTTCCAGAATCTGTGCACTATAGTTAGTAACTTACGTTACTTGACAGATAATCTACTAAAGATTATAGTTCCTGTATTTTCACGAAATGACTATTTCGCAAATCATGCAAATAGCCTCTTTGGAATGATAGCATATGAAGAGGAGAATATCCGGGCCCCAGCAATGAAGAAAATTGCAAAAGCACGAAGTTCTGTGGACTAGAATAGTGCCATCCGTCACTTTACAATAGCACACTTCAACACTGAAGCTTAAAATTGTATGGCTTTAGTCTGCTGACAAAACTGAAAACTAACGGAACCACCTGTTATGCTTTCTTTATCGACTAAAAACGCTGGTGATTTTAAATGTTCGATTAAAGATACCGGATATTATAACTTTCCTTGTCCCACTCAATCACTAGAAAGATGCGTGAAATTATTCATTGAAGCACTCATAAAGTTTGTTTACTAGAACAGAGGGAGGATCACATCTTATCAGTTTTGGCCTCTCGAGAAATAATGGCTTCATCTGAAAGCAAGTTATATTATAAAATTCATTTACATTAAATTCCCCTTCATTTTAAGTTTATTTAACCCGTTTCGGTTAAACATCTCTATATTTTAATTAATAAAATACTAAAACATTTTGCTCATTTTATATAATTTTTGTGGCATGAATTGGCTGTTAACATCAGTAGATGAAGCGATCGTCAAGAAAAATGAATGATTAACTTTATTTTCAAGTCTATTACAAATAGTTATAAAAAATTATGATATATTAATAGATATAAAGTAAAATTATTTATTTCTAGACATATTATAGAAATTATAAAAATTTAGAAAAAAAAATGAAAAATTGAAATTTTTGAAATTTTTACAAAAAATATGGTCTTTTTGCGGCAAATAAAGATATGATTTCATCATAATGAACATTTACCGGGACATTTCTCATATCTTCATGTAGCTATTGCGTTCTATTAGAAATTGTATTGGTATGTTTGGATAATTAAAAAAAAAAAAATGATGAAAAAAGCATGTTTTTTGCGATTTTTGAAACTTTGGCCCCCTTGCGGCGGTAAAAGATATTAACCGATCGGTGTAATATTTTAGAAATTTATTCTGTATTACAAAAGGCAACTTTTCCGCGCTATTACATTTCGATTATAAAAATTTCGGTTTTTTCGACCCACCCTAATATATATATATTCGGTACATCCACTTAATATCGCATATATATATTGCCTTAAAATATTGTACTTTAACTTCAATCTAAAATTATACTCAAGTTTACAGATGGAAATATTTTTTTCAGGCAATTAAACCATGAAATACAATATTTATGATTAAATTTCAATACAAACCTTTAAAAAAATAATAAATGAATTACAGGTACATACATAAAAATAGGTAGAAGGACTAAAGTGATTTTATTATGTTTAGACGGGGCAGCGGAAGGGAGGATATTAACTCAGGAGGTGGGGAAATCATTTTTTTTTAAGTAGGTCAAGTGGATTATCGTTTGTTACGCATTTTTTTTAGTCTTAATCGAATGACACCACCCGCAAGTCAATACGACCATTTATTACAAAGTTATGATAGGTTTTATGAATACAAAATCGAATATTATACTTCAATGCAGGTAAAATAAGTTTTTACAGCAACAACTGATGGTCATTTACGAAAATTTTGGGACGAACTTCGTTTTGGTACTAGAAATAAAGACTCGAAATGTTGTTTTACCGTGTTTTGGGAGGCAAAAGCAAGCATTTTAACACAGGGGTGTCCTAAACTTTTAAAAAAATATGTCAAGTTGGGTATCGTTTATTATGCATATCGTTTATTGTGTATTTTTTAATTCTCAATCAGATGGCACCATCCGCAAGTCGATACGATTATTTTTTTACACAGTTACGCCATGTTTTATGAATACATTGTCGAAAATTTTACTTTATTATTGAGCACAGCATTGTTACATTTATCTTACCTTCAAAACATGTTCTTTATATCATAGTAAACGATCTCAAACTTAACACATATTGGCCAATTGCACCATAAAATATAATAAATAAACACACAATCTTGCTAAATGGTGCACAAAATAAGAACTTTAATAAACTAACATTAAAATCTACGTTTCAAGCTGTTTCTACAGTCGTCTTCTGGAAAATATGATGGTAAAATGGCTGAAAGTTCAGAGACGAAAGCTTCCTGTGCAAGAGATAATTAATCGAAACTTGACAATAATTTGAATACAAAAATGTAGTGTTGCCATCCAGTGAAAATAAATAGTTATTAATGAACTGAAATCAAATTAATCAAAAGGTCGATTTAAGAAACCACGAGTGCCGCCATGTACACATGAGGGAGAGAACTACGCTCAACTGAGTTTTCATTCACGTTTTTGGCAACATAATACAAGTTTAAGCTGAAATATTGTAATAAGATGTAGAATTATGACTTTCTGATATTAAGCCAGATTCTTGGGATATTATAGGATAAATTATTGTTACAAGGTTTATCTTCACGTGCAATGATTTCAACTGATTCTCTAATTTTATTTTCAAAAGGGTTATTGCACTGAACTATAATTTTTGCCTCATCAAAGTTAATATAGCAGACTTTATTAGCCAAGCAGAACCTAGAGAGGGCTGTATTCTGTTTGTGCTGTTTAATGTCTTTGCTATGCTCCATAATCCTTACTGAAAACTTACGTTTTGTCATGCCGATGTAGACGCTTTCAATATTGTTAGATAAAGTAATAGAGATTTCATATATACCAGCTTTTTGATCCATTGGGATCCTGCCGATCTTATCACTGATGATGTCAGTGAGGTGAGGGGAGTGGAATAGCGACTAACATTATCTTACATCTCAAACATGTTAAATGTCCCTAAAATGGCTCCATGTTGGGTCCACCAAGTCAATATCCCCGGCAGTTACAACAGCTAATGGCTGATATCGTCATTTATTGCCTACGTTCGTAGCACTATACAAAATGTATAATCTATACTAATATTATAAAGAGGTAAAAATTGTTTATTTGTAGGAGGTAAGCTCTGAAACTACCGAACCGATTCCAAAAGCAATCAAAATAATGCTGTTAGTCCAACTTAGAACATAGGCTTTATCTTATGTCCGTGCCACTATCCAAAGGGGGTGCAGGAGCAAAAAACGTTCTAAAAATGCGATTTTTGCGTTACTGAAGGGCCTAGAAACATGACATTTGGAATGGTACACTGTAAAAAAAAATCTGTGAAGTTACTAAAGTTTTTCTAGGAAACTGAGATTCCTAGAACTTTTCATGTAACGGCAACAACAAAATTTCATGTAACAGACACACTTTTGCGCCGAAAATCAAAAAATTTGTAAGGTTACTAAGAATTTTTTTGGAAACTGGGATTCCGAGAACTTTTCATGTAACTGCAGCCAGGGTTACAAATAAAAGTTTAGTAAGATTACTGAAATTTTAGCAGATTCATTTGTAAAGTTACAGATTTTTGTAGCTTTACAAAAACTAGTTTTGTAGATTTGCAGCTTTTTTCGTACAGTTACAGGTGAAAGTTTAGTAAGCATGTAACTTTACATCTGTAGAACTACAGATTTTTTTTTTAGTGTAGTTACTTATAAGATACTTATGATCTCTAAGGACATTTCTTAAAAAAATCGAAATTAAAAAGGTGTGAAAATGCGCGAAAAGCGTTCTAAAAAATGTTCTAAATTGCTATTTTTACGCAGTTTCAGGAAGTAACAAAGCGATTTCAAAAATAATGGTGTCAAAATGATGATGACAACCCTTGCTCCAACATAGGCTACATTTTATATCTGTGACACTATCCCTAAAGGGGGTGCAGGAGCAAAAAATCGTTCCAAATTGCGATTTTTCTGTTACTGAAGGGCCTAGAAACATGAAATTTGGAATGGAAGTTACTTATAAGATACTAATGATCTCTAAAGGCATTTCTTAGACAAATCAAAATTAAAAAGGGGTGAAAATAAGCGAAAAGCATTCTAAAAAACATTCTAAATGGCGATTTTTATGCAATCTCAAAAAGTACCAAACCAATTTAAAAAATAATGGTGTCAAAATGATGGTGATAACCCTTGCTCCAACATAGGCAACATTTTATGTCGGTGCCACTACCCCTAAAGCAAGGGCGCCATTTCAGAATTTTCTTGGGGGGGGGGGCAAAGCTGTCTTTGAGGACAATGGCATAGCCAAGGGTGGGGTGGGGTTCGGTGGGGGGGGGGGAGCCTGTACTCTCTATCATCAAAACGAAAACCTATGAAAAATTCCGTTTTAAGGAGTGTTTTTTTTTATCTTAGCAGGTATAATTTCAAGATAGTGACTAACATTTTTTTCGTTTAAGACAGTATTCTATTATAGACAGTTTCCCTTTTTACAAGTATTCTTAAAGGCATTTAAAACATCCTTTCTATAGTATACCTCTGAAGAGTATAGGTATATTACATTTATTGTAAAACTTGCGAATATGAAACCTGTCAAAAAAAGAATTGTTTCGTAAACGGAGAAAAAAATTAAGTTTCTATGAAAAAAGCACTATATAGTATATAATTATACTTGCTAAGAAGGGAACCTGTCTAAAACGGAGATTTTTTTTGACTTTGTAGGCTTTACGGACAGGACAGGGAGCCATTTAATAAGTTTATTTGAGTGGGGAGAGGAGGCAAGATTTTGTTTGAGGGGAAGGGTTTGAAATAGCATGTCATTCTTAACATTTTCATAAGCATGGGATTCTTCAAGAAATATTTGTAACACTTTCCAACGCAGTTGAAAAGTGAATTGGGATTGTCTGCCCGTCTGGTCATGCGCTAGCTCTAACTCACTTAAATATACTCAGATTAACGCGTAATTGATATATGTTATTAATGTTTACAATGGAATGTTCGGTATTCAAAATGAAGTGTGTATCATTCATAGTTCATTTACAGGAGGACTCAAAAGTATTCCGTTAGATTATGATCTATCGGGTAAAATCATTTGCGGTATATTTTAATATTGTTGTATTACAGTTTTTAAACATAATAACATTTATATACATTATTGGGGTGTACTAAATGATGACTACTACATGTAATGTTATGTTTAGCACTTACAGTTCGCGTCCAGGAGAACTCACAAGTATTCCGTTATATTATGGTCTATGAAGAAAGAATATTTGTAACGTATTTTAATAATGTTAGTCCGTTACAAACATAATGAAATTGATAAAAATTTCTGAGATGTGCTAATTAGAGATGAGTTCGGGCTCATTTTTCAGAGCCCGAGGCCAACAATTTAAAATCTGAATCCGAAAAAGTTTGTGCCATCAGAGCCCGATTCCGATACCGAAAGTATGCACAGAAAAAAAAAGGTTTAACAAAAATGCATATTTAAAAGCTGTTCTAAATGTAATAGATCTCATTTTTTAACAACTGTTAATCTCTAGCACATAATTAATTTTATGAAATTTACATTAAATCTTATCAAAAGAGACATTTAGTGTCAAATAGAAATATACTTCCCTAAAAAGATTTTTAAATTTTTCTCCCGCAACAAGTAGGTATCTCTGATGGACACAATAACGAAGAGCATTTTATGTATAAATTAATGAAATTTGCAGAAATTATGATTTATATGACGAAGAATCGAACAGCGTTTTCTGTTTCCTATAAAAGGTGTACATCTTTCGCATTTATCATGACTTTGAAAATCAGTTTAAATTATAAATTTGACACTGTTACCGAAAAGATCCGATGTTTTATAGAAAAATAGGAAACGCTGCTTGATTGCTGTCAATCGGGAATAACAACACATGCCAATTTTATCTACTTACGTATGAAAGTGATTGTATGAATATGAAGAACAGAGCCACAGAATGAGCAGACTTCAAGAAGAAGAATGAATAAAATCACCAACATTATTTTCATATAAAGAGCGATTACAATCCCAGACAATAGGAGACTAAAAATTTGCAAATCTTAGGCTAATGCTGATTGACGTAAAAGAAAATATTTATTTCGCGTTAGATCTCTGAAAAAAGTAATAATAAATAAACATTCCAGTTAATCAGTATCCTAATGGCGCCATATTCTGATTGCCGCCAACATCAACAGGTCATTACTCCCGTTAAACTACAGACATAAATCATCAAATATCACAAGTTTTCTTTCAAAATAATGTTCGACAAATACTTAAAAAAAAAAAAAAAATCTATTTCTCTTTCCTCCTGATCAAAATAGCATTAAAAAGACTTGTAATGGGATAATTAATTTTTAAGGGGTAAAAATGTTATTTTTTGTTTCTACACGAGTACGAGAATAAATAAAATTCCCAATTTGAGAAAGAATAGGCCCGAGCCCGAAGGCGGTATAAAAATCAAACCCATGTCAGGTCCGGGTTGAGTCCGTCTCATCTCTAGTGCTAATACATACTTTCTGTAGAATATAACGTGCGAAGCATTCATCACTCATTTACAAGATTATGCAAAAGAGTTCGATTATATGATAGTCTACGGGTAAAAACTGTTCGCAGCGTATTTTAATTATGTTGCACTATTTCAAACATGATGAAACTGATATATATTACTGAAGCTAACAACAAAATGCTTGCAGTAAAATAGGATGGGGATTGCATTTATCATTCATTTACAGGGACACATAAAAGATTTCGGGAACAAATCTGTATGCGAAGTTTGGCTATTAGGAATGATTGCTGCAAGTCCGTTTTCACTGGTATGGTTTTTTAGTTTAACGAAATTTTTGAATACTACATGGTGTGCATAAATTCTATAGAACATATACAGAGCAATTTTTAAATTCGTAAGACACACAGAAAAATTCGTAAGCATTATTGAGAAAGAGCAGGAATTGCTTAAAGATGTTATATTTAATTTGAGTTATGCAGCTTCAAGTTGTCTTTCAAGCTCAACTACATTTAGTATAATATACTAAGGTAAGTTTGCTGCATATAAATAAAATCATATACAGGACTATGCAAAGAACTGGATATATAATCGCCCATGTATATTAACTCATGGAAGTAGCTTAAGCATTGCTTGAATTAAATTTCAGCATTAATATGTGGCGTGTATTAAAATCTGTATGTCATATACAGGGCTGTACAAAAGAATTTAAGTGCGTATCCCCCTATCGGTAGAAACTGCTGAATGGGGATTTTTTACTGTGTTATGCATTTTCTTACTAAACATAATTTAAGCACACTGTGTAGCATATGTACAAATTTATAGATCATATACAGAGTTTCACAAAAGGACTGGATCACTTTTACGGTTATGGGCGGTAATTATTGAAATATGGTTTTTAAATGTGGTATAAGGACTGTTTCCTAGAAATCTGCACGAACTTTTCTTGACTTGAAAGTTATTAAAAAACGAGATAAAGAACTCAAATGGGCACTGTAAAGTGACTTCAATAACCACATTCCTCTGTAAAACTGTTATCGGATTTCAATTAAATCGTTTCGTTTGACATTATCGATTTTACTTTTGGTGGTACTTGCTAGACATTGTACAAAATTTAAGTTCATAATTTTGAAACAATACTTGATTCGATTAATCAATTTCTGGATGTTACCTGCTTTCTAGCCTTTGGCATACACTTTTGACTTCAGATACTTTCAGAACCGCTCAATTGGTCAAATTTGGGGAACGCTAACCAGGTTGTCAGACTTCTTTATGAAAGTGATGTTTTGCTGGCGGAAATGGCTGGGAACGATTTTTCAGAGATGACTGCTATCCAAGTCTGGCCAGATATCGTAATAACCGTCATTGTAGTTGCTACAGATGTAGGGGATAAGAAGACGGCGAATGCCATTGTTCAAATGTCGTTGCCCATTGACAGCGAACCCAGACTTTCGGATGAACGGACGACTCAAACCTTTCGGACCCATTGCAATCCATACGAGGATCTTGTCTTGGAATTTCGCTTTAGTAGAAAATTTAATGATATCTTGGGTCGTGGAGACGTCAGATGTATAATAACCACCGTTATAGTTAAACGTGGATCGCTTGAGCTTAAAATATGAGCCGTCACCGTCACCGAAGATGAATATTCTATCAGAGAATTTTCTGAACAATGACCACACTTCGTTTTCACGACAACCATTTGTTTTTCTGTTCGTTCTGTTATGACCATTTCTTGTAATATTTGATGTTCAGGTTCTTAGTGATTGTCTTTTGTTGGTGGTTAGGTGAAACACTGTATTTCGAAGGCATGAGATGGATTAATACTCGGTCGTTTTCGTCAAACAGTCCTTTCAACTGCTCTAACTCTGGCTTGGAGATATTTTTTTTGCCTTCCTACCCGATCCCAGTTCTTGTTTGGCCGAGATTCCCTCCTAGTAACATTCTAGAACATTGTATGTAGTTCGTTTGGTGATATTTTCGAAAAATAAATAGTTGACGATGGACTTGCTCCTTGATGAATATTGCTTTCGCAAAACTTGTACACAATAATACATAGACACTCCTCTTGTGGCTCTATTCTCGGAAAACACAGATTATTTAATGATCTCATGGCTAATGGCCATGCTCTTATATACCATAGCACAACACTTCACGCTCAAGTTTCACCTGATTCGGTTTCACTTGCTATTTTACATAATTGCAATGTTTGTGTGGATTTCTAGGAAAAAGTCCTTATGTTTTCTAAAATGTTTAATTAGATATATTATTTACCTTATTGAAAGGCTAAGTTTTGCTAAAGCATTCTTGATGTGTTGGAAAGTGTTTCATAATCTATGCTTGACGCATGATTTTTCTCTCTTGTTTAATTTTCAAGGGAAGACCATGCTATTTTATTTATTTATTGCTTATTTTTTTGCAGAGCGACGCAAAATCAATTCGTCAATTGACCGCAGAAAAAAATTGCGAAATTTGCAAATTAGACTCGGAAAAATAGATAAATTGGCAAATTAGATTTTTTTTTATATATATTGATTAGTTTATGTACCTAAAGTGTTTACTTATACGTGTTTTTATTGTAATAAAATTTGACAAGCTATTTTAGGTTTTGAGTAATTTTTTAAAATTCTTTTGAGTCTGACCTGCGATGACAGATAAATTTTCTAAAATATCAAATTCCTTGGGGGGGGGGGGCTATGCCCCTTCAGCCCCCCTCAAATGGCGCCCCTGCCCTAAAGGGGTGCAGGAGCAAAGAAAAGTTCGAAATTGTGATTTTTATGTTACTGAAAGGCCTAGAAACATGAAATTTGGAATGGTAGTTACTTATAAGATACTAATGATCTCTAAGGACATTTCTTAGAAAAATCGAAATTAAAAAGGGGTGAAAATGCGCGAAAAGCGTTCTAAAAAGCGTTCTAAATTGCTATTTTTACGCAGTTTCACGAAGTACCAAGCGATTTCATAAATAATGGTGTCAAAATGATGGTGACAACCCTTTCTCCAACATAGGTTACGTTTTATGTCGGTGACACTACCCCTAAAGGGGGTGCAGGAGCAAAAAATGTTCGAAATTGCGATTTTTGTGTTACTGAAGAGCTTAGAAACATGAAATTTGGAATGGTAGTTACTTATAAGATACTAACGATGTCTAAGAACGTTTCTTAAAAAATTCGAAATTTAAAAGGGGTGAAAATGCACAAAAAGCGTTCTAAAAACGCTCTAAATGGCGATTTCTACGCAATCTCAGAAAGTACCCAACCGATTTCCAAAAGTGATGGTTGGAAATTGATGATGACAGCTCTTGCTCCTATATAGGATATACTTTATGGCGGCGTCACTACCACCTTGCGGTTGCATTTTAAAAAACTTTCCAAATTGTGATTTTTGCGATACTGAAGGGGCTAGCAATTTGAAATTTGGCATGGTAATTACTTATGAGATGTAAATGCTCTCTGAGAAGAGTTCCTTAAAAAATTGAAATTTAAATGGGGTGAAAATAAACGAAAAGCTTTCTAAAAACATTCTAAATAGCGACTTCTACGCAATCTCGGGAAATATAAAGCGATTTAAGAAGTAATGGTTTCAAATTGATGGTGACAGTCCCCGCTCCAATATACCCTATATTTTACATTGTTGTCACTAGCACCTGGGGGTTACAGCAGCAAAAAATGTTCTAAATTGCGTTTTTTTTAGTTAAAAAAGGGGTCCACCTTTTTTATTTGGAATTGTAATCACTTCAAAGATGCAAATTCTTTCTAAGAATTGTCGAAAGAAAATTCCAAATTTAAAAGGATGAAGTGAGCGAAAAGCGTTCTAAATTACGATTTTTATGCAATCGTAGGAAATACGAAACCGATTTCAAACATAATGGTTGCAAATTCATAGGGATAGAACCTGCTCAAAAATAGGCTGAATTTTATGTCGGCGCCCCTAGAGGATAGTAGGAGCAAAATAATTTCTAAATTGCGATTTCTGCGGTACTGAAGAGGCTAGAAACTTTACATATAGCACGGTAGTTATAAAATATAAATGTCATCTAAGAACAGTCAAAAATAAATTCGAAATTAAAAAGGGGTGAAGCGAAGGGAAGGTGCGAAAAGCATTCTAAAAGAGTCCTAAATTATGATTTCTATGGAATCTCAGGAAATAATAAACCGATTTCAGAAGATATTGTTTGCGAATCAAGAGTGATAGTCCCTGATCCTATAAGGGCTATTTTCATGCTGGTGTCACAACCACCTGGTTAGCAAAACAACAAAAAAGCCTTTAAAAACATCTAAATTCCGTTATCTATAGAATATTAGGAAATACAAACCGATTTCAAGGTTAATGTTGGCAAATTAATTCTGACAGTCTCTGTTTTCAACATTTTTCGAGACATTCATTTTCAACTCTGTTTCGGCATTTTATGTTGGTGCCACTAACACCAGAGAGGTGGTAGACTGTTAGACAAGAAGCTTGGAATTTGACATGGTGTTTAATTTCAAGATGTAAATGTGATAAGATGGTTTCTAGAAAATTCAAAACTTCTAATGAATACTGAAATGAGCGTATGAAAAAAGCATAAAAGTCTCAAAATTCTTTCTAAATTATCATTTTTTTATTAGTTTTACTTGTTCTTATTAAATAAAATCTAATTTCAGTCTATTGCACTTTTATAGTCACACTGTGGCTTAATTTGTAATTTTTGAATTATTCCAAAAAGTTTTCTTCTAGTAAAAAATAGTAGTTATGCAAATATCGCCTGGAATATTGCAACTATTACGCGAGCAAAGCCGCGGGGTTTGCTAGTATTGAATAAATACACATATTTTTATTTCAATTGTAATATAGAAGGGTGAACGAACATAAACTCCTAAGAAAGTCTTAATAATATTTAAAAAAATTGTGGTTTTTTGCCATTTTTAAGAAAAATTTCTTGTATACGCCATACAGCATATACTGAATTCAACTAAATATATTTCAATTTCCTTTGCACTACGCATTACTAATACACTAACCTATGCACTGAAATAGAAGTTTTACAATATCTTTAAAATAAACTGAAATATTTCAAAAATATATAAAAGAATACATATTTTTTATCATTTATTTCTGTTCGAGTACCTTAAAGACATTATTACATAGAGCTTGGATTACAGTTCAGAACATAGTGAGTAATATGTAAAGCACGCTGATAAAATTTCATTGAAGTATCTTTAAAACTTTTTGTGTAATGGAGTTGATAGAACATAGAAATAACACGAAAAATGATTTTCCAGAAATCACATTCAAAGATTTCTTTTATCTGTTCATGCAAAATTAATCTAGAAGTGTCAGTTAAGGTTTATGAGTATTTCATGTAAATAACGTAAGGAAGGGATGTATAGAAACGATGTTTACATTTCTCTTGACCTTCCTACGTTCACTTCCGGTATTTGACTTATTACTTCCTGTTTATTAAATTGCACATAACTCCTGTTCTAGTAATCATAGGAATAAAATTAAAACAGATTTCTAATCATAAAAAATTGATCCTTAATAATAATAAAAATAAAACACACAAAATTACTTTGTTAATATTTGTAGTTAATGTGTAACCTTAATAAGATCAAATGCATATTTAGAAGTCAGTTTGTATGATAGCGCTTATACAAAAGTGTCGCTGCCGCCTTGACAATATATATAATTCATACTTCGCATTCAGTGTTTTATGTAATGTCTAACATATAGCTAAATACGATTTTTAACGACCTTCTAAAGAATAGTATGGTAGATATGGGATAACATATGCTTTTAAAAATTATTAAAATTAATAAATTTTAAAAGCTTGCTATTTGAAAAATTCGGTGTAATGTAGAAATAAAAATGTGCATTAGAAACACTTTTGTCACAATTTATGTATTTTGTCTATGATTTCTTATACAGTGTAATAAAATTAATAAAGATATTACACAATCTTCAAGTGACTAAAATCTTCCCAGTAAATAATTTTAAGCAAATAAAATTATTTAAAAATGCGCTAAGAATTGAACAAAATATGTATTTTTTCTGTTTATTCCTAAATCTATTACATTCTTTATGCTGTTATTTGCATAAAATTTTGTCACCGTATCCGCACATTTTAAAATAATTCATAAATAAAATATTTTCACGCAGTAGTGACAATAAATTTTCTTTACACTTTCTAGCTATGCAAGTTTCATAAACTTAATGGGAGTATTTTAAAATTTTATTTTCATGTCATTTCTATCCAAAATTATTCACGCTTAAAATTACATATTTCCGAGTTTCACATCTCATACAGAAAAAAAAAATATGTCATGTAAAATAATTCCTATGAACAACTAAGATTATTTATTACTTTTTATATTCGTTATCACATAGTATATGCATTGTAATTAAGCGATGTACAGAGCTTAAGTATAAAATAATTTGAGATTCTGTAAAAATTGCTTCTCAAGCAGTTTATTTTATAATTAAAAGGTGTCTTAAAACGGGTTGAGTGTTTATTAACATTCACTAATTAATAAAGGTCGACAGAAAATTAAGTCATTCTTGTAAAAAAGTAATGTGCGTTACCTAGAATGTCTTTACTTTTTTTACTTGTTTTAAATCCAAACATCAACGGCAGAAGTCTCTGATATGTTTTCAACTTTAAGACACAAACTAACGTATAAATAAGAACCAACATTCACTCATTCTATATTTTGTTTAGCTGTTAATATATGTAATAATTTGTTCGCGTTTCGAGTTACATATTTTAAGGCATATCGGTGATAATTTCAACTAAAGCAAAGAAGCGCAGTAAGGAAAGAATTCAGTAGTCAGTCGCGTTTACATAGTGTATATCTGTAAAAGCAGCTAGCCTATTTTAGAACATCTTGGATGTGTATAAATTCTATACATATGAATATATGCTCTTTTTAATGCTTTCCAACAAAGTTGAAAAGTGTTTATGACTTTAGTTTGTCTGGCCGTCTTTCCGTCTGTCCGTCTGTCCGTCTGTCCACGCTCTAACTCTCGTAAATATGCTCGGATCGTTCTGAAATTTTTGGATGTTAGTAACCTCTACCATAGCACCTTTCCCTATTGCAAATTAAGTTTGTAGCATGTTTCGTTCATTTACAGGGACAGTCAAAAGTTTTCCGTTACATTACGGCCAATGGGAAAAAATCGTTTCAAATGATTTTTAATGATGTTACACTCTTTTAAACATAGTAAAATTGATATTCATTTATGAAGCCCACTAAAATATGCATTCTGTTGAATATGCGGTGCAAAGAATTGTTATTGTTCGTTTACAGGGTCGCACAAAAGAATTCCGTTCATAATGGTATAGGGAAAATTGTTTGCGGTGTATTTGAAAAAATTTCAAATAATATATTGTATCCGAATTACTGTATATTAGTAATGATTCTCGAAATGCATTTTTAATCATGATATGCGCTTTTTTAAAGTTTCGTTCATCTGACGAAACCCTATTCGTCTCGCTGCTCTATATGTCTGTCTGTCCGTCTGTCACAGAGCCCGTTCTCAGAAACTATACATGTTGGAGATTTGAAATTTTGCATACTTATAGCTGAACACCACACATCATACGACAAGTCATAAAGTTTTGAAAAATTCAACATCAAAAAATAGTACATTTAACCCTTTGGGCTCCCACATGTGTATTTTAAACAATTCTTTCTAAGTGAACCCCTAATTACATTGGAGGCGTGAAATTTTACATACTTATAGCTGAATACCTCACATCAAACGACAAGTCATAAAATTTTGAAAAAGCCGTACATTTAACCCTTTGAGCTCCCACATGTGTATTTTAAAGAATTCTTTCTAAGTGAGCCCCTATTTTGGTTGGAGGCGTGAAATTTTGCATACGTATAGCTGAACACCACATATCATACGACAGATCATAAATTTTTTTTAAAATCGTACCTTTAACCCTTTGGGCTCCCACATGCGTATTTTAAGCAATTCTTTCTAACTGAGCCCCTTATTAAATTGGAGATTTGAAATTTTGCATACTTATAGCAGAACACCTGAGGACAGGCGACAAATCATATAATCTTGAAAAAGTCTTACGTTTAACCCTTTGAGCTACCACATATGTATTTTAAGCAATTATTTTTAAGAGAGCTCCTTAATTAAGTTAGAGACATGATTTTTTGCATACGTATAGCTGAATACCTCAGACCACACGGAAAATCATAAAATTTTCAAAAAGCCTTATATTATTTACTCCTCCGGGCTCTAACTTGGGTATTTTAAGCAATTTTTCTAACCTCCGCCCTTTTCACCCGGGGAGCACTTTTCCATCATTTGCCGACACCCCTTTGACTATTCTTTCATATTATGCACCATAGCCTTACATATTTTAGTTCCACTTTTTACCGGCAGGGGCTTCTACTTATCTCGGATGCTATCGACCCAATCCCCTCGACTAATATATCTACGGATAGTCTATAAAACGGAGTTTCGTTCGGATAGAGGTTTGTTTAGAATAGAGTGCGCCCCTGGTTGCGAAATGTGGAACTAACAGATTTTTCAAAAGGATAAAGTGTTTTGAAAGGAATATTAAACAAAACCCTCTGTGTGATCTTTGATCAGACTTACCTACTTGTTCACTATATTTATGCATACTATAAAGTGAGTATAAATGCTATAGTTCATATACAGAGCTACAGAAATGAATTCGTAAAAGTTACTGAGTATGAGCATAAATTGCTTAAAGGTGGGTTTTAAAGGAGTTATGCATTTTTACACTGAACTGAATTTAGTGTACTAATAAATTTTTGTAGAATATAGATAAAAGGATATACAGGGCCACGCAAAGTGTTGGATACATGGCCGTCTATGGATGATAATTTCTGGAAATATAATTTCAGTAGTTTTAAGCGTGTTTTAGTTTGAATTAAATTTTAGCTAAATAGTGGCATGTAATAAAGCTACTAGGTAAACTACAGGCCTGTACAAAATTATTCAAGTATGTTTCCATCTGTTAGTATAAATTGTTGAAAGATGAATTTCAATCTGTTATTCATTTTCTTGCTAAATTAATTTTCCCATTATATAGTATATATATCAAAATACAGATCAAATACAGGGCAGTTCAAAAGAATTGGAATACATATTTGGCTATGGGCGGTAACTACTGAAATCAGATTTTTAAATGTTTACTTTGTTACCATATTTACCTTATTTCCCTAAGTAACGAAGTTTCGTTAAATCTTTCAGGGAGTGTTGGAAAGTGTTTCCTAATCTATGTTGTACGCATGATTTTTCTTACTTGCTTTATTCTTCCAATATAATGGTTTATTTAAATTGTATAATTATTTATTTCATGTATTCTTTTACAGAATAAATCTGAATTTTCGCCATGTTTGAGGATGAATATATGGCCATTGAGGCGGAGATTGTGGAGCCGGATGACCATGGATTTTCTTCCGTTACATCAAGCCCTCTCCAACTCCTTAACGATACTATCTATCGCTGCATATTCAACTACACAACTAACTCAACTTCGTGTAATGGAACTGAAACTCAACAAACACCTATATTTCCCAGCGCTATGGAAAGAGTCATCGCAATTGTTGTGCCAATACTCTTTGGTATAATTGTTGTTGTTGGACTTATTGGTAATACTCTTGTAGTCATAGTTGTAGCGTGTAATCCTCTAATGAGGTCAACTACAAATGTTCTCATCATTAACCTTGCAGTTGCTGATCTCTTATTTATAATGTTTTGTGTTCCTTTTACGGCGTTTGACTACGCTCTACCTTATTGGCCATTTGGAGATGTATGGTGCCGAGTTGTACAGTACTTAGTCATCGTGTGTGCCTACGCCAGTATCTATACTTTGGTGCTTATGTCATTTGATCGTTTTTTGGCTGTTGTCCATCCAATCGCTTCAATGTCAGTACGCACTGTGCAAAATGCATTCATTGCTATTGGAATTTTGTGGGCGGTCATAGTATTAGCTTGTATACCAGCTCTGCAGTCCCACGGCCAATTATCATACACTGCATTTGGAACAGAGTATTCTGTATGCATCTTCCTAGCAAACGAAGGCTATAACTATGCAGCATTTCAGATTAGTTTCTTTTTGTCCTCATATATTATACCACTTAGCCTGATATTTGTTCTTTACATGCTGATGCTGAAAAGGTTATGGTTTGGTGTCGCTCCTGGTGGCAGAGTAAGCGCCGAGAGTTTGAGATCGAAGAAACGCGTTACTAGAATGGTTGTAATAGTGGTCGTGATTTTTGCTGTTTGCTGGTGCCCAATCCAAATTGTTTTGGTACTGAAGAGTGTTAATTCATATCCAATTACTCCATTTAGAATAGTGGTTCAAATAACGTCTCATATCTTAGCGTATATGAATTCCTGTGTGAATCCCATCCTGTATGCATTCTTATCAGAGAATTTCAGGAAAGCATTTCACAAAATAATAGCATGCAACCAAAAGCAAAGTTCCGCGCCAAATAAAGGTACACAAGAGAACAAAACTGAACGAGAAACAACCCTAAACAATGGTGTTAATTCAAGGCTAAATGTGAACAATGGATCTAATGATATATTGTAAGCGTTACAATTCCAAAGACAATGTTTTATTCCAGATATCTCCTTTCAAACTTTTTAAATGAATATAATAGTGTTAACTATATATGATATATATATATATACTATATATATATACTATATAACTATATATATATATACTTTTCTGAGAACTAGTAAGAGTTTTTTAATTTTATTTTAAAAGACATGTGATAAGCTTTGTGGTGCACAGTTTTTCATGTTTATGTTACATAAATTATTATGGGACATCATCGATGAAATATCCCGCACTTTTTCAAAGGAAATAGTATTTCAAATTGCTACAATAAACTTTGAAGTGAAATATTATCAAAGATGTACCACATACTATATGTTATTTGCTCAGAACATTTGAACCTTTGCATATAAAATGTTTTATTGTGTAATATATTAAGTATTATTAATGTCTTTTTATCATTTCTCGTGCTATATAAAAGGAAATTTCTAAGAAATATGGAACTTACTCATCTCAAAATCACATGGAAATCAGCCAATAAGTTTTATATTCTAAGAATGATATGACTTCGTTAAGAAAAGTACGTCTAACATATTTATTTCGTATATATATATATTTCTCCAGTATATTTCGAATGAAATGTGTCAGTAATGTTTTTCTTTTATCCTAAAAATTCTTGTTTTTGAGAAATAAAAGCAATCTCAAATGCTGTTTAGAATAATGACTCCATTTTATAACCTTCTACATATAAATCAGTTATATATAGTTACCATAAAAACATAAAAATGAAAAATACTTTTTGCGTAGGAAATATAGGAAAGTATATTCTTTTATGAAAGGATTACTATTATTATAGTTGAATTTGTGATGGTTTAAGTTTCTGTGAAATAATAATATTTTTACAAATTGAAATATTCACTTATAGATGGTATTAGGTGCTACATATATTTGGTTAGTTCATTCTATAGTTAAAGAATGTTTATAGAAATTTATTAACTTTTTGAGAAAAAAAAAACATAATATAATATATCACTTATCAAACACAAAGAGGAAACATGAAAATGAAAATGCAATTTCAGAACGCTTAACATCTTAAAATTTTCTTAGTTTATCTATCTTTAAATGTATTAATATAAAACAAAATGAAACACAAACACTGACCATAGAAAAAACACTTTTTTCTTTTATGGAAGGGTAATCTGAAAAATAATCAAAATTTTCATAAATTTTTATGAGGAAACTTTCAAAATTTGCATTATAGAAAAAAGTGTTAATATCCAGTCTCACTTAAGGGCGTGTTTATGGAAACTTTCAACGTATTTCAGTCTTATTTAATTACAAAGGCTGATTACTATGCTATTCGCAATAAATCACCCCGTATAAATGCCTGCTCTAAAGTCTCTACAAATTGTTTATTTGACATTCGAGGGGATGATAAAACTCAAAATAACTGTTTATTTATTTTCATTTAGGGAAAAATACAGGATCACATAGTAGAACAAATCATTTCTAAATAATACAAAGCCATTTACTGGGAGTAAGAGAAGCTGGCTTAATATACGTTAATTTAAGAACATTTGTGTAGATATTTTTGAAAAAAAAATCATGAATTATTTTCGATTGGCATATGATTACGCAAGGTGTAAACAGAAAAATGTTTAAGAAAAATAAAATTCATATGAACGTTAGGAAATTCAAAACAAGAAAATGACTTGTTGTGTTCCTTTTGACCAATGGTCATTAGGAAGTTGGTAACGTACGTAACACATAAACGAAAAGAATTACCAAATTTTAAATTGAATAAAAATTTCTATTAATATATTTTTTTATTTTTAAGCGAAATTTTAGAGAAAAGCCTTGAAAAGCCTTTGTAAGAACAAACATACTTATGTAAAATATAAAGTAATATAAAATAAACTTTTTAATAAACAGACAAAAAAAAATTCAATGAAGTATTTTAAAGATACCTATTTATTTATTTATTGGTTCTGTTGAATTTCTAAAAAAGTACTGAAACAATTTTAATGAAATTTAAATCGGGCTATTTCGAGAGTATCTTCTTTCAATTAAAAAAAATCACATGAATTGATCGCCTAGTTTCAGAGTAATCTGTGAACATACATTAAAAAAAAAACATACGCGGCGAATTGAGAATATCCTCCTTATATTATTCTATTAAAAAGAAATTATAGAGAAATTTTAGTAGTTCACTAAATACGTATATTTCTGACATAATTTCCTTAACTTTAATCAATTTTAAGTCAACGATATGCTTATTCACCTTTAGTACATTAGAAAGATGGATAAGTGAAATTGCTGTGAGTGACTATTTTCTCGTTGAAAAGCAAAATATAAAAGATTTACTAAGTTTTCTGTGGTGTGTATTTCATTCATTTAACTTAAACATGTTAAATTCGCAACATTCGAAAAGAAAAGTTCAATATTTAAATCAAAGTATGTTTTTATCTTAATACAACTAAAGGTTTTCCTCTTAATACAAGTAAAGTATTTATTTTAATGTATTGTTTAGTCTTACCAGTGAGATTTAATAAATATTTATGTTAATTTAAATTAAGCATTTTAAATTTGCAATATTTGTAACAAAAAAGGCAACAGTTTAATCAAAACATGTTTTCCTCTTAATACAAGTAAACTACTTACTTTCATATATTTTTTACTCTTATCATTGGTATTTAATGAATATTTATGTTAATTTAATTAAATATTTTAAATTTGCAACTTTTATAAAGCAATATTGGAATCAAAAAAAGTTTTCCTTCTAATACAAGTAAAGCATTTACTTTCATATGTCTTTTAGTCTTACTAATGAAATTTAATATTTATTTTATATAATATACATTAACCATTTTAAATTTGCAACATTGGAAACGAAATGTGAACCATTTAAAGAAAATCACATTTTTCTGTTAATACAAGTATTTACTTTCATATATTTTTTTAGTCTTACCAGTCAGATGTAATGATTATTTCTGTAAATAATGCAATCAAAAGCACAAGATAAATGTTTTTTAAAAACTGTAATTTAGACTTAATGTAATTTTTTTCAAAATGTTAGGTTATGTATTTATATATTAAACATAAGAGCTGTGTTTTAAAGATTCAATAAATCTCAATGAGTATTTTAGGAATGATATATATTTCTATTAAGGAAATTGGCTTCAAAATGAAGTATTTTGATGAAAAGCTTTTCTATACACTTGTGGTAGTATTTGTAAGATTGGGGCTCAACAAATAGTACTGCAACATAGAAACAGCCTATTGTCAACTCCTTTAAATTGAACGTTGTTAGAGATAAACATTTAAAAAGCATTAGTATATTCGTGTCAGAAAGACGTTGTTAATATCTTTGTAAATATCAGTTGTATATTCCGAAAAGTAAAATATTCATCACAGACATACATGTGTATAAATGTGTGTAATTATATTTGTAAGTGTATGATTGAATATTCATATATATATATATATATATATATACATATATATATATTTGTATCAAATGTGTGATCAGTATATTTATTACAAAGTGTAAAATATGTTTGAAAAAAATATAAGAATAAATTATTGTTGAAATTCATTTGTTTCTTGTTTAAAATTCCGGGCCGAGTGAAGTATGGAAATACACTAAATATTTTAATATTATGATTTAATGATACATATTTGAATTATGCTTACATATCAATATTCCTTACGTATTTAAAATAAATTAGTTAGCTTATTTGTATATGGTTATAACAAAAAAAAAAACCACAGAATTAATTTAACTTCATAAAAAATATGAAGTGGATATTAATTTTCTAACAGAAAAAAATACAGTACCATAATAGAATTTGAATTTAAAAGCTTGGAAATATTGATCAATTATGATCTTTGCAAGTAGTCCATTCATAATCTTTTTTTGTTTAATCTTTCTGAGTACAATGAACATGCCAGTTATAGCTGCATCATGCTGTTCTCCGGATTACAGAAACGACTAAATCGAAATTTCCTTTTAGTTTTTCTTTACCTCTAATTAATGATTGGGTACCTTAGAAGAACTGCATATTATCTGTATGCAGTCTTTTATAAATAGCATCTTTATTCAATAGAAAGTTGAAATTTTACTGCACAATTCGCCTTGATTATTAATAAACATATATAAGATACACAAAATGTAAATACATTGCTTACAGGTGTCAAGTATAATAAAATGCTTTAAAAACACATTATGGATTTTAAATGACTTTAATGTGTTTTTAAAGGATTTTATTATACTTGACACCTGTAAGCAATGTATTTACATTTTGTGTATCTTATATATGTTTATTAGCATCTTTATTATTGTGTAAATTCTTTATTTGTATCGTCTTATTATAATTTATTTTTCTTAATCTTTAATTTTTACCCGGCTGCCAAGATGGGTTATGTGTTTCACGCGTATCTGGGCATGTGGACTTCTTTATACCCTCGAAACATCCAAACGGGTGGAAGGAATTTAATGAATGTGGTCTTTATCGATTCGTCTTAACCGTCCGATGATTATAGGCAAGGTTTTGTTTTTATAAATAAAAAATGGCAGTAGACACGAAAAAAATTTTACGCACTGTATTGAGTGACATATCATTGTATAGGTCTTTCAAAATGAAGACGGTATTTCATTGACTATGTTACAATCAGAAGCTCTGTTTAAATACTACACAACCTGGAAGTTGTGTAGGTAGGATCTCTAGCTTTACTAAAACTCTAAACATCATCATAAGGGCTCATCGAAACGATGTTTATAGATAGGAAGTAACAATTAAACACAATTTAAAAGTCATCAATTCAAGTAAATAAAAAAAATAGGTAAGTAATATAAAAAATAGTTTAACACTGATGAGAAATAATTAATTAGTTCGCTTTTTACGCAGTCCGTTTTTTTTTATTTTTTAAATTAAATTTTTACTTGTTAAATTTTATTAAATTGTATTTTTTAAGTATATCACCAAAAACGGTAATTGCGAAAGTGTTTCGTTCATATTATACATTTGCCTTTTTGTTCTCTTCAAACTTTTCTCAGCAATAATTCTGTCACATTCTACTAGACGTGAGTACTCTATGACTTCAGGGTCTATGTACAACGCTTTTTTTTTCATGCTCAAGCATCTCATTTACTTTGAGATAAAAATAAAATCTCAATGGAGTATTATTATATGTCCAAGTACTCCTTAAACTTTTTTTCAGAGTTATTTTAATCTCGACTTTGACTTTGGTTAAACATAGATTTGACTCACATATTCTACTAGTCGTGAACAGTGCTGTAAAATACCCAGGTACTTATTTTCCGTGGTAAATATTCACGGTATATACTGGGGTATTTATTCTTGAAATAAATATAGCTGTGAAAATACTTATTCTGCTATTAGTAATGATGGATTACTGGTAGAGAATGGAAAAATTAGAACTCCAGACTTCTTACAACTCTTAAGTTTTAATGAAACTCAACATTTTACTTTCAAATATTGAAATTAAATGTATTTTTAAAAATTATAATGAAGAGTGGAAAGAATGGGGTATTTATCCGGAAGAATTTTATTAGAAAGATTATTTTAATTAAATTTGGGTAACAGATCCACTTAATATGCGCAATAACCGATTCAGCTAATGCATTAGTACTACATAGGTAGCTCCAATCGCCACAATGGTAATATATTATGGTGGAAGTGCTCCAATAAAGGGTACACTTTCCCTAATTTTTCTTAACAAGACTTTTCTTTCTCTGATACTCTTTTTCTCTGAAAATAACCAGTACATCTGCCTTAGATCAGTGCTATCTAATTTCATACGATGACTAATTTAATAAATAAATATTATGCATATCTAAACGTTTTACGGTGCAGACGGCGAAAGGTAAAACATTATTCAAAAAAAGACCCCATGCATTTTACTCAACAAATTTTCTCAGTAAATAACTAAAATATACATTAGATATGAAATTATGCATTCTCTCACGTTATATATATATAAAAAGCTAAAGGCTCGACTTCATACTGAAATTATACAAAACTCTGAAATTTTCAATACAAAAAAAAAAAAAGAAAAAGAAAATTTTGACATTATATTTGGCTTTGTCATTAAATTTTGCATTAGGAAACTAAACGGAAAATAATTTAGCCAAGTAGTTTAGGAATTATAAAGATTTAAAATTTAGAACTCCTAATTTTAAATTAATTTTTAATAGTTACAAAATAGACTGCAATGCGGGTTGTTTATTAAGCATAAAACTACTTTATAGAATAAGCTTTAAATTTTTATAATTAGAAATGCATATTTTTTTCGAAAAAAAAATTAATTAATTTTCGAATAAAAGATTAAATGTAACTAATGCATTAACAGAAATCGATTTCTGGAAGTTTCAAATATGATAATATTTAAATTCCAGCTCATTTCGCCAACTAGTTCTAGAGTTATGCATCAAAAAATATCTACATTGTAATCTGTTTTGCAACATTTATAAATGAATTGAACGTTAGGAGTTCTAAATTTTAAACATTTATCATTTCTACGCTATTTACCCAAATGGTTTTCCATTTGGCATTGTACTGTAAAATTTACAGGAAAGGTCAAATATGTCAAAATTAGGTGATCGTATTGAAACTTTCAAAGTTCAGGACAGTTTTTGTATGAAGATTTCCATTAAGCTTTTTTTTAGTAAATACCATTTGTAAACGTTATAATTTGCAATAGAAAGGATTTTCTGATTTTTTTTCTGGCAATTTGTAGGTTAAAATGTTTCTTTGTCTTTTGACAAATGCACTCCTTGTTTCACTAGAGTTAAAATATCTATTGCAAGATAGAGAAAACTAATTTTTTCCTGAATAAGTTTTAACTTCCCTTTTCTTTGAAATACAGAGACATGGAGTAGTTATACAGATAATATATTATGGTGTTAACTCTTTCATATACTAAATTAATCTGAAGTTCATTTGGTTGAAAGGATTCAATTAGGGTAACTGGACAACTGGCTTAAAAATTGACTTTTTTTTACACTAATCCTTAACACATCGTCTAAAATTTTTCTATTTACCTGACAGGCTTCTTCAATAATTGCAATAACTTGTAATAAAATCTTATTGACTTTTATGGTTTTAACCATTTATAGCTCTTTGGGATGATACGTTTCTCACAATAGGTTAATTTTCTCATTATTGCTTTCTATAGGGTTAATGCGTCTTAATGATTCTTTTGTGCACTTTAATGTATAGCTGTATAGCATTCTTACTCATTTCTCCATGCGGCTGGGTAATGGTATTTTGACTGATGAATAAATAATCCTTTTTTTTTTTTTTTTTTTTGGCAAACTTTAAACCAAATAGCTCGATTACGGAATAGTAGTACATAAAAATATTTTTATAAATTATTTAAACTTTTAAGGGGAAACCACGATTTCAATCCACCAGACGGGCGTTTACACTAGTTTGTAATAAAAACTTTTATGCTTTTAACCCTTTATAGCCCTTTGGGATACTAAGTTTATCACAACAGGTTAATTTTCTCATTATTGTTTTTTAAAGGGTTAAAGATTCTTTTGTGTACTTTAATGTATATCAGCATTCTTACACATTTTTCCATACGCCTGGGTAATGTTACAGTCTAGTTTTTTCGTCTAAGAACATAAACGCCACTGTTTCTCTCTTTGTGGAGTAAATTGCTCTTTCCCCTTACAAAGTGATGATTATGGAAATAAAATTTTCTTCTGCTTCTATGCTGTTTCGTAGGACGGAATTTTTGTGGCTGGTGAAAAAAAAAATTGAAATGCGCTGCAGTAACTTCTTTTTTACTGTGTAATTAAGATGTACTGTGTATTTAAGTTTGTCTTTCTTTGTTATTATGAGACAGAAATTTAAAAGTTCTTTTTAATGTTAACTAGTATGTTGTGGCCATCACAAAACTTTCTTTTATATAAATCACGTCAATTAAATCATATAAATAGTCCAAGATATTAGATCAATTTATCACCAATTCATATCAAAGTATTCATATAAAAAAATTTCAAATTTGATGAAAATTCGTGCATTAGTTCTTGAGATAGAACTATAGCGGAAATTCTGAAAAATGTAGCATAGTAGCGCCACCTGTTGAGCGATTTAAAACAAAAAATAAAGAGCACTAATTTATATCAAGGTATACCTAAATCTGAAGTTTCATGAAAATTCGTCCATTAGTTATTGAGATAGAGCTATAAAGGAAATTCTGAAAAATGCAGCATAGCAGCGCCACCTGTTAAGAGATTTGCACCAAAACATAAACAGCACTAATTCATATCAAGGTATACCTGAATCTTAAGTTTGTTGAAAATCCAAGCATTAATTCTTGAGATAGAGCCATTGAGGAAATCGCAAAAATGCAGCGTAGCAGCACCACCTGCTGCGAGATTTACACCGAAATGTACAAAAGGTCAATTCATGTCAAGGACTAACTGAATCTGAAGTTTGATGAAAATCCATGCATTATTTCCTGAGATAGAGCTATTGCGAAAATCGTGTAAATCCTGCAAAAGCCAACACAGCAGCGCAATCTGTTGCGCGAGTTACACCAAAACGCTACAAACACTAATTCATATTAAGGAATAATTGAATCTGAAGTTTGATGAAAATCCGTGCATTAGTTCTTGAGATAGAGCTATTGAAAAAATCGCGATAATGCAGCATAGTAGCGCCACCTGTTGGGCGATTTACACCAAAAAACTAATCAGCACCAATTTATATTAGGGACTACTGGAATATGATTTTTTTTAATTCCGTGCATTAGTTCTTGAGATAGAGCGCCACAAAATTTGTGTCACATACAGACAGACAGACAGACTCACAGAACCACAGACTCACGACTTACAGACAGACATTTTGTAAAAACATGTTTTTCGGAATCCCTGACCCCCTACAACGTGTAAATCCGTCGAAAACAGGAAGTCGAAAATTCTCATAAATACAATACTTTCTTCTTGTAAAGATAGAAGAAAGTAAAAATTACACAGAAAAACAATTTCGATTAAAAACAAACTTTAAAACAGCTTGAGCATTAAAGATTTAAGACAGTGCAAATAACTTCCCCATATAGTTCCTGGCAATTTCAAGAAATCCCTTTTTTTTTAGCCTTTTTCATCTTGAATTCTACTGAACATTGCATGTAAACGGTTACTATGTTTGATGGTCATCACTATATCAATTACATTTTTCTTTAACAGAAAAAAATACTGAATTGACTAGTAACTCAATGTTACTGTTCTTATGTCTGTTCTGATGTCTGTTCTGGCAAACATCAGAACAGACTGATTGGAAAAGATTTGCAAGGCCACACAATCGGACAACATTCAAGTATTTTTCTTTAATTAAACTGAATGTTATCATATTTGAAACATTCTAACCTATGATTTCAAGAATTTTTTCAAGATTATGATATTTTACTGCAAAATATGAAAATACCCAGTTTTTACTTTCTTCTATCATTACAAGAAGAAAGTATTGGATTCGTAAAAATTCTCGACTCCGGTTTTCGACGGATTTACACGTTTTAGAGGTCAGATATTCCAAAAAACATGTTTTTACACAATGTCTGTCTTTGAGTCTGTGTGTCTGTCTCTCTGTCTGTCTGTCTGTCTGTATGTGACACAAATTTTGTGGGCGCTCTATCTCAATAACTAATGCGCGGAATTTAATAAAAATTTATATTCAAGTAGTCCCTAATAAAATTGGAGCTGATTAGTTTTTGGTGTAAATCGCCCAAAATGTGGCGCTGCTATGCTGCATTTTTCGCGATTTCTGCACTAGTTCTATCTCAAGAACTAATGCAGGGATTTTCATCAAACTTCCGCTTCAGTTAATCCTTGATATGATTTGGTGCTGGTAACGTTTTGGTGGAAATCGCCCAACAGATGGCGCTGCTATGCTGCATTTTGAAGCATTTACACGATTTTCGTAATAGCTCTATCTGAAGAAATAATGCACGGATTTTCATCAAACTTCAGATTCAGTTAGCGCTTGGGATTCATTGACGTTTTGCACCTTGTGGTGTAAATCGCTGAACAGGTGGTGCTGCTGTGCTGCATTTTTTGTGATTACCATAATAGCTCTAGCTCCAGAACTAATGCACGGATTTTCATCAAACTTCAGATTCCGGTATACCTTAATATGAATTAGTGTTGTTTGTGTTTTGGTGCAAATCGCTCAACAGGTGGCGCTACTATACTGCATTTTTCAGAATTTCCCCTACAGCTCTATCTCAGTAATTAATGCACGAATTTTCATCAAACTTCAAATTCAGGTACACTTTGATATGAATTGGTTCTAAATTGATGTAATTTCTTTTGCTATTTAAATGATTTAATTGACGTGATTTATATAGAAGAAAGTTTTGTGATGGACACAACATACTAGTTTTTTAGTATTTAGCAAGACCTTGGGCATATACCCAAAACATAAATACCTACCCGCTGGGTATTTACCCTTCCCACATCACTAGATGTGAGTAGTCTGTGGCTTCAGCACTCCGTACAACGCCTTTTTAAATAATTGTTCAAGCACCTATTGAGCTTGATACAAAAACAATATATCAATAGAATATTATTATACGGTCAAGTACTCCTTATTTTTTTTTCATCTCTATTTTTATCTTGACTTTGATTTCGGTCAAATATACTCTGATTCATACATTCTACTAGATGTGAGTAGGCTTCAGGGACTTTCAACAATGCTTTTTTTTCGTTCTCAAGCGTCTCATTAATTTTATGCAAAAGCAAAATCTCAATGGAATAATATTTTGCGCGCAAGTACTCTTTAAACTTTTTACAGCGCTGCTTTTATCTCGACTTTGACTTCGGTCAAACATATCTCTGATTCACATTTTCTACTAGACGTGAGTAGCCTATGGTTTCAGGGACTCTGTACAATTTTTTTGTTTTGTTTTGTTTTCACGTTCAATCATGTCATTTTGCTTGATACAAAAACAAATCCACAATAGAATATTATT
This sequence comes from Maratus speciosus, assembly GCA_963932465.1. Taxonomy (NCBI): domain Eukaryota; kingdom Metazoa; phylum Arthropoda; class Arachnida; order Araneae; family Salticidae; genus Maratus; species Maratus speciosus. Next base: position 359,408,773 of record OZ010793.1, read on the forward strand.
ATACGATCAAATGTGCTTTTTACGAGACAACTATAGTCATTTTTTGGGTTTTCCTTTTATAAGGTGTATAGAAACTCCCTCTATATAATAATCCTAAATTACTTGTATACGAAAAAGGGTGTTTTAATTTTAACAGTATATTCATTCATTCAATATTAATTAATTTACTCGCAAAACGTATTGTATTCATTTGTATACTTTTTGACATATTTATCGTAATTTTGCTTGTACAGACTTGGTACACAAAAGTAAGGAGTTTGAGAAAATATGAGATTTTTGAAAATGCAGACTGACAGGTTTTTCGAATGAAAATACGAACAAACATAAGAAAACACATTTTTTGAGGCAGTTTAAACATGCCTTTCATTTACGGATAACATATTAGATTTTTAAAGTTAAAAACAACTATATGCTTTAATAAGATAAAATTCTTTGAAACCTTGAAAATTTTAAGTTATTTGCACTATCGAGCTTAACCTATTACGTTTCTTAAAATTGAAACAGTAACAAAATTTTCAAATAAATAGTAATTAAACACGTATTTATTACTAAAGATCATTAAATGTAACTTTTATGCATGAAAGGAAATCGTATGATGTAAATGAGCGAATGTATTTCAATCACTGAATATTTCAATTTCAAGGATTGGTGAATTTATATAACTTGCACGAACAAACATTGTTAGCAAAGTATATATAAAGTTGACAAATATGAATATCTTTTATAAATATTCGAAGGCGATGTATTTTAATTTTCAGTTCAATCGATAAATATACTTGGTAACGAACAATAACGTTCTTAACCCCTTGGGGACGAACGACCGCTATTCGTGCCGCATTAGGTGCTCAGAATCAGTGATTATTCTCACTAGTAAATTTTTATTGTAAATTTTGCCTTATTTAATCGGAGCATTTTCCCGATTCAATTAGGCAAAAATTTCTGTTTTAAAAAACCTGTGATAAAAGATTAAAAATTCTGTAAAAGACGCTCGTCCCAAAGGGGTTTTAAATGCATAAATATTTTTAAAGTTTTATTTAAAACGTTCTATGTTAAAAGCTTTTTTTTACATATAACGCGTTACCATGTTTTAAAATTTATTCATATCTATTCAAACGAAGCAAAATATCCGCAATGGAATTTTCAAGTATTTAGATTTATATGTTTCGATCAAAATGTAGCATTTTAAGCAATTTATTATAGTAAAAAATGACCTTTTCACTTCAAAAAATGTTTGAAAAGGAAAATATTGAAACTGCTGTATATTTATATTTTTCTCTTTCTTTTTAAATGTATTTCGTTTAGCAGAAATACATTAATTTAACTGTAACTTTATGTCGATGTAAATTTTTCAGTAATTTATCATGATGTGCGGAATATATTTGTTGAAGTTAGGTACATAAACTCATCAATCATTTAAATAGAAACATCCAATCATTGAAATATATTCATTTAACTTTTTCATCTGTAAAAATAAATTTTTATGCATTTCACTAATGAATCCGCATTCACTCTGAGTAAATTATGAAATTCATTATTGTTTCGATTTAAAATAAATATAATAGTTTATGCTTAAAAGTGGAAAAATTTAAATGATTTCATATTTCAATGAGAAAACAAATGTTAATTTGGATATAAGAATTTATATTATAAAATCAGATAATAGTCTTTAACTTTATAAACTGGATATATTTCTAAATGAGATTCTAATTTAAATTGATTTATGTGCTTGTTTGGCATAAAGTTTGTTCAAGATAATTCATAAATTAACGAAATTAATTAGTTGATATTATTTAGAAATCTTATTTCAAGAAAGTTTTCTTATCACACGTGAGAGTCTGCCATGATGATAAAAACTTCCGTGTTATGTAAAGTAGTATTTCCTACTTGGGAACTTTCTTTTACAGCTTTTTTTATAGAATAAATCATGCTTGAATTGCTGTTTTCCAAATAATATCTACTATCTGGAGTGGCAACCCGATTTGTTGCGTTTGCATTGCGTGAGATCTATCGATTTTTGGAATAAATTAATTCTGCATTTAGAAAAAATAAAAAATAATAATAATTATCTTAAATTTATTATTATAAGCAAGAAATCATGTTTGTAATGCTAATGAATTAAGAGTCAGGAAAATTTAATTTGGCGAAATACGTGATTTTATGTGAATCTAGTTGAATGCCTTTTACGTATCCGAGTACTTGCAAAGACATTTTTTTCCAAAACTGTACTTCTGACCCTTTTACAATCATTTTCAGTATGATCTAACACCAAATGAAGAAATTGATGAAGAGGTGTATTATAATTATGCAATAAATTTGTATAAATTGAAGAATTTTTGTCAAAATTTAGCAAATGTTTACAGAAACGACGTAAGCCCTACAAAAAAAGTTTCTTGATGTATCATTAATCTTTTTTTATACTATGTGTGCAAGTTCATGAGTGTACTAAACTAAAAACTAATCAATGTACAGAAATGTAAAACACATACAGGTCATTATATACAACCAACTATAAAATGTCCGTATTTTCTGATCCAATTCATCATAAAAACTCAATAAATAATAGGCCCAAAACAAAATCTTTAGTCTATTACACTCTAGACATTATAAAATACTTACCTGAAAGGTTTTGGAGTCATATCATAGTAAAGATTATTACAAACCCCGTTTGACATTTTAAATGAAAATCAAGCTTTTCAGAAAAGTCAGTTAAAGATTTGACATCAGATTAAAATTAAATTTTCTGACTTTCTTTAAATGACTGTAATTTCCTTTCTTATGGTCGTAAAGACAAACTAAAAACATATTTAAAAACTGAAATATCAATTCTTAAATAAAATAAAATAAAATTAACTCATTTGTGCCTGGCGTTTTAATTTTGGGACGCTTTCTTAAAAAAATTCCCATTACAAATTGAATTATGATATCCTTTCAAAACTTAGTAAAATATGTCCTTAGTATTTGTTTTCAATATTTATCCATAAATGGCAGTTCATTTTGAAGAATTAAAAGGTGAAATAAATGTTTGTTGTAGCGCAAAGTTGGATTTTCTTGAAATAAAATGGCGCGTAAGAAAAGGTAAGATATTTCTTTTATTTTTTTTTTATCAATCATTTTATACGTGGTATTATTTATAAGATGAAACATTATTTTAGAATACGTATTTTTACATTCTTTCAGATTTCTAATTTTTTGCTCGAATTTCAACCTTTATATATCGTCCCAATTTTGGGACGCTAGGCACGAATGGGTAGGGATTTTCTCCGTTACTGTCGATGCATTAAATGTATGTTTTATGCCAAATATTTTGTTACAAAATGGTTACATACCACTCGGATTATTATTTGGTTATAAAATTATTATTCGGATTATTATTTGTCTATTCTTTGTTATTACTATAGTGGGAACAGGGCCTGGGCTCTGTTCAAGAACAGGACTCCCACCCCTTCCTACCCTTAGCTATTGGCTTAGTAAAAATTTATATCATACCGTTATGTTTTGTACTTAGTTTAGTATTTGACATCCTGAATTACTAAAATATATACAGCAGAACCTCGATTATCCGACGTAATTGGGTCCGAACCGACAGCGGATAATCAAATTTCCAGATAATCGAGAATTTATCAATAATCATCTAGTTTAATATGCAACATCGTCATCGAACTGCTATTAGGACTACTTAAACTGCTTAATAAACATCTAAATTTAAATTATACATGAAAATAATTTTATTTGTTTAGAACAGGCAAGTGTACACGGGGGGGGGGGGGGGGGGGGGTATAATCTTCACGGGATCGGATCTTGCGGGAGCTCAAGCTAATTTCAATGGAATTCGAAGAAAGGGGAACCAAAATGATTATCTCTACTCGTAGTTTGGAAGGGAACACTTCCATACACAAGGAATCTGAAAGTAAAAAAAAAAAAAAAAAAGTTGGAAAAAATTCAGGATATCGACATCGGTTTACAGAGAGTTCCGGTTGCACGAGGGTCGGATAATCGAAGTTCGACTGTACCATACATACTTGTGTGTAAAACGAAGAATTTTTGACAATTTTCTGCAAGTAAATTGGGGGGTAAACTTATACGCGAGTCAATTACATAAGCCAAAAAAAAAAAAAAAAAACCCTTCGAATACTGCAAAAGTCTGATTTTTTATGTATATAAATAATAAAATAATATATAAAATATACAAATAATAATAATTTATTATTTAAAAAATTTCAATGATGTGTTTTTGCTTACTTACTAATTTTTCGCATTAGTAAGTGAAATCTTTGGTTTGATTTTGTGCGAAATTGAAGTAAAAAGTTAAGGGGTCGACATACGCAAGTTTTTGCATTCAAAAGTTAATGGGTCGGCATATATGGGAGTATATACGGTATATATAGTCTATTAGTAATTATTGATTATTATAAATTTTTACTATATAAATTTTTACTATGCCAATGGCTAATGGTGAGAAGGAAGGGGATCTTGTTCTTGAGCCGACCACAACCTTCCCACCCCCATCCCCGCCTCTTATAGTAATAATAAAGAAAATTTTATTGTCAAATAATAACCCGAATAATATATAACCTTTTTGAAACATATTAAATGGCATAAAACATAGATATAACGCATAGACAGTAACGGAGAAAACCTCTACCCTTTCGTGCCTAGTGTCCCAAAATTGGGACGTTTAGATTTTTATATGTTAAATAAATATTTTTTCAAAGATAATTTCTTTATTATTTTTTGCGTTCATTTTACACCATTTACTATAATTAAGCACAATATTGAGTTAAAAAAAATTCAGGCACTAATGGGTTAAAATGTGATTTTTCATCAAAATCAATGTTTTGAAGGATACCCGAAACGAAAGCCATTGGACCCGTGCGAGGCATTCACAGTGCAAGTCTGTGCTTTCAGATTTCTTGCTGATACTTTTTTCTTAGTTTTTAATTAACGGCGGTTTTATATCAAGCAACGGGTTTTAACGAAATTTGAGTGCACTGTGTCACAAAGCTGTTAAGAAACCTATCGTTTGATTCCTCACTCATCGCTGTGCATTTTGCATATGTGCATAGAAAACCGAAAGTTAAAATAGGAATAATATATCGAATGTGCCAAAAATTCATTACAAATTTAAAAATTCATAAAAAAGGAAGAAATTGTGATAAAGGAGTGAGATTTGCAAGAAAGGGCTCACAAGATAGTCGGATTTTTTTTAGCAGACAAAATAAATAAATAAATAAATAAATAAAAATTAAATTTAAATAATCAAAAACCCGACTGCGTAAAAAGCAAACTAATTAATTATTTCTCATCAATGTGAAACTATTTTTTATTTTCCTTACCCTTTTTTTATTATTTACTTGTATTTATGACTTTTAAGTTGCGTTTAATTGTTAGTTCCTATCTATAAACACTGTTTTGATGAGGCCTATAGATGCCTATGAAGATTATAGTTGCAGTAAAGCTAGAGATCCTACTTACACAACTTCCACGTTGTGTAATATTTAAACAGCGCTTCTGAATGTAAAACAGTCAATGAAACATCGTCTTCGTTTCGAAAGACATATCCAATGATATACCATTCAATAGGGTGCGTAATTTTTTTTTTTCGTCTCTACCACCATTTTGTATTTTACGGCCGCATTTTTAATTTATAAAAACAAAACATAGCCGATAACCATCGGACGGTTAAGACGAATCGATAGACATCTCATTCATTAAAATCCATCCAGTCGTTGGGATGTTTCAAGGGTATAAAAAATCCACGTACCCAGATACGCGTGAAACACATAACCCTTCTTGGCAGTCGAGGAAAAAGTAAAAAAGTCACATGTATAGGGCGCTGACGACCCGAAACACAATGAACAGGACAACAATATGCTCTATTCATTTGTTCCTCCAATAACAAATGTTCAACATGACCTCCAGAACATTCTACGGCACAACTGTTGTCCTCTATATGTGATTTTTTACCTGATTTTTTTTTTTTTTTTTTTTTTTTTTTTTCAGCTAAAAAGAAAAATCCGACTAGCTTGTGAACCCTTTCTTGCAAACCGCACTCCTTTATCATAATTTCTTCCGTTTTAGGTGCGTTCGTAATTATATAAATACGTAGCACCTATAGTCGTCGTTCAGTCCGTCTGTATGTCTGTCTGTCCGCCTGTCTGTCAGTCCGTCTGTCCGTCTGTCTGTCAGTCCGTCTGTCTGTCCGCATGTAACAGAGCAAAAACTACCCAACCGAATGGTCTGAAATTTTAAATATATGATTGTTGCAAAATTTTGTCGAGCCATTTAAAATTTTATGAAAATCGGATGTATAGTTTAATTACAGGGACAGTCAAAAGTTTTTCTTTACATTACGGCCAATGGGAAAAATTATTGCAAGTGCATTTTAATGGTGTTACAGCCTTCCGAATGTTCTGAAATTTTAAATACACAATTGTTGTAACATTTTGTCGAGCCATTTCAAATTTTATGAAAATCGGATGTACAGTTTAATTACAGGGACAGTCAAAAGTTTTCCGTTACATTACGGCCATCGGGAAAAAATTATTGCAAGTGCATTTTAATGATGTTAAAGCCTTCCGAATGGTCTGAAATTTTAAATATATAATTGTTGCAAAATCTAGTCGAGCCATTTCAAATTTTATGCAAATCGGATGTATAGTTTAATTACAGGGACAATCAAAAGTGTTATGTTACATTACATGGGAAAAAAAATATTGCATGTGCATTTTAATGATGTTACAGACTATGCACTTATGAAGTGCAAAAAATATACATTCAGTACAATATGGGTGCAAAAAATAATTATAAAACTAGTTATAGTACGAACGTACCTCATTTGCCACATTTGACGAGCAATTTCTAACTTTTTATGAGTTTTTAAAATTGTAACGAACTTTTGGCTGACCCGATATATAGTGGGCTCATGCGAGAGCTTTGCACTTCAGTCTAATAATCCTTAGCAATATCTGATATTTTTTAGATGCAGATTTAAGAAAAATTAAGGATCAAAATATCTGCAATAGACATTAGTCAAGTCAGAATATCATTTCATTTTTTCAACAAAAGTTACAATAAAAAATGATCGAAGATTGCAAAGGGCACGCGCGAGAAAAAATTAACAATCATATTTTAACTGCATTAAAGGATGATGTTATCGCTTCGGGAAAAATACTTGACAAAGAAAAATTCATTGATAACATATAAAATAAAATTTAGTCTAATATAACAATGTAAAAAGTTTATTCTACGAGTGAAATACCATTGCTTCGTTCGATCAAAGATATCTATTCTTTTAAACACTTCAATTTCGATTTTTCTTTTTAATCATAAATATAAAATAATATATTAAAATTAAAAAATCAAAAAAAAAAAAAAAACGAAGAGAACTAATTAATTATTTCACATCAATGCGAAACTATTTTTTATATTACTTAGCTATTTTCTTTTTATTTACTTGTATTGATGATTTTTAAGTTGTGTTTAATTGTTAGCTCCTGTCTATAAACACTGTTTTGATGAGGTTAGAGTTGAAGGTTAGAGTTGCAGTAAAGCTCTAGAAATCCTACCTACACAATTTCCGGGTTGTGTAATATTTAAACGGAGTATCTGACTGTAAAATAGTCAATGAAACATCGTCTTCATTTTGAAAGACCTATCCAATGATATGCCACTCAATAGGGTGCATAAAAAAATTCTTTCGTCTCTACCCCGCCATTTTGTATTTTACGGCCGACATTTTGAATTTATAAAAACAAAACCTACCCTATAACCATCGGACGGTTAAGACGAATCGATAGAGATCTTATTCACTAAAATCCATCCAGCTGTTGGGATGTTTCGAGGGTATAAAGAAATCCACATACCCAGATACGCGTGAAACACATAACCCTACTTAGCAGCCGAGTAATAAACTCATGCGGAGACGTCAAACAGTATATTTTCTGCACACTTTATTTTTTTACAATTATTCCTGAGTCTGATATAATGCGGTATTTTATTTTTGTTGCAACATTAATTTTAGAAAAACCTCTCATTTCATTTATGAAAATAATTCTGATTTAATTTTTAATTAACTGCAGCACTGTGATTTTGAAGTATGAAATAAACTCATGCGGTGACGTCAAACCTTATCTTTTCAGTACACTTTATTTTTTTCCAATCATTCCTGAGCCTCTTATAATGCGGTATTTTATTTTTATTGCAAAATTGATTTGAGAAAAACCTTTCATTTCATTTATGAAAACAATGCTGATTTAATTTTTAATTAACTGCAATTTTTAATCAAAAACATGTTTTAGCGAAATGTGAGTGTACTATTTCAGAAACTGCTTCAAAAACCTTTCGAATGATACCTCATTCATTGTAAATGCGTAGAAAAAAGGAGTGTTGAAATGTGAAATAATATATTATGTATCCCCAAAACATTGACTTCGGCTTTTATTCCTTAAATATGGATCATAGACATATATTATAAATTACAAAGTTAAGTAAAAAAAAAAAAAAAAAACAGAACTTTATGAAATCGATTAAAATTTTTATGAAAATACGTAAATGCTGAATAAAGGATTACTTTATGTATTGAATTCTTAATTCATGAAAAATTTATCTTCTAATTGTTTAAACTACAATAGAAGATTTACATTATCATTTAATAAATTTTAGAAGGATTTTAGAAAGATTGAAGGATTTAGAAGGATTAATTATATTTGAATTTATAGGGATTTTGTGCCATATTTATAACTCCACTCAAATCTTTTATTTTAAATATTTTTCTTAGTATTTTGTAGAATTAGGAAATGTGCAAATATAATGTTCTTACAATAGAAATATACAAATATTTCCGAATTGAAAACTTCTCCCCCCCCCCTTCCCCCACCAACGCCAAGAAAGCTGAAAATATGCAAATCAAAAGAAATGTTACTTTTAAAAGTATTTTTGTTTTGTGTAACCAATAATGCTTTAGGAACAAGACAAAATAATGTATCTATAACTCATTCTAAACTATATTACAACTAATCGATGTATTAAACTAATTTTATAACAAGTAATTTTAATTGTACTTATAAGTACGGCTAATAGATAAACAGCTAAACCCTTTTTCGATGCTTCAATATGAGTTCTCAAAGGGGAAAAATCATGGCGGATGATCGCATTTAGGGTATCATACACATATTACGAAAAATATATAATATTTGCATTTTTTTTGTGAGTGCAAATTTATAATTAACCACTCACCAGTTTTGTAAAAAGATACCTCTGCGAGTTTTTATGATAAAATGTTGAAAGTTTGTACATGACCTTATTAGAGTATGGGGCACATTTTACTCACTGGGAAATTTTTTTCGGTGGGCCGCATGAAAATTTATATTTTGTATTTCTTCAAATTTAATGCCTTGATAATTTGAAACGATTTCTTAAATCTCTGTATCTGTTTACGTAACTTTGTAATTTATAATATATGCCTATGATCAATATTTAAGGAATGAAATCCGAGGTCAATGTTTTTGGAACACCCTGTATATGATGGTGCACATACAGGAATAAAATTCTAATAGTGGAGAAGATTTTCGATAAAGATTTGGATAGACATTTGACAATAATGTCGCGTAATCCAGTACTTTTATCTTGTAAAGATACATGAAATTAATAAAGATACCGGGTGTCCCAAAAAGGACTGACTGATTTTAAAATTCAATAACTTGCAAACGGTGACAGATATTTAAAAAATTCTTGCAGGAGGGTTATGCATAAGGTCAAAAGTTTTATTACAGTGATTTTCGATTTTAGTTCGAATTACAAACAATAGATGGCGCTGTAAGCAATAGTCGCTAAATACAGGCTCGATTTCTGGTCCTTTCTCTTGTTCCATGCTGAAAAAGGAGATGGAAATGTATTATCCGGGCCACGAAGTACCAAAAATCGAGCCTGAATTCAGCGTCTATTGATCGCAGCGCCATCTATTGTTTGTAATTCGAACTAAAATTGAAAATCACTGTAATAAAACTTTTGACCTTATGCATAACCCTCCTGCAAGAATTTTTTAAATATCTGTCACCGTTTGCAAGTTATTGAATTTTAAAATCAGTCAGTCCTTTTTGGGACACCCGGTATTTTTACAAAATTTCGCTTAGCAGACAGTCCCTTACTTACTTTTTTCTTTCTTTTTCTTCAGAAAAATGGAGTAATTTAGTTTCCATCTATATTGAAACTTTGTTAAAAGTTACAGAAATTTAATATACAAGGGGGGGGGGGGCTCTGAGCCCCTGCTCGCTAAGCGCATCAAAACCCCGCGTAATCGCTTCGAGATTCCGTTCGGTATCGCGAACCAATCCCTATTTTCTAGCCAACCCCAGTCGTGACTGTTTCGCGTTTCCATTCTGGATCTCTTCGCGATCCCTTATTTTCTATGCATTCAATTTTTAGATTCCAAACGCAGATGACCCCACCATTTTTCTCATTAGTTAATGTAAATTAGCTTCTTTCTGTAAAAATCATTTCTCCATCGACCTCTAAAAAAAAAGAAAACAGAAGTCTATCGAAATTCTGAAGATTCTTCCCTTTCCCCACCCATCCTATCTAAATTCTCTACTATCATTGCTTTCGCCAAGCTCAATTCCCGCTAAGAAAAGACAGAAAGCTCTGACCAATCAGATGCATTTCGCAGTATGTACGCAGATTTTCATTCGTCCATTTCCAAATCTTTTCGCCCATTTCCAAATCGTTAATTTTTTTGCATATACAGTAGAGCGCCGATTATCCGAACTCCAATTAACCGAACTTCCAATTATCCGACCAGCCTATTTCTCTCAAAAAATATTTTTAAACCGAACTTCCAATTATCCGAACAGCCTATTTCTCTCAAAAAAATTTTTTAAACGAACTTCCAATTATCCAAACACCCTATTAGACCTGGATATCAGATTTTAAATGATTATGAGATTGTGGATGATATTCAAGATGAAACAGAAATTGAAAACGAATGCTCTGAAAATGATCAAGGTCCATCACATAACGAAGCCTTTGAATGTTTGGAAACTGCTATGAAATGGCTCGAACGGCAGAAGACCGTTGATCCTATACAACTAACGTATTAAAGAAGAATTCGAGATATGGCAGCATGGAAAAGAATGTCTTCTTTGAAGCAAGCAACAATCGAAAGCTTTGTTGCTTAAATTATAATCTCTGGCGTTCAGAAAATGATAATAAAAAGTAAACAACAAAAAATTAAATAGACAAAAATCAATTTTTAAACATGCCATCATTAACTAGTGCTGTCAGTCTAATACGTGGATAAAGTGTGAAAATTTTAGTATAGTCAGGTACATTCGTTAAATTGTCTGTCCATTTATCCGAACTTTTGTTTATTCGAACTAGGGTCGGTCCCGACTTGTTCGGATAATCGGCGCTCTACTGTAGAAGGATTGGAAAGTAATTCAAATTTTAAAACTCCGAGAACTTATATGACACTCTCGGATTCGTGAAAATATTTGGTGCCAATTTCTTCGTACTGCATTTCGTATTCTCGGAGGATTAGTTGTGATATATTATACAGCCAGTCAGATTTTCTAACAGATGTATCGTGATTATAAATTATTTTCGGGGTTTCATCGTTGTATATAATAGACGGTGTGTGTTTAACCATTAAAATTAATAAAAAAATTTATAAAGTTTAGTATCATTGTAGCAAACTTTTATTTCTTTTCATTCATGTCATTACTTCTAATGACCAGCTGCAAACAGAGGGGCTTACTATCATATTAATTTATTTAGAGTAACTAAAGTAAAGCATATCAAGTGTTTGATTCCTGTAGTATACGGTCTTTCAGAACTGTCCAATCAAATGCATAGGCAAAATTTTATATAATTCACTAGTTCAGTATTTGCGAAAATTGCAACAAGTGTTAAAAATTTCGAATTATTTCAAATCACGCTGAATTTTTATTCTACAAAGAATTTTTTAAATAAAACTTATTTTTAAAATGATAAAACATAAATCAAAATCCACAAAAAATTATGCTTATGAATTTCCATATTTTAGTCGTTTAGGCATTTTGTTTAATAAAATAAACAAGCAATTAATTTCTGGAGATTTTAAAATCTGTAACACTATTTCTAGCGCATTTGGCATTTTTCGAAAACGCCGATATTATTTCTGTATAAAACATGTCTGCATAAAACATGTTTTAATATAAGATCTCAAACAGGCTTGTAGCTGCAGAAATGAAAAAAATAAGGTGCTACATAGAATTTAATGCAATTTTTTTAATGAAAGATTTATATCGAAGGAACAACGTGGAATTTTTTAGCATATTCTAAAGATAACTTTATCCTTTCATATGACTAATCATTTTTATCTGAATCATCCTGTTTGTACAGTTACCTATCAGCTATGTATGCTGAAGATTTGTCTGTATAAAATATGTTTTAACGTAACATCTGAAACAAGCTTCTATCTGCAGAAATGAAAAAAAAATCAGGTGCTAAACAGAATTTAGTGCGATTCTGTTAAATATGAAAGATTTTTACTGAAGGAAGAAATCTGGAATTTTAAGTACAGTGAAACCCCGATTTTACGTCCCCCGAATCTACGTTTTTCCCGCATTATACGTTTTTTTCACCAGGTCCCAGTTTTTCCGTATAATTGTAATGTTAATTTAACCCGGATCGTAAGTTTCTTATTCATGGAATTTCCCGCATTTTACGTTTTCTCTGGAAAGTAAAAAAAGGAAAAAATGTTCTAAAATAAGCAATAATTTTTCCTTTTGTGCTTTTTAAAAGTTAATCTACGTTGTTAAAAGTTATGCAATCTATGAAAACAGAAACGCATTCTAAAGACTCCTGTCTTCTGAAACTGGTTTCCCTCCCCCCCCCCTCCCCTCCTTTGTTGAACACCTGCTGTCGCGGACTGCTCCCTTCCCTCCCCCGGATAGCTGACGGGGGAGCAAAGTAAAGAAACAACACATTTTATTGGTGTAGGGATGAGATGGGCAGGGGAAGAGACACTCCAGTTACCAATCAGATGGGGTGGCTCATTTCTTTCGTCGGGGAAGGAAATGGGTCTTTACCTTTCTTCACGTTTTCAAATTCAGTTGCTGTTTCGCACGCGGGGGTCGCATTTCTAACCTTTTTGTGCCAAAATGACGAGTAAAAAAACACAAAAAAATTTCTGTTTCTGAAAAAGCCGAAATTGTTAAACAATTTGATGAATTCCACGGAACCAAAGTAGCGTTCGCTCAATTGCAAAGAATTCCCGTGACAACCCTGCAATCCATACTACAGAAAAAAGAATGCATTGAAAAAAACATCGAAAAAGTCGGAGAAAAAAATGCCAAGAAACGGAGAACATTGAAAAAATCGCCATACGACGAGCTGGAAGGTATCTTATTAAAGTGGTTTAAAGAAGCTCGTGCCGCGAATGTACCTGTAAATGGCACGATACTAAGAGAAAAAGGTCTAGAAATCGCCGATAGGCTTGGTGGTTTGAAAGATTTGACAGCTTCAAATGGCTGGATTGACCGAATGAAAAAAAGACATAATCTTGTGTATAGATCGCTTTCGGGAGAATCATCAAGTGTAAATGAAGCTACAATAGAAGATTGGAAGAAAAATCTACCAAATTTGACCAAAGGATACAAGCCAAAGGATATATTCAATGCGGATGAAACCGGACTTTTCTTTAACCTCCTACCGGATAAAAGTTATGTTGCTAAAGGAGACTCCTGCCATGGAGGGAAGATGTCTAAATTGCGTCTTACGGTTTTACTTTGCTGCAATTCTGATGGAAGTGAGAAGCTGACGCCTCTTGTTGTTGGAAAGTCGCGCAACCCATGATGCTTCAAAAACGTGAGAGGTTATCCGACAAAGTACGAAGCAAACAAAAATGCGTGGATAACCAAACCCCTTTTCGAAGACTTTTTGCGCAAACTAAACAAAAAAAAATGGAGTTGCAGAATCGTAAAATAATTTTGTTCATTGATCAATGCAGTGCACATTTGATTCATTGATCAATGCAGTGCGGTTTTGCAGCTGTCTAATGTGCATATCGAATTTTTTCCGGCAAATTGCAGCCTTGTGATATTGGAATTATTCGATCTTTCAAGGTTTTTTATAGAAAGCAACTTGTCCGGAAAGCTGTAGCTGAAACAGAAAATGGAAACCTAAATGACTCCTGCAAGTTAAAAGTTAAGTGTTCTAGAGGCTATGCATTTTATTTCTGCGTCGTGGAGAAACGTTACACAACAGTGCATTTCCCATTGTTTTGAAGAAAGCGGATTCGTAGCATCTAATGAACCGATAACAGATAAGGAATCAGTTGCGGTAGACTCGGAGAATGACAACGGAACAGTTATCTATGATTTCGACGATTACATCCCGGAAAATTTAGCAACATGTGAAGCTGAAAGAGCTACTGCTCCATCCGTAGCCGACGTTATGGACTTTTCGTCCACCGATGAAGATGAAGAAGAAGAAATAGAAGCACAGCCCGTCTCTTCTTTCAATATTGCATTGAAGAGCTTATAAATAGTGAAAGACTATTTTCTTTCTCATAAAGACCAGGAAAAAAACTTGCAAAGTATTTCAATCCTGGAAGATGCTGCATTCACTTTGAACTCAATGACTAAAAAACAATACACTATTACGGACTATTTTATACCTAAATGCCAGGATTCGCAATTAAATGTGTTAGTAAAATTATCTTAAAATGATATGCATAATAATGTTCTTTTCGTAAAATATAGATTGTAATACATTTTGAAAGAGTCATCTTTACTACCTTTAGTTTTTTCTAAATTTTTTTGCTTTCTATGTATTTCCCGTATTTTACGTTTTTCCCGTATTTTACGTTTTTTTACTCAGTCCCTTGAGAAACGTAAAATCGGGGTTTCACTGTATTTGTATCTGAATCATCCTAATTGTACAGTTACCTATCAGCTATGTATGTTGAAGATTTGTCTACATATTTGTTGAAGATTTGTCTACTACAGCTTCTATCTGCAAAATGAGAAAATAATAATAATAAGATGCTAAATAGAATTTAATGGGATTTTTTTTTAATGAAAGATTTATATCGAAGTAACAACGTTGGGATTTTTTAGCCTATTCTAAAGACAACTTTATCCTTTACTTATGACTAATCATTTGTATCTGAATCATCTTGTTTACACAGTTAGGTATCAGCTATGTATGTGGAAATTTTTTGCATGTAAAACATGTTTTAATATGATATCTAAAACAAGTTTCTTTCTGCAGAGTAAGCACTGTTTTGATGTTAAAAATACACAATGCCTTCTTTTTTTTACAATTTTAATTTTACATGAAAGCCTGTACCTTAATCTGCTTTTTTTCTCATCTCCATAGGAACTTGCTGTAATAACTACTGCATTACTGCCGTTTAAAACCCTTTGAGGTCTGCCGGGTGCATTTTCACCCACACAAAATCCAAATATTTTAATTTCCTTCAAAACGACTCTATTTTAAAAGCAAAAATTGGGTTTTGCAAGTTTTACTTGTCTTCTTCAAATATAAATGGCATCACTACTCTCTGCAAATATCTAATTGGTTTTTAAATCTATCTTCAAAACGCTCCAATTTTGAAGGTTTAGAAATTTTGTATTTTTCAAGCATTATAAAGAAATATTTTTCAAAGGAGATAACTTTTTTTTTCTCTTGGACGCTTCAAACATTTAATAATAATTACATGCAAATTATTAAACTGAAAATTTAAATAATTACAGGGGACAGAAATAAGCAATGGTAGAATTTTCTACCACCAGAGCTCTAAGGACTAGAAAAATGTGATTTGTCACGAGGTGGCAGCAATAGAAATTACACACTAAACAGTGTTTCAGAACCTAATTTAGATGCTTATAATTTAACTCCAAGGAATCTAAATTTGTGTTTAATTCAGCAGATTGACTAGTTTATTATGTTTTAAATATTTCTAAACAAAAATTAAATATTTTTAACATCTGTTTCATCTATAAATTTGATATATTTTTGATTAGTTTGTATTTTTATATTATGATTTTAAAATTCTGAATTTTTTTATTTAATGAAATTTTTCAATATTTTAATAGTATTAGAGTTTGTCTAAACAATGTAACAGCTTAAAATATAAACTTAAATTTACACTATGTGTAAAACTACTTAAAAGATGACAACATTTAAAAGATGCTAAATTACTTTAATACCTTAGTACTTTCAACTATAAAAAACATAGTCTTTGCAGAGGAAAATAAGAAAAACTATTGTTATTAACGTCTAGTTTTCAAAATCCATGTAGATGATGACGAAAGGAGTGAAAGTGGAAGTCAATTTTTAGATCCGGGAAACAATGGGAAAATAAAACATGGATATAGGGAAGTGAAATATTACTCGTTTTATGATACTTTAAGCAAACTGAGCCAAATTCTGGTTATATTGCAGGATAAAACATCATTACAAACGGTATTTACTTTAGTAATAATTTCTATTGATTCGCGGATAATTAAATCATGATAATTCTTTGAGGGATATATAATTTTTGCGTCTTCGAAATTAACTTGTATATTCTGATTCTGGTTAAGTCTCGACAGGGCTGTTGTAGGTCGGTTGTACTTTAAATCTCTCAAATGTTCTTTAATACGAACTTTAAGTTTACACTAAGTCACTCCTATGTATTCAAGATAAATATTTTCTGTTTTCAGTGGAATTATATATACTCCAGAAACTTCATCCTTCGGGATCGGATCTATTTTAGCACTAATTAGATTTTTCAGTTTTGCTGGAGCAGTGGCAAATAAGTTTACGCCGAAGCGAAAAAGTGCATGTCGGAGTTTTTCGAAAAGTCCTGGTATTTTTCTGTTTTGCAGGAGGAAAAACTCCGACGAGAATTTTTACTTGAGCGCATTGTAAGTGTGATGTGATCGCGCATAAAGTGGATCGGTGAGTTGGCTCTCCGTACTATTGTGGAGCTCAGGGGTATGGGGTCATGTTTTGCAATTAATTGCATTTTGGGGTTATGTAATTGTATGTGGAAAACTTTTATTTTTTAAATATCTTTTCTGGTATTTTATTTCTGGTAACAGTTTCATACCTTTTTGAGTGTAAGATAGACCGTCATGTATGGATTTATTTAATTTATATATTCATTATATAATTTTAATAGGTACGCACTCAACCGCAAATTTACACCCTAAACATATCCAGAGGATTCCATATTCAGGATATCCCGATAGTATTGAAACAGCCAGAGAAGATAATCTGTCTGTCAAAATGTCACACCTGTAACTCTTTGTTTATTTTGTAATTATTTTTGCTCTTCCAAGTTAGGTATTATTTTAATTAAAAATATCTACTACTGTTTATGAATAACACTGTTCGCTTTATTCACTGATAGATATCCCGTGATGGAGTAAATCAAAGATTACTAGTCAGACAAAGTGGTAGATATTTTTTTATAAATTCTCTGCGATCCAGAGAACGAAATACATGAAGATTAGTGGATCATAATTACTGCGGGTGGATCGAACGAGTTTTTATTGAAATCTAAAGTTATTTTATATTAACACATCATTGTATCTCTCATATTGCCATTTATTTCTGAATATAGGGCATTTATTATGCTTTCTAAACCTCGGTGCCCATTTCGCAAAAATACCTTAATGATAATTTAAGAAAAAAGAAATAACGACCTAAAACATAAACAGCTCAAATATGTAAACCCTCAAGATTGTGCCGTACATTTAAGATACTTTTGATAGTCTAAGTTACCAGCTTTAAAGTTGAGGGAGAATTGGCTTGATATGACATGATGCAGTAGAACCTCGTTAACGCAAACACTCACGGGAAATTTTTTCTTGTTAGCGTTAAAAGTAGTTCGCGTTATCCATACATTAAAAATATTATATATTCCCTGTAACAATTACAAATATACATACGTATCTTCAAAATCTACTGTGTTGCTGTAGTTGATTGTGTTTACTAAGATGGATGCATTAAGAATATAGACCTACATATGGGATATCTCTCGGTGGAAGTCTTATCAAGGAGAACTGGCCATTATTTACGTTATATCTGATGAAATCCACCAAAACTCCGAAGAGCCAACTCAGTTTGTTTTTGCGGATTACAATCTAAGTTATCACCGGCACAGCGATCTCTCAGTTCAATTAGCGTACGTAAACAGCTTTGTGAAAACAACTTTAATTAGCGTTACTTATTTATTTCACCCATCAATGCGATTCTTGCAATATAATTTTATCTTTTAAGAGGTAGAAGGAGGAATCACTTGACAATTTTACAATCTTTGGTCTGCGACTGTCAAAACTAAAAAAAAAATTCCTTCCGAGACTAATATTCTTTTAAAAATTTGGAGTTAGAAAAAATAGAACTCCATAGAATTGCATCGAAAAGTTAGGCAAACTCACTTTGTTCGTGCTATGAGTAAGCTATGACGGCCGATCCCTTTCGATTCTTGATAAAAAATATTTCGCGTTAGGTGTGTTCATTTTAAAAGGATTAGCCTTTTATCTACTGAATTGTGAATTCATGAAAATTTTATCTTCTAAAGAATTTTTCGTAAATTATTTAAACGAAATTAGAAGATTTATATAATCATTTAATAGATTTTAGAAGGATTGGTGGATTTAGAAGGATTAATTAAATTTGAATTTATAGGGATTTTGTGCAATATTTATAACCCAACTCAAACCTTTTATTTTACATATTTTTCTTAGTATTTTGTAGAATTAGGAAATGTACAAATATAATGTTCTTACAATAGAAATATAGAAATACTTCCGTATTGAAAAATTCCTCCCTCTTCCCCCTGAGCGCTAGAAAGCTGAAAAGACGCAAAGACAAAAGAAATCGTCCTTTTAAAAATATTTATGTTTTGTGTAACCAAAAATGCTTTTAGAACAAGATAAAGTAATGTATCTATATCTCATTCTAAACGGTATTGCTATTAATCGATGTATTAAATGAAATTTATAACAATTTACTTTAATGGTACTTATAAGTACCGTCAGTAGATAAAGGGTTAAAATCTCAGTAAAGTCCTAAACAACTTGACGGGACAACAAGAACGGGACAACAAGTTCGTTTTAAAAGTAATTCTGTTAAGCGTGTTCGTGTTTACGAGATTCGACAGTATAACATTTTAAAACATTAAGTTATGTACATTAAAATGCATAAATTACCTCAACCCTTTAAGCGTCCTGCAAAATGTATCGATTATGTTTAATGATTCATAAAATAATAGCTATGTAATGTATTTGTATGAAAATTTGTCTATGATTACTTGAAATATTTATTTCTCATATGCACTGCAAAAAACAAAAATAAATAATAACATTAATATGAATGTTATGTTAAATAAGCCCTTGAACGCTTAAAAGGTTAATATATATAAATATTGGAAACAACTGCAATTATCGTCACATATCATCAGTGTTCTTGTAACTGCGAATTCAAAATCTTAATACCATGAACATTAAACAGCAACTCCAACGGGAAAATTCTTCTGAATATTGGACCGCAGCTAGCAGCGCCGTCAGCTAATACTACGCACAGTAATTGACAAAACAACTCAAGGAATGTATCAAAATTGACAGTACTATACAAAGTAATCATATGGTACATAAATCTGAACTTTAAAGTTGCGTTAGATTAATTAAATTTCGATCGGCGAAGTCTTCTGACAAATGTCGAATAATCTGAATCTATATTTTCAGGGGCCTGCGTTGCTTTTGTATCCCTTAGCACTTTTCTGAAGTTCATTTATTCCCCTGGAATTTGTTTATAAATTTTCTTACCGTATACATGGTACGGGCTGCCATTGATTGCTGAAAGTTAGCTAAATCCGTACTAAACTTTCCTTATTTTGATAATATCCATTAACAACTGAATTGCCGTGTTTGTCCGTCTACTGCTACATTGTTGCTTAACGACAAGGCGCATAGTTGATGGAAAGACATAAAATTTTCATACCGACACCTATACTAAGATCTTAAGATCTCTCCTTCATCAATTTCGATGCAGTACATCTATATTTACTTGCGAAATGTTTTGTTTGAAAAAGATTTAATGCTAAATTTTATAAGACAATGTAATAGATATACGTTATTGTGAAAATTCTTCTATATATAAAAAAATGTAAGCATTTGGAAACGGGCCAAATGTTTTGGAAATGGACCAATGAAAATCTGCTTAGATACCGCGAAACGCATATGACTTGTCAGAGCTTTCTGTCTTTTCTTAGCGGGAATTGTGATTGGCGAAAACCATGAAAGTAGAGAATTTTTCTGCCCGATATGTGCACATATTTGTAATCGTATGAAGTTATTTTCTTTAAGGAAATGACTACACTGCCTATGAAACGTATGGTACCTGCTTACAGCAAAATTACAGTTAGTTGCTTACAGTTAGTTTAGTAAAAAAAATGCAACTTTTTAATTTTTAGTATTAGAAAATGTTTAACGAACTATCGGAGAAGATTTTAGAGAGATTTCTCAGCATGATCTTAAATGTAATTACACTGAAAATTCAATTAATCGCATCATTTGTTATGAAAAATTGTACAGAGCAGAGGAGGTAAATCGAATATTCAAATTACACAACAATCTTCTCCATAGTCATAAAAATTTAGATTATGCAATATTAATTTTTCAGTTACGGAAATTTATTAAATAATTCTGTAAGAGTAGTGGTTACTTTAAGGAAGTATTTGGTAGACGATAAATTCTTAAACGCAGTAAAACTTTTTTTACAAATAGTTTAATCATATTTATTTTAATCTTGCGGAAATTATGTTTAATCATAATGCATTTTCAGAAACCAACTTTAAAAGTATGATTAATAATAATTACACAACCCTTTAAATTACTAAAAAAATAACATTTTATTAAATGTTTTAATATTTTATAAACTGTTTGGGAGAAGTTTAATGGAAATTTAATTCCATATTCTTAATTGAAATTTCACAGAATATCTAATTAATCTAATTTTTTGTTATTTTGAGCAAAGCTAATTTTACTGAATGTAATCAAACTGCACAAAAAGATTTTTTATTGTCAGAAATTTCAATTTAGCGATAATATTTTTTAGACTTGTATTTAATAACTGATATGAGCGAAAACATGCATTTCAGTTTGCAGAAAATATTAATCTGTACGGTAACTTCAACATGAAAAAAATTACCTTAAATTTTTAATATATTTATTGTAATCTCAATGAAATTTAAGTTAAATCAAATACAAAATCAGAAACTAGTATTAAAATTAGAACTTGTACTAGAAATAGGCTATTCTAAAAATCTTATCAAGAAAAATTAACTGCCTATTTTTAATATTAGATGACAGTTAATGAATTATTGGAGAAATATAAATTTTTAATGATTTGGATATTTGTAAATACATTGACAATTTAATTAATCTAACTTTTGTTATTTTGGTCGAGAAGAAGTGTAAATAAAGCAATCAATTTTCAGAAAATTATCTTGTTTACAGTGATAAGTTTCAGTTTAGATGTATTTTTTAAATATTTCCTAAAATTTGATTAATAATTTGACAAAAGTGCAAGTTTTTATTTTATTTTGAAGACAGCATATCTTATGTAAGATCAATTTTGAAAAACATAAAAACTATTTATTTTAAAAAAGTTAATATATAAATTTTAATCTTAAGATAACTTGTGTAAAATTACAATACATTAAAAAAAAGTATTTATAACAGAACTAGTAACAAAAAACACTAGGCATGGTTTAAATTTTAAACACGTAATTTTTAAACAAAAAATAAAATAAGAAGCAAAACTCATACGTCAAGCATAACGCATTGCAAGGGACTAGTAACTCTGTTATAGAGGCTATCTAGTTTTTTGAATCATTCTGAGAAATAAAACTCTCACTTTTGACGATTCGAGTATCCTTGAGCTATATTTCGTCATTTTTGAAAATCATTTCGTATCAATATCACGTGAATTTTAATGAGACGTAAACCCTCAAATATTTGACGAAAGTGTTTCCCGCCAGATTTAATGCATTTTAAGGAAACAGTTGCTGTAAGTGTTTGAAGAGGGCGCGCTACTGTACCTCCTCAAATTCTGTGATTTTATCAAGCAGATATTTGATTATTTATGTTATTCCTGTCACAATTTATTTTAAATTAAATAAACGGTCAAGTGCGAGTATTACTCGCGCACAGAGGGTTCCGTACAATAATATATGAATTAGTAAGTGTATTCTTAAAAAATACCGTTGCTAAAAGAATACTAAGACTTTGTAAAAACTATACAACGTAGAGTTGGGTATAGCTGTAAATATACAGGGTGCAAAGGAAAGTCCCTTTAACCTGAAAATACTTGCTAACAGAGAGAGCTACAGCTATACAAGTGAGGTAACGGTACAGTAAAGTGACTACGTCCGACCTAATCCAAAAGACAATATCACACCTAGTGGCGAAATTTGGAAGATAGCCATTGCAAATCGAAAACGAAAAGCGGTAGAGCAAATTTTCCAATTACAAAGATTTAGAGCATCAATTAATTAGTACGAAACGACATTTGGTTTACACGGATAAAATAAATCGTTGCCTGCATACCCAAAAATGTCCGATATCGATGAGTGACGATTCTACTTTGCCTATTCACATTCTGGAAATGTAGCAGAGCATAATTGAAGATTGTGACGCTGTACTGTGCTGTAATGTCTGTAAAGATTTAATTTCCAATACATTTAAAATTTTAGAAAAACCCTTTCAGGGACAGAAGAATTCTGTTCGTTAACTGATGAAATAATTGATTGACACGAGAATATTCAAACGAATTTTTCAGAAAATAAATACCCGCTAATATGCTCTTTCATTACAAAAGCAAAATTTTATTAAAATATTCTTGGTGCCATTTGTCAGTTTTGAAATTAAAATTAGGTGACTAGACCGTCTAGCCACCGCCCTTGAAAGGATAAAATCTATGTCATCGTATTGAAGAGGCTTGCAATAGACGTTCCATGCTGAGAAATGTGCATGCAGAATTACTCTCACGAATACAAACTGCATCGTGAGCAATGGCGAACTTTTCGAACATACTGAATATTAACTTATTATCACTGTGAGACAGTTTGTCTTTTTTTGCGTGATGTTATCAAAATGTATTGAGGTAAGTACGTATTTATAGCATAAATTGTGCGTATTTCTTCATACTTCTGACTATTCCATTCAAACGTTTACACAAAATGGAGTGCATCGATTTCGAACATTTTTGGCTAAACAGGAGAAGATTTATCTTACCCATGTAAACCAAATATCGTATTCTATTAATTAACTGATGCTTTAAAACTTTCTAGCTGGAAATTTTGCTCTATCTATTTTCGTTTTCGATTTGCAGTGGCTATCTTCCAAATTTCGCCACTAGGAGGTGCTGATGTCGTTCTCATTAAATCGGGCATAGTCGCTTTACTATACTGTTACCTCACTTGCATAGCTATAGCTCTCTCCTTTCACAAGTATTTTTAGGTTAAAGGGACTTTCCTTTGCACCCTGTATACTAGAAAAGTATAAATGAATGTACCATGAAAGTTCAAAGATATATGGAACCTAAATCATAGCAAATATAGGTATTCTGTATATTTGTTATTCCATATAGGTTTTTTGTAAACCTTTAAAGTCATAGTAGGTGTATTGAGAGAGCCACTCAATAGAAACTACACTGTTAAAAATTTGATACAACGTTGAACCAATTTTTGCTGCAGTAGCTGCCACCATAAGATGGTGAAATATTGTTCCAACATTTGGTTCTAAGGATGAACCATAAGTTGGCGAAACCTTGAACCATATGTTGGTGAAACTTTGAACCATAAATTGATGAAAAGTTGAACCATAAATTGGTGAAACGTTTGACTGCAAATTGGCGAAATGTTGAACCAAATTATTTTTTTCTCCCCCCTACCCCTCCTCTTTCATAGGTAAAATATTTTGCTATTTTTAAAAGATATCCTGTTTTAGTATAATTTAAGGTGACATATTTACGGTCTCTCCAATTAATTTTTTGTTGGAAAATAATTTTCAAGATCAGAAGTCTAAGTTTATTTAGCAAATTTTAAAATAGTTTAATTATACGACAACAGCATTGTTATTTTAAATATCTTACACTATAATTTACATATTAAAATACATAAGAAAAGATACGATGATGTTATGGGGCTTTATGTATATATATAAACTTATCAAATTGAGGAAATTGAAATGCATTATAATTTGCTAAATAAAATTATCAAATTGATTTTGTATGACGCACGCAAGCAATCTTTAAACAAAAATCAATCAGGGAAAGAGTAAATATAAATCCTAAATTGCATTGAAACAAGGACAAAAAAAATCAAACGGGGGTGGGGGCAAAAAGTATTGCTTATCAACTCACATATTTTTTAAAATAAGTTCTAAGCATGATCTATATATTAAGAATGTGTAATTTTTATATACTTATATATATATATATATATATATGGAGATAGGTAATTGTTTCATTAAATGTGACCATCAACATGAAGTCTAAATTTTTAACTTCTACAGAATATGTATATAATTCTCCTTTAAACATATTCCTTAATAATTCTTATTAATACTTCTGGAACGACATGCTATGTCATATTTAATTTTAATATTTTATTCCCGTACACACTGTATTTTATAAATACAAGCTAAATACATAATATATATTTTATGAGAAAAGATTGATCTAGCAAATAGAAAAAAAAAAAGAAGGGAATTTAAAAAGAAAAGAAATGATTGCATATGTACTATTTTTCATTGTTTGAAAAAAATTTTGAATGTAAAAAGTAGTTATTAATTTCTTTAATAAATATTCAATCATACATTCTATAAATAAAATGTAAATATAAACTTAAAACATACTAAAGCAGTTTTATACATAAACTTTTTATCGGTATAAACAACATTTTATTTAAATGCTTAAATATCATGTTTCCTTTTCACTTCTTAAATTAAAAACTGTAATATGTATAAGGAAATATTCCCAGTGTAAATCTATTTTTCAATCTGAAACATTTTCTTGTTATTTTAATCATTGAATATCATGTTTCACTCCAAAATATTAATAATTATAAATACTAATTCATTTATCGTTATTCTTTGTAATCGGGAAACGGTAAAGTACACAAAAATTCCATTATAAATAAACATTTTCAAATCACTGCAAATTTTACATCTACTACTATCAATGCAGACATGAATCATATCTCCGTGTCAGCATTTTAAAACTAAGATAGTACTTCTGTTTTGTTTTTGCTTTCGAGTTGCGACAAATTAAAATACTTCACATCTCACTATTGAATAGGCAGAATGAAGTGTTTTCACAAATTATCTTTATTTAAAGACAAAATGAATGAAGTCGTGATTAATTTTTACTAAGAACTGTTTGTTATTTAATTGTTAAAACAATTTTATTTCAAACCGTTACATAAAGAACGAATATAACACACAATCGCTTTGAAATTCGGGAAGTTAAATCAATCTTTTTCGATAAAGCATGAAAACTATTTAACACTTATACACTTATACACACTTATAAGTACAAGAATGAAACATTAAAATTAAATAAGACTTACCTCCGTATTCCATGAGTAATCCTTTTAATATCCCTTTCGTTTAAACTTTAAATGGTGGACGAAATGCAACCGTTTCACTTATCTTATAATGGCGTAATAGACAAAGGCGTGCTGTTCTGATTGGTTGATAAGTAGCTCGAAATCTTTGTGAAACTTATTGCCAAAATATGGTTCAATTCAGCGTAATTTCCAAGGTTACACCATGAAATGGAGTTTTTGAAAATTAAGACGTACCATATTTTGATGATCCTCATTAGTTTACTCCATATATTGGTTCAACGTTAAGCGGAAATTTTTAACAGTGTAGTCGCGAAACCCACAGTATTTATTCTCATTAAATTAGTCTGTTTTTAACAATTTGTGCGTTTATTGCTTTTATACTGCTACTGGGCATTGCATTACATAAATCTATCCTTAAAATTTGTTATCTAGGCTTTAAAAGCCGATGGAGCATAGAGTACGCCGACCCTGTCATTATGTATGTCCAAATCGTCCGTTTCTTTAAGTTTTAATATCTCGGTTAATTACCGACGATTTTTTTCCGAAATTCGTGATTAACAATGCTTTTATACTTCTGCTACGATAAGTACCTCCAGTTCTGCTCAACACTTTTGCTGAAGTCCGTAAATCGAAATTTGAGTATAACGGAAAAATGCGATTTTCTCAAAAACTATGTGACCTAGGGTAATCGCTATAATTTTCCTGCAAGGTTTAAAGTAATGTCTACTGCCTCTAATTTTTTCATAATTTTAGTTTCAATAGGTTCGGAATTATATGGGGGGGGGGGTGACATATTTTTGCTCTACATTTTCCACCATAACTTTAAAAGTATAATACCTAAAATTAAATGAAATATATTTTTGATTTCAGCGTTACGAAAGCTTTCACACGATATACAAAGAAAAGATTTTTTTTCAAGGAAAACCATAATAATAAATTAACCCTATTAATAGAAACTTGCAGGAATTATAACAGCATCGATAAAATTACAATGTATCTTATAAAAATATAAGTATACAGTAGAATCCAATATATCTATTTAAAATCATATCTATGCAAGGGCTAAATAGCAAGATAGCTAGACTGACGGACTTCCACACCGGAGGCCATGAGTTCGAAGCACCTCGAAGGAAAAGAAAAGTGGTGTTATTTTTTCCCCTGTCGATAAATACAGATGGTTCTAAATTTTTCAATAGATGGAACCGCCAGCCCTTTTATTCACTTTTGGAACAAGACGTTTTGACGAAACTTACAGTCTCGAACAAGGAAAGAAAGAAATAACCAAATCTGACGAAATATTCGCTAGAAGCATTTCCCAGGAAACGGTTTCGTCAAAAACGAAGAAAATTTCGTGTAATCTGAGTATCCATTTCTGAGTGCAATGTGAACGTGGCGTAAAACATAACCTGCGTGCGTAGCTGGCTCTATGCTATAGGCACTCTAATTTTTCGAGCTGCATTTGGGTTTCTTTGGAGTCTACAGTTCCGCGATTTAACTATAACCGCATGCAAATTCGGGTGTCGTTGTTCAGTCTGCAGGAGTAAAAATATTCGAGAGAAAGTGTGATACAGTGGATTTGGATTTGGGTCGTATCCTGCCATCTCCGCAAGCGAAGTTCGCGAAATGAAAGATCGAATGTGAGGAAAACGGATCGGTAAGCAGTTCTTTTTTGAGAAATTATGTTGTGAAATAAAGTTTCTTCACAGACACGGGCTGTACTAAACACGTTAATTGCTGCTGTCTGTGGACATTTTCCGACGGAAGTTAGCCATTTAGTTCGTTCCAGAAAAGTGAATTTTATGTGAGTTTGTTTTGATTTCATATTCTTCTGAAGTTTATATTTAAATAAGATTATTTTTTATCACAGAGTGGAAGCTAAATTCATCAAGATCTTATCTGCCAATCCTTTCTCTGAAGTTTTAAATAAACCAATTTTAACCTCAGATTAGCGTCATGACCTCCCATTTACGTGGCGGCCTTGCAGGGCAGGCCACAGCATGGCTCATTTGAAAATCAAATTTCAGCAAATACCACCAATAGTCACAAAAACATCCGATTATGGTTATGGAATATCATTAACATTTTAATTTGTAAGTCAACTTAAAAAAAAAAAAAAATGAGACACTATAAGGGACTATATCACAAAATACGAAAATTGCAGTCCGCACAATAAAATGTCTATTAAATGTTAGATAATGCAATTTTCTTTTTTATATTCTAATAAAAAACATTCTTAGAAGTATTTTCAAGAGATATTATATTCATAAAAACACAAAAATAAAGCAATTAAAAGACTTAAACTTTCAGATTATCATTTTCCTGGCATGTCACACTGTGATGAGTGTAAAGTAAAAGGCTTTCTGTTATACTGTACAAATATCTTTTTCTAGTTTTTTTTAATTTCTAATTATTAATTGTACCTTATATAACACATATATGAGGAAAGTTCTGTATTTTACAAATAATTTTTCATAATTAAAATGTGATTGTCAGTGGAAATGAATGTCATTGTCCTGGGCAGCACATGTTTGTTCTTTATGAGGTATAAAGATGGCGCTGCAGAGTAATTATTTTTATTCTTGACATATTTCAAGTCAGAAGTAGTAAAATCATTGCTACCAGCAAGATCTTTTAGATATTTCTTTGAAAATAATGTGCTTTAAAGGCTTTGTAAAAGTTGAGCATTTTCCTGGCTCCAATAATTTACAAATTAAACTGAATATTACACTGAATTTGAGGTACTATAGCGGAAACATTTTCCTTTAAACCAAATTAAAATGTTAGATCAAAAAAAAAAAAAAAAAAAAAAAAAAACAAGAATGTGAAAAATGTTTTAGAATGAAATTGTCGTTATCCTGGCGGTCATTATCCTCGCACACATATGCCAAGAAAATGGCATATTATTATAATTACATAAAAATTAACTTAAGATCTTCAGACTTTAGCAATTTTACGCGTAAATTCCTTTATTCAGTTGCTCAAAAAAGATTTAAAAAATAATCTAAAGCTTCGAAACGATTTAAATTTTCAAAATTGTCTTTTTCAAAATCTCACATTTCGTGATATTCACCCATAAAACTTAGTAACGAACAAACTTAGACTATTTCTTAAAACATTTTTAATGCGTTTAAAGTAAAAGAAAAAAATAAATATCAGTATTTAGCTTTAAAAATAAACCACTTTTCGGGAATTGGTAACCAGTCGAATACTATGGAATAGGGTTTTGAGGAATATTAAAATTGCAGGAAAAATCACAATTTACAAGAATACCCAAAATTATTTAATAAGAAAACATTAGTATATCATCTATAAATAATCTGATTCTTTGATAAAAAAATTTTATATTTACAAAAACATAAATGTAGTCTATTGTTTCTGCCCCAGAATAGTCTACATGAGCCCACAATAGGCATTTTATCCGGTCCTCCCCTTTTCCATCCTCTGAATCACAAGCCTTCAATCGTTGTGTTGTTTAACTCTTGATAATTGATTTTTATGTATTTTCTAGCTCTGAATCTGAAAATAAACTTCATTTTTAACTATCATGTCAGATTATTTTGTAAATCGTAAATTAAAAGAAAAAAATAGCTATACTGAAAGATAGAGGAGATGGATGCGTGTTTCTTAACTTTTGATAACTGGTTTTTATATATTTTCTAGCTATGAATTCGAAAGTGACCTTCATTTTTAATCATAATGTCAGGATTTTTTGTATACTTTATCTTTTATGTACTTTTATTTTTATAACAAAATGTCAGGAGTTTTTATTAAATAGCGAAATTCTGATATAATAAAATAAATGTGATGCGGATGGTTGTATTTTTTGAATTTTGATAATTCCTTTTTATGTATTTTTCAGCACTAAATCTGAAAATAACCCTCATTTTTAACCATCACGTCAGAATATTTTGCAATTCGTAAATTACTACGATAAAAAGTAAAAAATAGCGATTCTGTAAGATAGAGAAGATGGTTGTGTTCCTTAACTTTTGATAACTAATTTTTACATTTTCTTTGGCGCTGAATTCGAAAATGACCTTCATTTTTAACTATAATGTTAGGAGTTTTTGAAAATCGTAAATTTCAAAGTAAAAAAATAGCGCAATTCTGATATAATAAAATAAATGTGATGGTTGGGTTTTTAAATTTTGATAATTCATTTTTATGTACTTTTCAGCGTTAAATCTGAAAATAACCTTCATTTTTAACCATCACGTCAAAATGCTTCGCAGATCCTAAATTTCAAAGTTAAAAAGTAAATAAACGGTCAAGTACGAGTATTACTCGCATACAGAGGGTTCCGTAGAGTAATTATATGGATTAGATATTGTATTATTTAAAAAAAAAGTTTCTAAAAGAATACTAACAAGGAGAGGGCCAACCTTGTTAATCACAGATTTTGATTATTTTAATATATGTTGTAGGGTAGAGACCCCTTAGTCTCAGGTTCAGCGGATTTTATACAACGCTTGCTAGTTCTTGAGAAACCGAGGGGTCTAATATTAGTACACAACTTAAATAATTACTTTGTAACAAAAAGTACAGGTTGGGCGTAGCTCAGTTGGTACGGCGTTTGCTGGCTAATCCGCGGGCCCGGGTTTGAAACCCGAACGCAATACAGATTTTGTCTTTCTCATTTTTTGTTTTATAAATATACTTGTAATTATAGTTTAATAATCTCAATTAAAATTTTAATATCGTACATTAATTATAATGTTAACAAATATAAATTTTAATTTATCATTTTTTATTTTGAACTATTATTTCTCATCCTTAAAAGAGATTTAAAAAGAAATTGGATCTATTATTGAATAATAAAAATTCCAAAAACTTTACAAACCTGTTGTGGTGACATCTAGTTATGATAAAATAAAACATATTCAAATAAAATAAAACATATTCAAATAAAATAAAAATAAAAGCAGAAAGAAGATAAGGGGGAAAACAAAATATTTGAAAGCGCACGCAAGCATACGTATTAGAAATTTAAAAATCTTTTATATGCAAAAAATCCGTTGTAATTTAATTCCGATGCTAATTTTTAATATAATTATGCTTATTATTTTAAAAACAGAGTAATAGTGTCATCGTATTGATTTCCCTTGTTAAAGCAAAGCATAAATGATATTTCTTTAAAATCACGAATTGACACAATTGTTCAATATCATTGCATCGATAAAGAATATATGAAATACATTTTAAAAGTGATTTTTAAAAAATTAACAGTTTTATGATGTTTTATACAACTATTTAGTTAAAAGTGAAAAAAATTAAATATGTTAAAATTATAATTGAAATACAATATTATAAATTTTAATTGACAATGAGATTATTAAGTTATAATTAGAAGTATATTTATAAAACAAAATATAAGAAAAACAAATTGTGTGGTGCTTTCGGGAATCGAACCCGCGCCAGCGGATCAGCCAGCAAACGACGTACCAACTGAGCTACGCCCGACCTATCCATCTTGTTACAAAGTAAGTATTTAAATCGTATGCTGATATTAGACCCCCCGGTTTATCAAGAACTAACGAGCGTTGTATAAAATCCGTTGAACCAGAGACTAAGGGGTCTCTACCCTACAACATATATTAAAATAATCAAAATCTGTGATTAACAAGGTTGGCCCTCTCCTTGTAAGACTTTTTAAAATCTATACAACGTAGTGTCGGGTATAAAGGTATATACAAGTAAAGTGTAAAAGGATATACCATGAAAGTTCTAAGATATATGGAACCTAAATGATATCAAATATAGCTATTCTGTATAACTCATTTTTTTAATCTTATCCTAATCTGTTTATGATGAACTTAATTTGGTAGTAACAATAAAAGCAGTGCATATTTAAATCTCTTTTGGCATTTCATAAAACTAAATTCAGCGTAGTTATAACCTTTCTTTCTACAGTGCTGCTAAAACAAAACCTTTGTTCAAAGTTTAAATTTGACATTGTGCTAAGCGCGCTTCGAAAGGAGATCGCAAAGTTGCAATGCCTCCTTCGTTCGTGCCGCGTTTTTCCAGAAAGGTTTTTAATTAACTTTGAAAGTCACTCGAGGCGTATTGAGAGATCCACTCAATGCAAACTTGTCGCGAATCCAATAGTATTTATGTGATTCATCCTAATTAAATGAGTCTGTTTTTAACAGTTTGACGTTTATTGTTTTTATACTGCTACTGAGCATTGCATTACACATATATATCATTAAAAGTTGTAAACTAGGCTTTTAAAGACGATGGTAGATAGAGTACGCCACCCCTTGTTTATGTATGTCCAAACCGTCCGTATCTTTAAGGGTTAATATCTCGGCGAATTACTGACGATTTTTTTCGAAAATTATTATCAACAGTGCTTTTATACGTCTGCTACGATAGGTACCTCCAGCACTGCTCAACACTTTTCGTGAATTACCGTAAATCGAAGTTTGTGTGTAACGGAAAAATGCGATTTTCTCGAAAACTATATGATCTAGGGTAATCGCTATAATTTTCCTGCAAGGATTAAATTAATGTCTACTACTTCTAATTTTTTCATTATTTTAGTTTCAGTAGATTCGAAATTAGATGGGGGGGAACATATCTTTGAGCTACATTTTTGACGATATCTTTGAAAATATAATACCTAAAACTAAAAAAAAAATGTATTTTTGAGTTCAGCATTACGAAAGCTTTCACACGATATACAAAGAAAAGAGAGTTTTTTTTTTCAAGTCACTTAATTAGCCCCTCTACATTTTTGCTAAATATATTTATGAATGTTTAATAATGTGAAAATATGTGGATAAATAGTTTTTCTTACTTACCCCAATTTGAAATTTCCGCGTTCCATAGTTTACGAATAAAATGGCTATGACAGACAGACAGACACAGGAGTGATCTTATAATGGTTACGTTTTTACTTTTTAAGTACGGAATCCTAAAAATAAACAAACAAAAAAAAATAGCGAAAATCTGATACATGTAAAAATATTTTTATTCACATTTATTTTATTTAATTGAACAATTTATTCTATTTTTTGTCTTATACTAGAGACTCTTACAGCTAAACAGCTCATGGATCCGTGATGAGGGATGGGGGAGGCGTTCACATTTAACCTTTAACTGTTTTACTTTGAAATTTACGATTTGCGAAAAATCCTGACGTGAGGGTAAAAAATGACGGTCATTACCGGATTCAGTGCTAAAAAATATAGAAAAATAAATCATCAGATGTTAAAAAACACAAACATCACATCTATTTTTAAGTATCAGATTTTCGCTATTATTTGACTTTTTTACTTTGAAATTTACGATTTGCATAAAAACCTGACGTGATGGTTAAAAATAAAAGCCATTTTCGGATTCGGCGCTACAAAATGCATAAGAATCAATTGTCAAAAGCTAAACAGTATGACACAACCCAAATATTGCAGGCTAGTGATTTTCCATTTCGAAACGGGTACACTGCATCTTTCACATCTGGTGTACAACGCAGTAAAAAGTCCATCTCAGATGATTCGTCGCAGTGGAATGATTTCATCTTTACTAGACACGTCTTGAAATAGTTGTCTGGCTGATATTCCATGTTACTCGACACTCAATATTGAAAAAAAAAATCTCGTCACTCGTCAATAAGCTAGCATAGAGGAAAATTAATTTACACATTAATAAAAATAAGTGTTCAACTTTATACTGAACATGGTTAACATCACTGATAAGAGATTTTATAATACTCAAGAATTTTATAAAATTTGCCTTAAAAAATGCAAAATTTGAGAATAAGATTTTATTTCACAACGTCGATTCAACTACAGGTATCCAAACAGAACTGAGCACGATACGCCATGGAAGTACTAGGAAAACGTTTGGCAGTTTTGCGCTTGTCTGCAACACCGTATGCGCCAGATATTGAGGTATTTTATATTGTCTGACCATTTCATAATACCCGAACTTTCTCTCTATATATATCTCTTTCAGTATGTTAGAAATAGTGTAACATCCTTAAAATACACCGCAATTGATTTTTTCACAATTACCACAAACATAGTAAACTAAAATAACATATATCAATTTCATGGCATTCCGGGTATATTTACATGAGTTAGATCACGGACAGACAGACGCGAAACACTCAAACCGAATTCATAAACAGTTTCCAACCATGTTGTAAAGTGTTAAGAATAAAACAACTTCAAGTGGCCATTTTTTAAACCGCGTCTTTAAGGCGTCTCAGGACTCTTAAAATTGGAAAAAATGAAAAAAAAAAAAAAAGACCATTTTCAACATTTAATATCTTAAAATGTATTTGATTTTAAGACACAATTTTAATTGGAATAAAATGTATAGGTATGTTCTTTCATTTCGTGTATTTAAAAATTATAAGATGCAGAATTAGCATTTACAGGGGGCTCCAAACTTTTCGAGCAAAAAATCGGCATAACAGCTTACGCGCATGATTACAAAATAGGTGTTGCAACTAGAATGAAAATTTTGGTACCTACTTATACTTCAGATCGTAATAATTACCCTGAACCTAAATAAATTTGTATTTAAAGCATTTTTATACTTTTAATGCAATGTTGCATTTAGCTAATGCAAAATTAAGAAAATTTCAACAGTATAATCACCTAAAAAAATATTGTTTTGAACAATAAAAAGGAAATTTTAGGTTCAGTTTATACAGACTAACATGAAACATATGTTTTGAAAATTTCATGAAAAAATATTCATAAGTTTTTGAGATATCGTGCGCGTTATGCCCAAAAACGTCATTTGGAGAAAAATGGCTTCAAAGTTTCAGAAAAGCCGCTTCAGCTATTGAACATGTATAAATGTAAAAGACATAACTTCATTCTAATAGGAATTTCAAGGAAACAATTATATCGAAATGTTCAGAAAAGATAGGAGTTTAACATCTGAAAAAATTGAAATTTCGAAAAATTTAAAGCTTTAAGAGTCCTGAGACCCCTTAATTTTTTGATAACATTTCTTTTTTTTAAGCTACTAAGTATCTATTAGTTCTATTTATTTAAAGGGAGAATGACTTCGCAAAACATAGAAGCTTTTAAAAAAATAAATCTTTATTTTTATTCACATTCAAATTAATCTACTCATTCCCAATACAGAGCATTTATAAAAAGTAGTTTGACCACGTATGCTAAAAGCAAATGCTCAGTTTAGAAGTTTTTGCTCGAAGTCTAGCAAACCAATTTACTAAATTTGGCAATACTCGCTTGGTCAAGTTTAACACTAGATTACCCAAGGAAGTCATTTTTACTGCTTTTTAATTTCAATTAGGAAAAAAAAATGATATGTATAATGACACAATTTCTTAGAATTTTGTGACTTTTTGTACAACATATAAATGCGTTTATTAATAATTGTAGTTACCCCACCCCTCCTTCATGGTATATATATATATATATATATATATATGTTATACCTATATTGCCCAAAATCAGTCATTTTGACTGCTTGGGAAATTTTTAATAATCAAATAACACTTATTATTGAATTGTGTAAATTTCTTAAGTGACCTATTCGGCCCTGTATTGAAATAACAGTTTTAATTTTTTTCGATTAACATCACATGATAAATTATCGATGTGGACGTATACTTGATAAGTTTCAGTTGCTCAATAAAGTAAAGTAGTACTTCTTATTCGTGTCTTTATGCAGTGATACTTATTCTAACAAAATGTTTGTTTTTTTTTCTTTTTCGCCCTAAATTCATGAAAGAAATGTCGAATAGAAGTGAGTTATTGGAAAAGCTAACAAACATAAGTGAAGAGTGCTCTGATATAGAATCAGATGAAACAAATTTTGAACTATCATCCGAAGATAAAGCGGATTATATTCAAAGTGAAACATCTGACACTGAAGATAGCGATGAAGAGTCGATAACGAATGATGAAAATGAAAGTGTCATCAATATGCCCAGGAAAAGGTGTAGGGTGGTAAGTAGTTCAGACTCTAATGGAGAAACAGAAAACACCTTTCAGAAGAACGAAACAGCTGCCGATAGTACTGTGTGGTCAAATTTGACAAAGGTGGTATTCCTGGAAGGTTACCATCTACTTGTAATTACAAGGGATGTGAAAGCGCTAACGGGCTAAGCAAAAAGGAACATTATGGCAGATAAATATTTCAGTGCATTTTCGTTGATAATGGATAACTATAAAATCAAACATATAAAAAAGTGCACAGAAGAAGAAGGCCGCCGAATTTTGAGGAATGGTTGGATAACAGCATTACCGGAAATACGTGCATTTATTGGGTTTTTATACGCTCGTGGAGCCTACGAGGCAAAAAATTTAAAACCGACTTATTTATGGTCAGCAAAGTTGGGCCCCGATTTTTTTAGAAAATCTATGATTCATATTGACAAAAGAAAAGAAAGAAGTAGGCGCCTACAAAAAAAAAAAAAAAAAAAAAAAAAAAATTGCCTTTGTTTCGGAAATATGGGACAAGTTCATTGAAAATAGTCAAGCTTGCTATCAACCAGGGCAAAATATAACAGTTGACGAACAATTATTCCCGTCAAAAGCCAGATGCAGGTTTACACAGTATATGCCTAATAAACCCAACAAATTTAGCATCAAATTCTGGCTTGCATCACATTTTAGTAGCAAATATATTTTGAATGGTTTTCCTTATTTGAGAAAAGATGAACAAAGACCATCGTCAATGCTTCTCAGTGAACACGTTGTTCTGAACCTTGCCGAGCCATATATAAGCTGTGGAAGAAATATCACGACTGATAACCTTTTCGCTAGCATGTCACTCGCGACAAAATTATTGGCCAAATAAACAACTCTAGTTGGAACTATTAGGGGAAGCATAAGAGAACTACCCATATACAGAAGCTATAGGATTTCTGTACAGTTGTATTGAGTTATCCGGATGGCTGCTAGAGTGGATACTGATGTGAAACAATATTAAAAGAACGAATTAGTCCAAATTCCAGAGAGAGTGACCAGCCGAATATTGCAAATATTCTTTATTGACCAATTGGCACCAGGTTCGGAGTATTATTCGCATGGCGAGCCCTCGGCCGGAGCCGAACGTTGGAGAGAGAGTGTAGTTTTTACATTTTTTATGCTCACCGAAAAAGAGACAAGCAGAAAGTCTTCACAATCACATTTTCTCCAAATGATGGAGTATTGGCAAGAGTACACATACACTTTCGCCAATTACGTATGCTATATGGCGAGAATACCATGAGAGGAGAGATGCGGTCAGAGGTTGTTAATTGTGTTTGAATGGGGAATGTAAAAGAGTAATATGAAATATTTTCCGCCGACTGATTGCGTAGAAATTATAGCTCATAAACCGCAAAAGAACATTCTATAGGGTTTGCCAAAGATCTCATGGGATTGAGGCGGCCGAAAGCGCCCGTTAAAAAACTAAAACAAAGACATGGTTAATAACTGAAATGACTAATATATATTGCATCTGGACCAACGGTTAAAAATGTAGAAGTAATCTGTCTGACTAATTTCTGCATATCATCAAAACTAAGGCAGAAGGATGAAAATTAGTATCCGGTTGCTACGCGAGAAAAGGAAATTATTTCTTTTCTTTTAAATGCAGTGCGCTGCGGTTAAAATATTACAGATACAGAAAAAGACTGCTTAATTTATGAAAGGAAAAGAGCGCTAGAAAATGAATTGAAACCAAATGCAGACAGATAATTAAATTTAAGAATTTAAAAGGCATAATTTTAAAGGGGGGAAAGAGGAAACCATTAATATTAATATGTGAAGGTAGACGCCTTCACAACCTAAAGCAGTCAAACTAACGATGAATAGCATGCCTCGTTTTTCCACTTTGCTATATGAATCATGAGAATTGTGTTCTTACCCTCCTTACCGCCGCGAACTGATATATCAGTTCACTAAGCTGTAGGTTTCACAGCAATAGAGGCATTATTTAAATGAATATAATTTTACAGATATAATCCATTAAAAAAAAATTAAGTTGTGATTAATACTCTCAAGGCTTATATGCCTATACGTAATAAAAAAAATTATATTATGTTAGAAAAAACATCTTTTTTTAGCATTTGAAAAAAATTACAGAGAAAACAACATTACAATTTTGCCCTTTTTCTCGGCGGTCAGGGGGCTTACAATATATAAAAGCAAACGAAATAAGTAAGCTGTAAGCAAATAAAGAGTAGCTGTTCTAAGTTCTACGCATAAATTTGTGAAAATTGATAAAAGTAATAAAAAAAATGTTATCGGAATCTATTCAATTTTATAACAGCACAAAAATTGGGGTTGATATGATGGATCAAATGGCCGGAAAATATACAGTAAAAGCTTGTTCTCGTAGATGGCCCCTCCAAATATTTTTCGATATTTTAGTTTTGGCTGCTATAAATGCTTGGATCCTTTACAAATAAACGACAGGAATACAAATACAACGAAAAGAGTTCTTATTTCAATTAGCAGAAGAGCGTTCGACCGAATACAGAGCTGCAAGACAGAAAAATTCATCAGAACATGAAGACCCACAAAGATCAACTGCGACATCATCAAATGCAAGCCATTCTAACAAATGCAAACTTTGTCAAGTACGACTTTGCCACAACAACAAAACAAATAATATATGTGAAAACTGTCAAAAGTATGTTTACGGAAGATGTACACATAAAAAGATTACCACTTTCATTTGCATAAAATGTACAAATAATAATGCATAGATTATTTTATTGTTAATACTTACTAATAACTTGTTATATAACTGTAAATAATATAAAAAATATTAAAAATTTATTTTAAACAAATTTCTTTACCCATTAGTTATTCTTTTACACTGCAGTCATTTTAACTGCTTTTGGGCAATATAGGTATATATTAAGTTTCAGCCTTTCTAGTGTTAATATACAGACTGAGACAAATTAACTATTACTGAGTGATAATGGCAGATTTAGCAAGTATTTTCATGACCAACAAATTTTATTAGTCGTATGTCACCACTCAATTTGTCATCATCGCTTACGGAATCTGCCTACGTTTTGAGCGCTTGTTTCAGATGTACAGTATTGAATTAATATACATATTTTTATATCAATTGTAATACAGAATAATGAAAAAACATAAACTACTAGTAATACATTCATAACTATTTATTTATTTATTTATTTTTTATTTATTTTTTTTTTTTTGCATTTTTTAGCAAAATTTCATGTTTATGCCAGTCAACGCACTTTCAATTCAACTAAATGTTTTCAATTTAATTTGTACTAAATGCTACTATACACTTTCCTGCGCACTGAACTAGGAGTTTTACAATATCTTCAAAATTAACTGAAATATTTGAAAATGTGTCAAAAAATACATACTTTTTGTTAAAAATTTGTATTTTTTTAAATATTCGAGTACATATAAAATAATTAAATTATCACATAGAGATTAGATTCCACTTCAGAACATAGTGTGTAGTATGGAAAACATTCTGACAATATTTCACTGAAATATGTTTAAAAAATTTCATATAATAATGTTTATCGAATATGGAAATAATGGAAAAAGTTATTTTCTAGAAATCTCATTTACAGATTTTTTTTTTATCTTTCAGATACATACAAAATTAATTTAGAAATGTCAGTTAAGTTTTATTATTGTTTTTATGTAAAAAAACGTAAGAAAATGGTACATAGAAACATTGTTTGCATTTCCCCTGGCCTTCATACGCCCACTTCATGTATTTAACTCATTACTTCCTGTTTTTTTAATTCACCATATCTCCTCTTCTAGTATTCATACGAACAAAATGAAACAGATTTGGAATTGCAAAAGATTGCTCGTTCAAATAAAACAATAAATAAAGTTTCGAAAATTTTCACGAAAATGGCCATTTTACTGTAAGCAGGCACCATAAGTTTCACAGGCAGTGTAGTCATTTCCCTAAAGAAAAAAACTTCATACGATTGCAATATGCGCACACAACGGCCAAAAACAGAACACATTTTTATGTCAAATAAAAAGACAATAGTATGTTTTAATATCATTAGATAAACGTTAATATACTGACGAGAAATATTTAGAGAAATTTTGTTGTTTAAATTATAATAAGACTGAAAAGTTAATTAGTTTCTTTTTTTTTTGTTATTAGTAGCGAAGGAACTAATAAAACTAGTTATCAAATTACACAAAACTCTTCTTTTTAGTGATATTTTTTAGTAAGCAATATTGTAGTTATCGTTGCGGAATTTTCTTTTTCATATTTTAATAAGGGTTTTTATTTTATTTTATTTTTTTTGTTTTGGAGGAAATATTACTTCTGTAAGATAGATGTGATAGGCAAAATATCTTAACATAATTTTTATTACATTTATTTTAATCATAAGACATTTTAAATTAGGCCGAAAGTAAAAATTTAGATATTTCTTCGTAATTGATTTAATATAAAAAAAATATATTTGTTTTCTTCGAGGATTTGACGATGCATTCTCCAAATTATTATGCGAATAAATTAAATTACACATTTTTAAAAGAAGGATACTTTATACGTTATACTTTCATTATACGTTAAAAAAATCAAGACATTTTTCTGTATAGTCAAAATAAGTTTTCTCCAAATACGAAACTTAAAAAAATACTGTAAAACGTATTTCCAGTACGTATGTATGTATAAAATGTTTTTGGAATGAATATTTTTACAACATTTGCATTTCCTGATTGATTTTGAGGCGGAATATTTTTGCATATTTTTTCGATTTTTATACTTTTTTTAATGCCAGACATCAAAAGTGAGGTAAAATTGCATTATCTATATTTGTACATAAACATCTGTTTTCGAATAAATATTTGTACAGCATTTGCATTTTGCTTTTTATTTTCGCTTTTAAAATCGTAGGAAAAAAATGGCAATTTTAAAACACCAAAACTGTAATGTTCGCGAGTTCATTACGCATGGAAGTACAGAAATAAAAAGAAAAGTACCCAGTTAAACTGATGGCATTGAGCTCACAGGCTATTTACACTAATTGTATATTATACTCTTATTTCAAAGAACAACGCCCACAAAAAATAAATGAAGGGTGATTAGCCCCCGTTCCCCCACATTAAACTTAACCAATGAATCTCCATTTCTAATCACGGAAGCACCTTAACAGAATAAACCGGTGTACCAAATTTGAAGCAAATCAGAAAATTCTGCATGAAAAAACCATTTCGCTAAACTAAAGGGGAGGGTCTAACCCCCCCTCCCCCTTATACTTAACTAATGAACATAAAAATCTAATTAGGAAAGCTACTTACAAAATGAACATAGAAAAAAACTGAAGTAAATTGGATAATTCTGCATGAAAATCCATTTATCTAAATTAAGGAAGGGGCTTTGGTCCCCTTTCTCCTTTTTATACTTAACCAATGAACCTCCAAATCTAATAAAGGATGTACCATATCGGAATAAACTGGCATATCAAATTTGAAGCAAATCGATTAATTCTGCATAGAAAACCTATTTATCTAAATTAAAGGGATCTAGCCCCAGCCCGCCTTTAAACTTAAACAATAAACCTCCAAAATTAATCAAGGCAGCTCCTTAACATAATAAACCGGTATAACAAATCTGTAGCAAATCGAATAACTCTGCTTGAAAAACCACTTTATCTAAATTAAGAGGGGTGTCTATACCCCCTTTCCCCCCTTTATACTTAACTAATGAACCTCCAAATCTAATCAAGGCAGTTTCGTAACATAATAAACCAGTATACCAAATTTGGAGCAAATCGAATAATTCTGCATGAAAAACCCATTTATCTAAATTAAGGGGGAAGTAGCCCCCCTTTCCCCCCCTTTATACTTAACT
Source organism: Maratus speciosus (assembly GCA_963932465.1). Taxonomy (NCBI): domain Eukaryota; kingdom Metazoa; phylum Arthropoda; class Arachnida; order Araneae; family Salticidae; genus Maratus; species Maratus speciosus. The sequence goes on from OZ010793.1 coordinate 359,450,177, forward strand.
AGTGAACTCCTAAAACTAATCAGGGAAGAGCCTTATCAGAATGAACCTAGACAAAAAAAATTGAAGCAAATCGGATATTTCTATCAAGAGTTATCGCGTTACGTACATGCGTACGTACATACATACATACATACATACATACAGAACGGGCGGGCACATTAGCTCTCAGGCTTTGATAGCCTGTGAGCTAAAAATACTTTAAAAATTTCATTGTATTATTAGATCTTTCAAAAAGTATGTTTTTATTTATTTTTAATATTTATAATTTTTTAAAATTTTCAATCATTAATTTAATGAAAAGTGTATAATGAGAAGAATTAATTAATGGTTATACAGAAACATGGAATGACGCTACCGAATAAAAAAACCTCAGGTTAAATTATGGCGTCTTTGTTTCCAAGATCGTAAGCAATTGGGCATAATATTAAAAGAAAAAGAAAACTAGAAATCATAAACTTTTTTACATGCATAAAATTGCTTGTTGTAATAATATCTTTTTTCTATTAAAAAAAAATTATGTCGACAAACTCTAACGAATTTTTTTTTTTTTTTTTTTTTTTTTTTTTTTAAGAAAAATCATACGTTTCTGTCTGTCGCCATGTGTATGAAGTTTACTCAACTCCGATAAATTAAGTTTTTTTTTTTTTTTTTTTTTTTTTTTTTTTTTTTTTTATCTTAAGCAAAAACCAATAGTACAATATATCCATGGGCATTTATTATTTCTCAAGGAATGGACAAAATTATGTTTGCTTTAATAAGTTCTGCATATGTATATGAAATACACAAAAAAAAATTAAGTTATTAAATGCATTACTCATCTCCATACGTTCATGAAAATGCACTTGCGTTACATTAATGGAACATGTTGAACCTCTCAAATTTTGAATAGTCTTTTTCAATGCTTCTTCGGACCAACCACTTATTTAAATTATTATCTATCTCCAACAATACACATAAATGCATTTAATTTTCTGTAAAATATTATTTATATTACAAATCACCATTTGATCATTCTACGAACAATTGTTAAACAAGAAACACTTAAATTTTATTACATTTATTAAGTAGTCTACCTCAAACCTGCAACTCTAAAATGCCTAAACACTTAAATCCCACAATTCGTTGCAGATGCAACCAGTGAAACTTACAGTTAAGATGTAGAGGGGAAATCAATGATTTTTTTAATTTTTAATCATTCAGTATAGTATTTAGCACGCAGTTCTCTGTAATATCACAGATTTCATGCTTTCTCATGAAGGAAGTATATATTTATTTCCGAAAAAAATTACGACATCCCTTATGTCAGTGGCAATCGAGATTTTTTTTTTTTATCAAATACATTTATCAATTAATCAAGCTTTTTTGGTTATTAAGCCTGGCTAAACATAAAATAAAATAAGTTATTATGGCTATAATGAATATATTATATCCATTATTAATTATTTACTGGACAATTACTTTTACTATTTTACTATTTTTTTTTCTTAATTTTTATTATTTTACCTAAAAAAATACTTTAAAAAATTATTTTTTCCTTAATTGATTTAATATTTACTTTATTGTAAACATTCATTATAATTTTGAGTGCATTACATTCAAATTACTGTTTAAAAATGTAAATAAAAATGTGACCCAAAATTCGCAAAATTGCAAAATCTGCACACAGGTCCCAAGTTGTTCGAATTGGAAGCAATCTGCGGTAATAATCTAAAAGAGTATTTACAGATTTGGGAAACATTAGTGTTGAAGAAGATTAGAAAGGCTTTATTTCTCATTTATCAAATTTTCGTACTCGACTGTTAATGAAAAATATCCATACAAAAGGTTGCTTTTTAACATGTATTACACAAGGAATTTTTCATTATTATTACAGGAAATTTATAACTAATTTTGTGTAAATTTGCATTTTCCGAAATATTTACATGTATTTGACAATTATTTTTAATATTTTAATCATTTTTTTAATTTTCTTAATTTTTATTATTTTACTTAAGAAATACATTATTTTTTCCTTAATCGATTTAATATTTTACATTATTGTAAGCATTCATCATTATTTTGAGTGTATTATTACATCCAAAGTACTGTTTAGAAATGTAAATAAAACAGTGTCTCAAAATACTTAATATTCTAAAATCTGCACACTGGTTCCAAGCTGTGGGAGTTTGAAGAAGCCGGCTATTATTATCTAAAAGAGCATTTACAGATTTGGAAAACATTAGTGGTAAAGAAGATTAGAAAGGTTCTATTTGTCACCTATAACATTTACATACTTGACTGTTAATGAAAAATATCCATACAAACGGAAATGGTTAATGTGGAAAAGATTGCTTTTCAACATGTATTAAACAAGGTATTTTTCATTATTATTACAGAAAGTTTAAAACTAATTTTGTGTAAATTTGCATTTTCCGAAATATTTACATGTATTTGACAATTATTTTTAATATTTTAATCATTTTTTAAATTTCCTGATTTTTATTATTTTACTTAAAAAATACATTATTTTTTTCTTAATCGTTTTAATAATGTACATTATTGTAAACATTCATCATTATTTTGAGTGTATTATTACATCCATGTTACTGTTTAGAAATGTAAATAAAAGAGTGACCCAAAATACTTAAAATTGTAAAATCTGCACACTGGTTCCAAGCTGTGGGAATTTGAAGAAGCCGGATATAATAAGCTAAAAGAGCATTTATAGATATGGAAAACATTAGTGATAAAGAAGATTAGAAAGGTTCTATTTGCCACCTATAAAATTTTCATACTTGACTGTTAATGAAAAATACCGATACAAAAGGAAATGGTTAATGCTGAATAGATTGCTTTTCAACATGTAATAAACGAGGAATTTTTCATTATTATTACAAAAAGTTAAAACTAATTTTGTATAAATTTGCATTTTCCGAAAAATTTACATGTATTTGACAATTACTTTTAATATTTAAATTCTTTTTTCTTTTTTCTTATTTTTTCTTATTTTACTTAAAAATGCTTTATTTTTTCCTTAATTATTTTAATATTTTACTTTATTGTAAACTTTCATTATAATTTTCAGTGCATTACATTCAAATTTCTGTTTGAAAATGTAAATAAAAAAGTGACCCAAAATCCGCAAAATTGTAAAATGTGCACATCGATTTTAAGCTGTGCGAATTTGAGGCAGTCTACTGTAATAATCTAAAAGAGCATTTGCATATTTGGAAAACATTACTAATAAAGAAGATTAGAAAGGCTCTATTTTTCATTTATAAAATTTTCGTACTCAACCGTAAATGAAAAATATCTATACAAAAGAAAATGGTTAAAGATTGCTTTTCAACATTTATTAAACAAGGAATTTTTCATTATTATTTCGGAAAGTTTAAAAATAATTTTTTGTAAAAAAAAAAAAAAAAAAAAAAAAAAAAAAAAAAAAAAAAAAATTACATTTATTTGACAATTACTTTTAATATTTTAATCATTTTTTTTTAATTTTCTTAATTTTTTTAATTTTACTTAAAAATACTATGTTTTTTTCTTAATTATTTTAATATTTTACAGTAAACATTCATTATAATTTTGAGTGCATTATTACATTCAAATAACTGTTTAAAAATATAAATAAAACAGTGACCCAAAATCTGCAAAATTGTAAAATCTGCACTCAGGTCAAAAGCTGTGCGAATTTAAAGCACACTGCGGTGATAATCTAGAAGAGTATTTACAAATTTGGAAAACATTACTGATAAAGAAGATTAGAAAGGCTCTATTTCTCATTTATCAAATTTTCTTACTCGACTGTTAATAAAAAATATCGATACAAAAGAAAATGATTAATGTATAATAGATTGCTTTCCAACATGTATTACTGTGTTAAACAAAGAATTTTTAATCACTATTACAGCAGGTTTAAAACTAATTTTGTGTAAATTTGCATTGTCCGAAATATTTACATATATTACATTATTTATATTTAAAAAATGAAAGGAACGCATTTAATATACGAATATGAATAATTTTTGTTAACAATTGTCTAAAGCGATTTATCAACAATATAATATCGTTTATTAATTAATCTGCAAAAATAATTAATCATGATTAATTAATTTTGGTTTATCGGAAGGTTAAAAATTGGTCTCTTCTACTTTTTGGTTCATTGGTTACAGTTTTTTTGTATTTATTTTCCTTATTTTTCAATTAAGAAATCAAAAATGAATTATTCTTTTCCTTTAATATTAAAAAATAAGTTATTTCATTAATATACCTTTCAAAAATAATTATTAATCATTAAATTAATTTCAAATACAAGTATGATTCCTATTTTTTTTTTTTTTGTTTTTGTGTCATTTGTGGAACTCTAAGTCCTATTGACTGGAAAAACAACACAAATGTAAGAGGGTTATTTATTTATCTCTTATGAAATAAATAACTGTTAACCCATTTAAATATTGATTTAACCCTACATTGTACAGAGGTGCACATATGAATCAATTTAAATTTCACACTATATTAAATCTATGAAAATAAAAGTTGCATTTATTTCACACTGATTTATAAACGATTAGATCCCTTTCTCTCTTTCTAAACGAGCTGATACTCTCGGCGTTGTCCGGGCCCGTGATAATATTCTTAAATAAACCTTAAATTTGTATGATTTTATAGTTTTGCATTGCTTGTATTGAAAATGCGTGCTCGCTGACTGTGTGAAAAATCGGTGAAAAAAACAAAAAAAACAAAAACAAAAACTTATGTTTAGCGGACAAAAGGCTCGCGATAACTGCCACAAGAACGGAAGGGTGGTGGGGGATATGTTTCAGACCACTGCGTAATTTTCCTGCTAAAATATTGATAAAACATTTTTTTTATTCCCTACACGTATATATTTTTACACTTGTACTTCTTATTAGGGCACTTCCCAATCTACAGACATGTAACACATGTATGTGTACATAAACTATCACAAACAGGATACATGTGTTTTCGTATGTATCAAAAAACGAAATGTTGGTGACATGTATTATATTCCGAGAGAAGAGGAAATGGTTCTTAACTGTCCGTAAAGAAATAATGATCTATGATCATATTTCTTATATACATTTTATTTTTCATGCAGTAAAACTGAATATGTACTCATTCATTTTAACCCTTAAATGCCAGGTGTTGCTTTTCGGCAAAATACCCAATTTAGGCTCTAAAATACTATTAGAATAATATTGCTATAATGCCTAATGCTGCCAATAAAATACATTCTGAAAATATTATTAAATCAATTTTCAACATGTAGATGGCAACACTTGTGCTATTTAAGAATAAAGATAGATATATTTTTTCAATTGCTGCTACTTGTTCTTTTTGTTTTGTTTGAAACCTTGCGAAATACCCTATTTCGTTCTGCAGTGAGCAAGTAAAATTTATTTCTTATCATAGATCCTAAAATTCTTGTGTGTTTAGTATTATAGAATTTTATCAAGGAAAATTATCTTTTCAATTAAAGACCAGTATTGCTGATTAGTAACAAATTGTTTTTTAGCCGTAAACCATACTTAGAACAAAATATGATTTTTTTAAGTATTTTTCCCATGATTTATTTAAAAAATGAAAGCCAAAAAACATTAGTACAATGATTTTTGAAAAATGAGGCATTTAAGGGTTAAAATGCATATTTACTTTCATCTGAAACATAGTTCTGTTCAAACTTTTTGTGAAAATCCCATCAACCCGACTTAAAGAAAAACTAAATATAACCGCAATAATTATTCGACGGCGCACCTGACTGGCAGAAGGAAATTAATAACGTTCCGACCAAAAAAAAGAAAATTACTGACATTCCGACACGTCTCTATTCTACGATCCCACGGTGTCCTCTATGCTATATATTAATATTACAATGGAATATATAATATAGAATGTAGATTTTGTCGATTTTTCTACATGAAAGATAATATTGGTACACTCTAAAAAAAACTGTAAAGTTACTAAAGTGTTTCTAGGAAACTGGGATTCCTAGAACTTTTTATGTAACGGCAACAACAAAAATTTATGTAACAGACACACTGTTGCGCCGAAAAAAAAATATGTAAGGTTACTAAGAATTTTTTAGGAAACTGGGATGCCTAGAACTTTTCATGTAACTGCAACCATGGTTACAGATAAAATTTTAGTAGATTACTATAATTTTAGCAGATTCATTTGTAAAGTTACATCTGTAGCTTTACAAAAACTAGTTTTGTAAATTTGTAGCTTTTTTTTTGTACAATTACAGATGAAAGTTTAGTTAAACAAGTAACTGTACATCTGTAGAACTGCAGATTTTTTTTTACAGTGTATTAGAAAAATAACTGTAGATTACTTTTCATAATTGCATTAAAACTTGATTTACTTTCTTTTTATTTCGGTTTCGGGTAGGGTTGGGATTGTAGTAATTCGAGTTCGGTTCGGATGTGGATTGAAATATGTCAGGTTCGGTGTGGGTTGCGGGTCGAGGGTTTTTTTTTTTTTTGTTTTTTTTTTTGTCGGGTTCGTGTCGGGTTGCGTGTTTACATCAAATGGAGATTTCGGGTTCAGTTTGGGTAAAACCCGACCCACGCAGGACTCTAACGTCTATGACAATTAATTCAACGTCATCTGCTCTTTCTCCTGCTGGTACCGGAATAAATGTAACGAAATTTGTATGAAAAAACAAAAAATCTCTGATAAGAAAACGTGAAAACATTTCAACTATATGTATGCCCCAAATAATGTCATAATGACAAAGTCCTTACCAACATTTTAATTCATTTTTTTTTCAGGAGATCTTTAGAGAAATTTGTAAAGTACTACAAATACTTTATAAACTTATTTCCTACTACTTTGAATGAAATGAAAATTATTTAATTTTAAAAAAGTAATTACGACATCTCCTCAATCATGTTTCATATAGTTTTTTGATATTGAAAAAATAATCCTTAATATCATTATTCAAAACACTACTAAAATTCTTTGAAAAATATAAGAAAAATCTACATGTTAATGATAATTCTGCAAATATAACTTATACTCATATTGCCAGATTTGATAAATTGTATAAAAACAGACACGTAATTGATGAGTAGAATTTAAAAATATTTTAGCTCCAATAGAAGAATGCTTTTCTGTAGTTCGCAAATGTTTGCTTGTAAAGTTACACATAATCTAAAGAAATGCATATTTAACAAGCCTAATAAAAGGACACATAAACTATATACTTTGTGCTCAGGATTAGTTTGCACATAAATTTACGAACGCAAAGAATAGTAATTCATCAAATTTTTTATCATATTAACCAGATCTAGGATGCAATAACAATACTGTCGATCAATTATGCAAAGAGATTTTTTTTTTTTTTTTGCAATTTTAAACGAAAGATAGAAAAACTACAAGGTGTGTAAACTGGTTGATACGTGATTAATTTCAACACAATTATTCTATGTCTTCAATAAATCACGAGTTGCAATTTTCCGACTGAGTGGAAAAAATATGCCGGCAAGGTTTTGAACCAGAGATCTATGGCTTAAGCTTCCATTGCTTTCTAACTGAGCTATCCGGAAAAAATCTCGTAGGCACAATTCACTCAGTCAATTCAGCGTTTAATTGGAGTTCCATTACCTTCGATTCATACTGTTAAGCTGTTTCATATAAAAGCCCAGATGTCCTTATCAAAAGATTGATTGCGTTAATTGTCTCTGCTATATTTGCCCGGGATATCTCAGCTTAAGCCAAAAGTCCGGATTCAAACCGTGTCCTTCATAATTTTTCACTCAGCTGGAAAATTACAACTCATATACCTGGTTACAGTTCCACCGCCTTTAACTCTGCTCTAGTACTGATTTACTTCTCTTATTTGATGTTAGTTTTGGTAAGAAAAATCTTCAGCAAAGGCTCTACGACATGTCCGACTTTCCCCCCTGTACTCAGATGAAAAACACATTTTGAATATATATATATATTGTTTTTAATAATTTAATACAACAAAATGCAGAATACGAATCCAACAGGCAATCTGTTAACTGTTCACTGTAACTATGGAACTATCAGAGATATTTGATAACAGTGTCATATGCTTAAAACCTCGAAGGAAGGATTGAAAAACTTCACATTTGTATTTTGACTTAAATAGAAATTATATTTATATCATTCATTTAAAAGATCCAACATTATAACGACATAAGAATGAATTAATGATCATTTTAACGTTAGTCTTTTGTATCCTAGAAACATATGTTTGTGCATAATTTGCAAATATTGATGTTAAAAATGGCGCCCATTATTGAAATTACCCATAAAGCAAATAAAATAGTTAATGAAATAAAAATTCTAGACTTAATCTTCTATTCAAAATTTAAATGGTTTTCACAATAAAATCAATTACAACAGAAAATAGCTCATTATACTCTTAAGTTTAAAACAACTTGGAATTTGTATGATTAAATTGTGATTATAAATTGCTTTTAAAATGTCTGACTATACAAGAAATCTGATATATCGAAATAGAAGAAAAAAGAATGACACCAGTTTTAACTATGTTAAAAACAGCAGATTTCGTTAATTCTTGGAAATATAGTGTACTATCAAATATTTTTCACAGTGTTTATTTAAATTTTCTGAGATTTGACCTTTTACCAGCCACAGTTATAGATGATAAGAATAGAAATGACTACTGAAATATAGAAATGATTTGCCATTCATAAGAAATTGGTGTCTGAATATATTTTCTTTAATCCTTACAACATCGGACATGATAAAATAAGGATGTTTCATTTCGATACATAACAGTTTAATTTAAATTTTAATAAACTTTTATTTATGTTCGTTAAAGTTTATGCTAAATTAGGCAAAATCAATCACCTTCAGAAAAGGAAAAAAACTATACTTAATTTTTCTTTTGCTATTTTTTTCATTTTTGAAAATACTCTGTAGACTATTCAATCGTATCCGATTGATAAAGAGCTCAGAATACTTACATTACATTAACTAAGTAGGTTAAGTACTTCACATTTGTTTTCTAAGATTCGATTATTTGAAAGTTTTGTGCACAAAATGAAGTAAATTGAAGTTTGGAAGGGATGAAATATTTAATCTATTCGATTAAAGTTTGATTTGAGATTTTTGTTTATTTTATTTTAGTTATTTATTTTTGTATCGTATTGGCATCTCTCCAGCGTATATTTCAGAATATAGCCACTCTTAATCTTCAAATATTTTCACATCTCTGGTGTCGTAGTTCATCGGGCCATTTGAGTGAAGCGATGTCTATTTTACAACTTACTTAGGGGAGACCGGGGAAATGGCGACACCTTAAGGGAATTTAATTTTTTTCACCTCAAAAAAAAAATGTTTATTTTTTAATAGCAAAAATTCTAAAGCTGAATCATAGCCTTTAGTATCTGTATAAATTTAACCATAACCATAACTGTAAAGTAAGCACACATAAAAAAAAATCTTTCAACCTCTGCACAGTGGCGGGATTACCCAGGATACTGGGGTAATTCCGCTACTGTATCAGTGTAATGATGCCACTCTTTACCTAGTAAATACATAAAATGGATACTAGGAAACACATAACCAACTAAAAATGTTTAGAAAGCAATAATTTATCATAATAATGAATAAATACAATGTTCCTTAAGCTAGATTTATTAATGTGCTAAGCTTACAATTTAACTCAAATATGAAAAGTCACCCCTTGCCATGGTAGCGGCATTACCCCGAGAGGACAATATAGCGGAAATCCCCCAGAAAAGCCAAAAGAAGAACCGAACTTGTTGAACAAATTGCATCAAAATGTCGGCGAATGCATGTAGATTACGGGTAATATTATCTTAAGTACCTAATGTTTCAATAAAAGGTGTTTACCTATACTCATTTGAAGCTCCAAAATAAGAAGCAACTAGATGAAAACTAAATTTTCACTAGAACAAGCGAAAGACGTACAACAAAACCTTTCTCACTTTAGGCACTGTTTCTATTGTTGGCCGCTATAGTGCAGGCGCAATCACTATCTCAAAACTGCCGTTAGTTTTTAAACTAGACGGGTTGGCGGCATAACCCCGAGTGGCGCCATTCCCCCGGTTTCCCCTATACTCAAACATAAATCAATTATGAATTATATTGGGCGATATTATTGCTCTTGATAAAGTACAGATGGGTGACAAAATAATACGAACACCCATGAAAAAGGCATGGTCTATTTCAAAGAAGTAGAACGCGCATGTCACTTTGCACTCAATTCTGCCACATAGTGGTTATAAAAGGTAAGGTATCAGTCACCCAACATCAGTCATAGGTGTTGCATGCGCTTACCATACGTTCTGGAAAACTCAATAATGACTGACATGTCAGAGTTCGAAAACGTAATGATTGTTGTAATGCCGGCGCTGGTTGCTCCGTGATGGAAACAGCCACTTATTTGGGGCTAGCAAGGAGTACTGTGTCAATCGTTACGATAGCGTACACGGAATTCCGTAAAGTGTCATCTGCGAAGTACAACAGTAGACGGAAAAGAAAGCTTTCTAAGAGGGATAAAAGAGAAAAGACCCCCATAGCGGTCCGAAATCGCAGGCAATCTTTATCCCAGATAACATCAAAGATAGATAGCCATCTCCAGAATCCCATTTCAGCAAAAACTATCCAAAGGAAACTTCATGCTTCGGACATTTATGGAAGAGTTGCAATTCGTAAGCCATTGGTGTAATAGGTGTTCGTATTATTTTGTCACCCATTTGAATTTTATAGTATAAATTTCCGTCATCTTCCATAAAATAATATTTTTCCATTCTCTTATTTTTTATTAATATGTAAGTATTTGTGTATATATTTCTATATATTGTATGTATATGCTACGACTGAAATTTCTCAGAATGCTGATACGCAACCCAAATAAACGTATTTATGATTAAACATGCTATTTAGTATTATATAATTATACACGTAGATCGGTAGGTGGCTACACAGACCATCATCTCATCGAGTTGGCAGGTGAAATTCCAGGATTAGTCAGAACTCGATAAACATTTTAAAATGCAAGTCATATCTTGGTGGAAATTACCTGTAGAACCGATTTTAGTGGTTGATCGGTAGGTACATCATTGTGTTTTCCTGCACCCAAAGGTGGGAAAACATGGCGGACTGGGAGTAAGAAAATACAATGGTGAACCTACCTGTTAACCACTAAAATTGGATTTTCAGGTGTTTTCCACCAAGTTATGGCATGGCAGACCAGTTGCATGTTAATATGCGAGTAGAGTTTTAAATATTCCTGGAAATTCAGCCGTCAACTCTATGAGGTGGTGGTTTCTGCAGCCGTCTCCGGTCTATTTTCTCGTCTAAAAAAGTTGTTTACCTTATCCGCAAAATAAAAAAAATTCCTTTCGTTAACTTTTGGAATGTACCACTTACATACGTCGTATGTGTGGAAAAAACAAACGTATACAAAATAAGAGAGATAAATCTTTTTTTTTTCAACTAACAATTTTTTCACACACTTTTTAAAAACTTTCCAACAGGGTTGAAATGTGTTTATGCATTCGGTTCGTCCGTACGACCGTCTGTCTATCTGTCCGCGTTCTAACACTCCCAGATGTAGTCAGAGTGCCATGATATTTAAGTATGTTATTGGAGTTTACTATGAAATGCTTGGTATTGAAAATGAAGCGTGTAGTGTTTAAGGTTCATTTACAGGGACATTCAAAAGAATTCCGATACATTTATGGCCTATGGGAAAAAATCTTTTGCGATGTATTTTAATGATATTACACTATTTTAAGGATATTGAAAGTTATAACCCTTACAAAAATTTCTTATAGAATTCTATGAAAATATTATTGAAAAAATATTATAGAATCCTATAAAATTATGGCCCGTTTTTCTATAAGCTAGTTTCACCTAAATCTATATAAATATCTGTAGAAGTTCAATAAAATTGTCTATAGAAGTTCTATAACATATTCGAATATATTCTATGAAATATTCTAAAAAAATATTCGCATATATTCTACAAATATACTTCGACAGCGCCAACACGCAACTGTTTCCCTGTAGTCACCCAACCGAGTGCTAACCGCACATGATACTGTTTGGCTTCCGTGATCGGACGTGAACCAATACTTTCAGTGCAGTCTACGGCCACTCGTATGTGACATATGTGACTGAAAAAGAATTTTAGACACTTAAGTGTCTTAATCTGAAAATTAAGACATTATAGATGTCTTAATTTAAGATCCATAAGTGTCTTACTATGATAATGGTGTAAACGAACTGAGAATAGTGTTTAAAATATCCGCAAACGTCTTATTTTAAGACACTTCGTTGCTTCAAACGTGTCTTAATTTAAGGCGTTTTGATTTTTCCGACGCAATAACCACCAGGGGCACTCTCAGTTGCGTATGCGTTTTAGATGTCTTTCCTTAGAATTAGTATACGTTGTAGTTAAAATTGAAAGTTTGTTTTTATGTAAGCGTGTATTTTAATTCGTTTTTTGCGGAATGTGAAGCTCTATGATTTTGATTCGTATTCACTTAGTTTATTTATAAATAGAATACATACATCTGACGTGTATGCTTGACACCAAATGTGTCTTATAAGCTGTCGTCGATACAAGGGCGTGATAGACACGGAAGTAGACAACACTTGAAGATTATACCCGGGAACTCTACAAAGTGTGTGCAATGGACTTAGTGCTAATTTGTATCGTATCAATAATATTGTGTTATTCGTCTTCGTCCTGTCAAAGCTAGGGAAAAAAGAAACTTTTGTCTGAGGGTTATATTTTGAGGATGAAACATTTCATTCTTTAAATATGGCTAGTCGGATATATTACGGGATTTTCTTCTAAAATGATGCAAGTCTTTCTCTCGCACTGTGGTAGTTTTTAAAATTCCAAATCGAGGATTTTTTCTCACCTCTTGCAAACAGCGATTGAAGTAAGTGCTATAATTTCTTTATAGTACTAAAATTTGTGTCTTTTATCATTTTATTTATTGTACTAAACAAAATCTTGCATGAAATTCAATTAGCTTTGAATCTGTTCGCTAGAAAAAAAACACACTAATTCTAGAAGTATATATTTTTAAGCTTAAGACGTTGTCTTTTATTACAAATTATATATTCAATGGCAGTTTTTATTTTCAATGGCTAATTCTTATCTCTCACTAAACGACGACCGCAAGGAAATAATGAAAAAAAAAAGCTTTGAAAGATCACCCAATTCTTTCTTACTTCCTGGCATAAAACCGCAGATAAAAAAAAAAGATAAATAAAGTACATGAGACTCGTCTATTATGTGAAGCTGCCAGTGAAAATATACATATGTATTTGATTTGCAATCAACTCTAACATTGTTTTTTTTTTATTATTTTTAATAAAAAAAGTAATTTCAGATTTATAATGGGAAAAAGTAAAAAGCTATAACTAGATTTTGCACTTAAAATAACTTTATTTTCATGCACTTATACGAAAAATACAAAAATGACAGTTAGATGTTACTCAACAGTAAATGTTTTCTCACGGGAGCTTTTACCACTAAAAATGCACATTTTTTTTTTTTTTTTTTTTTTTTTTTTTTTTTTTTTTTTTTTTGTAATATATATAGATTCTGACAAAATCGAGTTAAAGATATAAAATCATATAAACTTAGGGTTCATTTAAACTTATTATCACTTGCTCTGGCAACATCGGTCATCTAGTAATTTAATATAATATATGGTGTAGCCTTACCTTTAAATATTTATGTGATAATGATCCCTGAATTATTTCTGTATTTTTAGAATTTTCAATGTCAAAAATATTATGTTGCTTTCATTAAAAATATTATATTCATCGTGCATACAGTTTTTTTCTTCATTTTCCAGAATATAATCCGTAAAGTATAATTGCGTAATCTTTAACAATCAAGTTACAAACTACATTTTGTGATTTCCGAATTCAATTGACACGCTAATGGCAGCACGCCAGCAAATTTTCCTTCTCTTCTTAGAAATAATTGTGTTATTCTTACGCGTGAATAAATCAGTAATTTTAAACGTGTCTTTTCTCATATAGCAATATCGGTTGTCAAAAAACAATTGCAGCTAGTAATATATAGAATAAAATATATAATACGTTCTTACAACGTGGAATTAATTCAAGAAAAATATATTTATCTTAACAAAACAATTTAACTTATAAAAACCATTTTTAAAATAAGATTATATCCATGAGTTTAAAAATATGGAACGAACATTTAAGTTTATGTTAGTTTACTGGTGACAAATTTTGACACATTGCTATGAATTATGAAATAAAAATAATCATACATAATTTCAAAATCACACAAACATATGTTTTGGAATATGACATGTAAAGGTGCTGTAATTAAAAATATTATAGACTTGTAATTATTTTATAAAAGAAATTTCTAAGAACCCCAAAAAGATATTTCCTTTTAAAAATTACATATCACAATTCTTTGTTCTATCCGTTAATAAGAGAACAGCGAACACTGAGAAAAAGAAAAATAATGAAATTATTCTTGTGTGAGATGAAATAAAATTTTCCTAATTAAGATTTTTTTTAAATTACATTGCGGTATAATAATTTCGAAAAGATAACAGATTTTTTATTATTTCAAAGAAAAACAAACAAAAAACCCATATATATTCATAAATCTCATTACTGTTATTTCATAACTTTTTTTTAATTTCAAGATTAAAATTAATAATTGATAAAGATGTGAGTTAAAAAATATTTGGTTTTGTTAAGACGCCATTATCGCTCAAGGACCTTTTAGCTCATTCCAGATTAGCTTATGGTAAATGAAAAATAAAAAGTTTTCATCAATTATTATTAGATTATGCACAGCGAAAAATTGTTTTTCCTTTGTTCTGGATATTTATGATTTAAACGTACTATAATCTAATTTCTTCCGTTATTATTTCATTTCATGCCAACAGATATATTTAACCGGACTCAAAGATAATTTGTGTGTTACGATTAGAAACGATCAAACTTTACGATTATTAAACTATATATACGTATGTGAGTATTCCATACTATATAAGAAACTTATCTCTCTATAAAAAATAAATAATTCTAAAATATTTTCTTTACGTTTAAATTTGTTTTATTTGAAAAGACGAAAGTGTTATTAAGGTTTAATAACTAATTGGCGGAGTTACACTTCCACAAACACTCACAGAACTTCTCTCATTTCCGTAAAATTACACTTTTCCATTTGTCGGTTCTACACCGATAAATTGTACACATTTGTTATTATCCAACATTGTTGCGCGAGAAATCCATTCATATAAACTACATTCTTTTCCACCTGCTTATTCAATAATTATTTTGTCTTTATAGAGTACTAGCAAAACCGGCGGCTATGCTCGCGTAATAGTTGAAATATACCAAGTGATATTTGTATGCCTAATTTTTATTAGAAAAAATTATACTTTTAGGAAAAATTCAAAAATTACTAATTAAGCCACAGTTTGACAAATTTTCATTATTACACGGCATTAGACAGAAAGGAAGAAGAACTAAAACTAATCTCTAAAAAAATTATAATTCAGGAAGTATTTTGAAGCTTTTATGCTTATTTTATACGCTCATTTCAGTATTCATTGGAATTTTAAAATTTTTCAGGATCCATTTTTTAGTACTCATTTATATCTTAAAATTAACCATCATGTAAAATTCTAATCTTCTTGTTTAGGAACTACCTGTTCGGTCGTAGTGGCACTAACATAAAATGCCCATATTGAAACAGAGACTGACACCATTAATTTGCCAACATTAATTTTGAAATTAATTTGGTATTTCCTAATGTTCCATAGAAAACGTAATTTAGAAAAAATTTAAGGTTAGAGCGTTTGTTGTACCTGCCAACCCCAGATGGTAGAAGCACTGGCATAAAATATAGCCTGTGTAGGATCAGAGACTGTGACCATTGATTCGCAAATATTACTTTATTAATCGGTTTATTATTTAACCGAGATTGCATAAAATCGTAATTTAGGACATTTTTAGAACATTTTTCGCTTCTTCCCTTCGCTTCACCCATTTTAAATTTCGGATTTGTTTTCGACAATTCTTAGAGGGCATTTATATTTTATAAGTAACTACCATGCCATACTTAAAGTTTCTAGCCTCTTCAGTATCACATAAAGCACAATTTAGAACGTTTTTGCTCCACAACCCTCTGGGGGTAATGGCACCGACACAAAATAAAGCTATGTTTGATCAGGTTCTATCTCAAACAATTTGCAACCATTATTTTTGAAATCGGTTTGGTATTTCATAAGATTGCATAAAAATTGTAATTAAGAATGTTTCAAAACGCTCACTTCATTCTTTTTTATTTGGAATTGTCTTTCGACGGTTCTTAGAAGGCAGTTCCATCTTTTAAGTAATTACCATGCCTTATTTAAAAATGTTAGACTCCTCAATATCACAAAAAAGCAATTTATAACATTTTTTGCTCCTGAAACTCCCAGGTGCTAGTAACAACAACATAAAATATAGACTATGTTGGATCAGGGACTATCACCATCAATTTGCAGCCATCCCAGCAAGCAAAGAAACAGTGGGCCATCTGCTGGAAAAAAGATGGCAGCTAGCAGTGCCATCAGCGGTAAAGTGCAAGGGTGCCATTAGTTAAACCTGTCGAAAAGTGTCCAAGCCGAATGCAGCTGGCCCACCAGTGATAGCCAACAGCAGGCCAGCATTGGCATGCCATCACATTACTTCAATCCGGCACTTTTCCTGCAGTGCTAGCATCTATCCCACTGCTATTCCTTTGCTGGCCCAGCACTTTCCTTTACAAAAATTTCTTATAGAATTCTATAAAAAAAACAAAGTATTATATAATTATGGCTCTTTTTTCTATAAGCTAGTTTCACCAAGAGCTATAGAAATATCTGTAGAAGTGTCTATAATAGAAATGCCTATAGAAATATTTGAACTGCATGTGGTCACCCTCCCAAGTACTGACCGCGCTCGATGCTGCTTGGTTTTCGTGATCGGACATGAACAAGTGCTTTCAGCGTACGCTACGACTGTTCGTAGTTTTCAAGCTCTCATTATACTATTTCAACTTTGCTTCTTTTGTGATTTACGTTCCCAATCATTAAACTGGTATAGAAATTATTCTATTGTATAGAAATTCTATGTATTTTATACGCTTTTTTTTATTATTGATTCTGAACTGCGTAAATTATAAAAACCGAAATCATTTGTAACCTTGTAAAACCAGATTTAAGGAGAAAAAAAAGTGCGTTGAAATAAAGAATTTATTTATTTATTCATTTACTAATTTATTTTGTTGGTGGCAGTGGTGCTATATTTTTTACAGTTTCAAAAAAAAAAAAAAAAATTAGCTTCACAGCTTAAATTATGTTAAGATATTCCTTTCAGATTTGTGTTCAAATACTCAATGTCTTCGATATTCGCAGCGCCACCTAGCGTAAGGGTTCCCAGCAATAATACTGCAAAAGTTCATGCACTTCCATGTAGTGGTGGGCCAGCGCATGAGATAAAATGGATGCCCACCAGAATTTTATCTGATGATTTCCAACAGCAAAGGTGACTGAAATTGTCCAGCAGTGGACATGCAGTGATAGGCCATCAGCCAGCACTTCTCCATCATGGCCAGTACCTATCTTGCTGCTGGCCATCAATTTCCTCTTTGCTGGGATTACTTTTGAAGTCGGTTTGATAATTCCTGAGAATGCGTAGAAATCGCAATTTAGAACGTTATTAGAACGCTTTTCGCGCATTTTCACCGCTTTTAAAATTCGAATTTTTTAGAAACTGTTCTTAGAGAACATTTACATCTTATAAGTAATTACCATTCCAAATTTCAAGTTGACATATTTAAAGTTTCTAGTCTCTTCAGTGTCACAGAAATCGCAATTTAGAATAAAGTGACGCGCCGAATAAAATAGAGCATATGTTAGAGCAGAGGTTCCCAAACTGTGCCCTAGGGGCTCCGTATGAATTTTCCAGGGGCTCCGCCGCGCTTTTGGAAAATAATCAAAGTTTGAACGAAACGAACTCATTTAAAAAAAAGGTTTTTTTTTATGGGAACATATTCTTTTGCTGCAAAAGTATTTATACTTTGATGGTAACTATTATCAGCAATCTGAACTTTTTTAATTAACTAAATTTTATTTCCTTTAAAACATTTCCGGTGCAAATATTAAATTTACGCTGTATTTTCATGTTTTCCGATCGGAAAATGCGATAAATGGAGAAACAAACGTATATTTACTATAAGAAAGCCAGAAATTGTATTCTGAAGGAAAATTTGGATATTTGAATTTCGCAACTCCTCTTCTCAGTGTGACTTGAGGTAAAGTGTTATCCAATGACTGCACGCTTCATGTTCATCTACGTCATCATTCCGAAAGAAATCAATCTGATTTGAAAGATAAACCACCTGATTTTTTTATATGAAATGAAGGATATGATGAGAGGATATGAAGCGCAAAGTAATGTATACATGGTTCAAAAGAAAATATCACAACACTTATTAAAAAAAATATATATATGGAATGTCCTGGACATAGGTGCAGACTTCACGGGTGCGAAATGGGCAATAAGATATGCTTCTACAACTAGTTTAAATTTTTCCTTTTGTCATGTTTAATCACTGTGATTAATTAGGAAAAATATAATGTTCTATATTTAGTGATAGAAGTTTGCCTTGTTAGACCCCGAAACACCTGTCAAGTCGGCGCTTATGACCCCACGACGCTTACCTGATATTTTAACGAGTTGCTTGAATTTGTGAAGATCATACAATTGCAAAGACTCGATAAACATCGTAAAATTGATATTGTCATGAGTTTGCTTTATGAAAGAGTTGTTAATTTTGTGTCAATATTTCCTTGTCAAACAGATCATTTTTTCTTAAATTAACTCCATAACAGGTGACGTAAAAGAACTCTCAACAGCATCTTATGATGCACAAAATTAGCTCTACAAATGAATGAATATACTGACGTCACTGGATTAGCAGTTTTGTTAGTATTTTTCAGTTACATATACTAATATCCCGTTCAGACCAGGGAAGTTAAGAGACATAACTGACTTTTTTGAAACGGACACCCGGAACTTAACTTGACTTTTCTATTATTATGGTGTTTGAGAACATTAACTTGATTAAAATTAAGCGCCTTACTAGCGCCTGTCGGAAAGAGGTTTCACAAAACTATCAGGATCATAATTTTTTTAGATCACCACAAAACCAACGCACAAAGGGACGAAATAATGTTTGATTAATATAAGAAAACACAGATGAACATGAATGCACTGATGATACGAAGGCAATGATGGGTCACAATGCCATTGCAAGAATTAAAGAGATGATAAAGCACCGTAGAATACACCATGTATTGCGTTCTTTATAACACGCTGTCTCCGGGAAAATATGTTCTGAACTTATTTAAAGGTTACATGCTGCCATTAAAATACTAAACTATATAATACACGAACTTTTCCCATACGAACTCTTACAAGCAAACTTTATAAGCTTATGCATCAAGTTATCGGATGCCGTTATCCGCCCTCCTACTACATACCGAAATAAGATGGTATTGTCTATGAAGAGCGTTTACACGATTGTTGCAGCTACAGAGGTGATATTAGAAGAAATATAACTCTAAACTGGCAAAACTTTTAAGTAATGAAGATTGCGAATTCTAATTGCATATTTTCGCGATATGTTTAGTAAAATAAAAGAAATGTATCTATCATTGCAATGAAAATTTGTCACAATTTCCGATTCATTTACCAAACTTGTCTTCTTTTAAGATGAAACGTGTATTGGTTGGATTCTGAGTCAAACGACGATAAGATGATATCGTTTACGCCTCTCTTGTTAAAAAGGAATGCAAACATCACTACATAAAAAAAAATTACAAATATATATTCAGGGACATTCTACAGCTTTGAAAAACTTTTAAACTACATTTTTCCATAGTTCAATAGAAAAGGCTTTGGAAGACTCTAAATACGTTCAGCGTTATAAAAAAACACCCATCTTAAACTCAGTAAAACATTGACAGTCTCATTGATTTGATATCTCATAGCAAGTTACACGAAATATACCAACAACAATCGGTTGTTTGGTGGTACCAAATAAAAATATTTCAATTTGAACCAGAAATCTTTCACAAAATAAATAAATATAGATCAAACAGTTAAACCGCCTCTCTTTTTCAGACGAAGGAATTTGATTCGATGCGATCTGAAGCCTCATTGGCTGATGAAGTTAGCCGTCAAAATCCGAAAGAGACTCTCACCGCTTCAGCTCTCTGACGTCAGAGTTCACTGACTTAACAACCCTTTCTCTTTCCTCTTTCTTTTCCGGCAATTTGATTCGCTGCACTTCGCATCCTCATTGGCTGCTGAAGTTAGCCGTCAAATCCTTGCCGGCATATACTCAAAATTTGATATCTTATCAGCAAACTTCTATTTTTTGTAACTTTTCCTAATCCTATCATATTTTATTTTTGAAATGCTTAATTTATATATACACATATATATATATATATATATATATATATATATATATATATACATATATAAATGTATGGTTCTGGGGCCTTTTCCTCCTTCCAAACTAACCTGGCTTGCTTTTCTACCATTCCAGTGAACAGGAATTTGGAAGAAATTCTACTTTTTCTCAACACCTATGCAATAAGAACATCCGACTCATCACTGTCGATAAGAGGTGAACTGAAGCATCATGACTTCAATAGGAACTCTATTAATTCTGCATTGGTACATTGGTACAAAGAGTTAAATAATTTTAAATAAAAATTATTGATCTGAAATATTTTTACAAAACTTGAGTAAAATTCCTGGTATATGTAGTAGTGTTAAAGATCTTACTTTAAAACCAAATTGAAATACAGAAGTCTTTTAAATGCAGAAACAAACATTCTCCTGCAATTACTATCAACTGGACCTGAACTCAGAAATTTGTGCAAAACAATCGAATCACATCAAGCATCACATTTATGCGTTATTGTTCGTCACTCTAATAATGTAAAATTTATTGTAAAGCAGATGCTACGATTTCTTGAGTTTTGGAGGTCTTTTGGAGGTTGTAAACTTTTGACAATTCCATCTGTATTGGTGATAATTGAAAATAAATTCAGTATTGCAGTAACAATTTCAAAATATAATTTTATTTCTGGGACAATGGCCAATAGTTTAGATTATTATTCATTCCCTCTTCCTGTGCTCAGTAGCAATGTACCTAAAAAACGTACCTTGTAACGTAGGGTACGGTAGGCTTCAGGGGCTCTGCCATAGAAATTGATTCTAAAAAGGGCTCCGCCAGTCAAAAAGTTTGGGAACCACTGTGTTAGAGAAAGGCTGACACCATCAACTTTCAACCATCACTTTTGAAATCTGTTTGATACTTCCTGAGATTGCGTAGAAATCGCAATTTAGAACGTTTTTTAGAACGCTGTTCGCGCATTATCACCCCTTTTGAATTTCGAATTTTTTAAGAAATGTTCTTAGACATCACTTATATCTAATATGTAACTACCATGCCAAATTTTATGCCTCTAGGCCGTTCAGTGACACAAAAATGGCATTTTTTGATCATCTTTTGCTCCTGCGCCCCTTTTGGGGGTTTTAGTTTTAATTTAACTTTTATTTTAAGCACTGATGAGGAAACCTTAGAGGTTTTGAAACAGCTGTATGCTTTTAAACACATTTTATTTGTGCCCTTATACTTTGTTTCTTTTTCTTAATATATTGGCACAAAGTACAATCCTTCCCCACTTTTTATATAAAATATATAGTCTATGTTGGAGCAAGGATTGTCACCGTCATTTTGACATCATTATTTTTAAACTGTTCAGCACTTCCTGAGATTGCGTACAAATCGCCATTTAGAACGCTTTCTAAAGCACTTTTCGAGCATTTTCAACCCGTTTAGATTTTGAAATTTTATATGATGATCTTAGAGATTATTTCTTATAAGTAACTTCCACGCTAAATTTTATGTTTCTAGGCCCTTCAGTATAATTAAAATCGCATTTTTAGAACATGTTTTGCTCGTGCACCCACTTCAGTTTGGTGGCATGGAGTTAAGACATAGCCATATCACAATATATATTCTAAAAGGAAAAGTAAAAAATATATTAAAATATTTATTTGCTTAAAAGACGTTACTAAAAACACATAAAAAATATTTTGAAAAACTTATATTGACGTATATATTTTTACTTTTCCGTTTGGAATATATATTGTGATATGGTTTTTAGTAGACGTAATTAAGACTAATTACTCTTATTTATACTTACATTTGTAAGATATAGCATATGTTGGAACAGGGACTAACACCATAATTTTGATACGATTTATTTTGAAATCGGTTTGGTAGTACCAGAGATTACCTCAAACAAAGTTTACTTCTTTACAATATTAGTACAGATAGATTTAAATGCATTTTTGGCGAACAATCTATTCCAAATAGTGACATTCGTATTCGATTTGTAAGTGTTTTGTAAATTACTTTGAATTTTGAATTTATTTGCTGGAACGTTTCTGATGCCCTTCATGCGTAAGTGCATATCTAACAAAAACATAGCTGTGAAAAAAGGGAGCCAAGTTCTGTAAAGACAATGGCAAGAAAAGAAGTGATATCTAAGTGGGTGCCAAGTTCAAATAAAATTCACTCAAACTTACCTACTGAAGTATTATAGCATTTTTAAAATTGTTTAGAAATAAAAATTATTCATAGCATATTAATAATAAATCTAGAACTTGGCAAGTTTTTACCTACGAGTCATTTATTTTTAATAATGACATAATTAAATCAAATCTTGTTATTTCATGATTGGAAGCCTTAATTTGAGTGAGCTCCTTCCCCTTGAAGGGCGGTTGGATAAAATATATCCCACCTAATTTAACTGCAAAATGCCACATTGACACCAGAATTCAGGACTAAAAAGTTTAATTTTATTAAATACGTGAAAAGAATCTTTTACCCATTTTGAAATAAATTTGTTTTTAAATTCTGGTGTGATTCAATCATTTCAGCATTTCACGAATAAAAGATATTTGCCCCTGAAAGGGTTAAAGGGGTGCAGTCTCTAGAGTGATGAACAAGAACAAGCGTATGTATATCTGTCTCTTTGTCAGGTATCTTAGTCTGTTTGCATTGAGGTTTCTGGAGGGTGGGTGCTAGAGTGATAACCAAAGACGAGCGGGAGTGTATCTGTATATTTATTGGTTTATCAAATCTTTAACATGAGTCATTTTTTTATAAAACTACATTCATTTTTTTTTGTAATGTCATTGAAATTAATATTAACATCACCATTTTATTAAGACATGAAATTGATAGGCATAACATTTATCAAAAACTTGCCAAGTTCTAGATTTATTATTAATATGCTATCAATAATTTTTATTTCTAAACAATTTAAAAAATGCTATAATACTTCAGTAGGTAAGTTTGAGTGAATTTTATTTGAACTTGGCACCCACTTAGATATCACTTCTTTTCCTGCCATTGTCTTTGCAGAACTTGGCTCCCTTTTTTCACAGCTATTTTTTTTGTTAGATATCATTACTTTTTGTAAAGTTACAATATATTTAGACACTTTACGTAATGCTTTTTAATGTGTTTACATGTGACTATTTTATTCACCAAGCAACATTCAATTTTAATTTTAATTTCCTACAACAAACTAATTGGCTGTCAATTTCCGGCAGATATCTATATTTTAATACTGCTACATTGAATGCATGTTTTGAAACGAAATGTATTGATTCGAAATTTTTATTGTTTCTGAAACAACAATTTCTATTAAATTTCTATATTAAATTTTCCTATTAAATTTTCCAATTAAATATCCTATAGCTGGGCCTGCTTGTTTGTACTGAAAGTGAAAAATAAAGTTATGTGCTTATGCCACACACTATGTATCATTCATCCATGGTTGCCGGCAAAGAGGCAGTGCAGAGGAAGGACACTTCCCGGATTTTCAAATTTAATTAACTAAATATGCTTTTCTCTGATGATTTTGAAAATAACAAGTGGGCAAGTGTGATCACAGATTGCACCGAGGGTTTCGTTTAATAGTCCTTTAAAAACACTTTATCCTTTTGAAAAATCTGTTAGTTCCACATTTCGCAACCAGGGGCGCACTCTATTCTAAACAAACCTCTATCCGAACGAAACTCCGTTTTACATACCATCCGTAGATATATTAGTCGAGGGGATTGAGCCCATAGCCCCCAAGATAAGTAGTCGCCCCCTGGCGGTAAAAAGTGGAACTAAAATATGTAAGGCTATGGTGCATAATATGATAGAATGGTCAAAGTGGTGTCGGCAAAAGTTGGAAAAGTGCTCCCCGGGTGAAAAGGGCGGAGGTTAGAAAAATTGCTTAAAATACACAAGTTAGAGCCCAGGGGAGTAAATAATATAAGACTTTTTGAAAATTTTATGATTTATCGTGTGGTCTGAGGTATTCAGCTATACGTATGCAACAAGTGATGTCTCCAACTTAATTAGGGGCTCCCTTAGAAAGAATTGCTTAAAGTACATATGTGGTACCTCAAAGAGTTAAGCTTAAGACTTTTTCAAGATTTTATGATTTGTCGCCTGGCCACAGGCGTTCTGCTATAAGTATGCAAAATTTCAAATCTGCCTTTTAATAAGGGGCTCAGTTAGAAAGAATTGCTTAAAATACGCATGTGGAAGTCCAAACGATTAAATGTACGACTTTTTCAAAATTTTATGATTTGTCGCATGATGGTGTTCAGCTATAAGTATGCAAAATTTCACGCCTCCAACATAAATAGGATCTCACTTAGAAAGAATTGCTTAAAATACGCATGTGGAAGCCCAAAGGGTTAAATGTACGACTTTTTCAAAATTTTATGATTTGTCATTTGATGTGAGGTGTTCAGCTATAAGTATGCAAAATTTCACACCTCCAACCAAAATAGGGGGTCACTTAGAAAGAATTGCTTAAAATACGCATGTGGAAGCCCAAAGGGTTAAATGTACGACTTTTTCAAAATTTTATGATTTGTCATTTGATGTGAGGTGTTCAGCTATAAGTATGCAAAATTTCACTCCTCCAACCTAATTAGGGGTCACTTAGAAAGAATTTTTAAAATACACATGTGAAAAGCTCATGAAATTACCCACATTTTTGTTGATAGCTGAAAATGTGGACTGAGGATAAATTGGACTGGGAATAAATTTCATTTTTAACACATTCTGAATTCCAAACATTCATAACTAGTTAAAAATTTGGGTACATAAGAATAGGTTAAAGGCTGATTTGGTAATGAGCGAGAACCTGAGAGGTCAGTTCAGTACGACGTTTGAGCCAAATTCCATTCTACGGGTTACTGATAAGCCTGGAAGATCAAAGCCCAAAGTAACCCCAAAACCCTAAGCATTTACGATTCAACCATATGTTAACTACTTGTCTGGCTTAAATCTAGTGACATAAGGTTCCCTTTTCACAGTAATTACATGAAATAAAAATTAATACGCTGCATGTGTTATGTCAGAAATATTAATAACAACAATTCCTAAATAACTTGACTATATTAATGTTATACTTAAAATATTTATTCATTGTTTATATTCTTTTAGCTTTGTGGAGTTTAGCTTGACTTGCTGCAGTCATGTCCACAATTCTGGGTCTAACAGAAAATTTCTGTACATAACTACACATTCTGTTTACTATACTCGGTACTCATTTTGAGTGGACAATATGTTTCTGAATATAAGGCACCAGTAAAGCTCAGTCCACATTTTCAGCTATCAACAAAAATTTGGGTAATTTCATGACCTTTACAGACAAACTGGTTGCATTAGTTTTCTACGCACTATTTACTTTTTTAGACTGAAACTATTTGCCAATTTTTTACTGTAGCTTTTTTAGATCGAGATTTACTTTTCTCTCTGGTTCCAAAAGTTTTTTATATCGTTTCACACCTTTTTCAGATCCTTTCAGGAACTTAATCAACCAACTTCAACTAACCAAACAACCGCCGCAACTAACCAAACAATGACCTCAATCAACCGGTCCAACCAATTGTCCTAATCAAAATCTAACAGAAACATTAATTGACAGTGTATTTCAAGAGCTCTAATGACCCCCATATTGGGATATTGACCTATACTTTACTGTGGACTGGCCGCCAGACTAGTCCTTAGACTAAATTTTATACATAGTGTGATCTCTTGAATTTTTCTATTACGCACCTACGCTTCTCTGGTTTAAGGGACTTTGCAGTATCCTAGGTCAACCCCTCAAACACACAAAAAGCTAGGGTAAGAAACAGTCATAAGAAATGAATTAAAACTGCGAAAAGACTATAAAAAGGGGAAAATTTTGTTTTTGGGATTTAATTTGAATTTAAAATTTAAAAAAGTCTAAAAACGACTGAATACAGAAAAATGATCAAAAGTAATTGAAAATATTATACAATACACCTGTAAATAATATCAGAAATATTACTAATATTGGATATTTATAATAATATTTCGTAGGTCAAACTAAAATACCGCGATAATGACTAACCTATTTACATCTAACTGCAACCATTGTCGGGGAAACTGGAAAGTAGGTGTCCTTTGTAAAATATGAATTAATTAAGGAGATAAATTACGTAATTGAGTCTGTAATTTGTATATTTGTTATTTGTACATAAAATACATTAATAATAGATATATATTTAAAATACTTATATAACTAAACAAAACGGTGCATCAAGTTTGTTTTCATAACTGTTTATATCATTTGGCAACAAATCGCAATTTCTGACACTCGAATTGCACCAAGGTTTTTTTTTTAAAAAGCAAGGTCCCTATAGTGGAAAAGAAAATTTTTTTTTTACAAACCGTGCCAAACATTGTGGCTTGCTATTTTTTAAATGCGAATCTCTTTTGTCTTTAATTATTATTTAATCGTAGCCATGCAAAAAATTTTTATTTACTGTTTTTTGAACTGAAAATATTTTTAATCATTAAGAAAAATTAAGTTTTAACTTAATTTTTCGCTGATTTTTTATAGGCAATAAAAATGTCAAAATCATCATTTTGTTATATTGTAACGTAATTTTAAGAACGTCACGCCTATAGTAAAAAATATTATAGGAAGCACATGAAAAAATGGGGAATCTGACTCAATTCCTTTAGGAAAAATTTATATTTCAGTTTTCCCAACATGTGATCATCTGGTAACTGCGACGGTTCAGTATCTGCCGCGCAGGTATTTTCGATTCTGCCCGCAATTGCAAACTTTTCAAGGTATTCAGAGTTCCCTTTAATTAAAACTTCATCCAACTCATGCAATTTTAATTCATTTTGCCAAACAGAATACACATTTTTTTTTTTTTTAGCAGTAATCGAATTTTTGGAAAATGAACTGCTAAACGACGCAAAAATAACAAATTACTTTTACACGAATCGGGCAGGCAAAAAGAAGGGTACCCTAGCTTTTCGGGATCTTTTTAATGGTCATGTGAGCATGTATCTATTTTATTGGCCAAAAACTTCCGAAAATTAGTTGTTTTTTTAAATATTTTTAACAAGTGTACAATGCGCTTTATCATATTTTTTGGCAGTTTACAGAATGCTGGATCGTACGGCTTTGTATTTAACGATTTTTTATCATTTTTCTCTGAATCTGGATCGAAAACTGTGGTTTCATTTTGAATTTCGTTTTCATCTACTTTTGAATCGATTATTATCTTCATTTTGATTTTTATTAGACTAAATCTGATGCTTTCTACCACTTATATTCCTTTTTTCCGCTGTTATTTTGTCAAAATTTACAAATGCTGAACTTGTTCCCATGTACGCAAATTCCTTGAAGTACGGTTCAGAATATATACTGTGGAGCCATTGTCCACATACATCTTCAACATAAATTTTGTCCTTATCATTAATGCTGTCTAATACTGCTGAACATATATTTTTTGTCTTTGTATCATTTGATTTCAGCTCAAAAGAAAAAAAATCGTTTGCTAAGCGATCTTGTTTCTGCTAGAAGCTTTTTGATATGGAACTGTGCTTTATTTTCATCAGAAACCTCTAAATTTGATAGTGGCTTTTTATCCATAATTGACAATAACTTTTTTACAAGATTTTGCTCCAAGACCCGAAGACCCATTTTTAAAAATGCCAGAATTTTTTTGTAATAATATTGGCGGTCTAACACTAAATTTGTACAATACCTTTGGCGCCTTATTGTGTTTTCCACTTGCCTTTTATCATCTGTATGTTTGCAGCTATAGTGCAGCTTAACGATATACAGCCGGTACCATTTAGATTTAAAATGGGAATATTCCAACAATTTATTTCAATGGTAGAGCTTATCAGAAGCTAAAAACTTTTCCTTGTTATTTCCTGCCATTTCTTGGTCTCCCATTTTTCCTTTGAAACACTGTGTTCTTCTCTCTTCTGTTTACCCAATCTTTATAATATACAGAACGAGCTTCTTTATTTTCTTTTTGCCGCTTCCTAAACTTCCATTTTTTGGCTCTTTCTTTACGAGGCATCTTATAAGTTAGTTATTTTTAAACTTTTAGATAATAATTACGATAATTAATTCATAATACTATTTCACAAAACTATTTCTTTATACACATAAAAAAAAACTTATTTAGACAATAGTTTCTTCTCGAACGTCAACATTTCGAATATCAACAATCGAATATCAACATTTTTAAAAAATATCATATATCAACTTCATCAAAAAATATACCACGCTTATCGTTTTATAATTATTTCAATAATAAATAAAATGAATACATGGAGTAACGAAATATTTTTTATTGTCCGAGTGATCATCTTTTAATAAAACTAGTTGGCACAGCAACCCGCTGCGTTGCATTTAAATTGCATGAGATCTTACGATTTTTTTTAAGTCTAAATTTAATTTTATTATACATTTCGGCAAAACTATGACATAAATTTAATTGAATACTGAATTTCAAGTAATAAACAATATTATAATGTAGGTTAAAAGTTTATTAAATTAAAATACACTTTTTGAAAATTCATTTATAAAAAGCATTGCGCTCTTTTTACCCGACTACGGCAAAGCCAAAGGAGGGTTATGATTTTGACAGGCTATGTATGTATGTATGTATGTATGTATGTATGTATGTATGTATGTATGTTCATCTGTTCCCTCGTAACTTCTAAACCACTAATCAGAATTCGACAAATGACATATCATTAGAAGCGTCTTAATTGTCCGCTGGTTATAGGCTATATAGATTTTCACCAAATTCAATGTGGCGCCTTCTAGCGGACAAAATATACAGAGTAAAAAAATAAAGTTAAGCTAGATATGCCGTGTTTGGTATCATTTTAAAGCGCTTCACTTGTACATTTCGAATATATATATATTACTAGCATTTGCTTGTGACTTTACTTGCATTTATGGGCTAATTGCATATAATTCACATCTTTTCGTTCTTAATTTCTTTGGTACTTAGTAATCAGAATAAGACCACTGCAGTGCCATTAGAAGGGTCTTGATCTTGATATTCTGTTGGTTGTGAGCTATAAAGTTTGTCACCAAATTTACTATTATGCCCTCTAGCGGACAAAAAGTATAAAAGCGCTGTTCTCATACAATTTGACGACGCATCCATAAAAGCCGATATTAACGGACTTGTCAGAATCGAGCCTTGCCTCACTGAATTTGACGGCTTGAGGGGGTCTGGGAAAATTCAGCGTAAAATGCTCCCGCTGATTCTTTCTTGGGGTTGTACTGTACATAAATTACAAGGTTGTACTCTGGATAAAGCAGTTATCGATCTAGGAAAGTCATTGTTTGCTAAAGGACAGGCCTATGTCGCTCTCAGTAGAGTCAAAACCATAGAGGGTTTGTTTATAAGTGCCTTGGATCATAATAAGTTGCTTAAAAATCCACATGACAGTCAATCGTTAGCAGAATTAGATAGATTAAGAAATCTTCCTAGGTCATCTTAATACATGAAACCTTCAATCTACATTACACATTTACACATTACACTAACGACCTCATCCACTAATCGGTCCATTACCCATTTGCTGCCATCGACGGATATGTGCGTCACTACTACCAAATACTGGAAGCGTCATACGTCAAAAAATAAAGTTAAGATAAATATGCCGTGTTTGGTATCATTCAAAAGCGCTTTACTTGTACATTTTGAATATATCTATATATTACTAGCATTTGCTTGTGACTTTACCTGTATTCATGGGGTACTTTTATACTTTTTCAGCGTAGTTTTTTGTCGTAGTTGGGTTTTAGTTTTTTTACTTTATCTTGTAAGATTTGACTTCTTATTTAGAAACTGCTGATAACACATGAAATCATTTTGACAAAATTGGATAAAAATGACGTCATTTGGCAAATCTAGAAGAAACATTCCAAATTTGTGAATTAAAATAAATATTTATCAAATGGCATTTTTCTTGCTTAGCCATCATGCTTATAGCGGCTTTGTGAAAAATTTTAAGCGCGCCATTTTTAAGAAAAAGTTATTTTTTGTATAAATTTACTTGCGCTAAACATAAGTCAATAATTCTATCGATGCATGCAAAAAACTTAAATGTGATTTTGTCCAGCAATCTTGGTTAAATATTAGTAATTTAAAAAAAAAATCTATGATCTAATATTTATAGATGACAAGTTGTAAGCAGACAATTTTTTCTAGTTTAGATTAAGATGCTTCGTGAAGATGAATGTGTAAAATTATGTTTTATTCCTCAGTTTTTATTTCTTAGCCCTTCTTTCTATTTGATACTATCATTTCTATTTGATAGCGGGAGACATTTTTATTATTGAAACTATTTATATTGCTTTAAGTAATAATGGATCACGATTCTTCCATAATAGAGCCTGCATGCAATAGAGATACATTTAAAAGAAATTGTACTTAGAAATTAAATTACAAACCATAAAAAAATGAGTAAATTGAGATACAATTTTCAAACAAATTGCATTTGAAAGTACATTTCCCCCCCGCACGATTGTGTAAAATTGAAAATGTGCGATATTTAGAAATTTAAACCAAACGACCTAGCATTTACCACAAATTTATGCGTGATTTAAAAATAAAACTTCCATTTTATGGATCATAATAATAAGGATTAATTTATAATGAGACAATTAGAATAATTATTATATCTTATAATAATTGTTATAATAAGACACATTTAGCTACAATTTATATATATTTATGAAAAATATGCATTTTCTGCTTAGAATGATGTCGATTTATAATGTAAAAATATATCAGGTGAATCTGAATTTTTATTGACTTATAAAAACAAACTATGCGTATTATCCTTTAAAAAAAAAAAAAAAAAAATATTGTGTTTTTTTTAGGGTGTGGCAACTCAAAAGAAAAGATTTAATTAGAAAATTAAAAAGGAGAGATTTCTATATTGTTAAATTATGCAAGGTAAAGCTTTATGCAATGTTTAAATGGTTGCCATTCCTTTAATATTGGACATTTTTTGACCCGACTTTTGAAAGGCACATCGCTAAACTCAGATCTTTCCAACAAGCTATTACTCATCACTGGATGTTTCCTGGTTTGGATTGTAATTGAATTGTTGCCTTTTCATCATGCTTCAAAACGTAAAAGATGCGGC
Organism: Maratus speciosus; assembly: GCA_963932465.1. NCBI lineage: Eukaryota > Metazoa > Arthropoda > Arachnida > Araneae > Salticidae > Maratus > Maratus speciosus. The sequence goes on from OZ010793.1 coordinate 359,481,813, forward strand.
TGAGCTCTACTATACAGCACTATCGTGCTATATGATATATTAAAATTTGATCGGACATAGTATACTCTAATTCATATTGCGAGTTACACACTGCTTTGATAAATGACTTTGGAAAGCAGGATTATATGCATGAGCAGTTATGCCGGGGATGCGCCACAGCGCACTATTTAATGATATAAAAAACTGTTGGAACCAGAGAGAAAAGTAAGGCTCGATCTAAAAAAGTTACAGTAAAAAATTGGCAAATAGTTTCAGTCTAAAAAAGTAAGTAGTGCGTAGAAAAGCAATGCAACTATATTATTTGTAAAGCTCATGAAATTACCCAAATTTTTGTTGATAGCTGAAAATGTGGACTGAGCTTTACTGGTGCCTTAAAATCAATCAGAGGAATAAATTTCAGTTTTAACACATTTTGAATTCCAAACATTCATAACCAGTTAAAAATACCGGTTCATAAGAAGAGGTTAGAGGCTGATTTGGTAATGAGCAAGAACCTGGGAGGTCAGTTCAGTTCGAAGTATGAACCAAATTCCATTCCAGGAGTCATTGATAAGCCTGGAAGATCAAAGCCCAAAGTAACCCCAAAAACCTAAGCATATACTATTCAACCATATGTTAACTACTTGTCTGGCTTAAGTCCGTTGACATAAGGTTCCCTTTTCACAGTAATTACATGAAATAAAAATTATTACGCTAGATGTGTTATGTCAGAAATGTTAATAACAACAATTCCTCAACAACTTGATTATATTAATGTTATACTTAAAATATTTATTCATTGTTTACATTCTTTTAGCTTTGTGGAGTTTAGCTTGACTTGCTGCAGTCATGTCTACAATTCTGGGTCTGACAGAATTTTTTTGTACATAACTACACATTCTGTTTACTATACCCCGTACTCATTTTGAGTGGACAATATGATTCTGAATATAAGGCACCAGTAAAGCTCAGTCCACATTTTCAGCTATCAACAAAAATTTGGGTAATTTCGTGAGCTTTACAGATAATCTATTTGCATTGCTTTTCTACGCACTACTTACTTTTTTAGACTGAAACTATTTGCCAATTTTTTACTGTAACTTTTTTAGATCGAGCTTTACTTTTCTCTCTGGTTCCAACAGTTTTTTATATCATTTCACACCTTTTTCAGATCCTTTCACCTTTCAGGAACTTAATTAACCAACCAATTGCCCCAATCAAAAACTAACAGAAACATTAGTTCACCAGTGTATTTCAAGAGCTCTAATGACCCCATACTTATTGCTAACCCCCATATTGGGATATTGACCTATACTTTAATCAGGACTGGCCGCCAGACTACTCCTTAGACTAAGTTTTATACAGTGTAATCTCTTGAATTTTTCTGCGAACGTACCTACGTTTCTCTGGCTTAACCCTTTCCGGCACAGTGTGGCCGGGTCGGGATATTTAATTTTAATTCCAAACTTACGAACGGCACCAATAATATTTTAGTAAAATTTTGCTTTTAGAATGAATAGTTAAAGTGACATGTTTTTAATTTCTAAAAAAGTCGTTTTAAAATTTCGGTGTCAGTCAATCATTTCATCATTTTACAACAAAAATTGCCCGTGCCGGAAAGGGTTAACCTTTTTAGGGGCAAGGCACTCCCATTAATAAAATACTGAAATGAATGACTCACACCGGAATTCACAAATAAATTTATTTGAAAATAAGTAAAAGCTTTTATTTACGTACTTAATAAAACGAAAATTTTCAAACTAAATTTTTGGTGCCGATGTTTCATTTAGAGATTAAAATTAGGTGGACCAAAAATGAACCACTGCCCTTGAAGGGGTTAAGGGACTTTGTAGTATCCTAGGTCAACCCCTCAAACACACAAAAAGCTAAGGAAAGAAACAGTCATAACGAATGAATTAAAACTGCGAAAAGACATTAAAAAGGAAAAATTTCTGTTTTTGGGACTTAATGCGAACTTAAAATTTAAAAAAGTCAAAAACGACTGAATGCAGAAAAATGATCAAAAGTGATTGAAAATATCATACAATACACCTGTAAATAATATCCGAAATATTGCTAATATTGGATATTTATTATAATATTTCGTAGTTTAAACCAAAATATCGCGATAAAGACTAACCTATTTACATCTTATTGTAACCGTTGATAAAAAAATCGGGAAAATTGGAAAGTAGGCGTCCTTTGTAAAATATGTACTAATTAAGGAGATAAATTACGTAATCGAGTCTGCAGACAATTGGCGTATATGGTACAGATAAATTACATAACTGAGTCTACAGACAATTGGCGCATGTTACCGGGCGTCGTTTAGCACATAATTAACTTAAACGTAAGTACACGCTCCTATTTTTGTAACGTTACCACATGCGTGGGGGTAAATCTCACCTCATTTAGTCTTCCATTATATTTTTCGCTAAATGCAGTTTAAAAGCAAGTCTACTATTCTATATTGTAAAATGCATCAGTACTACTTCTGTTTAGGGAAAAATCAAGCGTTTCATATTTTTTTCCGATTTTGCAACAGTTTCTGTAAAAATCTGATTTTTTTCATATGGAGAACATATGCAACGATTTGTTTTACCTCTTAAAACATGAATTATTTTTTAACATTTACATTAATTACATTTAATGCACTTTCATCAGCATATACAGGTAGATTTTATATCACGGTTTCAGTAAAATGATTTTAGTGTGTGCTATCCCGTAACCAATGAACATACCTTATGTAGGCTCTCGCCACTCGTAAATTACTTGAAAGGATTAAAGAACACATGACAGATATCAAAAGGGTAAATTTTTCACAGCTCTATCACAGTTAAGTCAAGATACGGATATTGATGTCCTATTAAAAGAAGTCAAAATCATTACACATGCATCACATTATAATATTTGTATAATCAGAGAGTCTTTGGAAATTTTGACAAGACGCAAGTGTACCTGTAATGACGTTCTGTCCTATAATATACCAACGATTTGGTTTAACATACTAGGTGTAACTGGTGAATTTAGTTTTGAATAACACTACCCTCCCCTCCCCCCTTTTTTCAGGTTTCTATAGCTACTCCTCTATTTCTTTCCTTCCCACCCTCCTGTTTGTGGTTTTTTGGTTTCGCCCTTTCTATTTAACCAGCAGTTGTCTTTCAGCCGGCAGTAGTTTTCCCTGATGACGACTAATGTTTTAGTCGAAAGCGCTCGGATTTCAAAATCCTCTAACTCCACTGTTTTGACATCTTGATGTTTTTTAAAATATTTTAACATTTATGTATATTAGCGCCTATTTAGTAAAGATATATATTGTGAATTTAATATTCTTATTGCTTATTTAGTTTATTAAGGTGAATTTGTCGTTCAACTTTAAATATAGTATTTCTATATTTATTTTAATTGCAATGGCGTTGGCCATATTTTAAGCTTTTTCACATAAAAATAAATTGCTAAAATCAAAATTTTTCAGTTCTAAATATGGAATTAATTCTAACCAACGATCATTTGATGATTGTTTTGAACCTTTTCGTTTCTTATAAGCAATAAAAATGTCAAAATTATCATTTTTGTTATATTCTAACGCAATTTTACGCATGTGACGCCAATAGTAAAAAATATTGCAGGAAGCAGATGAAAAATGGTGAATCTGCCCCAATGTCTTTAGGAAAGCTTTATAATATTTTTATTCTCCCAACATGTTGTCATCTGGTAACTGCGACGGTTCAGTATTTCCCACCCAGGTAATTTCGATTCTGTCTGCAATTACAAACTTTTCAAGGTATTCAGAGTTGCCTTTAGTTAAAGCTTCATCCAACTCATGCAATTTTAAATCATATTGCCTAACAGAATAGAGAATTTTTAACAGCAATCGAATTTTTGGAAAATGAACTGCTAAACGACGCAAAAATAACAAATTACTTTTACACGAATCGGACTGGCAGAAAGAAGGGTGCCCTAGTTCTTCGGGATCTTTTTGATGCTCATGTGAGCATGTATCCATTTTATTGGCCAAAAACTTCCGCAAATTTGTTGTTTTTTCGAATATTTTTAACAAGTGTACAATGCGCTTTATCATATTTTTTGGCAGTTTACAGAGGGCTGGATCGCACAGTTTTGTATTTAACGATTTTGTATCAGTTTTTTCTGAATGTGGATCGAAAACTGTGGTATCATTTTGAATTTCGTTTTCATCTACGTTTGAATCGACTATTATTGTTTCATTTTGATATTTATTAGACTGAATCAGATGCTTTCTAGCACTTTTATTCTTTTTTTCCGCTATTATTTTATCAAAATTTCCAAATACTGAACTTGTTCCCATGTATGCAAAATCCTTCAAGTACGGTTCAGAATACATACTGTGGAATCCTTGCCCACATACATCTTCAACATAAATTGTCCTTATCATTAATGCTGGCTAATATTGCTGAAGATATATTTTTTGTCTTTGTAATATTTGATTTCAGCTCAAAAACAAAACAAAAAATTCGTTTGCTAAGCGTCCTTATTACTCTTGTTTCTGCTAGAAGCTTTTGATAACTGTGCTTTATTTTCATCAAAAACCTTTACATTTTATAGTGGCTTTTTATCCATATTTGACAATAATTTTTTTACAAGATTTTGCTCTGAGACCCGACGACCCATTTTCAAAAAGGCAAGATATTTTTTTGTAGTAATATTGGCGGTCTATCACTAAATTTCTACAATACCTTTGGCGACTTATTGCGTTTTCCACTTGCCTTTTATTATCTGTACGTTTACAGCATAGCGCAGCTTAGCGATATACCGCCGGTACCATTTAGATTTAAAATTGGAATATTCCATCAATTTTTTTCGTTGACAAAGCTTATCAGAAGCTAAAAACTTTTCCTTGTTTTTTTCCCTGCCATTTTTTGGTCTCCCATTTTTTCTTTGAAACACTGTGTTTTTCTCTCTTCTGTTTACTCCAATCTTTATAATATAGAGAACGAGCTTCTTTATTTTCTTTTTGCCACTTCCTAAACTTCCATTTTTTGGCTCAAGGCATCTTATAAGTTAGTTATTTTTAACCTTTTAGTTAATAATTACGATGATTATTTCATAATACTATTTTACAATACTATCTCTTTATACACAACAAAAAATATTTATTTAAACAATAACAGCATCTCGAATAATAGCATTTTTAAAAATATCATATATCAACTTTATCGTAAAGTATGTCACGCTTATCGTTTTAGAATTGTTTCAATTAAAAAAATTGTAATTTAATAGATAACAACGACAATTTGTAATTTATTTTGTCCACCAAATGCCGTCGCATCCTCTTCAACAACAGATCGCAAAGATCAAACTTCCGACGACCAAAACCTTCATCGATAAACTTTCCAAGTCCCGTTTCGAGAAGAAAAACAGTTTATAAATCGAAAGCAGTTCCACCGAATCATCCACAGATTGCGACAAATTACCTACGTTGAGCTCAATTTTTCCCGGTTAGAATCGACCGATTGTAAAACGCCATGGCTAGTGGATTGGAGACCTTCGAGACATGGCTTTTTACTATCAATCGATTAAACATTAGATTGCTTCCTTTTTCGCTCTCGTCTTTTATTCTGTAATCGATTTTCATGGGCTACATAATCAGTTGAAGAACTCGATTTTCATGGACTACATAATCAGTTGAAGACCTCGATTTTCATGGCCTACATAATGAATTGAAGACCTCGATTTTTGCTTTGCAAGACGATTTCCATTTTGGCGTCGCTCTTTGGCTTTGGATTTTTTCATATCTGATAATTTGCGCCTACCCATTTTGTATCTTTTTCAATTTTTAACGATTTTATGCCTTTCTATTACCTACTCAAATAAAAATTCTTCTAAAAGTAAAGAACATCGTTGAATTTCGTTAAAAAAAAAATAAAATGCGAGCATCATTTGGCCCCATCCTCGACCAAAAACAACAACCATTTCCAAATGGTTAATAAAATGAATACATGGAGTAACGAAAAAAAATTTATTGTCCGAGTGTTTATTGTTTAATAAAACTAGTTGGCATAGCAACCCGCTCCGTTGCATTTAAGACAAATGTCACACGGGCGTCTTTTTTGCTGCTTTTTTGCTTAGGTATTATCCATTCACAATGCAAATAGCATTGTGAATGGATAATACCTAAGCAAAAAAGCAGTAGAAAACGCCCGTCTGACATTGGTCTTAAATTGTCCTTAAATATCCTTTATTATTATTATTATTGTGCTATTTTTAGGGTGTGGCAACACAAAATAAAAGATTTAATTAGAAAATTAAAAAGGAGATATTTCTATATTGTTAAATTATGGAAGATATAGCGCTATGTAAAGTTTAAATGGTTGCCATTCCTTTAATACTGGATATTTTTTGACCCGATCGTCGAAAGGCACATCGCTAAATTCAGAGCTTTCCAACAAGCCATTCCTCACCACTGAATGTTTCCTGGTTTGGACTGTAATTGAATTGTTGCATTTTCATCATGTTTCAAAACGTAAAAGATGCGGCTGAGCTCTACTATACAGCACTATCGTGCTGTATGATCAAAAATCAGTATCTTCTATCTCAGAAATGAATATCGTCTGTATAATCGTCTGTCAATAAACAAACAAAAAAAAACTAGTATTTTGTGGCCATCACAAAACTTTCTACTATCTCATACGCGTCAATACTTCAAAATTCGCTATACAGTGCCAAATTAAATGGCAATCTGTGCTCATCATGAGAATTCTAAAAAGATGAAATTCCGTTCATTAGTTCTCGAAGTACGACTGTCGCTGAAATCGTGTAAATTCAGCAAAATGCAGCATTGCAACGCCATTTATTGGGTTATTTACACCCGAACCTAATTATCATCAACTTATGTCAACGTCTAACTGAGTATGAAGTTTGAGGAAAATTCGTGCATTAGTTCTTGAGATAGAGCTATTGCGCAAATCATGACAAATGCAGCATAGCAGCGCCACCTGTTGAGCGATTTCCACCAACACATAATCAGAAGCAATATTAATCAAGTTATACTTAAATCTGAATTTTGGTGAAAATTCGTGAATTAGTTCTTGAGATAGAGCTATTGAGGATATGGTGCAAAATGCATCACAGCAGCGCCACCTATTGGACGATTTACACCAACACGTAGTCAGCATCATTTCATATCAAAGAGTAACTGAATCTGAAGTTTGATGAAAATGTGTCCATTAGTTCTTGAGATAGAGCTATTGCAGAAATCATGTAAATCCTGCAAAATGCAGCATAGCAGCGCCACCTGTTGGGTGATTTACACCAAAACGTAAACAGCATCCACTAATGTCAAGGACTAACGGAACCTGAAGTTTTATGAAAATCCGTGAATTAGTTCTTGAGATACAGCTATTGCGGAAATCGGGCAAAATGCAGCATAGCAGCACCACCTGTTCAGCGATTTACACCAAAAACTAATCAGCATCAATTTACATCAGGGACTACCTGAATATAAATTTTTATTAAATTACGTGCATTAGTTCTTGAGCTAGAGCTCGCACAAAATTTGTGTTACACACAGACAGACTCACAGACTCACAGACAGACATTTTGTAAAAACATGTTTTTCGGGTTTTCTGAGCTATAAAACGTGTAAATCCGTCGAAAGCCGGAATTCGAAAATTTTCATGAATCCAATACTTTCTTCTTGTGAAGATAGAGGAAAGTGAAACAATGACAACACATTTTACAAACATTTTTACATTTATGGGAATTTAATAAATCGTGCAAATCATTTTACAGAACTTTTATATATAACTGGAAAATTTTTAATATTTGAAGTCAGCCGCAATACTTGAAAAGTTGTGAAAAATAGAATGATAGTTAAACAATCTTTTATATTAGAACAAGGAATAAAAGTTTATTCTATACTGCTATAAATAATTTTCTTTTTTTATTATTTTAAACGGACTAAGTGAGTTAATGTTTGAATCTGTTTAATATCCAAATAAAATGTACAAAAAAATTCTCAATGCTAAATTTAAATTAAATAAAAACGCAATTCCATTCTGTAACAATCTATATTTAAATTATTTCTTATCTGTCTTTTTTTAACCCCTATGTTTTCGAATATTCGCAATCTAAAATGAAATCTAAATTTTAAATGCAGTTTTATGGGAACAAAGCGCATTCTCCCAGAATTCTATTTTCTAAGTTCAAAGACTGTAAATTGTATTTAATGCGTTTCTTGGTGTAAAAAAACAAGGTTTTATTCGAGGTCACCATTCTAAAATAGATATGCTGCGTTTGTCAGTGATATATATATATTTTTTAGTTTCTCCTTGTACCGCAACATTTTAGTGGTGTGATGTGATTTTAAAAGAGATAAGAGAAAATGACTTTTAAAAATTTGTTATATTAAATTTATACTACAAAATATACCTTTAAATGTTTCAAGCACATTTTGCTTTTGTTCTGGAATGGGGGATAGTAGAAAAGAATGAGCTCCTTCATGTGTAAATCGACGAAAAGTATTTTTAAGTAAATATTAAAATGAAATTATTGAGTTTATCATTAATATTTTTTCATAAATTTTTTGATCGTTTTTTATAGTAAAGTCACATACTTTTTAGCGCACAATGCTAAACATAAAAGTTATGATTTCTCATGAATTTGTCATAAATAGTTACAGAGAGATAATATTAACGCAAACCAAATTAAATTTTAAATCAACCTATAGTAAATGTATATCTTTTACAATTTCATTTAATCATTATTTTTTTTTGTCTATTTAAAGCAAAATTATCTTTAGTGTTTATTGCATAGTTAGCATATATTTCATTTATGAAGAACTCATTTTTTTTAAATTTGGTAATTTAATAAATAAATAAATAAGTGCAAATTCTAATGACCAATCTAAATTTTATTTCGATTAAACCTAAAGTCCTATTCCATGGCTAAATCATTCTACTACGAGTTTAGAAGTTGAATTTTTATCTATACTAAAAAAAGAAAGCTTCGTTTTAATTTTTTGGACTTTTTTCTGTTATTTCTTTTGAACTTTTAGGTAAAATAATAAGATACTGTATATAATATTTAAACAAAATGTCCTACCGTTACTCATTTGAGAATCTGTTTTGTTTAATAATAATTATAGTTTTATTAATAATAACTATTAATAATAATAGTTAAAATTTTTGTGATTTGCGTTTATATACAAAATGCAATAAATTGTATAAACGTTTGACTTATTATTATTTTAAAAATATGCTATTTGTTTTATTCATCAACTTGAATGCACTGATTTTGTTGTACAAACTGTCTCTTCCGTTACTGCAGGATTTCACCTTTCGTTTTTCCTGTGGCTATTTTCACAATAAATAAATAAATAAATAAGGAGAGAGTGAGAGAGAGAGAAAGAAGGAAAAATAAAAACTATTGATCTGGAGTGAATCCCTGCATACATCATTGCATGCAACCTGCATACGTCTAGTGAAAACTGAATAAATATGTTCCGATGAAAATTTATTTCCTGACTATATAATGCAACGGACTATTTCGAAAATCTCATATATTATTTTCTATCATATAAATATCATTACATTTCGTTTAGTAGAAAATAAACGAATACTTTATATTACACTTTAAATTATTATTTTCCAAATAGGTTTTGAACTTTTGTCATAATTAATAAACTTGTTTAAAATAGCAACTAGTAGTTTTAATTAAAAAAAACAATGCATTCTTTACTATTTATTTTACATAATTTGAGCAGATCTGATACATTAAAAAATGTACTTCAAAAAGTGATTTTTAGAATATTCCAAATGGAACTAAACCCTTTTGAAAAAAAAAAAAAAAAAACACCCCCAAAAAGTTCGAGTATTCCCATCTGTGGGCAGGCAAGGTAGGAGTAGCGGCAGTACGGTACTTAAATTTTATACAAATATCACAGTTGCCAAGAGAAGCAATTTTTTAAATGAATCTTACAGAAAAAAGAAAGTAAAAAGCTATGAACTATTCGGTATGAGTAGGGGATATATGTACAAAACCGGGTAGGCGGGTAAAACAAGGTAGAGCAGATTCCTCCTTCATTTGAACTTTTATATATCGACCAACACGAGAAATTGCTTGCAGAACGTCATTACGGCATTTGCAGCTGAACAAAACTTTGCTGTGCGCGGTTATTTTTTGTGTGAAAAATTTCGTTTGAATTACACTTAAAAATTATTTTGTTTGATACTAGGTTTTATTTATATATTAACTGCTTCTCAGCATATTAAATATCGATAAGAATTATATCTAATTCTTTGCTTTTTCTGCAAGTAATTTAAGAGTTTTACTAACCTTTTACTATAGCGTTGAGAGTAGTAACGCGGTGTTTTTTAATTTGCGGCATGTTGGGGTAAAACCGGGTACTTAAGAGTGGGTCAAAACCGGGTATAACTGGTTTTGTCCTACGCTCATGGAATGATTTTTTAAAGATAATTAATAATTGAGCTGGAAGGTTTTAATTGTAATTTAATGATGTCAAGTACTATTAAACCATTGATATGTTATTCATAGCACCTCTGAACTCATACTAAAAACAAGAAGTGAGGAAGTGGTTTGTCTCCAATCATAGGAAATTTGTAACAATTTACTAAATAGGAAAATTATTAAAAGCTGCATTTTTGAGAGCAGCAGTTTAAAATATTCCAATCAGATGTTTTTAGAAAACAGGGATTTTTCCCTACAATAACTATGTTTTTCCAGACCTTTTTTTTTGCTCCTTCGAAAATCACAGAGAATCTCATAATAGTCAGTGATAACATACATAGTTCTATGAAACCATAGTTTGTATAGCTGTAGCAAAACAAATTTCTGAAACATCACAGGATAATGAAGCTCATCCTTCTACATCTAGAAGAGTTAACATCACACATCCAGCGGATGACAACATCCAGCCCCTCCCATCGACATCTCAGATTGTGCATCCAAGCAATCTGCATTTCAAATTTTGCCTAAAATGTTTTTACCCCCTACTAAGTAAGGCTTTATTATTGAAAAAAGAGCTGGAAAGAGGAGGGGAAAAGAAAGAAGCCAAACAGCCTGGAAAACGAAAAATATTCTGAAAAAGAAATTAAGAATCAACAGAAAAGGAAACCAAAAAAGGTTAGGGAGACATCCTCAGAAGATGAAGAAGATAATGAAGCCTTAATATTTTGCAATGAACTTTACTCTAATTCTGATTTCCAAGAAAGTAAGATACAATGTTTGAAATGCCAAAGAGGGGCACACGAAGTATGTAGCATGAAGAAGAATGGGACAAAAAAAATTCATTTGTAACTTTTGCAGTTAAAATAACTGTACGACTTCCAGTGTAAAATAGATAGGCATATTCAATGTAGAAAATTTGACATAGATTTATTTTTGACACATTGAAGCAAACATATGGAACTTCGTTTTGTTAAAATTAACAAAAATGTATTTTTTTACTACATTAAACAAGAATTTTTTTGACCAAAATGATTTTTCTAGGAGTTTGAAGTGGTTACCCGGTTTTACCCAACCAGTGGGGTAAAACCGGATTTTTGCTTCTATCGGAAAAAAGCTAATATTTTTTATCTAATAAATTATATTTTTTACCGAAAAGAATATGTTTTATTATAGCCAAAGACTCATTTTATATTAAAAACTTTATTCAAAATTTGTTTTTCATTTGACTGCATTTGTGAACAAAAAATACTTATGGTACCCGATTTTGCCCGTCTTTCCCTATATGGTGAAAATTTGGTCGAACATAGTATACTCGGTACATCTCTAATTCATATTGCCAGTTACACGCTGCTTTGATGAATGACTTTGGAAAGTAGGATTACCTGTATAAGCAAATATGCCGAGGATGCGCCAAAGCGCACCATTTAATCAAAGTTCAATATTTGTCTAGCGCAAAAATCAATATTGTCTGTATTATCGTCTATCAATAAACAAACAAAAGAAGAACAGCAGCAACTCATTTTCAAATATTTTTACATTTATGGAAATTTAATAAATCGTGCAAATTCTTTTAAAGAACTTTTATACATAATTCAAAACTTTTCAATGTTTTAATAATTATTTAATAATTACTTGAAAAGTTGTGAAAAATAGAATGACAGTTAAACAATCTTTTATATTTGAACAAGGAACAAAAGTTTATTCTATAGCGCTACATATACATTTCCTTTTTTTATTCTATTAAAAAGAATAAATGAGGTAATGTTTGAGCCTGCTTAATATCCGAAAAAAATGTCAAAACATGTACTCAATCGTAAATTTAAATTGAATAAAAGCGTACTTCCATTCTGTAACAATCCTTTCTTATTTGGCCTTTCTTTACTCCTACATTTTCGAATGGCCGGGATCTAAAATGAAATCTAAATTTTAAATGCATGTTTATATAGGAGAAAAATGCATTCTCCCAGAATTCTATTTTCTGTGTCCAAAGACTGTAAATTGTACTTAACCTTTAACTGTTGTCACGCGGTCTCCCAGACCCCGCGACTCCCAGCAGTAAACACTTTTACAGCTTTTTACTTTTCTGTACTGAAGTTAAATAATATGAATAACATATTTTTTTCATGCAATTTAATTCACATGCTCCTAAGAGAAGTACAATGATATTGTTAGGACAAAATTTAAGTAAATTCAACCATTTTAGTTATTTTCTTTTATTCCTTTTATTCGAGAGGTCTGAGAGACCGGATCACATCAGTTGTGTGACAAATTTTAGTCACATCAGTTAAAGGTTAATGTGTTTCGTGGTGTACAAAAACCCATGGTTTCATTCTAAAATAGATATGCTGCGTTTGTCAGTGATAATATTTTTTTTAGTTTCACCTTGTAACAAAACATTTTAGGGATGTGATTTGATTTTAAAACAATGATAACAGAAAATGACGTTTAAACATTTATCATATTAAAAATTCTGCGTTAAAATGTACCTTTAAAATTTTACAGGAAGATTTTTTTTTGAATGGGGGATAATGGAAAGCAATGAGTTCCTTCATGCAAAAATTTTACAAAAGACTTTTTTTGGTTAATATTAAAAGGAATTTGTTGAGTTTCTCTTTGATTTTTATAGTAAATTCACATATTTTTACAGTACAGCGCTGAACATAAAAGTGATGATTTCTGATGAATTTGTCACAAATAGTTACAAAAGATAATATTAGCACATATCAAATTAAATTTTAAATCAACCAATAGTAAATATATATTTTTTACACTTTCATTTAAACTTTATTTTTCTGACTTTTTAATGCAAAATTATCTTATTTAGTATTTATTGCATAGCCACCATATATTAGATTTATAAAGTACTCATTTTTTAAAAGATGGTATTTTCAATAAATAAATAAATAAATAAACTGAAATTCTAATGACCAATCTAAATTTAATTTCGATATGGGGGCTATAGTGGGGCAGATTTTAGTCCATTCAGCAGATATCTAAACCCTTATAATAGATTTTAAAAGTTTAATTTTTATCTATACTAAAAAAAAAATAATAATTCGTTTTAATTTTTTAGACTTCTTTTTTTCGGGGGGGGGGGGGGGGGGGGCTTAGTCGAAATATTAGGATATAGTATATAACATTTTTTAAATGTCCTATCTTTACTACTTTGATAATCTGATTTTTAAACTTAATAGTTGAAATTTTATGATTTGCGTTTATATGCAAAATGCAATAAATTGTATGAAAGTTTCACTTAATATTATTTTTTAAATAATAATATGCTTTATTCACCAACTTGAATGCGCTGATTTTGTAACATAGACTGTCGTTCCGTTACAGCAGGAATTCAAGTTTCGTTTTTACTTTGGCTGTTTTCATAAAAAAAAAGAGATACAGTTTCACTTAATATTATTTTTTCCACTTAATATTATTTTTTAAATAATAATATGCTTTATTCACCAACTTAAATGCGCTGATTTTGTAACATAGACTGTCGTTCCGTTACAGCAGGAATTCAAGTTTCGTTTTTACTTTGGCTGTTTTCATAAAAAAAGAGATACAGTTTCACTTAATATTATTTTTTCCACTTAATATTATTTTTTAAATAATAATATGCTCTATTCACCAACTTAAATGCGCTGATTTTGTAACATAGACTGTCGTTCCGTTACAGCAGGAATTCAAGTTTCGTTTTTACTTTGGCTGTTTTCATAAAAAAAAGAGATACAGTTTCACTTAATATTATTTTTAAAATAATAATAGACTTTATTCACCAACTTGAATGCGCTGATTTTGTAACACAGACTGTCGTTCCGTTACAGCAGGAATTCACGTTTCGTTTTTACTTTGGTTGTTTTCATAAAAAAAGAGATACAGTTTCACTTAATATTATTTTTAAAATAATAATAGGCTTTATTCACCAACTTGAATGTGCTGATTTTGTAACACAGACTGTCGTTCCGTTACAGCAGGAATTCAAGTTTCGTTTTTACTTTGGCTGTTTTCATAAAAAAAGAGATACAGTTTCACTTAATATTATTTTAAAAATAATAATAGGCTTTATTCACCAACTTGAATGCGCTGATTTTGTAACACAGACTGTCGTTCCGTTACAGCAGGAATTCACGTTTCGTTTTTACTTTGGCTGTTTTCATAAAAAAAGAGAGTGAGAAAAAAGGAAAATAAAAAATGCTGATTTCAAATGAATCTGCATACATCATTGCATCTCCATACTTCTACTTAGGGATGCAACGGATATCCGGCAAATATCCGATATCCGGCACATCCGGCTGATTTTTCAATATCCGAAATACCGTCGGATATCCGAATCACAATCACCGGATATCCGACTTCTCTGCCGGATATCCGGCAATGCGTAACAAAGCAAATATAAAAGGATAAGAGAAATCGTTTGACCCAAACAATGCCGAACGACTTTTGTTTATAATGCAAAATATGAAAGTAAGTCCACTATTTATGAGTAAAAGGTAATTCCCAAAAGTTTAAAGAATTACCAGCTTTCCTAACATTGGTATTTGAACTCTCTATAATAAATTTAAGAATTTATGTTTCATCTTTTAGAAAATTGTACCTTTACTTTCAGAATGTGAAACAAAATCTGAAGTTGTTTATTAAAGTATGACTTTATTAATTTTCTTTCTCTCTTTTAAGTTTAACAATTAAACAGGCCTATTTTTACTTTCTTCTATCTTCAATAGAAGAAAGTATTGTAACTGAGATCTTTTTCGATTTTTGGTTTTCGGTGGGCTTAGACGTTTTAGGGGTCAGAGATCCCAAAACATGCTTATACAAAATGTCTGTTTGTCTGTCATCATACCATCAAAAAGTGTATGAAGTTATGCATAGAATTGAACCAAATTTTTTGTGAATATTTTTGGCTATAGCCAGCTGGCCCTTCTTCAATATTGGAACATTCCACTGAAGGGGGCGCTGTAATCGTGATTTTTGTGCCATCAAAAAGTGTATGAAGTTAGGCATAGAATTGAACCAAATTTTTGTGTATGTTTTTGGCTGTGACCAGCAGGTCCTTCTTCAATATGGAAGCATTCTGACAGAAAGGAGTGCTGCTGTAATTGCGATTTTTGTGCCATTTTCATTATTGTATTGTCGAAAAGTGTCTGTTAAATATGTAATAAGTTATCCATATAATCGAACAAATTTTTTTGTGTATGTTTTTGGCTATGTCCAGCAGGTTCTCCTTTAAGTTAGAAATATTTAAAGGAAGGGTGCGCTGTAACAGTGATTTTTGTGCCATTTTCATTCTTGTATGTACCATCGAAAATTGTATGAAGTTATGCATAGAATTGAACCAATTTTTAGGGGTATGTTTTTGGCTATGGGCAACTGGTCCTCCTTGAATTTGAAAATAGTCTGCTGGAAGAGGGCGCTATAATAATGATTTTTGTGTTATTTCCATTATTTTACCATCGAAAAGTGTATGAAACTAAGCATAGAATTGAACCAATTTTTGTGTATATTTTTGGCTATGGCCATCAGTTTTTCTTTGAATTTGGAAATATTCCGCCAGAAGGTGTCACTGTGACAGCGTTTTTTGTAAAATTTTCTCAATTTTTTGCAGTTTTTGTACTGTATATTGATGGCTCGTGAAGTCATGGGAACTTCGCATCCTGCTAAGCTGTCTATTCACAATCAGCTGATGTACAACAAAATAACGAAAAAAATTATTGATTTTAATAAATATCATGATTGAGATTAACTTATTCTTATTTTGATTAATTGACGAGCAGAAATCTTAGATCAAAATCAAAGTTGGTATAATATTGAACTAGTAATAATATCGAAGTATTAACATTTAAAATTACTTTTAGAAATATTAAGACGTATGAGATAGAAGAAAGTTTTGGGATTGGCACATCCAGTTAGTTATATTTGTAACCAGAGTTGTATAATATAGACGCACTCCTGCACGCGGAAAATTTTCCACAAAATTCGGAACTTTGCGGAAAATTTCGTAGAAAAGAAAAGTAGTTTTTGTTCTTGTATTTTTTTTTAAATACCGAAAAATTAAAAATGTTCTCCAATTTTATGTACGATTTATTTATTGTTTGATAGGGGTGATTCTGTTCCGAATTTCCCGAAAATTAAAAAAAAAAATCGTCCATCAGTCCGAAAATTCAGACACAAAAAAAATCACTGAAATATATTGCGGATTTCAACAAATGATCGCCGAAAATAAACCAAATCCGTCAATCGTTCGCAGAAAAATACCCAATTTTGTCAAAGCATCACGGAAAAAATGAAAATTTCGTTAAAGGACCGCGGAAAAACGCTAATTTCTTTAAAGAATAATCGTGGACAAAAAAAAAATTTCTTGTCAAAGAATAGCAGAAAAAATGCAAATTAAGAGAAAAGTCAAAGAAGTGCAGGAAAAAAATGAATTTCGTAAAACATAGCGGAAAAAGCGCGAATTTTGTCAAAGGATCGTGAAAAAAATCCCGCAAATTTCATAAAAGAATCGCAGAAAAAAACTAATTTCGTTAAAGGATCGCGAAAGAAACACAAAAAGGCCGCGGAAAAAGCACGCAATTAGTCAAGGGATCGCGAAAAAAAATGAATTTTCTCAAAAGGCCACAGAAAAAACACGAATATCGTCAAAGGATTGCGAAAAAAAGCGAATTTCATCAAAGAATCGCAGAAAAAAGCAAATTTTGTGTAAAAGTGCAGGAAAAAAACTAATTTCGTAAAAGCATAGCGGAAAAAGCACGAATTTTGTCAAAAGATCATGAAAAAAATGAAAATTTCGCCAAAGAACCGCGGAAGAAACTAATTTCATCAAAGGATTGCGAATTTCGTCAAAACGCCGTGAAAAAAGCTTGAATTTCGTCAAAAGATCGCTAAAAAATACAAATTTCGTCTAAGGATAGGAGAAAAAAAACGCATTTTGTCAAAGGATCTCTAAAAAAAACGCGAATTTTGTCAAAAAAATGCAAATGTCAAAATATCGCGGAAAAACGGAAATTTCGCCAAATGATCGCGGAAAAAAATGAGAATTTCGTCAAAGGGCTGCAATAAAAACTCATCGGTCTCTTTAATGATGATACCTAAGAATGGGCCTCTCCTTACAAAATGTGATTCCGTTGTTTCAGAAACAATGTTCATTATTGCATTTTGTGATAAGAGGTCACAATATTAAGGATTGGGCTGTTTCTAAATGCATTGACAAAATAACTGATAAGAATTCACCCCTTCATATCATGGATTTTTAGTTTTATTATTTTTTTAGCCAACATAATTATTCTGTAATTAATATTAATTAATTTTTAAATTAAACGGTAATTATTTTAAAACTACTATTTAAAATTCATACAGTCAAAGTAATATAACACGTCATTTTATTAAACATTAAATTTGCAGAAAGTTTTGGACCCAATATTTATGTGCGCAGAAAGTTTTTGGTTTTATGCGAGTCTGTTTGTAACTTCATTATAAATAAAATATTTAAAATTAAAAGTAGGACTGGGCGATGTAGAAATTTCTTAAATCGATTTATCATCCATCCAACATCGCGATTTAACACCGATTTTACATTTTAGAATATGGAAGCCTATTTTTTAATTTTTAGCAACAAAATACGATCTTTATGTGCCCCCCCCCCCCCCCCCTCCTGTATTATTTACTATACTTAGCTTTTAATTTGTCAAATAATTTTGAAAAGAGGTATATTTTACACATAAAAAAGCTTTGAATGTCCCAAAACACTAAGTTTTTTTTTTTTTTTTTTTTTTTTTTTTTCCATTTTAAAAATTAGTGACCTATTGTAATATATTTTATAAACTCATTCTATAAGAAGTAATATAAAAGAAAATGATTTTTTTTTTTTTTTGTCTGACTTGTTATGCATGCTACAATCTAAATTCCTTAAGGGGGGGGGGGGCTTCCCCTAGCAAACTCAAATAGCACTTCATTGCTAACAGCCTACATACACTTTTTTTTTTTTTTTTTTTTTTTTTACAGACACAGATTTAAAAAGTTACTGAGGTAAAACAGAAGCATATTAAAAGACTTCAATGATGAATTTAACTATTCATTTACTATGATGAGAAAAGTAGTAAAAAAAAGGGGGGGGGGAGATATGAGAAATAAGGTGCAATTTTATATCTTTTTAACTTTTAGATTAAAATAAGATTTGTTTAACATAAATGCTGACATTTATATAGCGGATGGAGAAGGATTGAAAGTGTGACCCTTGGAATCACTGAAATTGCTGATTTTTTTCGTGGTTGTTGCCATCCTTTAAGATTAGTAATAAAATATAATCTTAAAATATATCTCTTTTTAATGATAACAAAATGTCAAAAAAAAAAAAAAACCAAAAAATCGCAGATCTGCAGAAAAATCTAATGAATGCCTCCTCCAGCCCTCCCTCATTCAGCTGTAAAAATAAAGTTACTTGACTCATTACAGAACTTTATTAAAGTATTTTTAATTAATTACAAAATAATAATAAATTAAAACTAAAATATTCCCATAATACCTAAACATATGAAAATTAATTTTTCATGAAAATAATGCATAAAAATATAAACTAAAAATGGATGAATTTGGATATAAATAGTGAATCAATTCCAGCAAGATACTCAATCCATGTGACTGGCATTGAAATCGGATGTCAAATCTGATGCATGACTATTTAAAAATATTTTAATTAATTACAGAATAATAAAAAATAAAGAATATGTATTAAAATATTACCCAAACATGTGAAAAATGAATGTTTCATTAAAAGAATGCATAAAAATAAAAACTGAAATTCGATGAATTTGGATTTTAAATATGAAACTTTATTCTTTTCTTTCCCAACCATAAATACTCAATCAATTTCAGGAAAAAAATATTATTAGTAAAAGAAAAATATTTCATGTGGATCACGGCCAAATAGTGATGCACAAAACAATGCATGACTATATCTTTAAAATAATTTCATTAATTACAAAATAATAGAAAATAAAAAATAAATGTTAAAATATTACTAAAACATGTAAAAAATGAATTTTTCATCATTAGAATGCATAAAAGTATAAACTGCAAGTCGATGAGTTTGGATTTTAAATATAAAACTTTATTATTATTTTTAATCATATAAATGCTGAATGAATTTCAGGAAAACAATCTTTTGAAACAACGCAGGATTCTACTTTAAAACATTTTAATTAATTACAGAATATTGGAAAATAAAAAATACATATTGCAATATTACTCAAATATGTGAAAACTTAATTTATCATCAAAAGATTGCATTAGCATATAAATTGAAATTCGATGAATTTGGATTTTAAGATTTAAACATTACTTTTTCCTTTCAACTTTCCACTATATAAGTTCTTAATTTCTGAAAAATACACATTCCAATCTCGTAAACTCTGAATCTTGTTTACAAAATAAATAAATAAATATCAATTCTTACTTAAATCATCGTTTTCTTGAATCGCCTTTTTCTTAAATTGGATCCTGCTAAATCGATTTAACACCAGCTTGCCTTGTTTTCATTAAATTGTCTTTTTCTTAAATCGGAAAGCATGGAGGCTTGCGATGTTTGCTTAAATCAGATCGTCCTAAATCGATTTAACACCAGCTTGCCTTGTTTGTCTTAAATCGGAAAGCATTGAGGCTTGCGATGTTTGCTTAAATCGGATCCTCCTAAATCGATTTAACACCAGCTTGGCATGTAAGTGGTAGATACATCAAAGTAGATAAATCGGTTTTCCGATGTTAGCTCTGAATCAGTATTTTGTTTTAAATCGATTTAAAGCCAATAATCGCGATTTAAGACAATGGCTAAATCGCGATTTAAGATAATGGCTAAATCGCAATTTAAGACATCAGCTAAATCGCGATTTCCGATTTTAGCTTAAATTGATTTAAGACCAATGGTTAAATTGGATTTCCGATGTAAGCTTTAAATCGATTTAAGGCCCAGGCCTAATTAAAAGTAATTTTCTTTTTACTTATAAATATCACAGTAATTTAACTTAAAATAAAACTAAATGTGATTCAAAGCAAAACACTATTAAATAATTAAAACAGAAAAAAGGCATCAACTAAACCTTTATATGGAGAAAATCACTCTTTAATCATGGGTATATTAGTAGATATTTTATGTTTAAATTATAAAAAGAATGTATGTATTTCTTTGTGAAAATACTCTACAATTATAGACATATTTAATTGGTTAAAATTTGTTACACAAATTATCAGCATTTCATTGTACAAATTAATTATTAGCAAAATATACTCAATCCCATATCCAAATCCAGTAGCAATTATCAGCATTTCATTGTACAAATAAACAGAATATTTTAATGTTTAAATAACTTTTTTTATACAACATTATTAATATACATTACATGGCTTGAATGGCAGATACATGTCTTGAATTTCGAGATGGGATGGTAGGATTCGTGCCCTAAAGAATATTGGGGGCGGGAGACTCCTGTTTCCAAAAAAATCATTTTCCGAAAATGTTTCTTTGTAAAACGACGATGAAGTCTCAGGACCGGCTGACAAACTTCGTCATATTTTCCACTATCAATTGGCAGATTTCACAGTTTCTTCTTACAACAAATTGAGAAAATTCATGTTTGTTTTTCTGCATCTGACAAAAAAATTTTGCGATTTTTCTCCGCGACCGACTGTACGAATTTCTTGATTTTTTTCTGGAGACAGATTGGTGAATTTCATAAATTTTTTTTCGCAATCAATTGACAAATTTAGAAATTTTATTCTGTGACCGATTGGCAAATTTCCCTGTTTGTTCTTGTGACATACTGATAAAAGTAACGATTGTTTTTCTGCATCCGATTGAAAAATTTTGCATTTTTTTTTCTGCGACCAGCTGAGGAATTTCACAGTATTTGCTCGTGACAGACTGGTAAATTTCACGATAGTTTTCCATGATCGATTGACGAATTTTGTGATATTTTCCCACTGTCGATTTCCCATGAACTTCAGTTTTTTTCTCGCAACCAATCGACAAATTATTTTATTTATTTTCACCATGATTGACGAAATCAGCAATGTTTTTTTCTATGACCGTTTTACGTATTTTGCGATGTTTTACCTGTCTGCCCAAAATAGGAAATAACTAAAAGGGCAGCAACGGCCACTGGAGACTAAGCTCTATCAAATTGGCCAATAGTCAGCACTAAACAAAATGAGATTACACTTGTGATGCACATGAAAAAAAATAACTTTGATGAACTTAAAAAAAACATAATTAGAAACAACAAACTAGTTGTTTCTCGCAATTAACAGAAATTAGGACATGACTTTTTGAAATCAACCTTTTCTCGTGTAATAGAAGAAATCAATTGACTATTCCCTTTTCAAACTTTGGATATGGATTTCATAGCGTAGATTCCAATGCATGGTAGAACATAGTTCAATTAACGAAAATACCAGTGATTACAGTTTTGACTATAATTCCATTAAGGATATAATAAAAAAATTTGTTCAGAAGTGACATACCATCACAGATGTGCATTATTCATGTAAGTTAAAAATTAATGCACATCAGATTTTACAAAGTTTTCTAAAACTTTTTAAGAGAGCATAACCACGTGTTTCCGATAATTTCTAAAGTTATAAAATCGCTCTGTACTGTTTGTCAAAAGTGTAACTTCTGAAAAAGGCTAAAGTATGCAAAATGGAATAAAATCTAAATTAAGAAATTCATTTAGCAACCCGATTGTTAATTGCCCATAACATTGGGTGAAAATTGAAAAATAGACATGGTATATATAAAGCTTGATTCTGTTCCTTTGTTTTAATAAAATAAAAATTTTGAATAATTATCTTGAGTTGTTAATTTAAATTGTTTCAATGGTATTTTGTCATGTCTGTATAAATGTAATTCTTTAAGTAGCACATAAAAAATAACGGGGTGTAAAGATTTTTTTTTTCCCTTTCTAACAGTTCAACTCCCCTGCATTTATAAATTTTGAGTACGAAACTCCCCTCTTGGGAAAACTTGAATTCAAGCCATGATATTCAAAGAGATATAGTTTTTGTAAATTATATTTCAATACATTTAAAATGTTTCAATGATGTGTGAAACATGTTTGTAATTTATTGTTTTGAAATGACATTATATAGATAAATAATTCAATATATAACTAAAAACACATCTAGGGCCGGATATCCGATCGGATATCCGGCCGGATATCCGAATCCGGCAGACGAAGGAGCTTCGGATATCCGGTATCCGATATCCGGCAAAATCAATATCCGGTGCATCCCTACTTCTACTAAAAATTGAATAAATCTGTTCGGATGAAAATTTATTTCCTCACTATGTAATGGAAGGAAATATTTCGAAAATCTCATATATTATTTTCAATCGTATAAATATCTCCGTTATTTTACATCGAGTTTGATAGAAAATAATCGAGTACTTTATATTACACTTTAAATTATTATTTTCCAAATACGTTTTGAAAGTTCCACATAGTTCATAAACTTGTTTTTAAATAGAAATTAGAAGATTTAATTTAAAATAAAATGCATTATTTTTATGTAATTTATCTAATTTCAGCAATTCTGATAAATTAGGGTATTTAATATATTATAAACAGAATATTCCATAATTCGAAAGTAATAGTAAAATAATATTTCAAGATTTTGGTGACATGTTAGGATTATTCAGTAAAAGTCTTGATGCCTTTTCTTGATTTTATTAACAAAAAACTTATATCAGTAATATAAGAAATTCCAGGGGAGCACATCGAGAATAACTCCATTCTCGAGATGAAATTTATTCCATACTAAAAAACAATAGATTTGTTGCCAGTTCTGTGTCTTCTGCTTTATAATATATATGATATATATGATATGATTATAGATTTTTAGATGCATTTTTCTTAACCTGACGCAAAAGATAAATTGCCACATATTGTTCCAACTATGCAATGTTTCATATTGAAAATTTATTTAAGCATTATGAATATTCCCTTTATGTTTAAATTATATATTTTCGTTTTATAATATTATCACTTTTCAAAATTGTTTTTTTCACTTTCTTTTCTTTTTATTTAAAATATATTAAATTTAAAATAGATTAAATATTTAAAATATATTAAATAAAATTAGTAATAGTTTTTTCCCGAAGTGTATAACCGTTTAAGTTATTTTATCAACGATAATTGTCGTCGCCTAAAAATAATGACTGGCAACCTTTTTGTAAAAAATAACAGTAATTTCTATCAAAATTCTATATATAATATACGTAGAACGATGTGCTATATATTAAAACATTCCTTAAAATAATATCTATCTAACAGTGCGTTTCACCAAAATCCATTCAGTTGAGCTTGAGTTATTATCATCCGGAACGAAATTTCCGTTTGTATTATATATATATAAGTAGATATTTACTTTATAGTGCAGTTAACAGATAATATAGCTAATGGTTATAACGACAAATTAATAACAGAATTAAAAGCATGTCAAATGATACGTTTTCCCTATTTTCATATGTGCCCCACGTGTGTTCAGATTATCCCACCAGTGGGGTACATTTTTTTAAAATTTATAAAACTATTAACAAAAGTAAGAAGTACTAAAAAGCTAATTTAAAAAAATTACTATTTGTAAGAAAAAGTTCTGTTTACTATGTTGAGTAGTTTTTGTACATAGAATTTAACCCAATTATGGGAAAAAGCTGTGTTTTTGTGAACTGTTCAAATGTGCCCGCCTCTCCCCTATCCATAGAACTGACTGTATCAAAATATATAATTAACATATAATAGAAATTTCTAAACTAAGTAGCAAAAAAATTAAAACAAGTCGGATGTGCCAATACCAAAACTTTCTTTTATCTCATACAGGTTGATACTTAACCCTTAAATACCTGATTTTTTAAAAATCATTGTAATAATATTTTCCGGCTTTCATTTTTTAAATAAATCATGGGAAAAATACTTTAAAAAAATCATATTTTGTTTTAAGTATAGTTTACGGCTAAAAAACAGTTTGTTACTAATCGGCAATACTGGTGTTTAATTGAAAAAATAATTTCCCTTGATAAAATTCTATAATATTAAACACACAAGAATTTTAGGAACTATAATAAGAAATAAATTTTACTTGCTCACTGCAGGTCAAAATAGGGTTAAAATAGGTTTCGCAAGCTCCCAAACAAAACAAAAAGAACAAGTAGCAACAATTAAAAAAATAAATCTATCTTTATTCTTAAACAGCACAAGTGTTGCCATCTACATGTTGAAAATCGATTTAATATTAAATTCAGAATGTATTTTATTGGCAACATTAGGCATTATAGCTTCAATATTATTCTAATAGTATTTTAAAGCCTAAATTGGGTATGTTGCCGAAAAGCAACACCAGGCCTTTAAGGGTTAAAAATTCGCTATCACTATGCCAAAATTATATGTCAATCTATTCCCAACAGAGGAGTTTTAACTTACTGGTTTTGTTGAATGGTGAGCATTTAAGATGTAGTTATAAGCAAGGCATTTTTCAAATAAATCTTTCGCACCCATCGTCTTACGTGCCCACAATCAAAATTCCCAACCCAAAGAACATATAATTTATATCGTCAAGCAAGGGAAGAAAGTAATTTCATTAATTTGACGAAATACAGTAGCCTTCCTCTTAACCGGCCTCCTCTTAAACGAATCTCCGTTTTAACCGGCAGACTTTTTTTCCCAACATCAAGCAAAATTCATAAAGAATAATTTCGATTTTATTTTCTTTATGGTTAATTAACTGAAATTTACATAATGTAGAATAATTTCAACTTCTGAAAAAGGTATGTAACAAGATTTTCAACAATTTAATTTGTATTAAAGAACTGAAATATTAATTAGAATAACATGCAAAAGTTATAAAGATATGCATTATTTGATATTGATATTAGGGATAATTTTTTATTTCAATTCAGTTATTTACAACTAGTATTCATTTCACAAAATATGGAAAATATGCACTTTTTAAAATTTACACAAATTAAAAAAAATTAAATGCATCCTACGTATTTAATTAATTAAATATGCAGTTATTTATTTAATTTTTTTCACTTATCCGGTTTAGCCGGTTTTTCTCTTAACCGGCTAACCCTCGGTCCCGTTTAGGTCGGATAAGCGGGAGGCTACTGTATTCGCTCGGAGCATTTCCCTGGAAACTGTTTCATCAAAAACAAAGAAAATTTCGTGAAATCTGAGTATTCATTTCTGAGTGTGTAGTCACACTTTTTTCCATTGAAAATGAACGAGGGTTCGTTCGAAAGATTTCGGGATACAATAACATCTTTGTAAATCTTGGCACCTTTTAATTAATTTTATGCTTGTTGTAACTTTTTATATTAATAACAAGGTGAAAATTCCTTCACGGCACTGGTTAATATAGTGTTTTGATTTTACCAAAGAATATAAAAGGAACATTTGTTGGACAGTACAAAACTCCTAAAGTGATTTATTTATACGAAAGTGTAACATAATATGAAGTTTGATTAAATTACTTGCGTTAGTTTTTTGAGATACAGCTGTTACGAAAATCATGAAAAAAAGCAGCATAGCAGCGTGACCTTTTATATGATTTACATGAAAACCCAATCAGCACCTATTTATGTCGGGGTCTAACATAATATGAAGTTTGATTAAATTAAATGCATTATTTCTTGAGATATGACTATCGCTAAAATCGTGAACATCCTGAAAAAAGCAGCATAGCAGCGTGACCTTTTATATGATTTACATGAAAACCCAATCAGCACCTATTTATGTCGGGGTCTAACATAATATGAAGTTTGATTAAATTAAATGCATTATTTCTTGAGATATGACTATCGCTAAAATCGTGAACATCCTGAAAAATGCAGCATAGCAACACCACATGTTTAGCGATTTGCACCAAAACCTAATGAACAACAACTTATGTCAACGTGTAACTAAATCTGAAGTTTGGAGAGAATCCTTACATTAGTTCTTGAGATAGAGCTATTGTGGAAATCGTAAAAAATGAAGCATATCTGTGCCACCTGCTGTGAAAATAACACCAAACACTAATCAACACAAATATGTATCAAGGTTTAACTAAATCTAAAGTTTTGTTAAATTCCATTCATTAGTTCTTGAGATAGACACAAACTTTGCGTCATATACAGGCAGACACACAGACTCATAGACAGATAATTTCTAAAAACAGTCAAATTGTATTCAGGACCATTCAAAATGTATAAATCCGTCAGAAAACGGAAGTTGAAAATTTTCACGAATCCGATACTTTCTTCTTGTAAAGATAGAAGAAAGTAAAAATAATAACTTCCGAAATGGGCATCCGGAAAGATACTAGTTGATAATATGTTTCTTTTGGTCCTGCTTTCAGCCTCACACAAAGTATAAAAATACACATTACGACATACGACATACACACTTTAAAACTGAAAATCAGAGTATACACGGCAATCAATTGTTGACAAAGAAGAATGGAATGTTCCCTAACACAGAAGAAGGTCGTGATGGGAAAGCTATTTTAAAATCGATAAAGACAAGTATCTAGAAATGCTTTTTGTGCATTGTGTTATTCACAAAGAGATTTATTATCCAAGTGTATTAAACTTGTTTTATTTTACTAAGCACTATAGAAATGGTTAAAATGAATCAATGCTATCATAGCTAATGTCTGATGTCTCTTTTCATTAAATTTTTTGAAGCAACGAGTAAAAGCATAGAATATATCACTTTCCTTCAAACTAATGTAAATTGGACAAGGAACAGCAAAACTTTTCTGAACATAAAAGCGTCGATATATTTCTTCGTTGTATCTATAAATTTATAAAATATTTATAAAAGTAAAAATATATTTTTCTCTAAAACACTCTTTTATAACCATTCAATGCGTATCTTTAAAATCTCGCTATTATCTTGACTGTAATATATCTAATTAAACCGTTACAGTATGTTAATCCTTCATTGCACGATTTGTTTTTCTATTTTTTGAAAAAAAATATTTAAAATCTGTATATCAGCCTAATAATGGGAAAAATAGTAAAAGAATTAAAATTTCAAAATTTCAGCTAAAATTTGATATTTTATGGCGCTATGTACACAATTGGGGTTTTAAAATATTGTATTGCTATATTTTACAACTAAATGAGCTTAAATTAATTAATTTTATCTGCTTAACACTCTTCAACTTTTTTTATATTAATATTTTTAAGTATTCAGTAAAAATAATGAAAGTAAATTTTACTTAATAGCAGGATAATTTTTTTTTCTTCCGAAAAACAAATTTTTTTGTCAAGTTCAGCGATCTGACATGAACAAAATAGGAGTTATTCCATTCTTGGAGTTTTCTTGACCAGGAATAGAGATCATATTGGCCAAATTCATGGCAAATAAAAAGAATTACAGTGTTTTTAGGTATGTGCCAGATGTGGCACGTCGTGCAATGAAGGGTTAATTTGTTGTGGGCTCTGATTACGAAAAATGTACCGCTTTGATTTACGTTTGATAGAAAATCAAACTAGTGAATTTGTTTTTAATTATAATTTTTGTTCATTTTTTTTTACATTTTTTCAAGTACGTGTTCAGGATCTGTACATTGTTTTCTCAATGAATAAGTATAATCGTAATTTAACGAATATTAAGCTATTACTTCATAAAACAGTTTTTCAATTATTACAATATTTATTTTACATTTTATATTTTAAACTTTTTAGTATTTATATGATGTTGCAGTTTCACAGCCGGTTGCTTTATTTTTGCGAGATTGGTTTCGCGCATAATTAAATCCATTATTGTTGTAACTCGTAAAAAGTTATAACTATAAATATTATTTGGTGATTCCCTGCAGCTGGCTAATGGGAAAATACTCTAAAAATTATTTTTTAGTGTATGATTAAGTTCTAAAAATATTAAAATATTATATTGTCATAGGGAAAATCTCTTGTCTACGAAATGTTTATAATTTGAACATACCAGGAAATCAGTGAAAAATCAATTACATAATTCCATCTTTACATGCAGAAACCAAGTTAAGAGGTCTCGGGACTCTTAATATTTTCGAAATTTTAATTTATTTTAGTTGCTAAACTGCTATCTTTTCTGAAAATTTTCATATAATTATTTCCTCGAAATTTTTATTAGAACAGGAGTTATAACTTTTAGAATTAAACCCGCTCAATAGCTGATGCGGCGTTTCCGAAATTTTGAAGTCATTTTTCTTCAAATGACGCTTTTGGCCATGACGCGCATAATATCTTACAAACTTCTGAATACTTTTTCATGAAATTTTCAAAACATATGTCTCATGTAAGTTTGTATAAACTGAACTTAAAATTTCCGTTTTATTGTTCAAAAAAATAATGTTAGGTGATTATACTGTTGTGATTTTCAAAATTTTGCATTATCTAAATACGACTTTGTATTAAAAATATAAAAATGATTTAAATACAAATTTATTTAGGTACAGGGTAATTATTATAATCTAAGGTATAGGTAGGGACTAATTTTTTTTATTCTTGTTGCAAAATTTATTTTGTAATCCTGCGTTATACCAATCCTGCGTTATACCAAAGCTGTTATACAAATTTTCTGCTAGTCAGTTGTGTGACAGTTTGGAGGCCCCTTTAAATGCTAATTCTGCATCTTATAATTTTTTAATACATGAAATGAAATAACATACTTATATCTTTCATCCCAATCAAAATTGTGTTTTAAAATTATATATATTTTAAGATATTAAATATTGAAAATGGCCTTTTTCTTCAATTTTAAGAATAATGAGACTCTTTACGTTAATAAAAAAGTGTGCAAACATGTCGACAATAACGACAAAGTGTAAAAAAATGCCGTAATTGGGGATAACATAGGGTTTTTTTCATGAAAAAAGCAGGCTTGTAAGTGAAATAACTGGTAAATATTACCGCGCAGGCATGGGCGCACCGCAATCCCCAGGCTCATTTCGGACGCTCTGGGCTCGGCAAGAAGTCTTCATCGCTGTCCACATCGACACTCGAACATGCAATCTCTCGATCTGGCCAATGGGATCATGGCATATCCATTTATACTTTTCTAGTTATACAGCTATATACCCTACGTTGAATAGTTTTTTACAAAGTCTTATTATTCTTTTAGCAACCATTTTTTTTGTAATATTACAGTTACTAATTATTTTTTTTATTGTACGGAACCCTCTGTACTCGCACTTAACCGATTATTTAGTAACATAAATCGTTCTATGCGATCATGGTTATATCCATTTATACTTTTCTATTTTACAGCTATATACCCTACGTTGAATAGTTTTTTACGAAGTCTTATTATTCTTTTAGCAACCATTTTTTTTTTTGTAATAATACAGTTACTAATTATTTTTTTTATTGTACGGAACCCTCTGTACTCGCACTTAACCGATTATTTAGTAACATAAATCGTTTTATTTTTTACTTCGTCTTTAAGAAAGGCTCTCTTTTTTACACGATTTACGAAATTTTATAAATAGTATACATTTGTACAAAATATATTTAATTAAATTATTCATTTAATGATTTCATCAAACGTTTATTTATTTATCAGGTAATTTAACTGTTTATTTTTTATGCAGGATTCCATTAAATATAGATATGTTTTAATAGGTTTTATTTTTTTCTTTCAATATTGAGATTTTTTTATTGAAACAACTCCGTTATTTGCCGTAATAATTTTTTTTTTTTTTTATCATGTATGTTAATTTCTTTCCGTTTTAGGCATTTATCTATTATAGACATGTTCCGTTTTAGGAGTATTTACATAAACGAATATTGTCTGATTTTGTATATATTATTTTATAATGAATAGTACTTGACAGCAATTTCAGAAGCCTCTGTAACAAATACAGTTATGACCGGGTCGAAGACGCACTGTAAAAAAAAAATATGTAACGTTACTCCATAAAATTGCTGGCAACATGCTGCGTCCAATTTTATGGAGTAATTAAACATATGTAATGGTGTAATTTAAACTGATGTAAATGGTGTAATATTACACATTAGTGTAACGTAACACCAGTTATATCGGTTAAATTACTCAATAACATGGAGGCAGGAAGGTTGCCACCAATTTTATGGGGTAACGTTACATAAATTTTGTACAGTGCGTATAATATCTTCATTTACTTGGAAGTAAGGAAAATTCTTAGAGCCTCAGTTCGTATCGCAATGACATTGGCAAGCTGACATTAAACCATAGGCATCGTTGTTTTCAAATAACTCGTTTGCATTTCAATAATTTTATATACTTTTTTTGCTGAGTATATCTGATGTCGATGTCTAACTGAGTATCTTCGTGATATTTAAATTTAGAACTGGATCCAAAATTCGAAATGCACAGGAAAAAATCGAAAAGTTGCAAAGATACCGATTAATTTGTGACCTCAAGTATGCATCAAGATGTCAAACACGTGGCCGACAAACCTTTGGTTTTTTCCTCGTGTTTTATTCCGTTTATGTTTCATGCAGAAAATACACATTGCATGAACAGACTTGGACTAACCGTAAGGTGCAATGTGGCCAAATTGAAGAATTTTTTAATGCAAGATACTACCACTATTTCAGAATAATAATCTTAACTTTATTTAATGACAGGCATTTCATGATTAGATAAAGAAAAGATTACTAGTAAAAAATTGTTAACTCTTTTGAATAAAAATAATTCCACAATCTGGCAACAGTGTCGTAGCGGTAAATATGGCAAACAGCAGAAAGTATAGTACGAGGGTGGTTCAATATTTGTTATCCCGAGTGTGTATAAAATATTTGTACTGCGATGGTTCGTGTGGAATATTGAGGCCTAATGTCTTAGATGCCAATAGGCTCAATTTTAGAACCGTAGCTGCCATATTAACAATTTTGTTTCTTCGTTTTTGGTGTGAGAGGTCGCACCTAGCTTGAAAGGGGGTTGGGGGGACAGTGAATGTAGTGGACTCGTGATCATAGTGGTGAAACCACGTTAATGCACACGGTGTAAATAACTCATAGGGAGTATGAAAAAACATTTGCATCCATGGTATGTTTCAACATGAGTTTTTGTTAAAGTATAAAAGTCAGATTTGTTTTCCGATTGATCAGTCCTTTTATTCTCTAATTTACTGTAAAAAATACTGAAATTCTATCAAATTGAGTTACTGTAAATTCACGGACAACAACATTATTCCAAAGAAACGTGATCGCAATTATACAATTTTAATTTCATTTACAAAGATGTTTAAACGCTTAAGTAAACTGGCTATCCTGCTGCAGACTCGTGAATGATTCCCAAGGCGTCCACGCGTGGTTAATTCACAAGGGGTTTTCTTTCTTTCTTTCTAACCGATGACCAGGCCCCCACCTGCCGGGTCTCCCCAGCTGAACGGGTTTCATACCTGGTATCGGGGCGGTGATCGCCTAATCGCCGCGTAGCGGCAACAAATCTGATCTTCATCCTATCGACTGTGCCTACTGCTTAGATGCGAACTTAGTTAAAACGGTTACTTAACATTTTGATTTTGTTGTTTTGTACCTGCGCTTTGCTACTCAAGTTGGCCTCGTAATTTAGAACCTTGATCAGGTGACGATACCTTCACCTGGGTAGGCACCTCCAGAAGTATAATTCACAGGTAACTTGGAGGACATTGCTACCCCTGACTTTGGACTGATTTTTTGGACTGACCCTTGACTTTTGGAGGACTTTGGACCCCTAGTTGCCAGATTTCCCTAGCCGAACGAGTATACCTGTCTGGCATCTGGGCGGTTTTATGCTTGGTCGCCGCATGGCGGCCATCCACTAGACCAAAAAACTCACAGAGAGTAAGAAAATGCATTTCCATCCATTGTATGTGTCAATATCAACTTTTGAAAAAAGTAAAAAAGTAAGATTTGTCCTCAAATTGCGCGTGCTATTACTCTAATTTACTGTAAAAAATAGGGATATTCAACGAAATTAAGTCCAGCGAATTAACGGAAAACAACATATTTCCTGTGAAAAATGATTGCAATTATGAAGTTTCAACTTCATTCACAAAGATTCTTGAATGGTTTGGTAAACTAGCTATCCGGCATCACACTCGTGGTGCATTCACAAGGTGCACCACCCGTGATTAATGTACACGGAGTTAAGAAGTCATAGAAAGTATGAAAAAACATTTGCATCTATGGTGTGTTTTAATATCAGCTTTTAAGGAAATACAAATCTTTGATTTGTTGTTCGATTGCTCAGTCCTTTTACTCTCGAATTTACCGTAAAAAATATGAAAAATTCAATGAAACTGAGTTACATTGAATTAACAGAAAACAATATATTTCCAGTGAAAAATGCTTGCAATTATACAGTTTTAACTTCATTTACTAAAATGGTGCTTAAAAAGTTTCAAATATCTAAACTTCAGGAGAATATTTTTGAGTAATGCTTTATTATTTGAGTTTTAATACATAAATCAATTAGTATAATTTATTAATTAGTTAATATATAAATATAAATTAAATATATAAAAAAATATTCCAATATATTAAAATTTTACTAATGTACAGACGTGAAAAAAGAAGTAAATACCCCTACTAACTCCTTAACAAATTATCGGAGAAGAATGTTATCGGCACCGAAAGATTGGCAATAAAGTCTACTTTTAAATGATGTACATAAAATTTGCTTAAGGGGCCATCTACATATTAAAACGAACCCAAACTTCGTTTTTTCAATGGCAATATCCGATTTTAACAGGATATATGAAATCTGTGGTTCAAACTATGCCTAGACACCAAATTTAAAGTCATTTCAATGATAAGTTTTTGAATTATAAACATTCAAAAATTAGTGCTTCTAATGTTAAATTACATTTTCATATTTTTATTAATATCTCCTAAAATTATACTCCTAATGTGCTTTTTTTTTGTAGCAATAATGCTAAAATACTGAAAAATAAATACGTTGAATTTGCACTTTTTATAATTTTATGATATAAATTATCAATTATGGAATTAATATTCGAAAAATTATGAATTTCAACCTACATTTTTTTTTATGGATTTAAATTTATTAAGTCCTGCTTTATGAAAATCCAAAATTTCCAAGTAGTTTTCAAATTATGCTTAAAAAACGGCAAAATGATGGTTTAGGGGACGGGTATGATAGAAGTGACTAGATATTTTGAAATTTCTTATGCTATCCTGTAATCCAGCAGTCCTTAATGACTGCCTTGATCGAGAGCGGGGCTCTCTCGGTCAACAATCGCGTACAGAACTTCAATTTGGATATAGCCCCAAAAATATGCTCGTTTTAAAGTAATTAATTTCTCGGAAACTTGTCGTACGAATTGCATAAAAATTTGTTTTTAGGCTAATTGAAGGGTGTAGAGTTCATTTATGCTGTCAGAATTGTGTACTGCTATTGAAAAAAAAACAAATTTATGGTTTGTTTCAATATCTAGATGGCCCTTTAAGCAAATTTTATATACATCATTTAAAAGTAGACTTTATTACCTATCGTGTAGTACCAGTAACTTTCTTCTGCGATAACTGTTTTCAGAATTAGTAAGGGGTGTTTACATTTTTTTCCACGACTGTACTATTTACAGAACCGCATATAAGCAGAGTAACAGTTTCTCCAATTACATTATATTACAATCACCTTTTCAAAGGATTTTTTAAAAATAATTCCTAACTAATATTTTCCTTTTAAATATGAAGCCATAAAAGTAAGGAAACACTGTGCGCAAAAAAGTTTCTTAATGTTTTTGAGTTATTGCGCAATGTCTGATTTTAGAAAAGTATTATATGTTCCACTTTCGTCACACGGAATTGTGCTAAAGTTATAAAAGTTTAAACTTTATGTTATTTATTTATGTACTTTCGCCACATGGAATTGTGCTAAAGTTATAAAGGTTTAAACATTATGTTATTTATTTATGTATCTCTCTATATTTTTATTTTTCGTTGTATTACTTCCATAGCTCAATGATCTTTACAATTTCAAATGTTTATGTCTGCCTATAAACTCGATATGTGTTGAAATATATACTGCATTTGTTTGTCTCCTTGAAAATATCTTTTTTTTTTTTTTTTTTTTTTTTTTTTTCCAGCGGAAACGAACCGCCATCTAAGGTAAAAGGTAGTAAATATATATATTTGTTTAGTAAAAAAGAAGACAATAATGCATTTCAGATCCTTAACCGGATGTCATGCTGATAGGTTTTCTACCATATATATATATATATAATGCAAATGGAAATCTCGTTCTGGCTGCTTATAACTTGAGTTCTTCTTACTGGATTTTCGGGTTTAATAGGTATTTTCCATGGAAGATTTTAGTATATAAAATACCGTTCTACGTTGCTTAGTTATAGAATTCTTGTGGAAAGTCTATAATCAGTTGAAACCAATATTGAAAGATTAGCCTTTTTTTAAAAGTTCTACCTAAAGAATTTTGAAGATACATGCATTTTCATTTAGATAATTTTTCACGGATGGTTGTAATTTATATTATATTTTGTTTTACGGAGCTTAGTTATAGAATTATGGGTGAAAGTTCAATAATCAAGTGAACCCGATTATGGTACTTTATCTTTTAAAAAAAGCTGTACTGGAAGGATTTTAATAAAATTTGCATTGTCAGTTAGATGCTTTTAGTATATTGCACATCGTTCTATCGTTCATTACCAAATCCTACAACAGTAAGAGATCAAGAAAAATAGTTGTCCCTTAAAAGCTCAAATTTTGTCTGACACATAAAATATATAACAGAGCAATAGCGTTCTTGTCGTTTTCAACAATGTGGAAGACATCACAGTTAAAGGCCGATATTGCTTTAAAACACAAAGTCAAATTCTTAGTTTCGTTTAGAAAAACTGACCAGAGTAGCGGATAAAGCCTGTGAGTTGCAGTATAAATGAAAAAGGGCATTGAAAATGTACTAGGTAAGAAATAAAAATCAATCATATTCAGAGCAAAATTATGGACTACGCAAAAAAAAAAAAAAAAAAAAAAAAAAAAAAAAAAAAAAAAAACTAGTCGGATATGCCAATCTCAGTACTTTCTTCTATCTCTTTACACGTTATTACTTCAAAGTTCTCTATCACATTGACAAAAATTAACTTACAATCTATGCCCAAAATGTTGATTCTAAAGATATCAGATCATTGGACTGTGTGCATTTGTGGAGATATAAGCTCCGCTCTTTTCAAACAAATCATTAAATTTCGGCACCCACACACTTAGATGTCTGCAACCAAAATTCTCAACACAAAGATCATAAAAGCGACACCTATAGGGCAGTATACACCCAAGCACGATAAATATCTACTTCTGTGAAAGTGTAAGATAATATGAAGTTTGATTAATTCTTGTGCATTAGGTTTTGAGGTATAACTATCGAAAAAAATCGTCAAAAATGCAGCATAGCATCGCCACGCGTTATATAATTTACACGAACACCTAATCAGTACCAACTTGTGTCAAGATCTAACATATCTACATTTGTGAACAACACCAGTGACGATACATTTGCGCACCAGTCGGCAAATCGCCATCATTATTTTTTAATACTACATTTCATCCTCACAAAATTCTGTCATTAAATAAGCAAAGAATACAACTAAAAATTAGTGGTGACAATCGCCTGCGGGCGCGCAACTGTTCCAGCTCTGGAAAATTTAAAAGAGCCATAGCGACCACATATTTCCTTTGTAATCCAAAAAATTATATATAACGTATTAATGTATTATTATAGAATGAATTGATGTATTTCCAATTAAATTGGAAGCGAAAGCAACGCAGAATAATATTAATATAGAGAGAGCGTTATTATATAATTATCAATATTATTAGGTTGAGCAAAATGTTCTGTGAAATTTGTGAAAGTTGCGTTGTTATGCGCAAATTAACAACAAAAGCAACAAGGACTATTCTTTAAAATAGAGACCATCATAGTCCACAACTTTCTGTCACCGTTTTGCCAGTTTCTGAATT
This sequence comes from Maratus speciosus, assembly GCA_963932465.1. Lineage (NCBI taxonomy): Eukaryota > Metazoa > Arthropoda > Arachnida > Araneae > Salticidae > Maratus > Maratus speciosus. The sequence goes on from OZ010793.1 coordinate 359,518,210, forward strand.
TACTGACTAAGCTTCCCTCTGTTACCAGCACCTTTATCCTCATTAATCTCATCAACGGCTTTCAGAATCGTTAGGCCTTTTCTCTAATAACTCCGGGTCAACACACGCAAATCGTACTGTTAAAAGTTTTTTGGAGCCAAAGTTCCTGAACACCTGTAAATATACCACTGCTACTCCTGTATATGATACAAATTCTGGTAACTATTAGATTAAAAATTTCCCAGAACTTTTTGCTCAACCTAATAATTTAATTAATAATACTACACTTTAACTATAAATATATTACGCGTAAGTATAACTAAGTTATAATAAAATTCCTTTCAGACATTTGGGAAGTAATCATGAAATCTGGTATAAAATTGCGCCTTAAACCATAAAAAATAGTTTTAATTGACATCAGACATTAGATATAATATAATTAAAAAGGATATTTTTATTAAATTTAGAATTATTATACTCAAGCTCCAAACGTAAGATTTTTTAAAACTTGCTATATGAATATTTCAAAATTATTAATCCAGAAAATGTATATTTTTTTTGTATTTTCGGAACTATAATGAAATTATCTTCCTTTAAAAACAAATCTTGTTTTCTTTTAACTTTCATGGACTGATTTTTAGCTTATTCAAATAAACTTTGTAAAGAGGTTTAATTGGGTTATTACACAACATGAGTAATGAAAAACTTAAGGTCTTAATGTTATTGCTGTTAGTAGCACAATCAAATTAATTTTTTGTATTATATATTTATAATCTAATGTAGTATGATAAGGTAATCATTGCGTATTTACAATTTAAAAAAAAAATAAACTACTCTATAAACTTAATTCTAGATGACAAAATCATTTTTTTTACAAAAAATTTCTAAAGTTATTCTGAATTATATAATTGAAGCTGATATAATAATAATGAAATAATAAATAAAATTATATTATATTTACAAGCCATGTATGCCTGACATTATTATTATTATATTTTCTTAAAACATCATGAAAAAACTGTGTATGAAATATAGATAAATATGGAACGTCAATATTTCTTTTTCAATCCATGTTATACGTATAAAAATGGCTTTCAGTTGAAATTTATATAAAAAGCCTAAATAAAATGTACTAAACTTATAGAGGTCCTGATAAATTCAGCATAGCAGTGCCACCTGTTGAGCGATTTACGCCAATAACTAATCAGCAACAATGTATATCAAGGCGCTATCTAAAGCTTTATTAATAAACTCTGGGTTATTATTAACATTAAACATTTATTAGTAATTTCTGTGCTAAAGTATACAGAGAATAAATAACATAAAAGGAGGTGCCAATGTATTAAAAAGAGAGAACCAACGTTACAAATCACACTTATATTTACTAATATCATTTATATTCTCAAACTTACTTATATTTGTGCTTTGTAACGTTGCTTCTCTCTTTTTAAGAGAATAAATGACACTTAAATGAATTTCTAATCAGATTTACTTACGTTATAAAATAATAAAAGTTGGACGCAAATAAAACTATTTTACTTATTTATAAAAAGAAAAAGAAAAAAAAAAGTCTTTTTTAAGTTTGATGTGCACAATCTTAACAATAATATGTCTATAAAAAGTATGTCTAAAAAAGGTTGCATAAATGCATTAAAAATTTTAATTTAGCACTAAAATAACCACTGAAGATGACCGTGTGAATTCGCTGAAAACGTCTTGGGATTTAAATGTATTTTTAATGTATTTTAAAGTATTTTTAATGTATTTTAAATAGTTTTATAGTATATGTATGCACCTGCAAGTAATTATAGAACATTTTATTTGTGTTTTTTTTATAAATTTTAACTATTTACTCAAGATGAATTTAACACTAGAATTTTAACAAAAAGGATTTTATACGAGAATGAGATGTAATAAGTACAGAAGAGTGTGCAAGCCTTGCACGCAGTATGCCCTAAAGGATTATTGCTGTTATTAAATCCAAAGATGGGCCCACAAATATTGATATTTTTGTAATTTTAAGTTAATATAATAATTTATAAAATAAGAATACTTTAATTTTTTACCTTAAAAACCAAAAATGCTATAAAAGTTAGGAAGATTAATACTTTAGGGCAAGGTTTTATATCTTTAGAATCCTCTTGATGGGCATAAATTGTCATTTAATTTCATAAACGACACAAACGACATAAATAAATTGTCATAAACGACTTTTGATGTATTAACATGTATGATAGACCAGGGGGCGGTAGCACAGAGAATTAGAAGCCGCGCGCTTTGGGTGACGGAAGTGACGTCACGAGGGGGCGTGGCAGCTGTCAATCAAAAGGGGGGTGAAACCGGAAGTGGGGTGTGGTCACGTGATTGGCTCGTCTAGGAGTACGAGGGTAGAATGTTGAGTGGTTTTTTTTGCTGGATATTTTGAGGGGGGAGGAAAAGGGGGTCGCAGGATTTTTATCGTCTAGGAGTACGAGGGTAGAATGTTGAGTTGTTTTTTTGCTGGATATTTTGAGGGGGGAGGAAAAGGGGGTCGCAGGATTTTTATCGTCTAGGAGTACGAGGGTAAAGGTTGAGTTATTTTTGCTGGATGTTTAAAGGGGGAGGAAGTGGGGGAAGTCACGTGATGATTCGTACTAGATAACAAGGGGTTCTAGGTTGAGTTGTTTTTTTTGCTGCATGTTGAGTGTTTTTTTTGCTTGGGTATGGAAAGACGTTGTGGCAACACGATGACGTCATCTATATTTTGGAACATGCATGGGTTTTGAATGTCATTAGCCTAAATGTGTATTCATTTTTACTGAATTTATTTTAATTAATTAACGAGTCTTAATCAATTTGTTTATTTTAATTGTATTTTGAACGAGCACGTGGTAAGTAATTCAAGTTTTGTGGTGGCAACGTGACGATTCTTCTGCTTTATGACGTCACACATCAACCTTCATGTTAGGACTTGAACGCTGACCCACGAGGTTATGACGTGATACGTGCATTCTTAAACACAAGAAACACCTTTGTTTTGTGAAGTTGAGTTGTTTTTTTCTTCTTCTAATTATTTGATTGGCCTACAGCATTAGTTATACTGAAGTGGCAACACTTGAAAAGCCTATTCGTGATCAGTTGCTTGGATATTTTTTTTGCTGTTGTTGCGTCCTGTTTTATTTACTGTCGAGCGCTGTAATTTTACTTAGTGAAAATCTTTCTTAGTTCTTTTTAGTATTTTACATTAGTTTAAAATGAAGCGTTCATACCAAGAAATTCCGAACATTTGTTCTTTAGAGCAACTAATGAGAAAAAAAGCTGCTTTGGACATAGCAAATCTACCTAAATGTGATAATATGCCTTTGGATAATCCAAAGGATTTAATTAATCTTGGTGGTGAAAACTTCGTCACAGTCCAAGAATTTATTGGACACACACGTGTACATATCAGGAGGTATATTTCTGAAGAAGATTCTGGTTTCAACCCAACTAAAGATGGAGTGTCCATATCACCAAAAGTGTGGTACTCTTTGCGTAGAGAAATACAAAATATTGTGAATCATAGATCTTGTGATAAAGTGTTCGTTATAGACAGAGACTTGTGCATTTCAAAACAAATTAAAGATGGAGTGCAATTCTTTATATTTCAAAGACTGTTTCAGAGAAAAAACATGTGTTTGGATTTTGTGCCCGAACGAGAAGTGCTTAATAATACACAGATTGAAAAACTTATTCAGAAGATGCCTATAGTCACGGACGGTGTAAAAAATGAACTGATAACTTACACATTGTTCTACTGCATCGAAAAAGAGTTGAAAAATTCAAACCTTCAGCTAAAACTTGACAACAGTGTAGATGGATTTTTACAATTGTTACTGTCATTGAAGGAGTGTCTACGTGTTTCTATTTCTATTAAAATTTCAGAACTTATAAATTGTTTTGGCTGTCGCGAATCACATCTTGCAGACTTTATGCATGATTGTAAAGTTTTCAGTCGTGAGCAAAAATGGAAACAGTATTTTGAACTGTCCCTGTACTCCATCGATATGAATAGTTTGGCTAGAGACATTTTACAAAAAAACTTGAACATTGATTTTAATAGAATACTCTATGAACAAGATTTTTTTTTATTCTTTAATAGTAAGTGAATTGTTCACATCTATACAGAAATTGTATGTTGATGACGAGCTAGATGATAATCTTATAATCTGTTGAAAATAACTTCTGTTTTTGCTACTGTATTTTTTACCGAATAAAATTTTGTATTTTTATTTTTACTTCATTGCATTTCTGTCTTGAATTTTTTTTTCTAACTGTTGGATATGTACCTTTTCTTTTCAGCTACTTTTTATTTCAGCGAAACTTTATTTTTTCAGATTTACTACCCCAAACTTATGAAAATATTTGCTTTAATTTTACTGATCACAGAATTATTCTGATCATATGCATACTTTTCATTTCTTAAACATTAAAAAATCTATTTTTCTTCCTTTAAAAAAAGCATATTTGCACTTGACTTGATTAAAAATAAAAGAAAAAAAAAGTCAAAATTTAATATTTTTTTACTCGTAGAAAATTTATAAGACCCCCCAAAAAAATTTGACTAATCTATTTTTTCCAAACACGAAACTTTCTTTCCAAAACACTAAACTTTTTTTTCAAAACAATAAACTTTTTTCCCAAACACTAAACTATTTTTTCAACACGAAACTTTTTTCAAACACGAATCTTTTTTTCCAAACACTAAACTTTTTTCCAAACAGTAAACTTTTTTCTCAAACACTAAACTATTTTTTTTCCAAAACACTAAACTTTTTTCCAAACACTAAACTATTTTTTTTTCCAAAACACTAAACTTTTTTCCAAACACAACTTTTTTTCCAAACACAACTTTTTTTTTCCAAACACTAAACTTTTTTTCCAAACACTAAACTTTTTTCCAAACACTAAACTTTTTTTCCAAACAATAAACTTTTTTTCCCAAACACTAAACTATTTTTTCAAACACGAAACTTTTTTTCAAACACGAATCTTTTTTTCCAAACACTAAACTTTTTTCCAAACACTAAACTTTTTTCTCAAACACTAAACTATTTTTTTTCCAAAACACTAAACTTTTTTCCAAACACTAAACTATTTTGTTTTCCAAAACACTAAACTTTTTTCCAAACACAACTTTTTTTTCCAAACACAACTTTTTTTTCCAAACACGAATCTTTTTTTCCAAACACAACTTTTTTTTCCAAACACGAATCTTTTTTTCCAAACACTAAACTTTTTTTCCAAACACTAAACTTTTTTCTCAAACACTAAACTATTTTTTTTTCCAAAACACTAAACTTTTTTCCAAACACTAAACTATTTTTTTTCCAAAACACTAAACTTTTTTCCAAACACAACTTTTTTTTTCCAAACACAACTTTTTTTCCAAACACTAAACTTTTTTTTCCAAACACTAAACTTTTTTTCCAAACACTAAACTTCTTTTTCCAAACAATAAACTTTTTTTCCCAAACACTAAACTATTTTTTCAAACACGAAACTTTTTTTTAAACACGAATCTTTTTTTCCAAACACCAAACTTTTTTCCAAACACTAAACTTTTTTCTCAAACACTAAACTATTTTTTTTTCCAAAACACTAAACTTTTTTCCAAACACTAAACTTTTTTTTTTTCCAAAACACTAAACTATTTTTTTTTCCAAAACACTAAACTTTTTTCCAAACACAACTTTTTTTTCCAAACACTAAACTTTTTTTTCCAAATACTAAACTTTTTTTCCAAACAATAAACTTTTTTTTCCAAACACTAAACTTTTTTTCATAACACTAAACTTTTTTTTCCAAACTAAACTTTTTTTCATAACACTAAACTTTTTTTTTTGTAGAACAGCAAAAACTTTTTAACAAAAAATTTTTTTTATTAATTTTAATACGAAAAAATAATAATTTGTGGTACCTATCTGAACATATTATTTTTTTTTCAAACTTTTGCAAAAAATTTTATCAAACTTTTGCAAAATCTGTGTATACAGCTTCGCTTTTTCATCATCCTCTATTTTTCTTTTCAAAATAGTCTGAATTTGTCTATCTAGATCACTTAAATGCTCTTCAGCAAACTCTTGATCTCTGTCAGCTGGAACAAGTCTGAATTTACGAGCGAACTCCATTGATCAACGTACTGAGCACTGATACTGCAGCAGGAATAAGTATAGACAAAAACCCTTCTCCTTTTTGAACAAGAAGTCGTCTTTTCTTAAACAGGGGTACTTTCTTATCTCCCAGGCGTCGCAATGTTCTTTTATAAGCTATTAATCTATTTTTCTGACGTTTAGAGACAGGTATATTACTCTTTAAAAGATTTAAGGCGCATTCACAGACACCTTTTATAATGCTATTAGGACACTTTTTAAGAAAGGCCGTTTTTTGTTTTGTCTTGCTTAACAATTTCAGATGTTCCACGGTCGACATCGTGAGTTCCAATGATGGTGGTTGAGCTTAATCTCTCTTTTATATGCTTACCGTAAGTAAAAGCTTTCGTTAAAGCACAGTGTTTAAAACAGGGTTTGTGACTTGGGCAGTTTACCTCTGAAATATTTAATAAATTAATCTTGGGGCAGTTAAAATCATTCAGATTCAAGATTTTTCGTGGAAACTAATGAATTCATCGCAAATTCATAGAATTTTATCTCGAGATCCTGTTTCGGCGAGATATTTTGCAGGCGTTTTCCCTTCCGACAAAATACCTGATATTCGAAACTTTTCCTGTGCATTAGTGATCAATACCGATAAACATGACGAAAAAGGATCCCATTGGCTAGCAATTTACGTTCAAGATAAGAAAACTCTGGACTTTTTTTGATTCTTACGGACTTCCTCCCGAAACCTATGGTGAAGACATAACAAGATTTGTGAAGAAGTATCACCGAATTCGTTGGAACAAAGCAATGCTTCAAAGTTTAACGTCCAATGTCTGTGGACAATATTGTATTTTCTTTCTTGTAAAACGATGTCAAGGACTTTGCATGAATTCTATTTCCAATGTATTATCCAGAAAAAAGTATGATTTTCGAATGTATCAATTTGTCAAAAAAAGATATGGTGTAAACATGATTTTTAAAAAATAAAAAAATATATATTTCTCTTATTTTATGTGTGTTTATTTATTTATATATTTATTTTAATTCATGATGTATAGTGAATTAGATAAAAAGAAAAAAAATTCATTTGTTTTTAGAAAAAGTGCATGCATAAAATTTTTTCCTTAACAAGATCATACAAGTTATTGTGATATTTACATAATAATTTCGCCGAAATAGTCAAGATACTATAAAATTTGAAACTTTCATTCATTCTTGTCATTTAAAGCATGGACTTACTCAAGTTAATACTTCCTTCTACTGTCGTTATCAACGGGCCTACAGGCTCGGGTAAAAGCTTTTTTGTTAAAAAATTAATTGATTACAAATATTTTCATCTTATGCCCACAAGTATAATATACTGTTATGGAAGCTATCAACCCCTTTTCAATTCCATGAAAGGTGTACAATTTGAAGAAGGTTTACCCTCTAATCTTAATTCTCTAAAAAACGCTTTAATTATCATTGATGATTTGATGTCAGAATTAGCTTCTGATGTACGATTGAGCAAACCTTTCACGAAAGGCAATATCACCGAAATCTTTCAGTTATCTTTATAACTCAAAATTTGTTTCATCACGGCAAAGAAATGAGAAATATTAATTTAAACTCTCATTACATGGTACTATATAAGAATCCTCGAGATAAAAGCCAAATAATGCATTTATCCAGACAAATGTTTCCTGGTAAATCTAAGGCTTTTCAAGAAATTTTTAATGATGCTACTGCGTTACCTTTCAGCTACTTATTCATTGATTTAAGACCTGATTCTTTTGAAAGTTTGCGCATGCGCACTCAAATTTTTCCTGGTGATAAACATTATGTGTATGAACTTCGATAAACCATTTGTCCAGGGAACGCCATCTGGTGAACATGGCCTCTGCTGTCATTGAATTTGAAGGTTTTCAGTTAAGCACGCACGATTTTGTTATCAAAGAACTCGCTTTTTATGCGGTTGATTCTGGATACCATTGCCGGTGGAATTTTCTCTCCCCGCATTCTTGGGAGCAATTACCTCTCCTAAAAAGAAAGATTCGCATGGTTGACTCATTACCGTCACGGTTTGCCATGGAATAGTGGTGATTTACCTTATTCAGCATTAGAACCTATACTTTCATCATTGTTTTTATCTTATAAGAATATTTACATCAAAGGACTAGAAAAAGCAAAGTTTTTAGAACAGTTGTCTGGACGAAAAATCTTGAATCTGAATGATTTTAACTGCCCCAAGATTAATTTATTAAATATTTCAGAGGTAAACTGTCCAAGTCACAAACCCTGTTTTAAACACTGTGCTTTAACGAAAGCTTTTACTTACGGTAAGCATATAAAAGAGAGATTAAGCTCAACCACCATCATTTGAACTCACGATGTCGACCGTGGAACATCTGAAATTGTTAAGCAAGACAAAACAAAAAACGGCCTTTCTTAAAAAGTGTCCTAATAGCATTATAAAAGGTGTCTGTGAATGCGCCTTAAATCTTTTAAAGGGTAATATACCTGTCTCTAAACGTCAGAAAAATAGATTAATAGCTTATAAAAGAACATTGCGACGCCTGGGAGATAAGAAAGTACCTCTGTTTAAGAAAAGACGACTTCTTGTTCAAAAAGGAGAAGGGTTTTTGTCTATACTTATTCCTGCTGCAGTATCAGAGCTCAGTACGTTGATCAATGGAGTTCGCTCGTAAATTCAGACTTGTTCCAGCTGACAGAGATCAAGAGTTTGCCGAAGAGCATTTAAGTGATCTAGATAGACAAATTCAGACTATTTTGAAAAGAAAAATAGGGGATGATGAAAAAGCGAAACTGTATACACAGATTTTGCAAAAGTTTGTATCATTCCCAGATATGAATGCGGTCAAACCACCTGAAGAACAATTTCCCCAGAAACCCTTTGAAATTTCTGATATAAAAATGAAATTCTAAGTTCTATTCCTGTAAAGCAAAATAAAACTGCTGTTAAAATTATGGAATTTTTTTAAACAAAATAAAATTTCCTGTACAGATAACAAAGAATTGAAAATAGATGATACTGTAATTAATGGATCAAATGTTGTTCAACTAATCGGTTTTTTGCTGAGAGATAGAAGTCAAAACCTATTGCTTTTGATCAGTTTCAAGAACTTTTAAATAAAATCAGCTTTCCTCAAGAATTTATAAAAAGCAAGTATTTGAAGACTGAACAGAAAACTATTTATGCAAGACCTGAACCCTATCAAAGAAAACGAAGATTATCTAAGCACGCAACTTTACCAAAATCACCAATACCATGGTTGAAAATGTAGAATATAATGCTTTGCAAATATAATGTATTTTATGAAACAAATAAAAATGTTTATATTTCAAAATATATTTATGTGTGTGTCTGTTTTTTTTTTCGTAATATTGCAAAAAAAATAATAAGTTCAGATAGGTATTACAAATTATTATTTTTTCGTATTAAAATTAATAAAACAATTTTTTTGTTAAAAAGTTTTTGCTGTTCTACAAAAAAAAAGTTTAGTGTTATGAAAAAAAGTTTAGTTTAGAAAAAAAAGTTTAGTGTTATGAAAAAAAGTTTAGTGTTTGGAAAAAAAGTTTATTGTTTGGAAAAAAAGTTTAGTGTTTGGAAAAAAAAGTTTAGTGTTTGGAAAAAAAAAGTTGTGTTTGGAAAAAAAAGTTGTGTTTGGAAAAAAGTTTAGTGTTTTGGAAAAAAAATAGTTTAGTGTTTGGAAAAAAGTTTAGTGTTTTGGAAAAAAAATAGTTTAGTGTTTGAGAAAAAAGTTTAGTGTTTGGAAAAAAGTTTAGTGTTTGGAAAAAAAAGATTCGTGTTTGAAAAAAAGTTTCGAGTTTGAAAAAATAGTTTAGTGTTTGGGAAAAAAAGTTTATTGTTTGGAAAAAAAAGTTTAGTGTTTGGAAAAAAAGTTTAGTGTTTGGAAAAAAAAGTTTAGTGTTTGGAAAAAAAAGTTGTGTTTGGAAAAAAAAGTTGTGTTTGGAAAAAAGTTTACTGTTTTGGAAAAAAAAATAGTTTAGTGTTTGGAAAAAAGTTTAGTGTTTTGGAAAAAAAATAGTTTGGTGTTTGAGAAAAGGTTTAGTGTTTGGAAAAAAGTTTAGTGTTTGTAAAAAAAGATTCGTATTTGAAAAAAAGTTTCGTGTTTGAAAAAATAGTTTAGTGTTTGGAAAAAATAGATTAGTCAAATTTTTTTGGGGGTCTTATAAATTTTCTACGAGTAACAAAATATTAAATTTTGACTTTTTTTTTCTTTTAATTTTAATCAAGTCAAGTGCAAATATACTTTTTTTAAAGGAAGAAAAAGAGATTTTTTAATGTTTAAGAAATGAAAAGTATGCATATGATCAGAATAATTCTGTGATCAGTAAAATTAAAGCAAATATTTTCATAAGTTTGGGGTAGTAAATCTGAAAAAATAAATTAAAGTTTCGCTGAAATAAAAAGTAGCTGAAAAGAAAAGGTACATATCCAACAGTTAGAAAAAAAAAATTCAAGACAGAAATGCAACGAAGTAAAAATAAAAATACAAAATTTTATTCGGTAAAAAATACAGTAGCAAAAACAGAAGTTATTTTCAACAGATTATAAGATTATCATCTAGCTCGTCATCAACATACAATTTCTGTATAGATGTGAACAATTCACTTACTATTAAAGAATCAAAAAAAATCTTGTTCATAGAGTATTCTATTAAAATCAATGTTCAAGTTTTTTTGTAAAATGTCTCTAGCCAAACTATTCATATCGATGAAGTACAGGGCCAGTTCAAAATATTGTTTCCATTTTTGCTCACGACTGAAAACTTTACAATCATGCATAAAGTCTGCAAGATGTGATTCGCGACAGCCAAAACAATTTATAAGTTCTGAAATTTTAATAGAAATAGAAACACGTAGACACTCCTTCAATGACAGTAACAATTGTAAAAATCCATCTACACTGTTGTCAAGTTTTAGCTGAAGGTTTGAATTTTTCAACTCTTTTTCGATGCAGTAGAACAATGTGTAAGTTATCAGTCCATTTTTTACACCGTCCGTGACTATAGGCATCTTCTAAATAAGTTTTTCAATCTGTGTATTATTAAGCACTAATCGTTCGGGCACAAAATCCAAACACATGTTTTTTCTCTGAAACAGTCTTTGAAATATAAAGACTTGCACTCCATCTTTAATTAGTTTTGAAATGCACAAGTCTCTGTCTATAACGAACACTTTATCACAAGATCTATGATTCACAATATTTTGTATTTCTCTACGCAAAGAGTATCACGCTTTTGGTGATATGGACACTCCATCTTTAGTTGGGTTGAAACCAGAATCTTCTTCAGAAATATACCTCCTGATATGTACACGTGTGTGTCCAATAAATTCTTGGACTGTGACGAAGTTTTCACCACCAAGATAAATTAAATCCTTTGGATTATCCAAAGGCATATTATCACATTTAGGAAGATTTGCTAAGTCCAAAGCAGCTTTTTTTTCATTAGTTGCTCTAAAGAACAAATGTTCGGAATTTCTTGGTATGAACGCTTCATTTTAAACTAATGTAAAATACTAAAAAGAACTAAGAAAGATTTTCACTAAGTAAAATTACAGCGCTCGACAGTAAATAAAACAGGACGCAACAACAGCAAAAAAAATATCCAAGCAACTGATCACGAATAGGCTTTTCAAGTGTTGCCACTTCAGTATAACTAATGCTGTAGGCCAATCAAATAATTAGAAGAAGAAAAAAACAACTCAACTTCACAAAACAAAGGTGTTTCTTGTGTTTAAGAATGCACGTATCACGTCATAACCTCGTGGGTCAGCGTTCAAGTAATAACATGAAGGTTGATGTGTGACGTCATAAAGCAGAAGACCACGTTGCCACCACAAAACTTGAATTACTTACCACGTGCTCGTTCAAAATACAATTAAAATAAACAAATTGATTAAGTCTCGTTAATTAATTAAAATAAATTCAGTAAAAATGAATACACATTTAGGCTAATGACATTCAAAACCCATGCATGTTCCAAAATATAGATGACGTCATCGTGTTGCCACAACGTCTTTCCATACCCAAGCAAAAAAAACACTCAACATGCAGCAAAAAAAACAACTCAACCTAGAACCCCTCGTTATCTAGTACGAATCATCACGTGACTTATCCCACTTCCTCCCCCCTTAAAACATCCAGCAAAAACAACTCAACCTTTACCCTCGTACTCCTAGACGATAAAAATCCTGCGACCCCCTTTTCCTCCTCCCTCAAAATATCCAGCAAAAAACAACTCAACATTCTACCCTCGTACTCCTAGACGATAAAAATCCTGCGACCCCCTTTCCCTCCCCCCTCAAAATATCCAGCAAAAAAAACCACTCAACATTCTACCCTCGTACTCCTAGACGAGCCAATCACGTAACCACCCCCCACTTCCGGTTTCACCCCCCTTTTGATTGACAGCTGCCACGCCCCCTCGTGACGTCACTTCCGTCACCCAAAGCGCGCGGCTTACTACTAATATTTAACTATGATTAAGTTTACAATTGAATTTTCCTGCACCCAAAGGTATGAAAATATGGAGGAATGAGAGCAGAAAAACACAATGGTAAACCTTCGAGCAAACCTCTAAAATCGGGTTTTCAGGTGTTTTCTACCAAGATATGAATTGGCAGATCGATTGCGTTTTAATATGCGAATCTAGTTTTAATTAATTCTGGAATTTCAGCCGTTAACTCGATGAGGTGTTTGTATGTGCTGACGCCCCCCGGTCTATGAGATAAAAGATTTTTTTGGGATTGGCAAATGCGACTAATTTTACATAGTATTAAACTTTAATTTATACTTAAATTATTTACGTAGTTTTTAAACTACAATAAGACTTTATATTTCCCAATGGCTCACTAATAATAAGACATTAAAATGAAGACTGGGCGTAAAGTTGCTGTCAACTCGTAAGCCACTGAAAACTTTACATGTTAAGCTAGCAGAATTATAGTTTGATAGTCACTCAAAAATTCCTTCTACAAGATCCAAAGATTACGCAATGCTTGCCCTGCCATAGGGCGGCGGCGGCGGCGGCGTGCAGCTCACATATTCACAAATACCTACTCGGTTCGGATTCGACACTTGTATTTCTCAGTATATTTTTCTGGTATAAAATGTTGAATATTTTAAAGCACTTACTATTGGTATTATCTTCATGTATAATAAAAGAATGCTAATCCTAAAAATATTATAAATGTGAAATTGTGAATATGTTTGGTTGAAGTCAGAATCAAAACGGATCAGCTAATTATTTCATTATCCACTTTATTCATTATTCATTGTATTAATTATTTTCCAATGTTTAAATTTTCCCTTTAGTTAATAAAATTTACATATTTTATTTCTTTGTAATACATAAAAAAATAAAAGTTATAAAAATAAAACCTACTTTCAATAAAATGTAGCAATAGAATATTCTTTTGCGTTTGTAATATTGAGGCATTTCAAAGAAAAAAAATATAAAAATTGATTTGACATTGAACAAATAATACTTACTGCTATGTTTACCTCAGTAAAAATGCCCATCATGCGAAAATCAACTAGTAATTGTGTTTGTGGATTTTTTTATAACCACTGTTTCTTTCTAATTGTAATATTCATCTTATAAATTACGAGATAAAAAAAACAATTACTATTTGAAAGTAACGATTAAATAAATTCAAAAACACAATTACCCTGAAAACCATTATTAGTTATGTTGGTTGTACTGTGGTAATATTTCATTCATCGCTAACAGATTTGCCACATTAGCGGAATTCTGAATTCAAAATCTCTACCAGTCTTTTTAAACAATATTTTTACTTTATTTAATCGACGAAAGTGTGCCATAAAGCGAAATTTAATATTAAAAATTTCTGATCTATATTTTAAATACAAGAATGAGTTTAATTTTAAGCACTGATCGCTATCACTGATACATGAACTAGAATACCAATATTGCTAAAATATTGGATTTACATTGGAAATATTTGTAATGAAATGTCAATACTTTAAACTGTAACTATCTCCAACAAACGAAAGCATTTACTTGATTTTGGAAATACAATATTATTAAAGAAATTGCAAAATGACTTTTGTCAATTTACATTTTGCAGATATTTGGGCAATATTGAAAAAATATATATATTGCAATTTCGCTATTAATATTTCAATTATAAAGTAAATATTTTTGTAATTTGCTTGTAACTTTTATTTTATGTATTGCAAGCAAATAAAATATTTAAATTTTATTAACTTAAGTGAAAATTTTAAAGGTTAAAAAATAATTAATATAATTAATATAATGCATAATAAATACAAAAGGACTTAATTATCTGTTTTGACGCTGACTTCAGTTAAACATTTTTACACTTTCGTATTTATAATTTTATTAGAATTAGGATACTATCATTATTACATACCGATAATAACAAAATTAAATGTTTCAAAATATTCAAAATCTCACACCAGAAAAATATACTGAGAAATACCAGTGTGGAATCTAAACCGAGTAGGTATTGTGAATATGCGTGCGGCTCAATTTTGTAATGAATGTGGTTCAGTGGAGAATGGAACATTTGATGATAAATTTCATATTTCGATGTAGTTTTTAAAAATATTATATTATTAATTATACACACCGGGAAAGGAAATTTTTAAGAAGAAAATGAAGGTCATATGAACCTAAATCTGAATTAGGATTGTTTGATGAGCATGGCAATGAATTTCTATGCTGCATTTTAGAGAACTTTTCACTGTTTGCAAATATGCAGGCTTTTGATTGGTCAATCTTGTTTCGCTAACAATGAAAAATATATCTGGATCCCGGCCACTGTCTTTAGATCCAGATTTGGTTGTCAGAATGACTTCAGATTTTTTTTTTCCAGGTAAGGTTCCCGTGCCTCGATATGAAAGTGACGACATATGGATTATAATGTTTGATTGGATGAGATGATTCTGGACTAAAACGAATCGTCAAGAATCTTGGTGAACCAGCCATTACCACCAAGCTTGTTAACTTCTCTCACTCGTATAATCGAATTCCTTCAGATGACTATCGCCAAGTTATTCGCATCTAGACGATATAGTGTGGAAACCAACTATTCCAGTAATGCTTTAAAAAGGGTTAAACAAATTGTATCCCATAAATGTAACGATACTGAAAGAAAAATGTCGATAGCAGTGGCATCTGCTAGTTCTACACAGGCCGAAACGCTATTTCAATTTAATCCTTATACAATGTATACGTTTGAACTACTATGTCACCGCGATCGCCATTTTCCGTTCTGCATCATTCTACATTATTGGGATACAATTTTTTAACACTTTTTGGTTGACTGATTTTCACCCTATTTCTTCTAGACGCTATAGTTATGCTATAGCATCTAGAACATATAGCGTGAAAATCGGCTATCCCAGTAATACTTAAAAAAGTGCTAAAATATTGGATCCCTTAAATGTCAAACGATGCTAAAATCCAATGAATCGATCACAGCGACATCTGCAAGATATTTTCTGAAACTCTAAGACAATTTGGTCTAGACGCTGTAATTATACGATGTTTACCTTGAAATTTAAAAATATTTCGCAGACGTCGCTGCGATCGGCTCCCATGATTTCAGCATCTTTGCAAATGTATGGGATACAGCATTTTAGCGCTGTTTGGATAGCATATTTCCACACTACATATTCTAGACACTGTATTTATGCAATAGAAAATGCCTAGGTTTGCTATAGTTTAGATAAAACCATTTCTCAAAGCAATTTGCCGCGCTCTGCACTGTTAAAAATATCGTGAAAAATTACCTCTGTTTATAAAGGTTATCTATTTTCTGACCAATGAGAACGCTACATAAACGCCTATGGATCGTTGTCATTGGTCAGAAAATAGATAGCCTTTAAAAACAGAGGTAATTTTTCACGATATTTTTAACAGTGTGGTGTGTAACTTTATTCATGGACTGTCAGCTTTTCCACATCCAATTCCGATGTCCGTAGGTATCGATGTGGACCTTAAAGTTTACTGGATGCGGTAACTTTCCGAAGTGCGAGATCTTGTCCAGAAAAGATACCGCATTCAGAAAAACCCAAATATCTAAAACGATGCTGATCGACATCGGAAGTGGGTATCAAAAAGCTTACAATCCAATAGCAAAGTGACATTATACATCAGAGTTCAGCAAAGTGTCTCCATTAATCGATGCGCTACAAAGTGCCTCCCTATACAGTACACTGTTAAAAATATCGTGAAAAATTACCTCTGTTTTAAAGGTTCTCTACTTTCTAACCAATTAGAACGCTACATAAACACTTATGTGGCGTTCTCATTGGTCAGAAAATAGATAGCCTTGAAAAACAGAGGTAATTTTTCACGATATTTTTAATAGTTATACATAAAAGTGCCTTCTTGTGTGTAGCCGCACTGTCTTCGGTATTCAGATTCAGACTATACACGTAATCACTGACGCTCATTTCTGATGTCTCTACTGCCTAAGTATGGGGAGTATTGGTATCGTAATGGCGACATACGAAATAAAAATTATTGATTGATAGATTTTGGACAAAAGCTACATGACATAAATCTTGAAGAGCTAGCCATTACTGCCAAACTAATGCTTGTTAAATGGTTCGCCACTCGTATAATCAAACTTGTCCAAGCGAGTATCGCCAAGTTATGGAATAGAAAATGCCTAGTTTTGCAGTAGTTCAGACAAACACGTATGTATAAACAGAGTCTGATCATTGTATGTCACCACTCTCATATAAAGGCACCTTACATGAGGAAACAATTGATAGTGGTTATCGGAAAAGAATAAAGTAGAATTCTGAACTACATTTTCAAACCTCACAAGTCTACAGATTTCTGAATGCCAGTATTTTAGTGCAGAAAATTTTGTTTTATTTGATAGAAGAATTTTTGAAATTTAAAGAGACATAGTCTATAAAAATTACAGGTATCCAAACAGCCAGAGACTTGGCAACTTTGCTCTTTAGGCCGGGATCCAGATAGATTTTTCTCTGTTAACGAGACGAGATTGACCAATCAGTTTCCTGCATTTTGCCGGTTTAACGTAAACAATGAAATTTTCGCAACAATGCAAGCTTTTGATTGGTAAATCTCATTTCGCTAACAGCGAAAAATCTAATTGGATCATAGCGAATATACGTGAAGAGTCAATACAAATATTACTACATAGTCTGCACTTCGCTTCTTGACAACGGAGTCCTACAACAAATAATTCTTGATTGTAGACCGTGGCTGATTGGTTAAGGCACCACGCAGCTAGTCGCTTGAGAGCGTAGGTGGGCTGCGGGTTCAACTCTTGCTGGCTCCGTTGCACACTCTTTGTGGAGTTTCCGGATGTAATTCCCTGGTGTTGCAAATTTCCTTGTGCTATCTAGTCCTTGATTATTGACGATGACTTATAAATGAGCCCCTGATGTCAAGCACACAAGTCAGGTGTATGTGATCAAAAAATAAATGAATGTAGACTGTTACTTGTTTAAAAAATTATCATAAGTATTAGATGCTAATAAAATCAATACTTCTAATGATATTACAAAGAATTTATTAAAATCAATTTGTTTAATAAATAATTTTTGTAAATTATAATTTCTATGACAAATTATTTATTTATTCAGTAGATATTGAAATCAGGATAATTATGTATTACGGTATAAATAACTAAAAAGTAGGAAATAAAACAATCTTTAAAAAAATATATATTAACCGACTTAAAAAAAACACTAAAAAGAATTAAATAATTCTTTAAAATTCTCTAATGATGAAACGTTAACCAATAAACACACATCGGATATCATGTATCGGCATAAAAACGTTAAATTTAATATGTAGAATTTAATATCCACCAAACATGGATTTTCGAGAGAATATTTTTTACAAGATATTAATTTACATATTTATGATTTAATTTACGGATATATACATATAAAAAGGAATGGATTGCTTTTTGCTAAACATTCACAATCGATAATGATTAAACAAATAATTTGCTGAAAAAATAGAGCATTTTTTTTGTATCATATTTTCTATCATCACTTTATTCATGGTAACAATATATTCACAATTTTACTATACTTACGATAGGCTGGCACCAACTTAAAAAAGTAATCTATTACTTTTTATATGTATATATTCGTAAATTATATCATAAATATGTAAATTAATCTCTTGTAAAAAATATTCTCTACAAACTCCATGTTTGGTAGATATTAAATTCTACATATTAAATTTAACGTTTTTATGCCGACACCTGATATCCGATGTGCGGTTATTGGATAAAGTTTCGTCATTAGAGAATTTTAAAGAGTTATATAATTCGTTTTAGTATTTTTTTTTTAAGTCGGTTAATATATTTTTTGAAAGTTCATTTTATTGAGATTTAAAGAAGCATTTATAAGAACATACTTTCTTTTACTGCTACTGATTTTCGGAAAATTTTCGAGCAGTTTTAATAGGATGAATCAGTTTTCTAAAACTCGAATATCGGTTTTTAGGAGAAAATCCGTTCTGAATGAAAATTTTAGCTGCGTAACTGAATATATAAAGCTGCGTAACTGAATATATAAAAGGAAGAGTAACAAATAATATTGATTTTATCATGAATGTAAATGCTGTTAATTAATCATGCTTGTCTGTAAAATAAGTTTGCTGTTGTATAATGTTTACTTTTGATTAGATATCCTCCGAAAAACCTATGTTCAGGGTTGAGAAAACTAAAATGGACTTGAAAATACAGTGCAGACATTTTCTTTAGAGTACTTTTACTCTTTTTTACTTTTATTGTTTATTTTTATTTTTTTACAGAATACACATTTTAATAAAATATTGAAATTAAAGTACATTTATTTTATATCCAAGTATTTTTTTATAACCTGTGGATGGAAAGAATATTTAGGTAACTTATATTCCATTTAAGATATAATGTAAATATATATGTAACTTGGGAACGCAATTTATTTTGTGTCAAAAGGAGTGGGCACGTAAAATATGCGGATAAATTTTAAAAGTCTTTATTGTCCTTTAATTTTCTAGGAGTAAAATAACGAATGACTCTATTTATGATTGTTAGGATATTTAAAAAAAAAAGGAATCGATCTTAACACATTGCATGCGGGCAATTTTTCGAAAATGAGCACTAAATTTACGTTCACAAATGCCACTGTAAATTAAAACCTGCTCACAACCAATAAGAAGCAAACATGCTTGGATTACACCTTCTTTTTTCGTACGTACAAAATTTCCGGTGCAAGTAATAATTTCTGTTCCCAACCCACAAAAACGTATTTTTACGTATCCAGCATAAAGTGTGTTAAAAAATAAATTTGTTAAAAATAGTTTTCTTCCAAAATATAACATTTATGACAATAGAGCGCTACTATCATATCGGATTTTCTCAAAATATTGCATAAGTTAAGTTTTTTTCGTGGGATTTACCAAGTTTGGCTTACGGAAAGTTCTTATACATTTCTTTGATCGGCTACGTTAATTTGTTTTGCTGTTGTTTAAGTCAATATCTAACAAGGAACTCATTTACATAAAAATTATCTTCAAGTATTTGTTATATTTTTCCTCACAACAGACTAATTTTAACATATGAAGTAAAATGTTCTTTTTTTTATTGGCCATTACAAATTCAAAGAACGAATAATGATGAAATTATGAATAATGAATCTAATCAAATGACCTCACTTAGTGTCTTCGACTGATTAATATTCGACAGAAAGTATTAATATATTACTTTTGTTGATCAGGTATTATTCGTTATAAAATCACATTCACTCTTGCAGCACATGAAAAATAGTCATTGGGGGCCACCGTAATACTTATGGAAATGCATAATATAAAATAAGAAAATAAAACATGTGTAAACTATTTATAAAAGGCATTGCAATTAAAAAATAAAATTTAAACATATATTTAAATATTTTCAATGATTTATAATGCTCCATTACTGAATTGCGGATAACTACTTGACTATTCCGTCGACCCATTTCGACAAATTATATAAATCGCCAAACTACTCGCAAAATTACACAAATTGGCATAATTTTTTATTTTAAATAACGAAAAAACTAATAAATTAGTAAAAGATTAATAGAAATACTAATAAAACGTCGAATTAATATCACTTGATGACGTAACAGGCACATGTAATGTGTTTGTGAATGTGACATTTACGATAAGCCGTTATTGGAATTTAATCTTATAGTTTGGCGATATTTTTTTGGTCGACGGGATAATCAAGTAGTGCCGAATTGCGCAAATGAAACATCCTTATAACTCCAAAAATTTTAATCATATTAACTAACAGCTTACTGCGTCGGATTAAGCGTCTTATTTCCAATTCAAAATACATATTTGAATTGAAATTTGAATGAAATACAGGGTCATGAAAAATCGAAGAGTGTAAAAAATATGCTTGCAAATATTTCAGCGACTAATTATCCGATCGACTTCATTCTTTATGCAAAATTTATGTTTTGTTATTCTCTTTTATATCCACTCCTTAAAATAAACAATTTCAAAAAATTTTATATACCTTTTATCAGAACGAAAATTTTGAGAGTTCCAAAAAATAGTTCCGTATAATGATATTCAATAGGCTTCTTCCCATTATTACTTCCTAAGTACACACCAAATTTCAAGTCTCAATCTCAAATTGTTTGGGAGATAGAGCGTTTACAGACGCACAGACACACACACACGCACACCCACACACACAGACGGACGGCAATTTTTTTCTTTCTAAAAATTTGTCTTTCGGAATCTTCAGTGTTTGAAACGTGTAAATCCGTCCAAATAAATTTTTCGATTTTTAAAAAGATTATAAGACTTACCCTATACTATGTATGATGGGTAAGTTATAAACAGAGTTGGGCAAATTTGTAATCTCAATTATCCACATTGAAATTACAAGTTAATTGCCTGTAATTGGTTATAGTTAGACACATTTAAGCCCTAAAATTTCATCACATATTGGAATGGGGGCAGTTTCGACTGCAGTGCTGCAAGAATTTTTTTACGGCATGTAATTTTAATTACACGCAATTAAATTTTAATTACATTGAAGATAATTGCAATTACGAATTTGCCCAACTCTGCAGTTAAAAAAAAAAACAAAGAACCAATCATGCTTCTTTGGATATACAGAATTAAACTGAAAGTTAATTTTAAACTAAATATGAAATCAAAATTACTAGAATATGTGCTGTTGGAATAATATAAAATTCTGCTACATGATTTCAGACTATTCCAGAAATACTTTACCTGAAATCTGTACGTTATTATTTTTTATTTTTTTCCCAGAAGCAGAGGGTGCAAAAATTATGCGAGTCATTTTTTTTTTTTTTTGGGGGGGGGGAGGGGGAGAAGGGATAATTTTCTCTCAAAAATATGGTGGGCGAAAGTTTTAAGAAATAAAAACGGTTGTCTGAAGTTAATATTAATTTTTAGAAAGGATAATTTCATAAAATTAAAAAGAAATCTTCATTAAATCAAATAAATTTTATGCAGAATTCCACAACCGGATGAGAAAAAATTTAATTTCATCGTGTTAGGAGTATTTCGCGAGTAAAAATTCAGTTATAATAAATTTTCCTCGCTTATACTTTTCAAAATTCTTCTAGAACATCATAAACCCCCATAAAAATCTATATTCTTTTGATTTACTTAGTATTTCAGCGACATGAACTTAAGCAATAAAACTATAAAACTTTTCCAAGTAATAGCTAAAGGACATTTTAATTTAATAAAGAAAATTTTTCACAACGAATAGCTTGTCCTATAAAAATATAATATATTTCTTTGCACTCAAAATCATTATGTCTCGTAAATATTTTAATAAATAAAATAAAAAAGTATTTTTATTATTGTTAGTTTATTTTATTAGTTCTTTATCATACAGGATTTTATGACATTTCGACAGTAAAATGCAGCAAATGATTCTAATAAATGTAGTGTTGCTAATTTAGAGGATTTTGTTTTGCTCCGATATCCATCAGAATTTCCCAATAGACGTATTCGCATTATTTAATGTATCATTAAATAAAAGTTACAATTCAAAAATTGTGGGAGATATCTGCATAATAGAATCTACGAAATAGACAACAGTATTTGAAAGAAATTTTGTAATATAATAGGTTTGAATGTAATTTTGTTGTATTGTAAAATTTAATTTTTTTATTATTAAAGACAAATGAGGCTCTGCCCATATAACGTTATCTGTCTAGGGGGAGGTGGGCGAATTCGGCACATGATATCGTAAGATATCTTTAGGGGGTCAGAGATGTCTTTTGATATTGTTATCATATCTGATCAAAAAAATCTCTTTTTATATGTAACTAGTATGTTACCTGTTTTTATGAAAATACAAGGGTATTATTAAAATCATTATATGATTACAAAATTATTTAATTCGAAAAAATGGAATACTCCAACGTTTTGCATTTTATTTTTCTACCATATGCGTATTGTATACATAATCCGCTGTTCGAGAAACCAGGTGCAAAGTAGGTTTGAAATTATGCTGGTTGTGTGTTTAATAGTAAAGAAAAAAGAAAGAATGCTGTACACCACTTTTGTTGATACAAAGTTCTGCCTTCTCCCATTAGACAGGGTGGGGGGGGGGGGGTGACCGAAGAAGACATTATTACTGTTGAATGCATTATGTAACAAACATATGTTGTTAAATACTCCTAGTTAGAAACAATTTCTTTTAAGTGTCATTTTATTGAAAATTTTTCATAGTGATATTTATTGACTTCGCTTAATTTCAATCAATAAAGTATATGAATAATAAATGTTTAATACCTATATATCAGAGCAAACAAATGAAAAAGAAAGAAAAAAAATAGGCATTGGTAACGATATCGTTAGGGGGGTAGGGGGGTTCTTTAGATGATAACGTATGATATCGTAAATGAGGTTATTCAAAATTACAAAAAAGTTGATAACGTTATATATGTACAGTCGCAATATATACATTTTGAAGGGATCTATTTATTGCTTATGACGAGCCTATCTGTAATTCCGCATACATTAGGCAAAAAAAATGAATTTTGAACTTAGTTTTATTTAAATTTTGTAAATCACCGAAATGTCGATCCCCAAAATGTTTAATAGATTTCTTTTAAAGTTTTAGCCTAAATTATAAGGTATGTGTTTTTCTTCGCAGCTAAGACTGCAATACTTTTGTTGTAAGTCGCTATAAAGGGACTTATTTCGGTACTTCTTTCCTGTAGACCACACTGTAAAAAAAAAATCCGACCAAGTTTCTTGTAGGACACGGAAAAATAGTTGCCCTTCTCGTTACAAAAAAATTTCCGACACAGCTTTGAATAAAATCCGTAAAAAAAAAAGGAAATAGTAACTAAAATGGTATTTTTAGGATTTTATTCCGAGCTGGGTTGGAAAATGCTCCTTACCGATAAGGGCAACTATTTTTCCGTCCCCTGCAGGAAACTTGGCAGGATTTTTTTTTTTTTTTTTTTTTTTTTTTTTTTTTACAGTGCATGGGTATCTAATGCTGTGACGTTTTCGGTAACCACTTGCGGAAGATATTTCGTGGGAATCTATTAGCGTTTAGAAAATGTTTTGAATTTTATTTACTTAACGTCGTCACAACTGCTACTGATTTGACACCATTTTTTTCATGTTACAATCAAGCTGCTAACTAAAGATGTGCTTTCAACGGCCGCGCAAAAATGACAATATGGCTTCAATATTAAAAAAAAAAACTAAGAAGCCTTATGATTGGAGACCACTCTAATTGAAGGAAACGCTACATTTTATACACTTTAAAATACCTGTACTGGGTTAAACCAACTTTTGGTGCTTCAGTAGCTACTACCTTAAGATTTTTAAATCCCCTTCCAGCATTCATAGCTGCGTTCGAGTCATAACTCATTTGTTGGAACTAGATTTCGGCATCTTACGGTGTAGCCACTGTAGCACCAAAAGTTGTTTCAACCAAACAGAAAATTTTTTTAATAGTGTATCCTCATCATATTTTACTCACTTTCTTAGTTTGTCACGAGTTAGTCAGCCATGAATACTTTTATACAACTTTAGGCTGATAAAAAAATGCACACATGCTTATAGAGCGCAAACGAAATGACCTTTGGAAGCGATCCCGGTGGCATATGGAAGTAACATTCCCCTTCTATATGAATGCCACATTTGAGGTTTTTTAATTCATCCAGTGTATTTTGAAAAGCGGGAGTATCGAGACGTGTTCTAGTGGTATGTCAAAGCGCGTTAAAAAACGGGCTGTTATCGAATATTCAACTGCTAAAAGAGTGATTCCTACTGAGATTCATCGTAGTTTAAAGGCTTTTTATGGTGACGATGCTGTTGATAGGCCTACAGTTAATCGATGGACAATAAAACTCCGTGATTGCTAGCCTGGCAAAGCTATAATTGTGGATGAAAAACGTAGTGGACGCCCGATCATTGCCACAGGCGATACACATCGCAAATTCGTTGACAATTGTATTCAAAATGACCGGCGAGTTACTCAAAAACCATATTGGAATATCCAAGGTACGTGTCGGCTTCATTACTGAACAATTGGGATACGGGGAAATTCGCAACTGCAGAGGCACTGCGAAACTTGAAGTTCGAACGGTTACATACCCTCATTACTCCCCCGACCTTTCACCTAGCAATTTTTATTATTTCCTCTACTCAAGAGAGACCCCAAGGGTACTCATTACACCTCGGACGACGAGGTGAAGGCAGCTGTCAAGTCCTGGATTTGAGAAAAGTCGGAAGCATTTTTCAGTGACGGAATAAAAAAACTTGTTACAAGTTGGGAGAAATGTGTTAGCCTTAACGGTGACTATCTTTAAAATGAAATATATGATTTTGAAGCTTAAGACTTGTATTTTAATGTACTGTTTGTCCGATCTTGCGATTTGTTTTTATTCGTGTTCTACCAGCATGTGTACATTTCATTTCAGCCTACACTCGTATAATGCACAGGATTTTTTTCTGATCGATGTTGGAAATGCAATGCATTGAATTCTTTCTCAAAACAATAAATTTTTACTCACATAAACTTTTAGCAATATTTTCAATAAATGTGTTACCAACAAATTTTAAAACAGTATTAAAATCACAATATGTTTAAACAAATCCATTCATTTTCGTGCAGGGCGACCAGGGATTAGCCCTTCTTTAGACATTTCACATTTCTACATTTCTAAAACTGCTGTAAGCGGATGATTAGAATCATGTGCATTTAAACGAGGACAAATTTCGTTTGGTACATAAAATTTCTAAAATTATGCAAAATAGAATTTGTTAAATGCCATAGTAATTGAGGATTATTTTGAACTACAAAGTATTGTGCGAATAAATAATATATGATGGCACTTTCATACTGCAATATTATTTTCTTCTCTCGTTCTATAAACTGCTGCCTTGTAATTTATCTGTGATTTGTATAAACAATTTCACAAAATGGAATAATTCACCAGCTCGCATAGCGTATCAAATTAAAAAGTGCCTTTAATTTGTATTAGCCATTTATAGATAGATAACCTAAGGAAGAAAATGTCTTTTCAAAGTATCAATTTTGAGCAGTTTTAAGTGTTCAATAAATATTTAAAAAAAGACAAATGCAGGAAATAAATATTTCTAATTCATGTATCTTATTTAATGATTTTTCTGAAAAAAGAATCTAGTTTGCACAGACATTTTCAGAAATTATGTTTCATTGATCGGTTATCATATTATCAGCATGGTCACAGTTAAATCGTTGTTTCTTAAGATTAGTTTATTTATACTAATCTCAAAGTAATATATTTTTTAATCAAGTTAAACATAAAAACGCGTTGTTTTACAATGCTTCTTTTATGAATTTACAGTACTTCTTCCATATATAACAATAATTATACTTTTTAACATTTTAAAATATAGTTAAAAAGTGCTTATGAATTCGATTTGTCTGTCTGTCTGTGTATTAATTGGAATAAATATAGTCAGATTACCATGAAATTAATGTATGTTATTGGTGGTTATTGTGGCATGTTCAAAAATGAAGTGTGTGGCACTAACGGAACATTTACAGGACACCCAAAAGAATTCCGTTTCATTAGGTTTTCTGGTAGAAAATCTTATGCGGTGTATTTTAATGATGTTACACTATTTTAAACATTTTGAAATTTGTATATATCACTGAGGTGTACTGCAAAATGCTTACTGTAGAACCTGGTGTGCATATAATTTATCTGTCGTTTACAGGCATACACTAAAGTATTTGGCTACAGAACAAAAATTGCTGGAAGTGCGGTTTCAGTTACAATACGAGTCTTGAAATGCAACTAATTTTTGGATGGATATTACTTGGTTATGTATAAATTCTAAATATCATATACAGAGCTACACGAAAGATCTCATGTGCATTTTGGTTCATTGATGAATATTTTTGAATGGGAAATTTAAACTGTGCTATGCGTTTAATCTACATATCCGTTAGCATACTACGTAGTATACATGCAAATTTCTAGATCATATACAGAACTTCCCAAAAAATTCGGGTATTTACCTGGCTTGAGAATAATTGCAGAAATTGGGTTTCCAACTGCATTATGCATTTTAAAAATTGTTTATTTAGACATTTTTAACCTTTATGAACTGTAAAGTTTCTTACAGTATTTTATTACAGTTGGTTTATAAAGTTTATTACCGTTGGAAAGTGTTACATTATCTATGATGGAAGCATGATTTTTCGTTCTTGTTTTATTTTTAAGAACATAAAACTTAAACTAGTATGTTATGCCCATCATAAGACTTTCTCCTATACCATTATGATGCATTAATTGAAATAGAATACTCACAATTCAACAACTATGGATATTAAATAGAGGGTGTCGCAAGATTATTGAGACAAACTTTAAGAGGAGATAAGGGAAATCACAAGGATTCATATTTCCATAGCAACCGATGGTCGGAAAAATCATGGGAATGTAGTATGACAGGTACAAGAAACGAAGAGACATAAGACGGAGATTATCTGAAATAATTTATTGATCAAAGATATTACATGTGCTGTGGTAGATGAAATGTGGAAATGTCACAAAACATGTTCAAAGTTTCTAACTTTGATAGCGAGGCATGCATTACACCGTCGAACCATGGATTGTCTGACTCGCTCTAATACACCTCTATTTTGTTGGATATCCGCAACAGCAGATACGAGTCTTGCAGCCAGATCCACACCGAAATCCTCAGGGGTTACGTACACAGCACTTTTCAGTGCACCTTAAGGAAAGAAATCTATGCTGCTTAAGGGGGCAGGTCACTCAGCTTTCGATTTCCCTTCACTAATGTAAAGTCAATGGGCGTTGGATGCATTTGAATATTTAAAATATCACCTCGGGAAATTAATATTTTTATTAGCCCCGGTACGGTATGCTATTTCTTTCTCCCACCTTATTTTGTGTCCAAAAAATAACGTTAGCTTACAGACGATAGCAATAAACAAAGTAGATGTATCATTGTACAATTAAATGCTCTATAGCATTTTTTTAAATTTCTAAACATCGCACATTTTCAGTTTTTATACCATCGTATTGGGGAAAAAAAGTACTTTTTAATGCAATTTGTTTGAAAACTGCATCTCTATTTGTTTTTGAAATATTAATTTTTTTGTAGTTTTTAGCGACATTTGTTTCATGTTGGCAACTCAAGTACGCCATTTCTGTAGAAAGTAAAGAAAAAATTGCTGAAAAATAGCAATTATATCTTTTTGTTGCCATTTTCTCATAAAATAGAAAAAAAATTAATTAAAAAAAATTATTAAAATACGTGCTATTTTGAGAAAAATATAAATGAAAGATTTATGATAAAACAGGGAGCTATTATAAACTATATTTAATTTTAGGTTTCTATATTAATGCAAATGATGTCGTTTTACATAAAATAAAAGCGTGTGCTTTAAGTCTTAAAACTGAAATATGTTTTGCAGTAGAGTCCCGATTATCCGAGTCACGCTTAACCGAGTTATTTTCTTCTGATGGACTGGTGACTTCTATTATTATGAAACAACCATTATAAATGAAGCATTAGGTGAAGATGAAAGAGCTGCCATAAAAAGTTAGAACTCTGATTTTCTGGTCAGAACGGAAAAAAATGGCCATAATTTTTTTAACGCTTCATTTATAATGGCTGTTTCATAATAATAGAAGCCACCAGTTCACCAGAAGAAAATGAAGTAATGGAAATGCCGGGGCGACACTAAATTCTGAAAAAGCAGAATTCCTGTTCTCTAGTCTTCTATTTTTTGTGTCCACTTCCTAAAAGATGTCTCTTTTTTTCTTAGTTCTCAAAATACTTCGAAAGTATAGACTTAATTTTATAGGAAGTGTTAAAATCTTAATCACAGTTCGCCCGCTTTAACACAAAATATTAAATTCAGCTTAGATTTTAGAAATATCTTGCAAACTAAGAAAAAAAAAGAGACATCGTTTAAGGGGATCGGGAAAGCCCTATCTCCGCCATATTAAATTCACCAACTTTCTGTACCTTTTCCTCAGAAATGGTGAAAGACAGAGGTCTAGATTTTTTAGAGTAGTTAGAACAACATGGTTTACGTATTTTAACCGACAATTTACTTTCTAAGTGAATTTGAAAATTAATTATTAATTATTTATTGAAAGTCATTTTTAAATTAGCATTTTTGATAAGATTTCACTGCCTAAAGTAAATAATTCTCAACAAATCATTAAATCCCTGTGTTAAAGTATACAATATAACATAATATAAGAATTAAAAAAATCTGATTTCTTAAGTTTAATAGATATTGAAAAAAAGAACATAAACATGAAAAATCCAAGTTTTGAGAAAAGTCAATTAAAGATTTAAATGGCCATTAAGCTGTGAAGTACTCTTAGAAAGAATGAATAATTTCAACACTTATTTTATATATATATATATATAAACATGTGTGACACATCGTTGGAAAGATAAAAATTTAAACTATTTAATGATATAAAAACGTAAAAATCGATTTTTTGTTTGAATTTTGCTTTCCCGGTCCCTTTAAGAAGAGTACACAGAAAAAAGATGTTAAAAATATGAATTTCCCGAGGAGATATTTTAAATATACGAATGCATGAAAAGTCCATAGACTTACATTACGGAGGAGAATTCCGAAGCTGAGTGACCAGCCCCTTTAAATCAGGAGAGCGTGGTCGCCAAGAGTGTGGGTCTTGTGAACAACAACAATTAATGGCGAACAAAGCCGTTCCCGACCATGGGTTTTTATGCATTCTTGTCATGTTCCCTACCTCCCCTTAAGTTTGTCCCAATAATCCTAGAGCACCCTGTATAATGCCTTTCCTTAAATTTAGCATAGAATTACAGTGATGTATTAATAATAATAGGAAAAACCACCCTCGCTAACTTGCATCAATTGATTATCGATAAGATTAAGAATCTTTCTCCAAGAACAGGATTGGAGAGCGCCCTTTTGATTGATCAAAGTCAAAATTGAATCCGCATCTATTTATATCAAGATATAAAAAAATATGAAATACGATGAAGTAATGTGTATTAGGTTTCGTGATACAGCTATCACAGGAATCGTGAGAAACACACTGCATAACACAACCACCTACTTAGTGATAAATACCATAACCGTATCAGCATCTACTTATGTCATGGTGGAAAATAATATGAAATTTGATGCAATTTGGTGCATTAGTTCTGGAGATATAGCTATTTTGGAAATCGTCAAAAATACACCATAGAACCGCCACCTGCACGACGATATACAACAAAACCTAATCAACAACAATTAATTTCAAGGTCGAAATGACTTTGAAATTTTATTAAATTGTATTGTTCGTGAGTTACAGCAACCACAAAATTTGTGTCACACACATACAGACACACAGATAGACTCGGGAGCAGACATTTTCAAAAAACAATCAAATCGTGTTCGGCAAATTCTAAAGCGTATAAATTCGACAAAAACCGGAATGGAAAATTTTCACGGATCCAAAACTTTCTTCTTGTAAATTCAGGAGAAAGTAAGCATATATAAATCATTGATGTTTTATTACAATGCGTCACATAATATATATGTTAAAAGAAATACTCGTATTTAATTTCGGTAATCATATTTAAACACCTTTTAGTCATCACCTTGTTACACAAGTATTGTTAATTTTCTTACTTGGTGTAGCATGCTGATGCAGACACAGATCATATTTAAATAAGCAATTTCTAAACTCCATCTAACATTGAAATTAGTGAGACAAAATTTGTCAGGTTATCAACTGAATAATTTCCGTTTGAGACTGTGTTTCCTCCTTGACACTTTCCTTTTTAAAACAGTTCTTAAAATATCATCGCGTGATAGCTGAAACTATATTAACGAAAACTGAATATTGCTCTTCCAGAGTAATTTCATATGTGGGCGTTTTCACTTCGGCTGTGCTAGGAATTTCATTTCCTGTGCTAAAAGGTCTTACAGTGCAATTTCGTGAAACCAGAAATCAAAATTGTTTCAAAAATTAAATAATTAGTATTTTACACTAAAAAGATATTAATGAATGCATCTTTATTTTGAACTACGTGGTACAAATTGATGGTACCCATATGTGTTTTCTTTCGAAAAATAAATATAAGAGTAAAAATAGCTTTTAAAATACATTTTTTATAAGCATTCATGCTTATCTTGGAAATCATGCATAATCTCATGACTGCATATCAGCATTTTTACAAAAAAATTCCATTTCAATACCATAATTTGATATGAGCACCAAGCCCGATTATGGAAAATTCACGGCTTTTTTTACACTTGGTATGAAGCGCGGGCTATTGAATTTATTAAAAATATATATGATTTTTCTCTATTTTTTTTTTTAAGATAAGACAATAGGAAAGAATAAAAGCTAATTTTAACTACCTGCTGGGCAACATATAACTATGATATGTTCCCGCACCATGTTGGTTAAATCAAAGTAAAATTGCGTAATTTGTTATTTCTGTTTGTATAAATATTTTTTATAAAATATAATTATGAGTGTAAAATTATAATGTTTATATATTTAAGTAAAATAAGAGTGTAAGTTCATACAAAAATTATTAAGTTGATTTTAAATATTAAATATATATTTTTAAAAAATTGTTGTATTGTAAAATGAATGTATAATGTTGAATGGAGTTCGGATCTCAGACAACAACAATAGCCAGACGCCATGGTGTCGTTTTATGACAAGCCAATGGAAAGTGGTGTATAATTAGAAATAGTAAAATCATAAAAACGTTGGAATCAATTTATGGCCTCAATAAAAGTGTTGGGATAAATTTATGACTTTTCAGACCACCCAAACTTTAAGGCAGATAATAATATTAAAGTATATGTAAGGGGCCATTTGCAGACTGTTAGCTAATAGGCCTATCGAAGTATAATAAAAAATCTTCTCACATCCAATAACAGTGGACTAGACAAAATAGTTCCATCCACTGCAGGAATTGGTGTGCAAGAAGAATAAGGTTTGAAAAAGAGAGTCTGAAAAAAGATGTAGAGGACGCAGGAGCTCTCCTAAAAGCCCGTGCGATGAATCCTAAAAGCCCTAGCAATTCCCAGGCGAGATGGACATATCGAAGCGAGCCTAATCGAGCCTAATCAAGCCTAATTGAGGATGTCTTCCTGAGGTACCTATCGGAGTGAGCCTAATCAAGCCAAATTGAGGATGTCTTCCTGATGTACATATCGGAGTGATCCTAATCAAGCCAAATTGAGGATGCGTTCCTGATGACACATGGCCATGATCCTAAGCAACGCAACAACTCGGAATTTGATGAATAAAGGCCACCATCCCGTATATTAAAAAAAAAAGGTACGACTTTAAACTTTTTCCTTTACCACTTAAGATCATATGAAAAATCACAAAAATACTTTTCTGATATTTTATGGTAGAGAGTAATCTGAGATCCGACAAAACCAATAATTAAATAAGATTAAGGTAATTTAAAAATGAAAGAGAATTATTCTTTTAGCAAAAAGAAACAATTATAATAATTAGAGTACATGAAAATATTGTCTTTTTTTTAAAGATTAAATATACATAAAATAATGTGAAGCAAACAAAAGTATTGCTTTCTATTTTTTGAATGAATATTATGTTTTTCTGTATATAGTTGTGTTCAATGTAAATAAAATATTTAATCAAGTTTTAAAAAGTTTTTGTAATTATTTAATTGATAACGTTTAAGGTGTGTCAATTTATTTCTACAGCTTAAAACTTTAGTTTAATTCATAAGTGGAAGAGTTCGTCTAAATAATTCACAACGCAAACTCTTAATTTTATTCGTAATTATTTAAATTTAATAATTACATTTTGACGCGAATTATAATTTTAATTTTATTAATGCTTCGCGTTGCTCTTCTACTAGAATTTAGGAAAATACGATCACTTATATTATTTGAATTTATCTAAAGTATATAAAATTATATACCAATTTGCTATGAGGTTGCTTGGATGATTTGGACCAATTAACAATTTTGGATATATATTTAATAGAAAATAAACAGGTGTAATTATCTGTCCAGCACTACCATTTTAGGACTTTTAAATTGATTTCTCGACGTAAATTCGTAATTTAATTAATATGGGGTATTAATTGATTAAAGTGTATTTTTAAAATTATATTTCATTCCTTATTATTTTTTTGTTGCATATACTTTACTTTAAAGTGTTTTAACTATTTCGTTGTTGCAGCTTCGCAACCAATATTTTTGGCGTCCTCCACGTTGGCCTCGGGTCCCTAGGTCGATCCTAGTAGCCTATTTATTTGGTTTTCCCTCGCCCCGCCTCCTTTTTTCCCAGTGTTCCCCAATCTGCTCTTCTGTAGTCGGGGTTTAGCTTCTATAGGAGATTGCCTTTTTCTTGAACTGTTCGCGCGTTATGGTGCCTAGGGTTTGGTGTCCATATATGTGTTCTCCACTCGTCCCCTTAAGTGGGGAAGATGGCGGGGAGACTGGTTGTGATGCCGGATTCTGGTGCCAGCTGCCTCGCGGAAGGTAACCGGGAGCGTGGGCCGCTGAAAGTTGTTCCCAAGACCTCTTGGGGAAGGTGTCGAGGAGTTGGGATATCGAGAATAGGTGATTTTGTACCTACGCAGGAATGCAAGGTAAAGTCTAGCGAAAGGGATTAAGGTAGTGTCAAACCTGGAACGCAGCCACTCACTACGCGATCGGCAAGGGATGTTTCAGCCCTACTCTGTGTTCTTGAATCGGCCACTTAAGTGTGGAAGATGACCGGGAGAAGAGTGGGTTGTTATGACACGTCGGCAGCTATAAGAGTAGTTTGAGGTAACCGTCGCTGTATGCTTCAGACGAGGTGACCGTACGCAGTTTTTCAGGACTTTTCCTTGTGCATTTTGAGAATTCGGATCTTTCTCCCAGTCCTTAAATTTTTCGTGAACGAATTCGATAATCTAATTAAACAAACGGAATTAGAGAATGTTTCGAAACTTGCGCTCTTAAAAACTAAATTAGTCGGTAGTGCTAGAGATAAATTAGCTAATGAAGAAAATCTTAATACAGAAAAAGACTATGGTAAATTTAAAGAAAAATTAATCGATACTTTTTCTACTAAAACAAGTTTTTCTGCGGCTCAAAGCAATTTTTTTTCTCTTAGGCAAAAACCTGCGCAGGCTATCGCTGATTTTATCAGTGAATTCAATGCGGCTGCAAAACTTTACCTAGATAAAAGTGGCCAAAATATTGACAACGGTAATAGTAGTTTATTTGAAATGATAAAATTCACAAGATTTTTAGAATCAGTTAGGGCAGATTTAAGTTTGGACATTCGAAGAATGGCGCCGAAAAATTTCAACGACGCATGTAAATTTGCGAAACAAATGGAAGATGCATACAATCAAGTTGCATCAAAGGAAATTAATTCGATTACAAAAACCTCCACTGAGGAAAATTTGGACAAATTGTTAAAATTAAATATGGAAAGTGCGGAGCAAATTAAAATTTTGACTTCCGAATTAAACAATTTGAAAGTTAAAACAAAAGACACTGCATCAAGCAGATGGTGCGAATTATGTAAAAAAAATTCGCATACTTTAGAAACGTGCTGGTACAAAAATGATAATAAAAATACATATAAGGATAGCAGAGATTTCGCAGGTCGGCATTTTAATAAAAGGTACTCTTATAATGGACAGTATCAACCGAGAGCGAATTTTAATCCTAGATTTGTTAACCCAAACCAGCAGTGGCATTTTCAATCTTATGCACCCACAGGTGGTTACTATGGATATTCTCCATATCCCCCACCCCCACCAAATTACTTCCCTCAGCATGTGCCATATAGGAATAGTCAACCTCAGAGTCATGCCAGTTATTATCCAAATGAGGATAAAAATGAGAATCTAAAAGAGAATGCTCAAAAGTATCCGAAAAAGTATAATAAAAAGGGTAAAACGGATGATCAAAGGGACAAGTAAGGGATATGAATGGGTATTAAAAATAAATCAAAATACATAATTAATCGAATTTCAAAATTTTCAAAATTTTCAAAATTTAAAAATAAATTTTTCTCTTTTATGTAAAAAAAAAAAAAAAAAAAAAAAAAAAAAAAAAAAAAAAAAAAATTGAAACAAAATTAATAACTTGCCTTTTTAAAATTCAAAATAATAATAAGAAAGGATAGGAACATGGGAACGCCAATTTGTCTCAGGGTTACAATATTGAGCAAATGTGCAGGGCGCACCCGAAAACATACTTATAAAATTATGTAACGTGCTTCACAAAACTTCACTGGAGCAGTGAAATATTTATCTCCAGGCAAAAGTTATATATATTTTTTTCTTTTCGAATATGAATTAGAAAATATAAAATCTTAACAAAGCCAAATAACATTAAAACTTAATGAATTTAATAGTGAATAATCTTGGAGTAATTTTCAAAAAAAAAAAAAAAAAAAAAAAGAGAATTTTTCTGTCTTCTATAAGGGTAGCCTTTGCTAATAGCCTTTCAATTTAGATGACAGAATTTCAGAATTACTCTTTAAAATGAGTAGGTGTAAGCTATAGGTTCAGGGTAGTTAGAACAGCTTTATAGCATACTCATATTTATTTTTTTTTTCTTATATAAATATATGGTTGACAAGGAATAAATTATTAGTGCACTCTATATTAGGATAGCGGTCAGCTATAAGCCTAAATATAATAAAATATGCAAAAAGTACTAAGATTTATTCCGGTAGTTCAATTACAACTTATATGCTAAAGTCTAGAATTTAGACAGCAGGGATAAGTTTTATGAACAAAAGTGTTATAAAAAAATTAAAAAAAAGGATTTTGGTGTAGCACACTGGTTTTTAAAAAAACATATATATGTATAACAATGGACAAGGCAAGTTATTTCAATATGATTGCTTACAAAATTATTGTAAAAAAAATTACACAAATAAATAATTGAAGTAAAATTAAAATTTTCTCACCAAAGGCTTTCTGTATAGGGTGCAATTTTGGCCTACGGCTGGGTATGCACCAACACCAACAAAATGTTTGTAGAAAAGTTATTCACAGATACATCAATATATAGTCATCACTTGGACATAAATTTCAGGATTATTGGCTGAAAAAGGAATCGAAGAAAAAATTAAGTATGGTATAATGACTAGATGTTATGCTCAGAAACAATAAAATTAGTAATATTATATTGTAAAAAGCAGCATTTTGAGTTTTATTTAGGAAAACTTTTGATTTTTAGGTTTTACACATTTATGGAGTGTCTAGCTCAGTGTATAGTTCCTAGATTTAATAAAAAAATTAATAAATAAAAATATAAGTTCGTGTTGTTTTCAAAATAAATAACAAAAGGTATAGCAATTAGCATTTACAGTTAAAATTTATGGAATTTTCAGCAAAATTAACATTAGACAAACATAGTTTATATTATATTTAACTTGATAAGCTAATTTACTTTTATTAACGGTATTCAATTAGAATTAAAGTAGGCTTAAATTCAAGTTAAATTAATTAATAACATTGTTGTAGTGTAAAATTTTATGTAAGACTATTATATTTTTATTGTATATATAAAAATATGCAAATTTAATAATTAATAAAATGTATAAGCAAAATTATTTAATATAAATATTAAATGACATCTTGCTGAAATCAGCTAGAAATTAGATTTTTTTTTTAAATAAAATATTTTATAAATTTATGTTATTTTAGAATTTAAGCATTTTTTTTTCTCTTTACTTTCCCTTAGAATTAAATGCAATTCTAAATTTAACACATATAAATATACATAGTACTGATAAATTTGAGTGTGTGAGTTCATAAAAATTTTTTATATATATAATTTGGCCAATTTAACATAAGGAAACAAAATAAATAAATAAATATATTTATATATATTGGCCTTATTTTTATTAAAATAGGTAGTATGGCTTAATAAATTTATTTACTTAATTTTTTTATAGTACGTACAGTAATTATTTTAAAAACTTGATCTATATAAAAAAATTGGATGTGGATTGTTTGTGAGTATACAAAGATTTTTTCTGCTGGCAGAAGTTCTTTGGTCCGGCCGGGTACTCATAGATGGCTGCATACGATGTTACGTAGTAATTATCATTTACTTTTGTTTTTTTTTTTTTAATTATACAAGTGTATTAAGTACATTTTTTTTATAATTAAATAATAATTATTAATGTTGGATTAATAATAATAATTTATTATCTTTTATTTTTAAACATATCATTAAATTTTAGACATTAGAATTCACATACGGAATGTTAATGATAAATAAAATTTTGAATAAATAAATTTTTATTTCATTCAGTAAAAAAATAAATAAATATGAAAATTTAACAATCTTTTAAGATAGAATGCTAAATAAATAATAATTTAAGACAAAAAAATTGTTCTCTTCTTCGTCAATGGCATTTTCTGACAACACTATTTAACAGTATTAAATGAAGGTGCATTTTTAAGGTCAGCGTAATGCAGATTTTGCATTTTGAGAGGCTGTAGAAGTCATATTTCCGTGTTGTTTACATTTTAATAGTAAACAATATCATGAATCAAAATTTGTGTTTGTTAGAAAGGTCTAAAAATATACAATGTAATCAGTTAAAGAAAATGATATGCATTTTTTTTTTAATCCTGAAAGACAATTTGGTTTAGATTTGAACCTGACGGCATAAAAAGCCACCCTCGCTTCAGTTCCAGTATGAGGCAGGAGAATTCAGATGCTAGAATCGCCATTTTTCCCCTGCAAAATAATAAAAAAAAGCAGAAGGTTTACATTAGATACGATACAAAGACATACACTGTTTATGCATAGATTATGTTTAAAATTACATACAGCCATGCACAGTGAGTTAAGAAGAAAGTATATCAAGAAATTATACTAATTAATAAGGTAATTACAAGCACGAAATGGTTTTAAATACATACTTTTGGAGGTCGTAAAATTTTGTCACAGCACAAATCACCTCACAGAAAGCGATTAGTAGCTTGACCAACCCCCTCGTTTCGACAGAATCGGGGACGGTCAATAACTGGTTTTATTCTCCTCTCCTCCTTCTTCTTCTTTTTTTTTTTTTCTCGTATCGGGTAAAGTTGGAGAGCATTGCGTAATGATATATTAAAGGAGATGAAATAGCTTGTATATTTTGACATATCATACATGTTAGAAGTAACAAATAAATAAAATAATGTAACAAGTCTGTATACAATATTTTTCTGATTATAATTTGAATACACCAGATTAATTATGTGAAAAATAACATGTCATACGACAAGCATTGTATTTACTTTTATTCAGTATAAAATGTGTTTTAAATGAAACACTGTGTCATAAGGTTATATGTGAGGAAATAATATGTCAAATGTGTATGCCATTATTTTTCTTGTAATTAGGTTTATTTCGGCATATTAGTTTCATACAAAATTATAGCTTTGAATGTATTTTGAGCACTTAAACTGTAAAGTTACAAAATTATTAAACATGTGTGTGGTAAAGAAAAAAGGCTTCGAGAAAGACGTCT
Source organism: Maratus speciosus (assembly GCA_963932465.1). Taxonomy (NCBI): domain Eukaryota; kingdom Metazoa; phylum Arthropoda; class Arachnida; order Araneae; family Salticidae; genus Maratus; species Maratus speciosus. The sequence continues at coordinate 359,556,373 of OZ010793.1, forward strand.
GATTGTCAGTACAGAGGTCTTCTATAAATGTGAATGTCAACAGACAACTATGCTATCATGTGTTGAACTTTCTGTTATGAAAAAATAGAAGAACTTCTTATAAAATATACCAGAACCATTGATAATTGAGCTTTACAGTCTTCGCTCAAAGACTGCGTAGATACACAGTCATATGGACACGTACATTCCTTTAAGCTTTACAAAAAAAAAAAAATAAAACCAGCAATCAGTTTTTATTTTTTTTTTCTGACACCGGGAGAGATGCTGGGCAACATATAACTATGATATGTTCCCGCACCATGTTGGTTAAATCAAAGTAAAATTGCGTAATTTGTTATTTCTGTTTGTATAAATATTTTTTATAAAATATAATTATGAGTGTAAAATTATAATGTTTATATATTTAAGTAAAATAAGAGTGTAAGTTCATACAAAAATTATTAAGTTGATTTTAAATATTAAATATATATTTTTAAAAAATTGTTGTATTGTAAAATGAATCTATAATGTTGAATGGAGTTCGGATCTCAGACAACAACAATAGCCAGACGCCATGGTGTCGTTTTATGACAAGCCAATGGAAAGTGGTGTATAATTAGAAATCGTAAAATCATAAAAACGTTGGAATCAATTTATGGCCTCAATAAAAGTGTTGGGATAAATTTATGACTTTTCAGACCACCCAAACTTTAAGGCAGATAATAATATTAAAGTATATGTAAGGGGCCATTTGCAGACTGTTAGCTAATAGGCCTATCGAAGTATAATAAAAAATCTTCTCACATCCAATAACAGTGGACTAGACAAAATAGTTCCACCCACTGCAGGAATTGGTGTGCAAGAAGAATAAGGTTTGAAAAAGAGAGTCTGAAAAAAGATGTAGAGGACGCAGGAGCTCTCCTAAAAGCCCGTGCGATGAATCCTAAAAGCCCTAGCAATTCCCAGGCGAGATGGACATATCGGAGCGAGCCTAATCGAGCCTAATCAAGCCTAATTGAGGATGTCTTCCTGAGGTACCTATCGGAGTGAGCCTAATCAAGCCAAATTGAGGATGTCTTCCTGATGTACATATCGGAGTGATCCTAATCAAGCCAAATTGAGGATGCGTTCCTGATGACACATGGCCATGATCCTAAGCAACGCAACAACTCGGAATTTGATGAATAAAGGCCACCATCCCATATATTAAAAAAAAAGGTACGACTTTAAACTTTTTCCTTTACCACTTAAGATCATATGAAAAATCACAAAAATACTTTTCTGATATTTTATGGTAGAGAGTAATCTGAGATCCGACAAAACCAATAATTAAATAAGATTAAGGTAATTTAAAAATGAAAGAGAATTATTCTTTTAGCAAAAAGAAACAATTATAATAATTAGAGTACATGAAAATATTGTCTTTTTTTTTAAAGATTAAATATACATAAAATAATGAGAAGCAAACAAAAGTATTGCTTTCTATTTTTTGAATGAATATTATGTTTTTCTGTATATAGTTGTGTTCAATGTAAATTAAATATTTAATCAAGTTTTAAAAAGTTTTTGTAATTATTTAATTGATAACGTTTAAGGTGTGTCAATTTATTTCTACAGCTTAAAACTTTAGTTTAATTCATAAGTGGAAGAGTTCGTCTAAATAATTCACAACGCAAACTCTTAATTTTATTCGTAATTATTTAAATTTAATAATTACATTTTGACGCGAATTATAATTTTAATTTTATTAATGCTTCGCGTTGCTCTTCTACTAGAATTTAGGAAAATACGATCACTTATATTATTTGAATTTATCTAAGGTATATAAAATTATATACCAATTTGCTATGAGGTTGCTTGGATGATTTGGACCAATTAACAATTTTGGATATATATTTAATAGAAAATAAACAGGTGTAATTATCTGTCCAGCACTACCATTTTAGGACTTTTAAATTGATTTCTCGACGTAAATTCGTAATTTAATTAATATGGGGTATTAATTGATTAAAGTGTATTTTTAAAATTATATTTCATTCCTTATTATTTTTTTGTTGCATATACTTTACTTTAAAGTGTTTTAACTATTTCGTTGTTGCAGCTTCGCAACCAATATTTTTGGCGTCCTCCACGTTGGCCTCGGGTCCCTAGGTCGATCCTAGTAGCCTATTTATTTGGTTTTCCCTCGCCCCGCCTCCTTTTTTCCCAGTGTTCCCCAATCTGCTCTTCTGTAGTCGGGGTTTAGCTTCTATAGGAGATTGCCTTTTTCTTGAACTGTTCGCGCGTTATGGTGCCTAGGGTTTGGTGTCCATATATGTGTTCTCCACTCGTCCCCTTAAGTGGGGAAGATGGCGGGGAGACTGGTTGTGATGCCGGATTCTGGTGCCAGCTGCCCCGCGGAAGGTAACCGGGAGCGTGGGCCGCTGAAAGTTGTTCCCAAGACCTCTTGGGGAAGGTGTCGAGGAGTTGGGATATCGAGAATAGGTGATTTTGTACCTACGCAGGAATGCAAGGTAAAGTCTAGCGAAAGGGATTAAGGTAGTGTCAAACCTCGAACGCAGCCACTCACTACGCGATCGGCAAGGGATGTTTCAGCCCTACTCTGTGTTCTTGAATCGGCCACTTAAGTGTGGAAGATGACCGGGAGAAGAGTGGGTTGTTATGACACGTCGGCAGCTATAAGAGTAGTTTGAGGTAACCGTCGCTGTATGCTTCAGACGAGGTGACCGTACGCAGTTTTTCAGGACTTTTCCTTGTGCATTTTGAGAATTCGGATCTTTCTCCCAGAATTCCTCCCTGAAGGAAGTCTGCCTTGTGATTTAGGCTATGGCCTTGCTGTCATCTAGTATGTTGGCGAGTCTTGTAGCGGCACGGACATGGACGTTCACAGAGGGCGGCTGGTGCCCCAGCGCTGCTCCGATGGGAGGGGGAGTGGGGGTGCGCCGATGCACGGTGGCGGTTCCACCATCTGGTGGGATTTCCTTTCACCTCAGATAGTCGCCGATATGAGATCCTTCGATGCTGGCGCTGTTCTCTCTGGTATTTCTTTTTTGGCGAGTGTGGTTTGACGCATCGTTAAACCCATTGTTGGTGTAACTCGTATACTACAGGAAACATAAAGAATATTTGTAGATTTATTACCTTGGCAGGTCAATAGAAAAATAGCTTAAAATTAAGATATTAATTCATACTAAAACATAAGAAAATTAAAATATTGTATTGTGATCGGAAACTTTTGTGTACTTAATTTTTATGGTTCTATCATATCAGAAAGTGAATTAAAAATCGATTACAGAATTTCATCTTTGCTTACAAAATTTAATTTGATTTAGATAAAAGAGTATAAAATATATCACTAAAAAATTGTCTTTTATTTAATAACTTGCTTTTAAATATAACTTAAACTTTATTTTTAAAGATAAAAGAAGAAAACACTTCTATAACTATTGTTTAAACTTTTATATAAGGGAACTCAGCCTTCTGAGTTTCAAATTTCCTTTTACTGTTATCTGTTCCTTTACCTTATTATTATTTAGCGGTTTCATTTGTTTCTACCAATAAATTAACAATTGCATGTAAATGAATTATAACAACAACAATATTTCTTTGAAAAGGAGTAAGCAAATGCGAAAAAAATAGTTTATTTCAAATGTTGGAAGAGAATCTGGATTTACTTTATCCATTTACTTCCCCCAAACAAAATTTGAAATGACGCCTGGTTTACATACACCGATGTACAAGTGCATATATATATATATCATAAGAAAGGGATAAAACGTAGACAGGAACAGCGAAAATGAAAACAAATGCATTGTCAGTTATATCTTATCTGCTGTTAGATGCGTCTTTTATATATACCAGGGAATCCAAAGGGATTCCCTGGTTACAAGAAACTAGGCGAAAATATTTTTTTTCTTTTTTTTTTTTAACTCAAAATAGATTTTTTGAATTTAATATATATTTTTAGATTTGAGAACTGACAACAATAAAAAAGCTTTTTTAAATTAAAATATCAATAATTTATTCAAATAAATTTTTCAAAATTATGTTCTTACTTGCCGCATGCCAGGAGTTAATTGCCGAGAAAATCTCCAATGATTTTGCAATATACAGCAGCCGTTTTTTATTCTAACAATTTCAAAGCTTGAAGAGTGTGGATAAAATGTTTGTTAATTTTTTATATTATTTAAATTCTTTTTTTTTCACGAAGTTTTAATTTTGTAATGGATTATTAACCGGAAAGAAATGCTGAACTATTTACATTGTTTAAAGTTTAAACTGGTTAATCTTTCGTAATGGATCGCAGGGGATTAAAAATAAATTTAAAAAATCCTGCTTGAAAAGTATTTAAAAAATTTATAGACAAAATAGTAAATTTATATACAATTTTCAAACAAACTAGAATCGAAATTTTTTTTTCTTTATTCGAAAATGTAAAAATGGAAATTCTGCGGTGTTTGGAAGTTTAAAAATAAAAAATTGTAGTTTAAGTGAAATTTATGGGTCTGTTGTTGCCACTGTCAATATGGTCTCAGAGTTATTCATGCGCATCTTTTGGTTTATATTACAGATTAGTACTGCACAATATTTTAAATTGTATTTTTTTACATTTATCCGTTTGTAATTATTTTAATTCCGAAAGAGACAAATGTAGTAATAGCTCGGTAATTAATTTCCGAAAACACACTTTAAACGTAATAATAAAATACGAAAATTATACAGTAAAACATCTTTAACGGACGCTCTCCAATAGCAGACACTATTTAGCGGACACTTTTTTGACTCCCAGCACCTATAAATCTGTACATTTCTAACTATTAGTAAGGGACACCTCCGAATAGCGGACTAATTCCGCGCTCCCGAAGTGTCCGCTTTTTAGAGGTTTTTACTGTATTAATTTTATCATTACGTTTGATAAATTTTAGCAAGTACATTCCTTCTACCTTTTTACAAGAATACTCTGTAACATGCTGAACAATTATAGCGATAAATTAATAATGGGTATCAAATTTCCTCAATGACACGATTTTCAAAATAGACAATTCAAAATGTGCCTTATAAAGTATTTCTAATGCTGATACAGAAAATCTAATCGTAAAGCTCTACCATGTGACATTTTAAAACTGTAAATCTTTAAAACAATTTCTACCGGTGTCAAATGACACATTATTAAAGTTTTAAAGTTTATATTTATTTTGCTCGCAGATTTTAATATAATAAGCGTAAAATAGTCTTAAATGTATTAAAAATGATTTGTAACTGGTTCAATCTTTTATTACTAGCAATGAAAAACCATAATTCGAAGTCTTTTTAACAGTGTCATTTGATACCAATAGAAATAGTGTTAAGGGGTCTCAGGACTCTTAATATTGGAAAAATTGAAAAAGAAAATCATTTTCGACATTTAATATCTTAACACATTCGCTGCCACTAAAAATGATATTTCCATCCTCAGAAGCAGGATTACAAAACAGTGCTTTAATGGTTAAAATGTTCTTTATATTTGAACAGTTAAACCAGAAAGACGAAAAAACATATTATCTTCATGTTTAGTGCGGTTCGTGCTTCGGTAACGTGCCTAAACAAACCTCTCCGTTCAACTTCCAAATCCACATTCAAAACAGACGCCGGCATACGAAGAGCTGCTGGTTGGACGCACCAGCGCGTCGATGGCAGTGAACATGTTAAAATACATTTAATTATAAAACATAATTTTTATTGGGAGGAAAAATATAGGGTAAAGTGCCCATATTTCGCCCCATTTCCTAATTTTGTCCCGCATAAATTTTCCGCTTCTGAGAAAGTTGCGCCACTTACGACGCAAAGCACAGGGGACGGAAGGTAAAAGGGGTCAGTATTGAAAGTGTCGTTCGCCAAGACGGATACATAAATTAAAGACGCCGAATGTCCTATTTTTAGAAGACCTGAGTTCTTATTACGTCGTTTGTAGAACGTTATTTACTGTACTGTATTTATTTCGTATTCATTAATGTATTTTACGTAGGTAATATGCTGACAGTAGCATACAGTCTGTTTTAGGACGATCAGTTCATCTTACGGGAACTGAAGCTCCGCCATATTGGGAAGTAGCGTGGTCTTAATTTCGTCCCCTTTGCGGTTCTTATTTTCATCCCGGGGACGAAATTAGGAATGCTTTTTCATCACAATTTTTTCTATTTTATCCTCATGTTTGGATGGCTAATGTTTCGTCATGTTATTCTTCCACTGATAATTAGTACATTTCTTTGTGGTTTATTTTAATGTAAATTAAATTGCTTACTCACTTAGAAATAAATTTTGATTCGGTTATAAGTTAAGCCTCGGCGTATTTGATTTTTTGGCAGGACGAAATTGGGACCATTTTTTTTTTTGTTTTGCACTTTTTAGATACTTTTGAAAAAACAATTTTTCGCATCGTTAAAATTTTTTGTGCGATATTTGCCTATGTTTTTACATGCTTGTGTAGTTAGTCTATGTAAAATCCAAATTTGGTAGGTTTTCACTCAAAATTACAACATTTAGAGCCTAAAAGTGACTGGAGGAACGATATATTGGCACTTTGTTCTAAGTATTTTTTTCATTTCATGTATTTAAAAATAAAAAGATGCAAAATTAGTATTAATAGTGAGCTCCAAACTGTCAGACATTTTTCGAGCAGAAAATTGGTATAACAGCTTGCGCGCAGGAGTACTAAATAAATTTTGCACCTAGATTGAATTTTTTTGTACTAATTATTCGTCAGATTGTACTAATTACCTTGAGCCTAAATGAAGTTGTACTTCGAGCATTTTTATGTTTTTAATACAAAGTTGTATTTAGCTAATACAAAATTTCAAAAGTATAATCACCTAAAAAAATATTTTTTAGAGCAACAAAAGGAGATTTTAGGTTCAGTTTATATATAATAATATGAAACATATGTTTTGAAAATTTCATAGAAAAATATTCAGACGTTTTTCAGATATCCAGCGCGTTATGCCCAAAAATGTCATTTGGAGAAAAATGATTTCAAAGTTTCGGAAACGCCGTTTCAGCTATTGAGCGGGTATAACTCCAAAAGTCATAACTTCTGTTCTAATAGGAATTTTGAGAAAACAATTATATATCAAAATGTTCAGAAATTATAGGAGTTTAACATCTAAAAAAATTAAAATTTCGAAACTTTTGAAGCTTTAAGAGTCCTGAGACCCCATAAAGATATAAATTAAGAAATTAATATTCGAAAAACTACACTGTTAAAAATTTCATCGTCAGAAAACGGTCGTTTGAACGGCAGCATTCTGTCCGGAAATTCGACCGTATTTAGAGATAACGGTTACTTAATCATATTATATATATATTCCCATATGACCGTAAAAAATATATATATGGTCATTTGACCCTAATAGTATAAAAAGGTCAAAATACTCATTTGACCGTAAATGTATAAAAAGGTCAAAATAATCGTTTGACCGTACAATATATATATATATGGTCATTTGACCATATTTTTAGAAAATGGTTATATAACCATATTAAGAATAAATTTGCATTTGACCTTGAAATATACATGGTATGGCCTTTTGACCGTATTTTTAAAAAATGGTTATTTAACTGTATTAGGATTTTATGGCTGTAAAATACGGTCACTTGATTGCATTATGGATTTATTAATAATGATACACAGGGTGTTGCCGAATTCGACTGACAAATAAAGAGGGGTGATTGTAGGCATCAAGAGGATGAAAAATTGCCATGCACCTTTCCATGTTCTAAGCCACATTGAGTGAAGGAAAATCGCAAAAATATTTATGAAGGGAGTGATGGTCAGTGAAAAAAATAATAAGTAGAAATGCACTTATTTGACCTAAGCAGAATTACAATGCATAACAGTTCGACATGAGAAAGGTCACGACAAGGCATTTTTATAGGAATTGTTCGAAATTGAAGCCAAGAAGATAATTGCACAGCAGATATCTACAGAAAGATTTCGGTGCAATGATCTTTAAACATGAAACTTCAAACATTTCCTATAAAAATGCCTCGTATCCTTTGACGTTTAACTGTACTGCATTGTAATCCTGCTTATGTCAAATAAGTATTTCTCTATTTATTTGTTCCACTCAATGTTGCACTCTTCATAACTATTTTTGCAGTTTTCTTCCACTTAATGTGGTTTGTGACCACATCATGCTCTATAGTAATTTTTCATCCTCTTGATGATTATTATCAGCCCTCTGAATGTGTAGGCCAAATCCGGCAAAACCCTTACAGGTACATACTAATAAATCCATAATGCAATTAAATGATCGTACATAGATATTTTACAGTCATGTGTTAATAAAATCATAATACAGTTAAATAACCACTATCATCCCTTTGAATTTGTCAGTGAAATTCAGCAACACTTTGGATATGTTCAGTCATTTGACTATAATTTTTAGAACAGTTACTTAACCATATTTTCAGTTTGTTATATAACCTTACAATATATATGTGTGATTTTTTGACTATATTAAAAACAAAACAATCAAAAGTTCATACATATATATCTTACAGTCATAAAACTATAAATTAAAAATGCATGTAATAAATGGAAAATAAAAATTCTGATTTTCATATAACAAGAATATTTGGAAGCACACGTAAAAATGTGTCAAATTGGTCAAATCGATTTTATTCTTTACTAATGTATACATACACAGTCTTTTTTTTTTTTTTTTAAATAGCAGTTCTTGTATAATAAATAAATATTAAAAAATATAAAAAGTTAATAGTACATAATGTTGACTATGCCTGATCAGGAGGCAACTTTTCTTTTGGCCATATAACAATAAATTCTTTGCTGCGCTAGACTAGAATTTCTTAATCATACAAAATAGATTATTATCCATGATATAACAAGGGATTTTGTTCATATTATAATGTTATATTTATTAAACAAGAACTTCAATGTACTTAAAAATTTCATATATTTCAAAAGAATAATGTAAAATTAATAAAATTGACCAAAATTTTATAATTATTGCCGAGATTCTTGTTACTTACTTGGAAATTAAGAATTTTTATTTTTTTCTCAACATACAAATCTATCTAAATTTTCTTACTTTCAGTTAAATGTTTAAAACTGCCACTGTCCAGCAAATCAAACTTTTGTAATTTTTTAATGGAAAAATAGTGTTTTGTTATTCTTGCAAAACTTAGTATATAGTTTAAAACTTAGAATACTAATAATAGACTTAGAAACTCTGTATATAGTTAACTTAGCATATATTTTTTAGAGTATCATTGAGAAGTTTATTACAGTGTGTTGGGGTTTTTAACCCTTTATGTCTGAAATTATGAATTCATGAAAATTTCATCTTAGCATTTTTTAAACTACATTAGAAGATTTACACAATCATTTAATAAATTTTTGAAGGATTTTGCCAATTAAAATTAATTAATTAAATTTGAATTATTTTTTTTTTAGTATTTTATAGAATTAGGAAATGTAATAAAAAATAATGCTCTTACAATAGAAATATTTCCAAACTTAACCCTCCCCCCACCCCCCTCATCAATCTTTCAACATCAAGAAAGCTGAAAAGATGAGAGAGAATGAAAAAGAAATGATCCATTTAAAATATTTTTGTTTTTTGCAACCAATAATGCTTTTGGATCAAGATAAAGAAAAGTATCTATAACTCATTCTAAATTGTACTACTACTAATCAATGTATTAAATGAATCTTGTAACAAGCTATTTTAATGGTACATTACAGTACCATTGGAGCCTAAAGGGTTAATGAAATCAGTTATGAATAGTAAGGTTGCACAATAAGTTATGAATATTTAGATTCCAGTTGATGTAGAAAGAATATACAAATTGCTATATTTGTGTTTTTTAAAATGTAATTTATAGGTATAAAAAAATATATTTTTTAATATCTATACATTTGAAAACTTACCATAGATTTTTTTTTTAACAAGCCTAGACAAACAAATACAAAAAACTTAAGACAATATCTAAATATTCACAACTTATTTTATGAATGACTTAATTAGTTACAGCACAACCAGACATTTTGAAGTGTATGAATTTACATTTAGTACTCAAGTGGAATACATGTTTACTTAATGGGTCTTCACAAATAAATATGTAGAAGTTTAGCAGGCTATAAAAACATTTATAAGTAACAAATTATTAATGTCATTTTCTACAACAAAACAAAAAAAGATTGATAAATTAAAATGAATAAAATAAATTTAGAATTTTTACTATTTAATAAAACTTCTACATATTAATTAAATACTGACTTTATTAAATCACTTAAAATGCAATAAAAATATTGCTGTACGAGTATTTAGAGCAAAAAAACGTACTTAAAAATCAAGATAACTGTTTTTAGTAAATTAAAAAATAAATAAATAAAGATTATTGTGAATCACAAATAATCAAAACAATCAATTAAAACATAGAAATATATTTATTACAATAAATAAATTACATTATATTATAACGCATTGTTATATATTTATACACACAAATTGCTTTTACACATGAATGCATTTTATTTTTTATAAAAATTTGCATTGGCTTGGACATATTACAGAACTATAATTAACTATGAAAACTGATTTTCTGTACTTTGTTTCACACACAGGGTTAATCAACATTGGGTACCTTAAAGAAAAAGTTAAATGCATTAAACTTGGCTATAGTACAATGATACTTTGATATAATACATTCAAATAACTTTTCTAAGAAAATACAAAAGTAATTTATAGAAAAAGTTTTATAAAACCATATTAAGGCTAAAAAGGGGAAAGCTGACTAACAGAAACCACAACCCTTAGCTCAATGCATTCTTTGAGCAGTACAGTCTCACGAAAAAGAACTGCATAGGATCAAGTGGGGGTAAAATATGCAGGTTTTTAAATTAAATTCATGAAAAATACAAACTATTTTTTTTTTCAATTGTTTTACATAATTAGTGTGTTAGAATTATCAGAAATTTAATAATGAATAATAAAATATTTCCTGTTATATTATTATACTTTGTAGTCATTTTAAAATCGTGGATAAGAAAACTTGGTTGAAATGAGGAGAAAAACTTTAGATTTAAAGTAAATAAGAACTTATTTTCAGCTTATTTATCTATTATATTGCATAAAACACTTAGAATTAACTTTCTGCATTTTTTAATACAGAATAACTTAATAGTTATATTTTATAGCAAAAAAAAAAAAAAAAAAAAAAAAAAAAAAAAAACATAACTGGAATAAAATAGTTAAGATGTTAGGCTTAGCAAACAAATAGCAATTTTGTTTTTACTTTTTTGATAATTTTATTCAGGGTTGTCGGCTTTTAGCCAGGCCAAAAAAAGCCGGCTTGCTTTTTATGGTTTTAACCGCTTAAAAAAAGTCGGCTTTTATTTTTCAAAAAGGTGGTTTATAGATAATTCATATAAAATTTGGATTAATTTATTTTTAATACACTTATAAATATTTTCTACGAAAATAATATAAACTTCTATTAAATTTTGTCAATTAAATAAGACTTTATAACTGCTAGAATGAAACTGTGAAGGCGTTATGTCTGAAAAAAAAAAAAAAAATTATGAATATTCAGAAGAATACATTAAATTAGACTAAAGTATTGGTTTGGAATTCTTTATCATAGCTCTATACATACCACACATTTTAAAGATTATATGAAAGAATAAGAGGATGTCACACATTAAAATAGAAACATTCTTACATATACTGATATTTACTTTAAAAATTGATTAAAACTAAATAGCTTATATGTATTTAATATCTGAAATTGTCTTATATAATACTCGAGCAATAATAAACAATCGATAATATGTAATAAGCAATTGATATTCTGATAACTTATAAAAATGATATATGTAAGGTTTTTCTGCTACTAAGCTGTTATGTAACGTCTTCCAGATATGTCCATACGGACTAGGCCTGGGCTTTAAATCGATTTAACTCTTAAATCGATTTAAAGCTTACATCGGAAATCCGATTTAACCATTGGACTTAAATCGATTTAAGCTAAAATCGGAAATCGCGATTTAGCTAATGTCTTAAATCGCGATTTAGCCATTATCTTAAATCGCGATTTAGCCCTTGTCTTAAATCGCGATTTAGCCATTGGCTTTAAATCGATTTAAAACAAAATACTGATTCAGAGCTAACATCGGAAAAACGATTTATCTACTTTGATGTATCTACACTTACATGGCAAGCTGGTGTTAAATCGATTTAGGAGGATCCGATTTAAGCAAATATCGCAAGCCTCAATGCTGTCCGATTTAAGAAAAATAAGGCAAGCTGGTGTTAAATCGATTTAGGAGGATCTGATTTAAGCAAACATCGCAAGCCTCCATGCTTTCCGATTTAAGAGGATCCAATTTAAAAAAACATCGAGCCTCAATCCTCTCCGATTTAAGAAAAAGGTGGTTTAAGAAAACGATGATTTAAGTAAAAATTGATATTTATTTATTTATTTTGTAAACAAGATTCAGAGTTTATGAGATTGGAATGTGTATTTTTCAGAAATTAAGAACTTATATAGTGGAAAGTTGAAAGGAAAAAGTAATGTTTAAATCTTAAAATCCAAATTCATCGAATTTCAATTTATATGCTAATGCAATCTTTTGATGAAAAATTAAGTTTTCAAATATTTGAGTAATATTGCAATATGTATTTTTTTATTTTCCAATATTCTGTAATTAATTAAAATGTTTTAAAGTAGAATCCTTCATTGTTTCAAAAGATTGTTTTCCTGAAATTCATTCAGCATTTATATGATTAAAAATAATAATAATAAAGTTTTATATTTAAAATCCAAACTCATCGACTTGCAGTTTATACTTTTATGCATTTTTATTATCAAAAATTCCTTTTTCACACGTTTTAGTACTATTTTAACATTTATTTTTTATTTTCTATTATTTTGTAATTAATGAAATTATTTTAAAGTATAGTCATGCATTGTTTTGTGTATCACTATTTGGCCGTGATCCACATCAAGACTAAATCTTTTACTAATATTTTCTCCCTGAAATTGATTGAGTATTTATGGTTGGAAAAAAAGAATAAAGTTTCATATTTAAAATCCAAATTCATCGAATCTCAGTTTTTATGTTTATGCATTCTTTTAATGAAACATTCATTTTTCACATGTTTGGTAATATTTTAATACATATTCTTTATTTTCTATTATTCTGTAATTAAAATATTTTAAAATAGTCATGCATCAGGTTTGACATCCGATTTCAGCGCCAGGCACGCGGATTGAGTATCTTGCTGAAATTGATTCACTATTTACATCCAAATTCATCCATTTTTAGTTTATATTTTTATGCATTACTTTTATGAAAAATTAATTTTCATATGTTTGAGTATTATGGGAATATTTTAGTTTTAATTTATTATTTTGTAATTAATTAAAAATACTTTAATAAAGTTCTGTAATGAGTCAAGTAACTTTATTTTTACAGCAGAATCAGGGAGGGGTGGAGGAGGCATTCATTAGATTTTTCTGCAGATCTGCGATTTTCTGTTTTTTCGATATTTTGTTATCCTTAAAAAGAGATTATTTTAAGATTATATTTTATTACTAATCTTAAAGGATGGCAACGGCCGCGAAAAGAAATCAGCAATTTCAGTAATGTGCTCCAACTTTCAATCCTTCTCCATCCGCTATATAAATGTAAGCATTTATGTTAAACAAATCTTATTATAATCTAAAAGTTAAAAAGATGTAAAATTGCACCTTATTTCTCATACCCCCCCCCCCTTTATTTTATTTATTATTTTTTTTGTTTACACTACTTTTCTCATCATGATAAATGAATAGTTAAATTCATCACTGAATTCTTTTAATGTGCTTCTGTTTTACCTCAATAACTTTTTAAATCTGTGTTAGTAAAAAAAAAAAAAAAAAAGTGTGTGTGTAGGTTGTTAGCAATGAAGTGCTATTTGGGTGGCCTAGGGGAAGTCCCCCCCCCCCCCTTAAGGAATTTAGATTGTAGCAGGCATAACAAGTCAGACAAAAAAAAAAAAAATCATTTTCTTTTATATTACTTCTTAATGAATGAGTTTATAGAATGTATTAAAATAGGTCACTAATTTTTAAAATTGAAAAAAAAAAAAAAAAAACTAGTGCTTTGGGACATTCAAAGTTTTTTTATGTGTAAAATATACCTCTTTTCAAAGTTATTTGAAAAATTAAAAGCTAAGTATACTAAGTAATACAGGAGGGGGGGGGGGCACATAAAGACCGTATTTTGTTATTAAAAATTAAAAAATAGGCTTCCAGATTCTAAAAAGTAAAATCAGTGTTAAATCGCGATTTAGCACTAAATCGCGATGTTAGATGGACGATAAATCGATTTAAGAAATTTCTACATCGCCCAGTCCTAATACGGACAGATTAAAATCATAGAATGGACAATGTTGAAAGAGAAATTAGGAAGGATATAACATTGGAGGAAATTTTAGTACATGTAAGTGCATAAAATAAAGAGAACAATTTAAAAAAAATTCTCCAAATAAAACTTGTTGAATTAAATTTTGAAAAGCTAGTGACTATTTAAAATAGTGCATATTCATGCATAAATTAATGCATATGTTACTACATACTACTGTACTAATACATAATATTATTACATAATACTGTTTTAATAGAGAGAAATGACGTTTTTATTCAGTGATTTTATGTGTGATTTTAAATTTATGAGAAATAAAATAAGACTTGAATTATTAATATCCCTTAAAATTAGTTAATAAAATATATAACTAAGCAACCGTTGTCCTTTTTAATTATATAAAGCAGTAAAAATAAAAAAAGGTGTTAAGTGCAGTATAAACCAGACAAAGCAATTGGTATGGCCTTTTATTCTAATATTAATGTCTTCATTATTGAAAAATTGGGTTATATTGATTTCTACCTCAATTAAATGTCTTTAAAACTAATTAAAAAATACATCAAAATGTGTTGTTTATAATTAAAATGCTTCATTGTATAAAAGCCAATTTTGGCCAAAAAAAGCCGGTTAAAACCAATAAAAGTCACTGGCCTGGCTTTTTTTAATTTTAACTGGCTTTTTTGCAACCCTGATTTTATTACATTTTCTTATGTAACATTTGACATTAAAACAATATAGTGCTGTAGAAATAAGACTTATTAAAAATTAATTTGATAAATTAATATATAGTAAAAGAAAAATAAACAACTTTAGGATATTATGTTTACTTTATACTAATTGTCATACAAGGAATTTTTAAAGTGATGTGAAAAAATAGAAATGTAAACCCGAAACTACAATTAAAAGTCTTGACAACAGAGTTATTGATGATTTATGAATTTAGAAGAAAAAAAGTTTATCGAATTTAAATTAGTAATAGTAACAAACTATATGAATTGGAACAAGAATTTTGAACAAGACAACAAATTATATATTTCTTGGGGTCTTAATGAGGAATATATAGTTCAGTACACAAAAGAGAATAGGAGGTCTCTACTTCATATTTCTTTAGAAAGACCCCTGGTATGGAGTGAAATAAGTGTTTTAAAATTCCATTATAAGTAATAATTTGCAATTTTATTGTTAAAATTGTTTTTGAAACGCTGGGAGCAATGTCTGTTTGCGTGTTCTATGTAATTCTTTTGTAGATTAAATATTTTTTGCAATTACTTTACCTCAAATGAACTTATTTTTATCTCTTCACTGTTTATACTACTTTTCCAGAATAATATGGATAACTGCAATAGCCAAAGTTTTGTATTTCATGTTTACAAATGGGCATATTTAAGTTGTATGTCATCATCATGTTGTACAAATCAAATTGCACTTTTATAAACTTGGTGAAAAAAGCTGTAAATTTGCATTTTCTTAGTATCAGAAAATTTTATTAGAAAATTATGATGTGAATTCAACATTACAAAGCCCATTTCTTGTGCCTCAATGAGTTAAAGTAAAGAACTTTTTGAAGAGACCTTCAAAAGAACTCCATTTTTGCTTGGATTCACCTCATTTATATATATATATTAGGGATGCACCGAATAGTGATTTTGACCGAATACCAAATATTCGGCCAACAGGCGAACCGAATACCGAATCTTCGGCTAGCTGAATAGTAACTGCTAGGCCGAATACTGAATATTCGGCCGAATACCGAATATTTGGCTTGTCGAATACTTTTATATTTCAAAGTTTAAAGGCATTAAAATGTTAAATTTTAAAACAATTTTGCATAATATTTAAAACAGAAATTTTTATTCTAATAAACAAGAGCTTTTTTCAAGTAAACTTTATGTTGAAAAAAAATCTGCTTTGAGTTATTTACGAAGAGGATAGTTATAAAAAAAATTTTAATTAATAAAATTTTAAATTTCATAGCTTCTTCTGAGAATTAAAACAAATGAATAAAATTTTCTTAAATTCTAAAACAAACATTTTAAAATCAAAGAGAGACTGTGAAAAAATTGGAAGAAAAATTGTACAGGATCATATATTTGCTTGTCAGGAAGAGACTAAAGTAAAAGTTAATAAATAATACAATCGATTCGAATTTTATATGGTGACAACTTAGCAAGAATAACTGTTCTACTCCCTTTGATTAAGCAAGGAAGTTTTTAAATGCATCCTAGATCGGTGTCTGCAGTGGGCAATCATTTTCAGAGATTGTAAACGTTGTTCTTAAAATCTTAGCAAGAAACAGATTATTTACTGGACAATGCTGAGGAACTTGCATTTGTACATAATTAATTCCTATGAAAATCCTCATGATTGGCTAATTTTTTTAAATAATACTTAACAAACATCAAATAAATAATGTAAAAACATTCTCTTTTATTTAAATATGATTTTGTTTCTAATTATTCTGAATATCTTTATAAGTTGACTGTTAAACGTAGAAATTGTATAAGGTTTTAAAATATATGTTTTAAAAGTTTTTTTAAGTATTCAGTTCGGCCGAATGTTTCGATATTCGGGCAAACCTAATATTCGGCATGCCGAATAATTAGCTATTCGGTCAAGCCGAATATTCGGCATACCGAATAGGCCGAATACCAAATAGATACCGAATATTCGGTGCATCCCTAATATATGTACTTTTTTTAAATACAAAGAATTAAAAAAAAAAATTCAAAGTCTTTTTCACATACACTCATGCACACATACATTTGTAGAAACAGACAGAAAAAATTTCTATTTGCCAGTAAAAAACATTTGTTTTTGAATCATATGTGCAAGGGCAAATGCACACCACAAATTATGAATAAATTAACTTTATAAACTTTAGAAAATTAAAAATCCTTAATACCCTTTGAAACAAAATGAGTATCAATTAGTGCGCAAATGATTGATTAAATGATTATCTAGTAACAACTTCAAAGTTTGCACAAAAAAGAAAGAAAAAAAAAGAGAATAGTTTATTCAATTTCCTAAAATATAAGGCAAGATATGAAAAAAAAATTTCAAACTGTATTTGTCTATATTCTATCACTCTGATTAAAAATACATTACAAAGCATTATATTCAGCCTAAAAATTTCCTTCCCCTAGTAGAAAATGCATTGTTTTACTAATAACTGAAAAATTCACATGAAAATATTTCCTAACAAATTTAGACATTTATTAATAGTCAAACAGATGCATTAATCATTTGACAAATTTTAGCTTAAATTCTCTATTAGCACTTTTATTTTATAATTCAACACTTGATTTTAAAAAAAGCTTAAACATGGATTTATGCCCCCTTTCCCTCATCAACTCCTAAAATATGCAGCAAGTTTATGGCAAAACAAAATATTTATTACAAAATATCTTGATCTAAATTCAAAATATAACAACTTCTTCGAACTGTTAGATTTAAATCAAATATAAAAAGTAACTGATTAAAATCAAGCTAATAAAATTTAAATTAGAAAATCGTGTTACTGAATATACAATGAAATTTTCTGGCAAAATTTCAAAAATCTAATAATGAGAATTTTTTCCCCAAAAAACGGCAACTTTGTGATTTAGAAAAAATAAAAGGTACTTTTCGGTTAGCCGGGCGCCAGTGTTATATTTACATACATATATACATATATATGCACATATATGTACATATATATATATACATATGCATGTATATATTTATGTGTGTGTGTGTACATATATATATGTACATATATGTGCATATATATGTTTATACGAATGTAAATATAACACTGGCGCCCGGCTAACCGAAAAGTACCAAATAAAATGTATGTTTATCTTGTGAAATTATTTACAGATTTTGGTTTTATAACACAAATGAAATTGAACTACAATAACGTATAATAAAATAACATTTAAAAATTTCTATTATTGTTTTGAAATATGAGAACTCCCCCCCCCCACCCCTCCTAATAACAGAGGTATATCTCTGGAGAAGGAGACAAGAGCAAAGTGCTATGAAAATTGCAATTGTAAAATTATTATTCTATATTTATTAAAGTAATAAAGAATTTCTGAAGCAATACACCATTCCAAATGATTTTACTAACCCAAAAAGTTCCAAGACCTTTTAGGAGTAAAGCTGTTTCACTAGAAATAGCTTAAACTTACCTTCTGTCTCGCTTCTTCCTTGATTTATTTCCTGCTTTGCGTCCCTTTTAATGAGGGTTCTTGACATCATAACAAATCATTTACTATCAGGGTATGGTGGGGATTCAGTTTCAAAAACAATGACAAATCTTAGAAAATTTGCCTTTATTTCAAGTAGCCATGTCCTAGCTGCTTTCCTCTATTCATCATTTACAAACTAAAAAAAAAAAAAAAAAAAAAAAAAAAATGTAGGGACTATTGTATAATGTATAAAAATAAAATTTAACATAAACAAATTGTTCTAAATAATTAAACTGAAACTACACATGTATGTATATGTATATGCACATATTATGTATGTGTAAATATTGAAAATGACAAACTGTCTTCTTTTAAGTTATTGATTTAAAGAATGTTTAATTACATTGATTTCATATTATAAATCATTTACTCAGAGAATATTTGTGTCGCAATTGTGGTTTATATCTAAAGTTTTAAGGGGACGAGGGACCTTCCTTATAAATCAATTTCATTTTTTTGAAAATTTCACTATAAATATTATTTAAGAATACATTATATGCATTATGGCATGCATTTATCACAAAATAAATAAAATTTATTTTTGAGCAAAAACGGAGTTCTACGCGTCGTCTTAGAAATCTTCGAAATGCCCGCTGCGCGTTCCATATCAATGAAAATTCCCAATATTTTTTATAAAAGTTTGGTTTATATATACAAATAAAACTGTGCATCGAATTTTATATAATTGAATAAAAAGGTAAAAAAAAAAAAAAAATGAAACATTTTGAAATTTTTTCAAAAAAATTTCAAAAAATTTATTATTATTTTTTTATATATACCTTTATATTCAAATATATAAAATTCGCGCAGGGGGCATTTTGAGGATTTCTAAGACGACGGCCCCACCAGTGGCTGAGAGGTTCTGCTCTCGAAGCTGGTAGACGGGAGGTGCTGGGTTCGAACCCAATCGCGCCCGTTGGCCTAACCGTTTCGGAGTTTTTGTGGTTTTCTTCGAAACCTTGGATTTTCCATGCGTAAATACGGGTTAGGTTCCCTTAGAGACACCCCCACGGAGGGCACTTCCCATAGGGCCTATATCCCTCGAGTAGATAACTGGCCATCAAAAATCAACCCACTCTAAGACGACGTGATGCGTAAAATTCCGTTTTTTTTTCCTCAAAAATAATTTTTTTTTGTGATAAATGCATATAATTTGATGCAGAGTTTATTTGCATATATATAAACCAAACTTTTATAAAAAAAAATATTGGGGATTTTCATTGATATGGAACGCGCAGGGGGCATTTCGGATATTTCTAAGACGAAGCGTAAAATTTTATTTTTTGTAAATTTCACTTTAAATATTACTCAAGGGTACATTATATGCATTATGGCATTATTTATCACAAAAAAAATAAATAAATAAATAAAAAATGGTACCTATTTTTGAGAAAAAATTGGAATTTTACTAAAATTCCACTTTCTTCTCAAAAATACCATTATTTTTTTTTTTTTTTTCTGTGATAAATGCATATAATGTACCCTTGAATAATATTTAAAGTGAAATTTACAAAAAAAAAAAAAAAAAAAAATTATTTTTAAGGTCCCTCATCCTCTTAAGTTACAAAAACAAACATGTAGAATCATTAAAAATCTAGGTAACTTATGATCAGTCACTGCTTAGTGGCCGCTTTAGCTTTACACATTTTTATTTTTTTTTTTTTTTTTTAGCATAAATTAGCTAAATTTTTATATAATAAACTGTACACTTAATAGTAATAAAGAATTACTTTCAAAAATGAATTTAATAGTATTTTCAATATTTTTTGCCATTTTTTTCTGGCGTGACAGCTGACAAATAATTTGAATTATGATTTATAATTTTATTACAACTTAATTATAGTGAATAACTAAATAAAAATTATTTATATAACATATAAAATTATTACTTAATCAGTGTTTAGCTTGATTTAATATAAAGTTTCACTAATGATTGCTAAAAAAAAAGTGTATACGGTTTTTGACACTTTTTGTCAGTTATGACATGTCATGTCAAAAACCTCTTTTTGATGTCAAAAACCCAACTATGGTTACTTTAAGATATACACCCAAATTAAGGTCTGCAGATTAAGATAATAAATCAGCATGACAGTCCGGACGGAAGAGGGAGAGTGACATTAAGAATATATATATATATATATATATAGAAGAAAAGACAATAGATGGAGCACAAACACCCTACAGTGGTATCCCAGAGATGTAAAACGACCAAGAAGACGACCTCAAGTAAGATGGAGTGATGAAATCAGAAAAGTAGCCAGTGTAAACTGGATGACTAAAGTACTAGAAAGAAAACATTGGAAAAATCTGGGGGAGACCTACATCCAGCAGTGGATTGAAAACGGATGATGATGATGATATATATATATAATATGACAATTCACAAATAATCTTCTTTATAATAATAATAAACCACTTTTTAAATTACTGCTAAAAGGACAAAAAGGAATTAAAATTCTTTCAACTTTACAAAGTTTAATATAATCAAAATGTTAAATTCTAGAATACAATTTTAAAATACTTTAAGCATAACCATACATACCACATTTTTTGTTATGAAGACTTATCAAAAACGCAAACTTTAAATTGAGAAGTAGCAAAAAACTTCACCAATTAAATCCTGAAAGCAAATAAATAAACAATCAAAAGCAAATTGGTGAACAATTAAAAGCAAATAGATGAACAGTCTGATAACAGGATATGCATATAAAATGTTATCACTTTAGGGGGAAGGGGGGTCTGGCACATGATATTGTGATATATCTCTAGGGGAAGAGAGATTTGTCTTTTCATACTGTTATCACTTTTTATCCGAACAAAATTTTCTCTTTTAATTTTTAATTTGTTCTTTACATGAAAATAGCCTGATATATATATTTTAGTCTGTTATCTGTTTTTACGAAAATACAAAGTTATTAAAATCATTAAATGACTATAAAATTTTTTAACTCCAAAATGTGGAATACTCTAACGTTTGGCATTCCTATTCTATTGTCATATGTGTATGCATATATAATCCGCTGTTTGAGAAACTATTTCTGAAGCTTGAAATTATACTTGTGTTTACTAGTGAAGAAAAGTGAAAAAAAAAAAATGTTATTCACCTGTTTTGTTGATAGAAGTTTTGCCTGCCCCTTCCCTCCCCATTTGCAGGGGTATGTGTGCAAGAGGACATATCGTTGAATGCATTATGTAACAAAAATTTATTATTAAATACTTTTAAATAGTACCTATTTCTTTTAAGTGTTATTTATTTGATATGAAGTTATTTTATATATATAATTGTGATATTTTATTAACTCGTTTTCATTTGAATCCGAAAAGTATCAGAATAATAATGTATAGCTATATCTGTACATCACTGCGAGCAAAAGAAAAAAATGCAAAAATCAAAATAATTTTAGACATTGATAACGATATCATTAGGGAAGGTGGTGGTGGTGGGGTTGGCAGGCTGATAATATATGATATCCAAAAGAGGGAAGGGGGGGGGGGGAGTCCAAAGTTATTAAACAGTTGATAATGTTATATATGAGTCCCTAATGAAACTCAATACATTTTTAATTAAATTACTATGGTATACACAAGCTTCTAGTATATTTAGCTAAATCTATGATTCTTCTATATAGGGTAGATGTGCCAGTAATGGACACCCTTAAGGAATTTCTTTCAAAATTATTTTTTTATTAATAGTTATAATTATTATATTCCAGTTTTTTCAATATTATATTAACATATCAACAATATTTAACCATTCTTATAGTCTCATTTCCCAATATGAATCAAAATTTAATTTTAAATAACAGAAATAAATCAAAAGCCCAGTAATGGACACCCCATAAAAAGCAATAAATATAATTGTTTTTGTGATTGTATTTAGAACCAGAATTTAATGAATACATACTAATGAAACAAAATGGTTATTTTAAAATAAATTTAACAATTAGGATACCAGTAATTAATAAAATATTTGTGATAATCATGATAGTTTAAAATACTAAATATCAGGCAATTACAGCTATCAAATTATTGAAACAGTGGGGGATTTTAAAGTCAATTAAAAAAAAAAGTTTTGGAATATTAGTGTTTAGTTTTGTCTCACTATTTTTAACAATTAATCTTCCAGAGACTACTTGATATATCATTTAAAATAATTAATATTACAAATAGGAAAGAAATGATATTGTGAGTTGAATATTTTAAATACTGAATAAAATAATTTAAAAATAAAACTGTAGAATGATATTTGAGGCCACTGATCTGCAGATTCACTAGTTTCATGAATATTACCTATAACTTTCATTAATATTACTTTTTTTTTTTTTTTTGTCAGAGATGAATAAGGAAACATTTAAGACAGAAAATAGATTTTTAATAACTTCTATAACTTAATTGTTTTTATTTAAACAGAGAGGGATTAAGCCCTATGAGCCCCTCTTCGACTGTGCTCTTAAACAATATTTTCTGCTTCCTGGCTGGTTTGATTGCCAGATTATAAAATATGCAAGGTAATATATATAAAAAAAAATAAATAAAATATTAAAATTTTATTAATCCACATAAAATAACTTGAAAGCAGCTATTTATAAAAGTTTTGGTGTTATTACATTTTGGTAAGTATAATTTAAAAATTAAATTTGATTATTTAGGTTTGCAGTTAAGTCAAAATATTTTATGCACTATAAACATTACTGAAATTGCATTTTTAGCAATGTTTACATGGGGTGTCCATTACTGGAAAATGACTAATTAACCGTCCCAGTAATGGACACCCCCTCTTAAAACCTTAAAAATAAATGAAATTTTGTAAATAGCCATTAGTATATAAAATTCTAAGTTTTCTATTGCTAATCAAACAAAAACATTCAAATTTTGCAAAAAGTAAATAATATATAACTTAATTAAACGAAGCCAGCTCTTAGCCTCTTCATTAAGATTTTCACAGAAAAACAGCGAAACTTTGAAACATTATTTTCTTCTTCCTGATTGGTTTGATTAAAAGTGTCAACAACAACACAGTTTTATAAAACATGCAAGGGGGAATTATTAAAAAAATAATTAAAGCTAAATATTTATTAGTTATTTTTTTATTAACTAAAAACATCAAGGGGTGTCCATTACTGGCACATCTACCCTATTTTTTAAAGAATCTTTTAACATTAATTAAATTTTAATTATTTAAATCATATTATTAGCTGGGAAAAACCATGAATTTTGTCAATCAGTTAGAAGATGAAGCGGCAAGTCACGAAAAATAATGCGAAATTTAATAATCGGTCGCAAGGAAAAAATCATGAAATTTATCAGGCAATTACAGGAAGAAAAATTGTAAATTTAGTCATTTGGTAGCAGGAAAAGGGTGAAATTTGTCAACCAGTATTGTAGAGAAAAAAAAATTGCAAAATTCATCAGGCAATTGCATGAAAAAAAAAACCTACGAGTTTCAAAATATGTTGTAGGACCAAATCCAGAAACTAGCTGTGTTGGCAATTGTCCCGGTAGCAGAAAGTTCGAGACGGGAGACGGGCATCGCAGATTTTCTTTTCTCTTTTGCAGATTCTTTTTCCATTGAACCATTATTTTGCTTTATATTATGTTTAGTTTTTTATTACTTAATACAAAAACTTAAGATTATTATTAATAAAAAACTATAAAATGCATAAAAACGCTACAGGTAAGTGATTGTTTGATTAATTAACGTTTCAATTGTAAAAGTATTTTACCTGCAGATTATTTTTTGTCTTTGAAATATCTGTCGCAGATACCTGGAGAATTTTCTGCTACTGGGGCAATTGTGAAAAACAAAAAAAAAAAAAAAATGTGAAATTCATTGATCAATGGCAATAAAATATTAAATTTCCCGGCTAATTTCAGGAATATATCACAAAATCCACCAATCGTTTGGGAAGATATCACAAAATTTTACAGATAACAGGGAGCTCTAGACAAACAAGTATAAAATATTATGTTTTTTGAACGGAACACAAAAGTACCTTTTTTGAGAATACCGAGCTTTTTTTATTGAATTCCTACTCGGCAGCAGTTTTATTCTAGAATCAACACTAGTCAATAATGATGTTAATAAAATAAAAGTACTTTTGTTACATGTTTAAGCACCATGAATTAAGCATTGTAAATTTAATAAACTGAAACATACAATAGGGGAGACCGGGGTACAGTGGTCCACTTTTGCAGTTAACATTTTTTTTTCTCTTTTAACGGAGAGACCAATCTACCTGAAAATATTTTTGAATATTCTTTAAACCTTTCTACATGCCTCATAATTTTCACAGAACATAATTTCCAATACATTTTTCAAAAAATTTTTTTTTACATACACTCGTGAAGTGGACCAGTGTATCCCGTTTCCGGGGTACACTGGTCCACCCACTGGGGCACAGTGGTCCACTATTAGTTATTGTCTAAAATACAATATAAATCTATTTATAATTAATCTAATTCTTTTTTATTTCCCCTTTACCTCCAAAATAATATAATAATACAAATTTGCAAGTAGCATTTTGAAACAAAAAACATATAAAACTAAAGAAATATCAAAAAATTTATTATATTTTGATTTTGAATATAACAATATAAGATACAGGAGTGATGGCAAACAAATTATTAATTAAGTACAAAAAAATCAGCAAAAATTTAAGACAAATATGATGATGAAAAATTTATTAGAAGATTAAAATAGGATAAAATAGTTTATTATGAGCTGACCATGTGCTCTGAAGTTATAAATAACCAATCCAGTGAGGTCATCTATTACTTATTAGGCTACAGTTATATTTTTCAAATGTAGTAAATACAAAACAAAATATTTCTTAATATGTTAACTCTACAATGCATGATTTTCATTTCTCTCCTTCTCCCCCCCCCCCCCCACAAAAAACAAAACAAAACAAAAACTGCTATATTGAACAAGAAAACTTACTTTAAAAATCACATGTGAACTGTTATCCATAATTTAGGAGAAAACTAAAGTGTCAGATGGCTACATTATAATGTGAACAACATACAAACTAACATGAAATTTAAAGTGTGCCAAATGCTAATCTATGCATTGTAGCATTAAAAAAATTGTCATTTTTCTTTGTTTACTTTATTTTATAGTTAAATAACTATTTTAAAACAATATTTCTTTATAGAGAATAAGTGATTATTAAATATTTTGAAAATTCTTCATTACAGGAGCAGTATTCATTGTGGACCACTGTACCCCAGCAGTGGCCGGTCCACTGTGCCCCATGTTAAAGTTCAATACATACTGATAAAAATATTATTTAAAGTTTTCTTTTAAGCATATAAGTTTTTAAATTTAATAAAGACCAGTGTTTTACCTTTTCAAAAAAGTTGTTTTATCTTATTTATCCATAACCTTTAATTACCCAATAAAGAAAAGTATGATGATGAAAAATTTTACTTTTAGGAGCTCAAAACAACCAGTCAGGATAAAAGGGTTCATTCTGAGCTAACGATGTGTTCTGAAGGCTATAAGTAATCAGTCCAGTGCTCTTATCAATTAGCCTAAAAGAAAAGCTTTAAAAATAACTAAAATATAAGAGGTGGTCCACTGTACCCTGGTCTCCCCTACTTACTATCACATTTCAAGTTTTAAATCATGAGTAGATTTCAACACACAAAATTTGCTTTGCAATAAAATTTACTTGACTAATGTCTATTTCTGGAGATACTTCATTAGTTATAGGGAAAATAGAGCATTGCGAGTTGGGCTGGTGAACTTTGGATGTAAAAGTGGAAGTCAAAAATATTCTTTATATATTAATGAAAATCGCTTACCATATTCACAAACAGAAAATCAGTTTGATATGCCTAAGTGTAAGTAAAAGTATAAAATGTAATTTTTTTCTTCGGGGGGGGAGGGGGGGGTACTAAAATAAGTTTTTGAAAATAAAATAACATTTACAAAGTACATTTAACAGTGTAAATAAGGAATTCTTATTTCAGATAAATTGTATATGAATTACATGTTACAGATAAAATTATGCTAGTAATTTTGATAATAAAAACTTATTTTATTGCTAATATTAAAGTATTTAAAGTAATACAATTGTACATGAAGCTCTTACAAAAAATTTTAATCAATAAGTAATAAAATATAAAATTTAATATCTTCAATTTTATTTCTAGAAATATAAACTGCAAAAGTGGTACACTGTGCCCCAGTCTCCCCTACAGTGATTTGCCCAAACACTTTTTTTTTTTTTTTTTTTTTTTTTTTTTTTTTTAAGAAAAAAAGCATACACTGATCATTATCTATTAAAAAAACTAACAATAATAATCAGTGTATGCTTTTTTTCTTAAAAAAAAAAAAGTGTTTGGGCAAATCACTGTAGGGGAGACTGGGGCACAGTGTACCACTTTTGCAGTTTATATTTTTTTCTCTTTAATGGAAAGTCCAATCTGCCTGAAAATATTCTTGAACAATCCTTAAACATTTTTACATGCCTCAGAATTTTTTCAGAATATAGTTTCAAATACATTTTTCAGAAAAAAAATATTTGCATATGTTCATAAAGTGCACCAGTGTGCCCCAGAAGCGGGGTACACTGGTCTACCCACTGGGGCACAGTGGTCCACTATTAAGCATTATTTGAAATACAATATAAATTTATTTTTTATTATTTTAGTCCTCCTTTATCTCCCCTCTACCTCCAAATAATATAATAATGCA
The DNA here is from genome assembly GCA_963932465.1 of Maratus speciosus. NCBI lineage: Eukaryota > Metazoa > Arthropoda > Arachnida > Araneae > Salticidae > Maratus > Maratus speciosus. The sequence goes on from OZ010793.1 coordinate 359,583,692, forward strand.
AATTTACAAGTAACATTTTCAAACAGAACATATACAGACAAAACAGAAAAATTATCAAAAGAAAATTATTGTATATTTTAAATAATAACAAATTAAGATACAGGAACGATTGCAAATAAGGTGAAGTTATTAAATAAAATAAAGTCATCGCACATTAAAATTTGCAAATGAGACTCCAAAGTACTTATAAGCCTGAAATTTTCCAGAAATACTTTTTGGGTCTGAGGGCGATTTTATAATAACAGTGATATAAACAACAGATTAATAACCATAAAGTTTTGATTTCAAATTTGTTTTACGTTACATCTAAAATGAGTATGTATTGACAATTGAATTAGTTCAGATAAGTATATTAATTTCAATATAAGACATTAAATAATTTTTATAAAAAGTAAAAAAGTTAGAATTTTATTTTTTCTGAAAAAACAAAAAAAAAAAGGGGGGGGGACTCAGTCCCTAATTATTTAAAAATATTCATACTTTAATATCTCACAGCCGATCTTCATAATCGAATGATGATGTTATGAAGATCGGCTGTGTTAATATTCCTAATGGCATGCAAGATAACTCTGTTCCATGCAATGTCAGGGGAGGGTCAGTACAGGTCATAGTTACCAGTATAGGAATGTCCTTGAATGGAGACAGGAGGGGATTAGATTGCAAACCATGTGTGAAATAGTGTGAGAAAAGAGGGGTGGAGAATTAAAATGTTTAAGATAGTATAGAATTCAGTACAATGTTTTTAACAGCAGTAATTTGGGCGGTTGAAAAATATAGCTTAATAAAAAATTAATACATTTTTGGTATATATTCTACAGCCTGCAGTTTAAAAATAAAATAAAATTTGATTCACATTTTCAGAAAATCTACTCGCTTGTGGGGAGTAAAATGATTTATTTCCCCACCCCTGTATGGCAAAAACACAATTTTTTTTAACACAAAAGTTCATTTCAAGAAATTTTCAAGAAAAGGTGACTTATTTGCCCTTTAAATTATTCCCACCTATTCATAAAAATTAAAATTTAAGAAAATTCACAGATTTTTTGTCGATTAATTCAATAGGATTGCATTTAAATTTTTGGAACAACTTGCGTTTTTGCAAAGTGTAAAAGTAGAACGATATACCAGCCTAAAATTTTACCAACCTAAGATTTTTTTTTTTTTTTTTTTTTTTTTTTTTCCTGTGATTCATTAAGATATACAACGTAAAACATAAATAATTCGCAAATAAAATTGAAACTTTCCAGAGCAACGCGAAAAATAGCCCACAAAAGAATATAAAATAACATTTGTAATCGAGTGATTTTAAAAATATGAATCAAATATCAAAACAGTTATCTTTGACCTACATGTTTTCCTTGTTATGGTGTCAGCAATTTTGTTGCGAAATGTAAAATGTCTGCGTTAGAAGATAAACAATCTAAATTAGATATTTAAACATAACTTTAGAAATAAATCGTGTAAAATAAATATAAATAACATAAAAAAGAACTTACTTTTCACGCAGATCGTTCGGCAAAAATGCTGGAAAGGACGTAGCGTTCGAACATGTTTGTTTGTTTGTTTGTTTATTGACCCTCTCGGGCCCGGTGAGCAGCTTTCTATTTCTGTATAGCTGTCATAATCCACTACCTAGATAAACTACAAGAGACAGATACGACAGAAACCAAATAAACCGGCACAATGAAGTACCACCACTGTCAACATTAAGTCCTATACAGCAGCGCCAATCCAACTCCGACAGTGACGATAAATCTCATTCAATAACTGAGAGAACAAAACCAACTCATCATTACCCTTTCTCCCCATTGCTGAAAAAATCTCTTCGTACGACATACTCTTCGATATCGATAACTTGCTAAAAATCTTATCCCGAATCCTACAAAATTTCTTGCACCTCAAAACCAAATGATCCTCGGTTTGCTCCTCGCCACCACACAAATCACACTTAGCATCTCCACTACCCAGAAACTTCTTTTGACGAACCAGAGTGAGAACCGTCTTGGTCAGAAACCGAGCAAATATTACGCCACTCTCCCTCCTAAGACACTGATGCGGATGCCCTATGTTGGCGTAATCCCAACCACGACCTGAATGATCAATCCTATATTGGTTCCAATCCCAAATAGACTCCCTCTGTTTATTATTTCTCACAACCATCATCCAGTCCTCGGGAGAAAACCATGGAATACAAATATTCCTATACGGGCCCTTCCTGGCCAGCTCATCTGCACACTCGTTGATTTCAATTCCTTTATGACCAGGCACCCAGATAAACTCCATCTGAAACTGATCCATCCTCTTCCTATTAATCTCATCCCTTAGCATGGTGATAACCGCCACCGACTTACGATTGATCTTCTCAAGGGCCATCAAGACACTTTTGGCATCCGTGAAAAACATATATTTCCCACCCTCCACCATATAATACTTAATAGCTACCAACAATGCAATTGCTTCCGCAGTAAAAATCGAATTGATGTTGGGAATTTTCAACGCCATCCGGTTGCCCGTATGTTGGTTGACCATTCCAATCGCAGTCTTGTTCCCCTCTTTTGAAGCATCTGTAGCAATGATGATCGCCTTGTCTCTGTGCATCTGATAAAACCAGCTAAACGAATTCCTAATTACCTCCTCAGGGAAATTTTTATTCTGGAAAGGCCAGGCATTAACATAAATATTGCAATTTTCATTCACCTTGGTGCCCCACTTGTAAGTTATCATTTCGTTAACATTCGTGTTATGCCGACTAAGGATGTTCAGTTCCCTGTAAAGTAAATCCTCTGACAGGACATCAGTATACTCTTTATGTTTGATTTCTGAAATAGTCCTCTTTACAGCCAAGAATTCTCTTCTTGAGTGGCTGCTCCAGACCCCGCACTCTTGTAATAGCACTGGGATTGGGCACCACCTTGGCATGCCGCTCGCCCATCTAAGGCCCACATTTTGAATCACTTGAAGTTGGCGACTTTCAGTTTTGTTTGAGTGCGCTATAATCCTTGGGTTACCATCAAGAAGAGATCCCATCATGCTATTTGTAATTTTTAAAAGATATTTGGTTTCAGTGCCCCAACTCCTGCCAGCAATAACTTTAAGCATGTTCATTCTCTTGCTTGATTTCTCTTTCAGCATGGCAATATGGTTCTTAAGATTCCCCTGACTATTTAAGAACACTCCTAAAACTCTTAACTTCTCTGAAAAGTCAACCTCCTGACCTCTAATCTTAAACTTCTCCACGTCCTCATTCCACCGCCCTATCTTCATGATTTGGCACTTATTTGGATTCACCTCAAGGTTCCATGCACGTAACCAATGGATAGTCCTAATCAGATTCTCCTGTAAAATGTCCCTCAACCACTCCACATTGTCATGAACACCATAAAGAAAAATATCGTCAGCATAGATCACACAATGAATACAAGAGTCAAAAATCTCAAAAATATCAGCTAAGTAAATGGCAAAAAGAAAAGGAGAAAGAGGGCTGCCCTGTAATAAGCCCCTCAGATACATGAATGGCTCCGAGAACCAGCCCCTCCATTTAACTCGAATCCTCAGCTCCTGCATGAGGTTCCGGATCAGAATACACAGATCTGCACCTAGCCCCAATTTTTTTAGTTTAAGCAGAAGACCATCCCACCAAACATTATCATAAGCACCCTTAATGTCCAAAGCCACCAAAAAACCCTTCTGTTTGGCTTGACGTCCTCTTCGAATATCTCTGTAAATACTGTACACGGCAGCCTCGCAGTCCCTGAACGGAATAAAACCATAGTGGTTTCTATGAAATATTTTGTTTTTCATGCTCCAATTGAGCAGAATATCTAATATCATCTTTTCAAATATTTTTTTACTGGTCACAGTCAAAGCGATGGGCCTATATCCCCTTATGTCGTTTCTTTTCTTTCCTGGTTTTCTAATGGGTAGCATGATGACTTCTTTCCAGATTTCAGGGATTTTTTTTGTCTCGAGAATTTTATTATACATCTCCAGCACCTGAGATAACACCTTGTTTTTTAGGTTTTAAAGAAATTCATTTTGATCCCGTCTATACCAGGTGAAGTAGATTTACTTTTCCTGATTATCCTCTCCATATGGTCCATCTTAAGCCTTGTGTCCAACTCATCATCTCCCGAGAAGTCAATAGGTATGTCATGAAGGATCGGAGAATTTTGGAATATAGTAGCAAACAAGTTTGCTTGGGAAACCGCATCAGGTGGACAGTTTGGGAAATCGAAGTCCATATTCGCCTCCTCCTCCTTCAAATTGTTAATTCCCCGGATAATCTTGTAAATCTGAGGTCCCCTTCCAGCCTCCCTAGCAACAGAATCCCAAAACTTCTGATTGTCTTTCTTAATCTGCTTCTTCAGTTTGGCGTTATAGAACTTGTATTTGCACCATAAATCTAACTGACCTAAACGAACAGCCTTCCTGTGGTAAAACCTTTTAAGAGCCAATAGTCTACGAGTGACAATCCCCCACCCAGGCGGAAGATTGCCCCCACTCACTGGAAACCTCTCCGTGCACTGAATCAACGCCTGGGAGATATCCGATGACCACCTGTCCAACCCCTCAGCATAAACATCATCTTCCAAACCATCCACCACCGAGCAAACACGCTGCCAACTGACCTGAGTCCAGTACCGTTTCTTACTGCTACCTCCGTTGGACTTTTCAAGAATCCTGATGGGATAGTGATCCGACCCCAACGGGTCAGGAAGAACATCCACCTGGAAGATCCGAGCTAAATTATCCGACACAATTGTCAAGTCCAATAAAGAGCCCATGCCTCCGCCCCTACATCTCGTAGCCTGATCTAAATTCATTAAGATAGCATCCGTGTGCGTGATCCAATTCATCAAATTTATCATTTTATTAGCTTTAGGGTTATTTTGCCAATTCAGAAAGTTAATGTTGAAGTCGCCAACAATGATATAGTCATGCCCGATCACCTCTTTGATACTCTCCAACCACCTAATATCCGCAAACCCCTTCGGCGCGTAAATATTTATGATAGCAATCCACCTTTTTTTTGTGCCAAATTTTAATCCCAAGAGCCTCATGGTCTCGGCCAATTCTAGGAAGCTGAAGCATCTTAACAGGTATCCGCTTCGACACCGCAAGCAGCAAGCCGCCTCCCGCCCTCGATGAACTACTAGGCCTATCAGCACGAAATAAATTCCTATTCCTGAAGGATAAATTAAAATTGTTGCTAAGAAGCGTTTCCTGAAACGCCCAAACAATACAGTTGCGAAACATCCCGGTACGCAGCCAGGGTAAATTAGACCTGAGACCTCTAATATTCCACTGACAAAGAAAAGTGTCCATGAACAATAACAAAACAAAAAACTCACAAAGAACACAGAAACGCTAAGAAACACAAAAATTATCAACACTTACCCCCAAAACCAGCATACCAGTAAATCCAGATACCGATCCACCAGCTGACAATGAACCGAGCACTAGTACCACAGAACAGTCCATGACCCTTATCCATTTTCTGTATCAACCAACATTTTATCCATCTCTGGCGCAAGATATTCCTGTAACAGCAATCTTTCACCTTCCTGGGCTTCATTCGATAATTTTAATTTTTTCTCTCTTAACTGAGAATAGAACTCCCCCATGATATCTCTTTTTCCAATTTTATTTTTAACTGTCGTTTCTTTTTCATTTCCTTCCGCCCCGTTTTCGATTTCATTTACTGATTTTTGTTGTAAGCTCACCATAACTTCGCACATATTCATAACTATGTCCATTATTTTGTTAAACTTCTCTTCCATATGTACAGCTAACTTGTGATAATTGCCTTCATCGTTCACTTTTTCGATGTTTGTTTTTGTTTTAGCCGCGTAGCTTTTAGCTGTTTTCAAATTGAACTGTCGTCTAGCTTCAGCCAGCGTGATATGGTTTTCACTTTTAAATTTTTGAATTTCCACCTCTCGTTTTTTGATTTCGCAATCCTCGTCGTCTGCTTCATGATTTTGCTCACAATTTGCGCATTTGACTTCGGCTTCTTTGCATACCAACTCAGGGTGGTTTTTCCCACATCTTTTGCATCTTTTGTCGTTTGTGCATTTATTCGTTCCATGGTTGAAGCTTTGGCAAATATTGCATTTTCTTGGCCTGTCTACAAATAAACTTATTTTCTGTCGCATATAAAACATTTTAATGTATTCTGGTAGGACATGCCCATATATGGTTATAAGCACTGTTCCCGTGGGAACTGTGCGGCCTTCATATCTCTTTGTAAATCTTCTAATATTTTGGATCGTAACTTGATTCTCTTCTTCAATCTCTTCTTGGATTTCTTTTAATGTTATATCGGTATCAATTCTGAAGATTAAAAATCTAGAGGTTATATTTTCATTCATTAATATATGCTTCACTTTATTGTTAAATATTTTTTTCTCTGTTTACAATCTCATTGGCACATTCATAATTTTTCGTTGTGATTAGCAGCTTGTTGTTCCTGGTGTATCTAGCCGTATCAATTTCCTTGTAATGTTCAAAGCTTTGTTTTATTTCTTTCTTTAGCTGGATCGGGTTTAACTTGTGGAGTCCGCCCTCCTCACCTTCCGTAATGATGACATAATCTTTTAAATTCGGTATCATGTTAATTTGCTGCTTGGCTGTCCTCCCATCGTTCCAATTATATTTCTTGTATTCTTCACTGTTGAAACCTATGCTTTCTTTTATCTTTACCTCCGTTCCCGACATTATACCAAACCGTGCCTGATGACCAGTCCAAAGTGCTCAGACTGTCAACACACACTTAAATTTAACTACACACAAATTCAATAATACGCGAAAACACTAACACTATTGTATTACGATAAACAAAAAACTTACTCTCACCACACTATAAGCACAACCCTCTACGCGCACGTGGGCTTAAAGCTACCGCCAAAAACACCACACACACTCACCGGGCCGTCTTCCTGAAATATCGCGTTCGAACATTCTACCGCCATAATAAACACAACAAACAAGTTTCTGTTGTTGCCAGATCTAGATTCTTGAGGAGAAATGTTCTCATTGGTTACAAGCAGGGTACAAGGAAAGTAACGTTGCGTAAAATAACACTCGTTCGACCGGATTCAGGAATCATTGCTAAACGATGATTTTTTTTATCATTGGTCGAACGAAATATTTGTAAATAAATGGTGTTCCTACAATTATCTATGAAAATAGTAAAGTGAATGTGAATTATACAGTTGACGCATCATTATTTTACGGAAATTTTTAACAGTGTATGTAATGTAACATAAAAAAGTTTTAACATGGATAGGTTAGTAGAATCTTCAAATATTCCATTTTCTTAAATGGCGTACAGCTGACAGAATGAAAAAAATGTTCAAGTCGGGACTCGAACCCGCGTCATCGGTATAACGCACCGACGCTCTAACAACTGAACAACTTGGAACAATACTCAGCATGGCACTTCTCACTATCATATCGCTCACCCACAAGATAAGTGACACATCTCGATAAAAGTAAATTTCCCAGGAGAGACAAAAGAAAGTTTGCATAATTTTACTAAGCATCATTGCATAATTTTCAGCTAAGTGCTGAAATGTCATTTTATAAAATGACATTTCAGCCCTTTGCTCTATAATGTCATTTTATAAAATGACATTTCAGCCCTTTGCTCTGTATGCAGGAATATAAACGTGCATAAAAGCATAAAACACTTAAGAATGAAGACGTAGGATGAGGTTTGGGTCATTCTACCTCCTGACACAATCCACTTCCCTTCCGTGGTCACAAATGGACATATAGCGTAATAAAGTGAGTTTCTCTATAACTACACTTATGAAACTGTTTGCGTAGCAAGACACACCTATGACAGACCTATTAGTGGAATAAAATGCAAAATGAATGTTTGCGAGATGTGTCACTTTTCTTACGGGTCGGCGATATGTTGGCAGTACAAGATGGAATATTTTTCCTTGAGCCACCTGCTCTGGGGCAAACTTGCTCTGGGCGAAACTTAAGAGGAACCAGCATCGATGAAATTGTATAAATCTATATAATTCTTTAAAATTTTTCTGTAGAAAATTTAAAACTTTTGAGCAATTAAAATTTCAACTGTTGAATGCAAGGAGAGTGAAATTTTCTTAAAAAAAAAAAAAAAAAAAAAAAGAAAAAAATCCAAGAATTATCTAGATTTATAAAATTTCATCGATTCTTGTTCCTCTTTAGTTTCGTGTTTGCCCCAGAGCCGGTGGCTCACGGAAAAATATTCCATCTTGTACTGCGGTTGTATCCTTGCCAACATTTGATAGTGAGACCCACATAGCATTTTTAGTTTGCTGAAAATTTGCAGAAGTCTTACTTTGAAAACTTGCAAAGTTGCAGCAAGCTCAGCCTGACAAGACTGAAAGTTCATAAGAAGACTACAGCAAGATAACGCAATCACCGAAGTCACCATATTTTGAACTTGCAACTAACTTGTCGTGCAAGTTAAATTCAAGCTGCGTCAAAATTATTGCAAATTAACGGCAAACAAGTAATCAAAAATACTGCAAACTTACTGCAAATTAATATTCTTTCCATGCCACAGTAACTGTTTTCAACTGTTACTCTATTAGTCTAACTCCTTCGAAAGAGTCCATAGACCTGATCAGGCCTATTGATGCATACGCACCATGAAGGTGCATGCATCGTTCTTACCACCATAAACAAGTTAGGGTAAAATATTTCTATTTCTCAAACTTTTTTGGTATTTGATAAGTATAGCGAATAAAAAAGCGGTGCCAACCGAATAAAATTTCAGCAATTTCCGCGTATCTTCTGATTGTCTATTCTGTCAACACAGGGATTTTTTGCTTTCGCCACTTTCGTGAATTAAAGACTTGCCATCAGTTTCAGAATAAACTACTCATGCAAGTGGGTGATGGTATAGCTTGCGGAAGATATGCTGCGAATTTCTCATTTCAAATTTGTCACGGCAAGATAATATCAGAAAAAATCAAACTTGCTGCTAATGTTCATGCTATCTGGTGAATGTCAGACTGGGTATCTTTCCAAGTGGTTCAATTGGTAGAACGTCTGTGCGCTACACCGGTGACACGGGTTCGATGTCCCGGCTTACTTTTATGCTCTGTCGGCAGTACTCCTTTTAATCAATTAAAATTTGAAATACTGAATGCAAAGCACGGTAAATTTTCTACGGAAAAATTTCCAAGAATTATAAAGGTTTATACAATTTCATCGAAGCTTTAAATATTCGATAGCTCATTCCATCAAGTACGTCTGAGTTGTTCCTTAAAAACTTCCTTCAATGCATCTTATTTTACAATTTAAAACAAGTTTGAAATTGCTCGTCAAACGTTGCAAATGAGGTGCGTTCATACTATAAATAGTTTTATAAATATTTTTCCACAGCATATTGTACTAAATGTATATTTTAGTGCACTTTATAAAAGATTATAAATTTCATTCTGTTCGAAAGGCTGTAACATGATTAAAATGCACATGCAATAATATTTTTTCCCATTGGCCGTAATATAACGGAAAACTTTTGACTGTCCCTGTAATTAAGCAATAAATGCGATTTTCATAAAATTTTAAATGCCTCGACAACATTGTGAAACAATTATATATTTAAAATTTCAGACCATACGGAAGGCTGTAAAATCATTAAAATGTACTTGCGATAATATTTTAACATTAGCGTAATGTAACGGAAAACTTTTGAATATCCCTGTAATTAAACTGTACATCCGATTTTCAAAAAATTAGAAATGACAAATTTTTGCAACAATTATATAGTTAAAATTTCAGACCATTCGGTTAGGTCGTTTTTGCTCTCTTATATGCGGACGGACAGACAGACAGACAGACGGACGGATTGAACGACGACTATAGGTACTACGTATTTATATAATTACGAATGCACCAAAAAGAAAATTTAACATTAGAAATTCCAAACTTTACATCTACAGAATTCCTAAAGTATACTTTTCCTAATAACATGCCGTTTGGTGGCTGCATATAAATTTTACTAAAGTATCTAAATATAATTTTAAAATTGAGTGCTCGTGTTAAAACTGTGTAAGTTTGTTACAATTCCAATATGAAGACTTAAACATAACTTTGTATAAAATAAAAGGGATATGTAATAACGGAAAAACTTACTTCTTTGAAATTTTAAATATATAATTTTAATATAAATATCAAAATTTTGTCGAGTCATTTCAAATTTTAAGAAAATCGGATATATAGTTCAATTTCTAGTCGAGGCAATAGAGACCGTATAGGGACCCTACCAAGCAAAATTTATGGTAGTTCTGAAAAAAGGCTTACTATATGTTTTTTGGGTCGCTGAATCCGAATTTTGAACTTCCCATTAAAATTTCCCCCGGCAACCCCCCCCCCCCCCAATTTTTTTTTTGTAAAATGCCTCCCCCCCCCCCTCCCAAAAAAGGTTTTTATTAAAAAAATCATTTTTTTTATTGTTTTAGGGAAAAAGTATCTAGAAAATCAGAAAGTAGACAAAATTTGCAACAAATTAGATATATGATATTATGACTTCGGATGAAGGGGAAGGGGGGGATCTGCCTCGGAACATGCGCGCCGCGGTGCTGCGTGGACTAAGTTGCGCAATCCCACTTAACCACTCACACGTTTACATTCGTCCTCCCATCTCTCCTCCGAACTTTCTCTATAATGTTTACTTTAACTTTTTTGGGTCGCTGAATCCGAATTTTTAACTTATCCCCAAAATTTCCCCCACTGAAACCGTACCAAAATAATTGTTTTTAAATTAAATTTTTTATTGATTTAGGGGGAAACTATGTAGAAATTCAGAAAGTAGACAAAATTTGCAACAAATAGGATAACAATAACTAAGACAATAAAAAATTGATTTTTTTCATAAAAATTTTTTTGGGCGCATTTTACCAAAATTTGGGGGGTTGCCGCGAAAATTTTGGTGGAAAGTTACAAATTCGGATTCAGCGATCCAAAAAACATAAAGTAAGTCGATTTCCAGAACTACCATTAATTTTGACAGGTAAAATCCCCTAGTGCCTGGATTATACAGGGACAGTCAAAAGTTTTTCGTTACATTACGGGCAATGGAAAAAAAAAATATTTCAAGTGCATTTTAATTATGTTACAGCCTTTCGAACAGAAAGAAATTGATATGCACTCATGAAGTGCACTAAAACATACATTCAATACAATATGCGGTGCAAAAAATATTTATAAAACTAGTTATAGTACGAACGCACCTCATTTACCACGTTTGACGTGTAATTTCCAACTTGTTTTATTCAGTGTCTACAAAAGCATAAAACTCAATTATTTAAGTTTCTATTCCGAAATAATATTTCAATTTGTAGACTAATGTAATCATTGCATTTAATAATAAATGTCAAATAATAAGGTAATATATATGAAGAGCGGAATATGCATTATTCATTCCGAAATCTACTAAATCATGTATTCTCTTCTATCTATCATTGCTTTCAATTTCATTCTTGTAAAATATTTGTCAAAGCTGTCACTTCATTAATTATACAACATATTTTGGTTGCATTAATGATGCATGAATTGCAAGTTAATTATAAATACTCTTGTCATGTTATAGTTACTTTTTTATCTTTTTCGATTAATTTTCATACACAGTTAGTTACTTTATCAAGCTGACAGGTAAATAAATCTATTCTGATACTACTGTCATATTATCGAATCAGGAATCATAATGAGAAATATTCTAATATGAATTCGTCTAATCCACGTTTTAATGAATTTAATTAAGGAATAGATTTTTAATAAAATATATTTTGTGCGCATTTACTCTTAATTAAATGTGTTAAAAAACATGATGATATTGATTTGCCAGTTTCTGTTTTTATACAACATTTCAGTATTTTATTCAAAATGTGTTTTCTTTAATTTTTGAGACATGTAAGTTCTTATAACAACTCGTAGATACTTTAATGAAAATCACTTCGCAAATTTTATTTCAAATTTAAACAATAAAGAAAATTATGTTCCGCAAATAAATTACATAATAATTTCCAAGAAATGGAGAATTTTATTGTGAAACTTTATCTTTTGATATGTTGAAAAGATATCTAACAATTTTAGTCCGTCTCAAAAATTCTCGTACTGGTTAAATTACTGGCCAATGACGTCACTCCGTGTCCACAGGTGATGTCGAAAGCACGACTACACATCGTTTTGTAAAGTGATACAATTTTACACTGCTATCTATTGTGCGATGCTATGTGCATCCGGTTTGTTGTAATACTGTAACGTTATCACTTTGGAATTCGCGAAAGTAAAAAATGTGACGTGCAACAAAACATTGTGCATTAAGAGGCTTCTTCAGTCAAGTGAAAAGACAAGTTCGCTAATGCTTATCCTATGGAAGAAATTTATAAAGATATCTCAGTTGCATTTCAATATTTTTAAATAATTTTTTTTGCACTGGATAGCTGAGATTGATCTGTATAAAGGCCGTTTTATACTTTTTCGATTTTCATTGCAGATTTTTTTTTTTTATGGAGATGCTTTCTGTTTCGAAACCGGTTCCGAAAATGAAAGCGTCCTCGTTAAAAATAGCTGTAAACAAAATCGAAAAAGTAAAAAACGGCCTTTGTACAGATCGATATGAGCTATCCAATGCAAAAAAATCATTTAAAAATATTGAAATGCAACCAAGATATCCTTTTAAATTTCTTTCATAGGATTAGCATTAGCGAACGGGTCTTTTCAGTTCACTGAAGTAGCCTCTTAAGTACGAGTTCCTCATCAAGCGGCAAAGTTCGGTTTGGAAAAGATCATCATTCCGGACGCCAAAAAAGGTGCGGCTGCAGAAGTCGAGAATCAAGACAATACTAGATTAATATTAACACATGTGTATAATATTAACAAATCATATATAAACAAATCATATTAGATGTAAATTTCCAACTGTTGTAAATTTCCAGTTGGAAATTTACATCTAATATGATTTGTTTACCAATTAGAATAATTGTGTTAATATTAATCTAGTGTAATTTCGTATCCAGCGATTTCTGGAGTTCCATTACCTGAGATGTATTCTGTTGAGCTGAACCAGGTTTCAGACCAGATGCTGTAATCATCAAGGTTAGCTGGGTGAAAAAGTTCGACCAGAATCGTCCGGGATAGCTCAGATGGCAGAGCACTGGCGGCTTTAGCCAGGAGGTCCCGGGTTCGAATCCTGGTCCGGACATTTTTCGCCCAGTTGGAAATTTACATCTAATAATCAAGACAATGTTCATCACTTTTTTCGACGCTGATGAATTCATTCACAAGCAGTTCATTCCTGAAGATAGTACTGTAACTGAACATTGCTATTAGGAACTGTTGGAGCGTTTCATTTCCCGAGTACGCGGAGTCCGTCCTCGGTACCGACAGTAAGGCTATAGCGTCTGGAATATATAGTGTGGAAATCGGCTATCCCAGTAATGTTTTTAAAAAATGCACTAAAATATTGTATCCTTTAAATGTCAGACGATGCTGAAATCCAACGAATCGATAGTAGCGACATATGCAGGAGATTTTCTAAAAGTCAAGACAATTTGGCCTTGACACTGTAATAATACGATGTTAACATTGAAATTTGAAAATACACCGCAGATGTCGCTGCGATGCGTTCTTTGTATTTCAGCATCGTTGCACATTTAAGGGATACAGATTTTAAGCGCTCTGTTTGTATAGCAAATTTCCACACTATACTTTCTAGGTGCTATAGTACGGGAGTTGGTCGTCTTGCACGACAAAGCACCAGCAAACACTTCGATCATTGTGCGGAAGTTTCTGGATTCTAAAGGGGTTGTCGCGTTCAACTCCATATAATATTTATCCCCGTTAAACTTTTTCTTGTTCCCTAAACTGAAATTGCACTTAAAGGGGAGCATCTTTAAGGGGGCTAATCACCCAGCTTTGGAATTCACATCCGTAATGTTAAGTCTATGGACTTTGATGCATTCGTATATTTAAACTATCTTTTCGGGAAATTCATATTTTTAACATCATTTTTCTGTATATTGTTCTTAAAGAATGTCTCTTTTTTTCTTAGTTTTCAAAATATTTCTAAAATCTATGCAGAATTTAATAATTTATGAGTTAAAAGCGGGCGAACTGCGAGTAAGATTTTAACACTTCCTATAAAATTAAATCTATACTTAAGAAATATTTTGAGAACTAAAAAAACAAGTTGGAAATTGCTCGTCAAATGTTGCAAATGAGGTGCGTTCATACTATAACTAGTTTTATAAATATTTTTTTCACCACATATTTTAATGAATATATATTTTAATGCACTTCATAAGTGCGTATCAATTTCATTATGTTCGAAAGTCTGTCACATCATTAAAATGCACTGGCAATAATTTTTTTCCCATTGGCCGTAATATAACGGAAAACTTTTGGCTGTCCCTGTAATTAAGCAATAAATTCAATTTTCATAAAATTTTAAATTCCTCGACAAAATTGTGAAACAATTATATATTTAAAATTTCAGACCATTCGGAAAGCTGTAACATCATTAAAATGCATTTGCATTAAATTTTTCCCATTCGACGTAATGTAACGGAAAACTTTTGACTGTCCCTGTAATTAAACTATACATCCGATTTTCATAAAATTTGAAATGACTCGAAAACATTTTGCAACTATTATATATTTAAAATTTCATACCATTTGGTTGGGTAGTTTTTGCTCTGTTACATGTGGATGGACGGACGGAGTGAACAACGACTATAGGTGCTACGTATTTTTATAATTATGAACGCACCTAAAAGGAGATATATTTTAGGAAATGTACACAAAAAATAGAAGCTTAAAATATCAATTTCCCGAGGAGATATTTTAAATATACGAATGCATCAAATGCCCATAGATTTTACATTAGGGAGGGGAAATCGGAAGCTGAGTGACCAGCCCCCTTAACGTTATTCCGGACATTAAAGAGACTGCGACTGACTATTTGAGACAAATTTCAAAGACGGACTTATCTGGAAGTCCGTCTTTGTTTTGATTGTTGCCCTTGTTTTGATATTACATTCGTTGTAAAAAGTGTGTTGAGTCCAGGAGGGATTATTTCGAATAAACATAGGTCAAAATTTTAATTGTATTTCCTAATTTTTTTTAAGATCAGTCCGGAAAATTTTGGGACGGACTGTGTATAATATGCATAACACAGATGATATGCCACATTCAGCAGCCAGAATCCACAGTCAGTAGTTTTTTTATTTATATTGTGTAGTGCTGTATGTGATTAGATTTTTATACACACTACATAGTATGCTAAAATTCAGTTCAGCTGATGAAACTTGTTAAACTATTACCTCGTCTTCTATCTCTTAACCGATATATTCAGAATCCGCAACACATCTATTGAACCTGATGTATAAATAAAATTAATCAGTCACATATTATTAACTTAAAAATTTCAATATAGCTTTTTGACCACTTGAAAACAAATTACTTTCACACAGTGTTGCCCTTTTAGCATATTTATTATTCCATGTTCCCATACTTTTTTTCATTTCATATTTAATGCTTACTATAAAAATCAACTAAGCTGTTGCATAAATTTCCATTTAATCTGTCTACCGATCTGTCCGTTCATACACAATTTAAGTAGTATTTAAAAATTCTCCTAAATCCAAGAAATTCAAATATTTCTTGGGACTATTATACTGCGTTCAGATAGAGATAGTTATGTCACTTAATATGATGTTTCTTGAAGCAGACGTACCCGTAATCAAGGTTTCGAATCGAGCAGGATTTTGAAACTCATTTAACTTTTGGCACTCACTTAACTAGGATTGGGGTGGAACTCCTTTTACTGAACTCTTTCTTATTTGAAACTGTTCTTAATCTTCGAGTTGAGTTCTACAAATAATAATTCAGCTTTCCCCAAATGATCCTTGTAATCGTTTAATTTTTTAACACGCAGCATAAAAAAAATTATAAACTATGCATTGTTAGAAGTTGTAGTTACAAATTTAACATCAGTTAAATCTCTTAAAAGTTTTAGCAATGCGAACAGGTGAATCCTAATTCCGGGTTGTCCGGTTCAATAAAGTTAAACTAAGTAACTCAACTTTCATAATACCTTTACAAAAATTTCTTATATAATTCTGCAAAAAAAAAAAGTATATATATATATATATATATATAACCATTAATTAAACATAACCTACCACCATCAAATATTATGAATTAAAGCTGTAAGTATTAAAAATAAATTAATTAATTTATTATAAAAATTATTATGGAAGAAAAAGAAAAAAGTGGACACCGACAAAAATTGGAAAAGCTTATACATTGAATTACGTTGTCAAGGGCACAAAATTCAATGATATAAGCAAAATGGTTGTTTTCTGTGAGAAAAATAAGCTAAAGCTAAAAATTATTTTCCCCTGTGCCCAAACAACCATTAAAATCAAGTGAATTGATTAAAAATGAAAACAGAATAGAAACAAATAATATGAAATGGAAGAATCAATAAAACCTATTTAAATATTTATAGGATATAAAATATAAATAATAAACACCATACCGATTAATATTTCAGTATTTTACAAATATCCACGCACATGGCTACCAGAATATCATAAAGATTAAGGTGAATAAAACAGTTAAGAAAGCACAGTAATAGATACCAAAGGATGCAGTTAATACATTTTGAAATAAATTTTGAAATAATTTGTTAAATACATTTAATATAATATAAAATAAATAGATAGTAAATACATTATTTAAAATGTACTATTAAATTAATTAATAACTGTTTAACATTATCGTCAAAATTTAGCTAAAAATACCCCCTGGTGTAGTAAATTATAACTGAAATGGAGCTAGAAAAATTAAAATTTAGAGCTATCTTCAAAAGACAAATTTTGGTGCTGCCATCTAGTATTACTTTTATTATTCAACTGTCACAAGATAAATATTTGTAAGCATTTGAATGTAAATAATTTTTTTAACAGCAAAACCAAACATATCCTTATATATAGATAATTATAAACCTAATATAAACCACACAATGTATTAAAAAAAACTATTGTAAATAAAAGTTAAAAACATACAAAATATTCTATTAGCTAACTTATTTAAACTAAACTAAGAATTTAAATAATTCTAGAACATTGATAATATATAACATATAGCTATATGCTATAAAACAAAATAAAATCAGTAATAATTAATATAAATAATTATTAAAAATAATATAAAAATATTTTTTAAATCAATTATATATAAGATAATTATAAAATGAACAGGAAATAAAAAACATATAGAAGTATATAGAAGGTTAAATGATACTTAAATTCCCATTACTTAAAAAGCACAAATATAGAGTGTGGATTATTTTCATACATCCATAAAAATCCAAAAGGTATGAATGTGGGACATTCAAAAACGTCAAACCGATAATAAATTGAAAATAGATAAATATTAAAAAGAATAGAGGAATAATAAAAATAATTACCCAATTTTAATACATACAGTATAACTATATTTATATTTAACATACTTATATGTATATTAATCACTATAAAAATGACATACTATTAGTAATTAATATGATATTGTCCTTAGTAAATTAAAATTTAATAACAAATGATTGTAAATAAGATTAATCAATAATTAAGCTAATTATAATATTAATGAAATTCTCCAATTACATATAAAATATCAAATCAACATCCATATAAAATACGTATCAAAAATATAGTAATAATACAAAAGCCCCCCTTTTTTATAATTAACCATTGCGTATTATCCAGACAACACCACCCTCCTCCGTACTCTAACATCTACTCACCCAACCAACCTATAATAATTTTTTTATATTATTTTACAATTTTTAATTTTTTATAGATATTTTTTTATTTTATAATTTTTTTGTAATTTTGTTTACGCATGTGTTAATTTGTTTTAAAAGATCATGTAAGAAAAGTACTAATTGTATATTAATGAATATAAATTTTTTTTGAAAACCATGATTTAATGCATCATAAATTAGTTTTTTAATATTATTGTTAATTAGAGGAGAAGAACATAAACATTTTATTCTATATAAATGATTAAGTATTATATTGCGAAATACAGAATGATGTAGACAAGATTTAAAATTTGTAAATGTATTAACTTTGAATTTAAATTCTTTACGTTTGTCATATAAATCTGTGATTGTTTTTTTGTCTTAGATTGTAATTTTAAGATCTAAGAAGTTAATTGTATTGTTAGACTAAAGGTTTTCCGTTAATTCCAAATTAGTGGGATAATCAACTGGAAATCGAGTAATTGCAGATTGATCAGTATCAATTAAAATTATGTCATCAATATAACGATATAAATGTAGATTATTATTAGTAAAATTGCGTTCATAATGATATAAGTATAAGTCTGAGAGTAAACTGGAAGTACAACCGCCTTGTGGTATACCGACATGTTGTAAATATAAAGTGTTATCTTGCAATATATAATTATTATATATAATGAAGTTAGTTAAAGATTTAAAATATGCAATATCTATATTAGATGGTAATTCCAGTTTTTTATAATACTTTTTAAATAATGCATTTATAATTTTATGTAAATCTAATAGGTCTATATTATTAAAAAGATCTTTGAAGTCATATGTCGTTATATTATAAACACAATGAAGATTTTTTAAAATATTGACAAGTTGATAGCTATTTTTTATACAATGTGTATTATCATTGTTTGTAGTAAGTACATATAATTGATTAAGAATTTTTAAGAAAAGTTTATTGGCTTTATTATTATATGTATTGCAACCAATAGTTACAGTCCTAAATTTAATTGGAGTTTTATGAAATTTGGGAATAAGAACTAAATATGGATAATTAAAGTTAGTAGATAAAATATTTAATAGTTCATAATAACTTCGAATTTTACGATTATTTACAATTACATTTTCATTAGTATTTTGAAATGACTTATTAGAAGAAATACAATTTGTAAGAAGTTGGTGATAATATGATTTACATATAATAGCATAATTGTTAGGAGATTTTTCTACATATGTAATAACGTAGTTTTCTGTAATTTAGTAATTTGTTGGAAAAAATGCTTTGTATTAATAGAAACCAAATCAGCAATATTATTTTTTAAAGCCATAGTTAATTTTTCAATTACTAATATTTTCCATTGATTAAAATATTCAATAGGCTTATTATAAGAGATAGAAATTTTATAAATAAAAATATCAATATCATATGTAAACTGTTTGATAATAGATTTAACATTAAATTTAGATGAGTCTATATTTAGTACCATAACCTATTAGTTGTTTCAATTTAAAATCATTAACAATATCAAGATTTCCAGTGATTATATGTCCATGATCATTGTTTATATATATATATACATATGGAAAAATAATTATAGAATCCTATAGAATTATGGACCATTTTTCTATAAGCTAGTTTCACTAAATGCTATAGAAATATCTGTCGAAGTCCAATAGAAATGGCTATAGAATTTCTATAAAATAATCGAATGTACTCTATAAAATATTCGAATATATTCTACAAAACATTCGAACAGCGCCACAACAATCTGTTTTTATGCGGCAACCCACCCAAGTACTAACTGCGCTCGAGGTTGCTTGGCTTCTGTGATCGAACGCAAACCTGTACTTTCAGTCTATTCTACGACCACTGGTGCTTTTTAAGTCCTCATTACACTAAGGGTTTTTTTTTTTTTTTTTTTTTTTTTTTTTTTGCGTTCCCAACATTAAACTTGTATAGAAATCAAAAAATATTTTAAACGCTGATTCATTCTCAACTGTGTAAATTAGGAAAACTGAAATCATTTGTAACTTAGAAAAAGGAGAGAAAAAATCCGTTAAAATAAAGGATTTATTTATTTATTCATTTACTTATTTATTTTGTTGGTGTTATTTACAGTTGCAAAGGAGCTTCTCAGCTTAAATCGTGTTAAGAAACAGTCATTCGGGTTAACTTTGAACCATGGGGTGTAACTTTGCACCACCTCCTAATTTTCAATATTTTTGACTCCAAAAGACTAAATAAACTCCAGAACTGTGCTCTGTTGGCAAGGCTCTAAACTGGTATTTCTACTCTTTATTTTAGAAAAATTAGCAACATTATGCGCAATTAATTGACAAAACATTGGAAAAAACATTAAAACATTGAAAATTGTTTTTCACTGCATTTTTATGTTTTATATGGACAATAAACAGGTTTCTTTTTATTTCTAAATATTCATGGCTCTTCCACTTTTATTGTGCATAATATTTATTGTAAAATCATAAATTATACAAATCTTGTGATGGTGGGAAATGTAAATTCGGAGTCTTTTTGGGAAAAAATTTGAAAACATTTTTGGGGGTTCAAAGTTGTACTAATTATAATACTTTTTTTTATAATGAATTATTTTAGATTATATTTATCATATGGTGCAAAGTTACTCTAAATGGCTGGGTAACTTTGAACCAGGTTAAAAATTCATTTTTTATTGCTTTTATCATTATTATCCCTTAATTTTTTATAGTCATACGATAATTTAGATCATTTCTTCTCTTTTATGCCCCTAGTTGCAACAATATTCTTAAAATAAGAGTGTGGCAGATTCAGATTCAGTTTCAGATTCAGCCAGGTGGGGAGGCCTACCAATTGGTTTGAGCTCAACTAGCCCCACCCAGCAATGTTTATAAAAAAAAAAAAAATACAGAGCATTTATAGAGTAATAAAATAATGGTAGGTAATAAAAATTAATTGAGATAATGAAATAAGTATAGGTAACAATAGTAAATTAGACGAGCTAAGTGCTTTACAGACGTATAACACATAATTTCTCTTTAACAATAACACTAATTCTATAACTGTTTGAATGTAAAAGTTTGTTCGATTAGTTCCATAGCTCATCATCATTATGATATAATAGTTCCTGTGGAGGCATTTGGAAAAGTCCTTGATTGTTTTCAATCGGTGTTATACAGTTTATAATTTGTTTGTAACATTGCTGGTTGTTTTCTGATTATTTTGAACCATGAAGACAGACTCAAAAGAGTGTGGCATGTGAAAATAGAGAAAATGCGGATCAAAGTTACCCTGAATGACTGTATTTATTTCAGATTTCTGTTAAATTTCATTAATCTTACGGCATCGGTCGCGGAGTGATAAAAATAACTCTTATTTTAATATAGACCTAAAAAAATGTTTAAAAATCTAATAAATTATTATTTGTTAAACTTTAAATGTAATTGTTTAAATATTCTTATACTTCTGATTAAAATATTTGAATAAAAATGACAATTAGTGAGTAAAGTTTATTAAATCAGATGAATTACCGTTAGTGAATAAAGTTTATTAAATTCGGTAATTTATCATTAGTGAATAAGGTTTATTAAATTAGATAATTTTTTTTATGAAATTAACAGCAAATTAATAAATGTTTCTAAAATAAATTACACGTCAAATTAATGAATCATAAACAAACATATTAATAAACCATAATTTAAATCAGTGTAGTTCGACTGATATATTATTACATTAACAAGTGAACCACATTGTATTAAAATTATGAATTAAATTATAATCATATTAAACCAATGATCATTAATCATAAATTTTATTAGAGTATAATTATATTAAACTGGTGTATTCAAAATTAATTATTATTATTATATATTTTTTAATATATATGTACAGATAAATTAGTACACATAAATTTTAAAAGACCAAAAAATATGTTTTTTTATTTTAAAAAAATCCATAGAATCATTAGTCTATATAACTTCTATAAGTTTTATTGTGCTCTATAGAAAAGCTGTGCTATATAAAAAAAAAAAATTAATGAATATTTTAGAAACATTTTCTTTAGAAAAAGTATTCTATTAAACTTTTCAAAACTATATAGAAACAGCTTTTTATTGGAAGGCTATTCTATAGAACTTGTAAAGAATTCTATAGTTTTTGTACCACCAATTTTGATTTGCAGTAAGTGAAACTTCTACTCACATTATTCGATTAACAATTAGTTAAGCTTTTTAACTCGTAAATTGATTTGTAACTAATTTGGCTGCTTTATTACTTGCACCTCTTATTTTAATTATCTTAATTCATATGTATATACCTTATAATTTTTAAAAGGCAAACACGATGTAAAAGTTCTCTTTTTCATTTAGAAAATTACTTAATTACTTTGGATATTAATGATATAGAAATGAATAAGTAATTTAGAGATTAACTGTGGTTTAATTAAGGAAAACGCTGTGTTTGGGCTTGTAAATTAGAAGCGGAAAACACATTTAGCGAGAACAAAAGATAACGCATTTGACTGGAAGCTAAATTTACTTAGTGAAGATTTTAAGAATTAAGATATATGCATTATCTTGCTGGATAATGCGAAGCTATAGTTTAATTAAAATGATGTACTTTGATGAAACTAATTCTAGTAAATCAAATCATGATCTCTAAAAATAATGAATTTTGTGATAAATTCAGAGTACATTTTAAGAGTTTTTTTAATTGGTAAAGAAGAAGTAAATTTTGTCCGTTTAGAAAACGAAAAAAAAAAGCATTTTAACTTTCAATTCTTGTTAATAAAAAGTAATTGTTTATCTCTCATTTACTACACCAGTTGCTAAGCAACTCTAATCCACGGTGTGTTAGAAAAAGGAAATTTATTAAAATTTGTCATTCATTTTGACATATCCGATTACGAAAGATTTGAAAAAAAAAAGTTTAAATAATATATAAAATAGCCAATCTTCCTTAATCTAATCAACGAACAAGGTCAGCATGAAACAGGAATTATGCTAGCAAAAGTATAGTTTAAAATTAATGTATACGTTACAACTAAAGTAAGAATGAAGGGTAAACCTAGGTTTAACCGGTTAAAGTGTCGATTACCCAGGCCTTGCGGATAAAGCCAAAAAAGTTCCCAACGCTTCCATCTTTAACAGGTTAAAGCTAGGTCTAATATTTCTTGCTCAGTTAAAGCGCGAAATTATTAAATTCTGATATCAAATACAGTTATAAAACTAATTATATCGATTACTTTTTGTGGGGTGTCCATTGCTGGAACAGAGAGTGTCCATTACTGGAATTGTGGGCTATATTTCTGTTATTTGCAATTAAATTTTGACCCATATTGAGAAATGAGACTATGAGAATGATTAAGTATTGTTTATAGATTTATATATTATTGAAAAATACAGAATATAATAATTATAAGTATTAATTTAAAAATAAATTTAAAGAAATTCCTTAAGAGTATCCATTACTGACACATCTACCCCTTAAGTTATTATTCGTTTATAAGATTAAACCATTTGATAAGATTATTATTAAAATAATTAATAATAATATCCAATTTAAAGCAGTAAATACTGTTTGATAAGATTTGTTAATGTGCATCAGTTGTTTAAAATGCATGGTTAAAGTGTTGCATTAATGGTAATATAGAAAAAAAAAATGGATAAAGTTATCAAAATACGAATTAAGTGTGAAAATTAAATCATTCTTTAAACGTTATTTGTGGACTAATTTTTAAATTCTTGTGAAAACTTTTGTATAACTTCTGCTCTTAAAGTACACACCTTTTATTTTATTTTCAGTTTCTGCATTCAAATTCTTAAATTACTCAATTTTTTTTCATTTAGTTTCAGCAACAAAGGTACAAACAAAATTTTTCTGATTACAATGTTTTAGTATGCTTCTACAAATATGTTTTATAATAATTTCGGGCTTAACCGACCAAGATTGGTTAGACCTAGCTTTAACCGCTTAAAGATGGAAGCGTTGGAAACTCTTCGGGCTTTATTTGCAAGGCCTGGGTAATCCGCACTTTAACCGGTTAAACCACTAATCACTAATCACCCACTCGTGGACAGCCAACCTTTCGGTATAGGAGCTGATTAGTCCACGAGGGGAAAACACATATCTTCCTTCCCGCTGAAACCCCAGTACCCGCGAACGAGCCCAGAAGTCCCAGCAGGTTGGAAGACCCTGTTTAATGAAAATTATTAAAATGGCAAAACAAACAGAATGACTAATAAACAGTATAACAAAATGTCAGGGCGAGCCCAAGAGAACAGTATATTAAAAGTAAATATTTAAGATAAAAGTTAAATTGCAGCATACCACTATTTTTATATAATTATAGGTTAATTAATAATGAATAATTTTTATAAAAAGGAATGGAGATAATAATAGATTTTGTTAATTAAAGGTTAATACTAAGAGATAAGGAATTTAATACGAAATTCCCCTCCAATGCCCTGGCTAAATAAAAAAGATAAGAGAGATGAGTTATAAATTTTTAATTAGCTATTAATAATTAGGGAAATGATTTAGCATACTAGCAGGACTACAAAGGAGGGAAATTTCTGTCATATCCTTTAAAGTTAAATATTTAATAAAAGGTTAAAGTATTTAAAACAAGACAATTTAGGTTATTTAAAATTTGAGATAACACATAATATAACAATTAGTTCACAGATGAGACTTTCACAGACGACACCTAAATACAATTAACAAAAACACATTCAAAAAAGGTTCTATTTACAAGTCATTTTCCGGTAAAGCATTATAGTTATAAATTACTGTAGGTATGATTATTTTAAAATTGAACTGTATTCTATTATTAGTTTAATGGTTCTGAGTAAATTTAATGTTTTAATGTGTAGAAGTTCTTATTGTGTAAAAGTTCTGTTGAACATCAATGTTATTATTTCTACTGAAATATTTAGAGTTATTCATTCATATAATTAAAGAACTTCTATTAGTATTTTAGGAATGAGATTCATTTCTGATTGAAAGTTGATGTCTATAGATCGGACAAGTTGGTGAGTCTGCATTTGTTTACCCTTAATTCTTGCTTTAACCGTAACATATGTGCTATTAAAGAACTATCACAAAATCCACTCTATTGAGCAAATCACGCTTGATAAAATACGCCATTTCGTAGTGGATCTCATTATTTGGGGCCATTCTCACAATCTTTTGACTTTCGGTAATAAAAATCTGGTGAAATTAAACTTTCTAAAAGAACATTTTAATCTGATGGACGACTGCCTTAATAATTCAAAATAAACATAGGAATTGTAGGAATTGATAGGAATTTTAATAATTAAGATAGGAGATAGGAGAATAAAAAATAGGAGGAAGGGATAGGAGAATAAAAAATAGGAGGAAGGGATAGGATAATACAAAATAGGAGGAAGAGATAGGAGAATAAAAAAAAAAAAAAAAAAATCTTTTATTTCTTATATTTTTCAAGCGAGTTCGCTTTTAATTTTATTTTTTAATTTACTTATTTTATTTTATTTATTTATTCACTTTTTTAAATTCTAATTTCTTTATTTCTTTTTAGTTCCTTTACTCTTCCCTTTTTTGTTAATTTTTTCTATCATTTTGGCAACACTTTACACTTCTTCATGTGCTCCTCTGTGATTGATTTTTGCCTTTCAGCTAGCGCCACATGTCGCATTCTTCGTAAACTCTCCTCTCTGTCCTTTCTGTTCATTTGTGACCTTTCCCCTTACGGACGGTTGTTTACATTGGCTGATGACGGGCTGTTAACATTTCAACGCCGAAACGCGTCAAGTGTGTTCTTCTGTTTTATAGTGACTCATGGGGATTCTCACAATCATTTGACTTTCGGGAATAACAATCTGCCGAAATTAAAATTACTAAATTAACATTTTAATCTGATAGACGAATGCCTAAATGATTCAAAATAAAGAAAAAATAGTCAGGAGCGAAATTTTTTTTATTTAACTGAGGTTTAAGTTAAACTTGCGAGTTTAATTTTCCTTACCATTTCACCACTATAACTTTCTATATTCTTCTAAATTTTTACTTATATTGAATTTACATAGTACCCACAGGGATTCAAATAAAAAATAATAACAATGTAGTATATTTAGTGCAAAATTTCGGTATAGCACTGTCTTAAAGGGGTGTTAAAGAAAGGACGGAAGGGAAAAAAGGGGGATCGTATGGGGAAAAAGGGACGGTAATGGAAAAAAGGGTATGGTATTAGAAAAAAGGGACGGTAATGGAAAAAAAGGGATGGTAAGGATGAGACGGCAAGAAAAATTACCACTATCTCCAGGCAAATCATGTTAAGACTAAGTGATAGCCACAATGTTCATTGATTCGTAGAAACAGTTATTTACATTGGATTAATTTTAAAAAAATAATAATTTACCACGAAAAGTGCAAGAATAAACCTTGGGGACGGTAAGACTACCAATAAAGCCACGATGCTTGGTACTGATATTTAAATAGTCGTTTAAATTTTGCAGTCTATTTCCTGTCAAAGAATTTTAGACATTCTTTTTCTAGCATACTTCTGAATGAAAAAAAAAATGAAAAAATTCTGTGGCTGCATCTGAAGTTATTTTCTGTACAAGTTTAGCAAGACGGATGGTAAGTCTTTAAAACCCAGGGACAGAATTCAAAAAATAATATTAAACGTAAAAATGTGTGCAGGTTAATTTTTTGCTACATATTTATATAAAACAATTGTTCCAGTTTTGGAAAAAAAAAATAAATTGAATTACTTTTATTGAAACAGGCTTATACAAACAGCTCCAAACTTAAAAATCAGCATCAGGGACACGGGACAGTATAGGAATTTTCCTTGTATTTGGACCCCCAACATTATCACAAAGATATTTATCGCGTTGTTATGCAATCATGCAATGGGATGTTCCCCAGTATATGAAATAAAAAACCCCCATAAGAATATGTTCTAAAATAAAAATTATTATTCAGGGACATAAAAGTCAAAAGATTGTGAGAATGCCTCATTTAAGACTAAGAAATAGATTTTATGCAACTTTTTGGTAAAAATAGCGATGTTTTGCGTTTGGCATTTATCGCAGTATCTTACTAGGCAGGAATAAAATATCTTCCGCAATATTTAAGATATTAAAATACGGTTAAACCCCAGAGTACTAGACGTGTCCAATGGAACCGACAAGAAAAACGGAATTAGTTCAAACACAGTAAAATTCAGCTAAAGGTGATAAAATTAAGAATTTGGTTTTAAAATTCGTATTTTTAGATCTAAATTCGTAAAAATTTAGAACCATTTGAAAAGAATATCGAGTAAAAAATAATGAATTTAATCTGCGGTTTGATGCATTACTGTAATTTTTGTATCCTATGTTTTTTTTTTTTTAACCATTTGGAAAAATGGTTATTTTTCTCTGTCAGAGTAGGAAATCAAAAACATATCTGAGGCGTTTTATTGGTCGAATCCGCGTTTTATTCGGTTTCTGATTGGTCTATACAGTAATCTGTATTTCCCTTTACTTTCAACAGATATGGATACTTCTGTTGCCACTATGACAAAAAAGTAATAAAAACTACAGAAAAAAAGTAATAACTCAGAAGCAAATTGAGATACAGCTTTCAAACAAATTGCATTTAAAAGTACATTTTTTTCTATATACGACGGTGTAAAAAGTAATATTGTGGTATGTTTAGAAGTTTACGAATGAAATTTCATTTAAAATTGGTCAATGGAAAAGCCTTTTCACGAACAGTCAAGGAAATGCTTGGATAATACGTAAGTTTCAGGTGGATAATACGTAAGTTTCAGGAAATCTGACGAGTCGCACATGCGATTTTTGTCGCTTGCAATTTTTACGTGTAATAACACTATTAATGTTTAATTCATGGCGTACGTAATGTATGATCAACTCCGTGCCATTTTTTATGTCTTAAATTTTAGTCTTTGAAAAAATCATTTTCCAAATGGTCGTTGTAATTTGTTAAATTGCTTTTTTAATTTTTTTCAAATTTTTTTAATTTCTTTGTAGTTCGAGAGTTAAAAACGCCCTCGTATACATAGCAGAAACTTGAAACAGCACATTTATTGGCTATTAGAAACAATGAATTCAATGGGCAATAAATGTCAAGACGAGGAGAGGCGTACAGAGTTTCCCTGAAGGTAATAAATTTTTATTCTAAATAGTATTATAACAATAAGCAGTTGATCATCACAATTACAGGGAATTGTGTTTAATATAAAACTTCTTAAAAATTAGATTTTCTGAAACATTGGGGAATCTTATATGCTTAGAAATATGCTAATAATCTATTAATATTAAATTGAAGATTTCAGGTTGTAATTAGATAATGTTTAAAGGGAGATGGAAATTAAAAAGTCTTGCACAATTAACGTTGATGTCCATGAGCTGAGTATTTATTATTTAAATTAAACAAATGTTATTAGAAAAAGGGGATATAATCCAGGCTACAGAATATAAATGAAAACCATTTATTTAATTGCTAACAGTATTAGTTTTTTTTTTTTTACTTTCTTCTATCTTCAATAGAAGAAAGTATTGTAATCGACATTTTTTTCGACTTCTGGTTTTTGACGGATTTACACATTTTAGAGGTCAGAGATCACAAAAACATGTTTATACAAAATGGCTGTCTGTCTGTCCGTCTGCCCGCGTGTCCGTGTGTCGCCATTGTACCATCAGAAATTGTATGAAGTTATGCATAGAATTGAACCAATTTTTTTTATTTTAAGTTTTTGGCTATGGGAAGCAGGTTCTCCATTAATTTGGAGAAAATCTGCCGGTAGGAGGCACTGTAATAGCAATTTTTGTGCATTTTGAAAATTGTACCATCGAAAAGTGTATGAAGTTATGCATAGAATTGAACCAAAGTTTTGTGTATGTTTATGGCCATGGCAAGAAGGTACGCCCTGAATTTGGAAAAATTCTGTCGGTAGGGGGCGCTTTAATAGCAATTTTTGTGTATTTTCAATACTGTACCATCGAAACGTGTATGAAGTTATGCATAGAATTGAACCAAATTTTTTGTGTATGTTTTTGGCCATGGCAAGAAGGTCCTCCTTGAATTTAGAAAAATTCCGCCGGAAGGGGCCGCTGTAATAGCGATTTTTGTGTAATTTTAATATTGTACCATCGAAAAGTGTATGAAGTTATGCTTAATTCTAATAAAAATACTAATAAAACTAATTATTAATGAAATATTGACATGAGATAGAAGAAAGTTTTGGGATTGGCACATCCAACTAGTTTACATTTAATATATCATTTAGAATACGCACTAATAATACAAAAATCAAAATTAAGGGGTCTCAGGACTCATAAAGCTTCAAAATTTTCAAAATTTTGATTTTTGTAGTTGCTAAACCCATATCTTTTCTGAAATTTTTGATATAATTGTTTCCTTGAAACTTCTATTAGAACAGAAGTTATGGTGTATAGAATTATACCCGCTCAGTAGCTGAAACGGCGTTCTCAAAAAAGTCATTTGAAGTCATTTTTCTCCAAATGACGTTTTTTGTCTACTGCGCAGGATATCTCAAAAACTTCTGAATATTTTTTCATGAAATTTTCAAAACATATGTTTCATGTTAGTATATACTTATTTAAGAAAGTGTTGCTCTGTCTGTGTCTATGTGTCTTTGTGCGATGGCTAAGAAAATATACGGCACGTATGAGGCTGAAAAACTATGTGAGGGTAGTCTAAGGGCTCTTCTGGTACATCTGAGTGCCATAATTTAAAATTTCTAATAGAGTAATCCCGGGATTTATGCCGCAATTTTTTTTTATTTGTGTATAAAGTTCCATGGTGGACATAAAATAAGAAAAAATCATGCTGTGGTATTTAATGTTAAATATACAACGTGTGTACTGCGACAAAAAAATTCAAAACAAATAATTAATATTTTTTAACATTTTTTATTCTAAAACATTACACTGCGGTTCGTCACCCGTACATTCAGGCTAAGACGCCGCACTTGTGCGGTAGTTACGCTTGTAACAAGAACAGGATGAAATTATAAATAAAAATATTCAAAAAGTTATTCATATCTGGACTATAATTAACGATGTAATAAAAAAATGAAGCTAAATGAGTACAATGAAACGTATTAGTAGATTGAAATTAATAATTGTTTGCCTACTTTCACTATTAAAATTATCGACTTATTTTATTACATTAAATTTTAATTGTTACTTCAGCAACTACGTAACATCAATGTATTAGAGTGGGGAAAAAAAGTAAAATTGTGTTTGTATAATTTATTTGTTAACCCTTCTGGGACTGGTGGCTTTTTCACAAATTTTATTCGGTTGGCACCACTTTTTTAAGAGAAGTTACCTTTACTTAAATAATCATGAAAATGCTCTAATTAAAGAAAGAAAATATTACTTTTCTTTTTTACTGGTGCCAGAAACAACTTTGTATGCTCTTTATGAAAGTGCTTATATGCACCTATGGTCCCGAATGGGTAAAGAGACCTGTTTTTTCGACTACAATCTACTGAAAAAGTGTCGAAAATGTACAGTCTTGATGTAACTACATTTGACACATAATGCAACGAAGCCAATTACACTTCCTCTTTTTTGGAGTAGTTTTCTAAACATTCCTTGAAAGAACGTCTGCGTTACGCGTAATCCAATTTTTCGTTATTATCATCTTGATTTGCATCTTTCTTGCTCTTCTTACTTTTTATTTTCCCATTTTTCTCCTTTGGTTTTAGTAAACTTGATAACATGCCTAACGTGGTTAGTCTGTGCAAAAAGAAAAGGAAAAATTCGTAACACTTAATCATCCCATACAAAAGAAACTGCGGAATGTATACCGGAATTGCAGAGCGACACGTATCCCATTTTGAATGGTGTAGACGTCGGCCATCACAGTTACCTGCCATCCTTAAGGGGAATGGCGTAACCATACACGCAATACTCTATACAAACGCTGCAGTTAGTTTTGACTTCGAAATTATGCATGCATTTAGTAATTAGTGCATGAAAAGTATTTAAACATAATGTGTTTAAAAGTTTGGACAGTGAAATCATGCACTTACGTCAAAATAAGGATTGTACTTCTACAAGTAAACATCGAAATGGGATTCACGCTATACACTGGTTAAAATAATCTCCTTGCGCACATATACTGTGCGTTTGGTGGCTATCTATCAATAATTACAAGAAATACAAGGGGTGCGGCGACTCTCCCGGAGTTACCCTAATTAGCTAAGTTATTATTTAAAAATCGCAACTCACTCTCATCAAAAAGTCATCTATTTCTCCCCGATCATCGAAATCACACGCGTATACCAAGAAGTGAATTTACGCAGGGGAAGCAAGCGAAGAACTGATCTTTCGATTTTATTTGTGTTAAGATGTGTTTCGATTTTATTTTGTTTTAACCTAAATTGACCAAACCACTCGGTAAACTTAAAACTGGAAAATTTCCGAATTCTCCGAAGACTTACGTCTCAAATGCAAAAACAATTCGAACAAATATCGCAGATAACCCTTTGAAGCAAAAAATTCAAAAATGGTCGTTTTTACTTCTTATGGCAACTCTCCTCCAGCGAGCAATTTTAGAGTTGCCGACAAACCAAAAAATCCACTTAAAGCTGAATTCTTCTTCTAATCGGTGTTTCAGTCGATTTTAAAATAGACAGACGGAAAAAAAAAATCCCAACACCAAGAAAGACTTGTGTTAGATAAACGAAATTTGGTAGGCGTGTTTATACATCTGAAAGATGACATCGATTGAAATTTCGCGCTTCGCGCATAAGTGTGGCACTAGTAGCGCCACTCAGAACTTGCAGTTCAGGTTTACTTTAAATGCGTGCTGTAAAGTTCGTGGGCGCTATTTAGCTTCAAAATGTGACGTATTGAGTTGATGTTAGCCAAGAATGTCTTTAACAAGACAAAGTAGCCTCTGTCAACAGCTCACCGAGTTGGAACGAGGTCGCATATTCGGGCTACGAGAAGGTGGATTTTCTTTCCGTGATATTGCAGAAAGAGTTGGCTGGAATGTATCAACTGTGCATGATTGTTGGAAGCAGTGGTCAAGGGATGGTGTTGCCTCAAGAAGACCAGGTTCCAGGCGGCCACGTGGCACTCCTGAGAGGGAAGATCGCCGTATTCGGCGTACGACTGTGGCGTATCGTACTGGGTCTGCGGCAGAAATTCGAGCTGCAGTTGGTACCACAGTGACACAACGAACTGTTAGAAATCGGTTACTTCAAGGACAGCTCCGAGCCAGGCGCCCTGTAGCGTGCATTCTGCTGACTTCAAACCATTGCCGTTTGCGACGCCATTGGTGTCAGGCCAGAGCTCATTGGAGGACGGAGTGGAGATCTGTTGTGTTTTCTGGTGGAAAAGAAACACAACACATCTCCACTCCGCCCACCAATGAGCTCTGGCTTGACACGAATGGCGTTGCAAACGGCAATGGCTTGGAGTCAGTAGAATGCACGCTAAAGGGCTCCTGTCTCGGAGCTCTCCTTGAAGTAACCGATTTCTAACAGTTCGTTGTGTCACTGTGGTATCAACTGCAGCTCGAATTTCTGCCGCAGACGCAGTACGATACGCCACAGTCGTACGCCGAATATGGCGATCTTCCCTCTCAGGAGTGCCACGTGGCCGCCTGGAACCTGGTTTTCTTGAGGTAGTACCATCCCTTGACCACTGCTTACAACAATCATGCACAGTGGAATAATTCCATCCAAGTCTTCCTGCAATATCGCGGAAAGAAAATCCACCTTCTCGTAGCCCGAATATGCGAACTCCTTCCAACTCGGTGAGCTGTTGACAGTGGCTTCTTCGTCTTGTTAAAGACATTCTTGGCTAACATCAACTCAATACGTCACATTTCGAAGCTAAATAACACCTACGAACTTTACAGCACGCATTTAAAGTAAACCTGATTTGCAAGTTCTGAGTGGCGCTACTAGTGCCACACTTATGCACGAAGCGCGAAATTTCAATCGATATATCTTTCAGATGTATAAACACGCCTACCAAATTTCGTTTATCTAACACAAGTCTTTCTTGGTGTTGGGATTTTTTTTTTTCTGTCAGTGTATATGAATTTTGACTCTTCCAAATACACAAGTGAACGCAGGCCTCACGCCTCACGGAGACGATATTTTTTCTACGCTAAAAGTAACTAAACACCCGTATTTTAACACAGCCTTTATAGACCATCTCAATAGACAAGATGTATATCACATACAAAAATTTCGAAACTTTCGGGCGGGTGGAAATACTTTTACAAAATAAAATGTATGAAAATTTCAACGAAATCAGTATAAATCTGAGTGCTTCGTCGCGGTAGAAAAAAAGAGTGTTCTTATTACCGCTAAATATCAGTATTTTTTCACGATGCTTTTGACCGAAGCTACAGAAACATTATGTTTTGAACTCCTAAACATTTCAAAAAATTTGGTCGATAACGACAATTTTTTACCCAACTGCCAAGAAGGGTTATGTGTTTCACGCGTATCTGGGTATGCGAATTTCTTTATACCCTCGAAAAATCCCAACGGCTGGATGGATTTTAATGAATCTCTATCAATTTGTCTTAACTGCCTGATGGTTATAGGCTAGGTTTTCTTTCTTTAAATTTAAAATGGCGGCCGTAACATACAAAATGGTGGTAGAGACAAAATAAATTACGCACCCTAGTGAGTGGCATATCATTGGATAGGTCTTTCAAAATGAAGACGATGTTTCATTGACTATTTTACAGTCAGAACCTCCTTTTAAATATTACACAACCTAGAACTTGTGTAGGTAGGATCTCCAGCTTTACTGCATCTCTAACCATCATAGACATCTATAGCAGGGTTCGTACGGGTACCGTTATTTTCAAGGCCAAATATCAGAATTTTTTTTTTATATATAGAAATATAAATCTAGTTTAAACGGACGAAATTTCGCCTTATTTAAGGAGATATTTTCCATAAAAAAATACTGGTACAGAAGAATTTCTTAGTCAGGAAATTCAAGCACTTGTACGAACCCTGTACAAGCCTCATCAAAATAGTGTTTATAGATAGGATCTAACAATTAAAAGTCATTAATGTAAGTAAATAAAAAAAAATAAGTAGGTAATATAAAACATAGTTTCACTTTGATGAGAAATAATAAATTAGTTCACTTTTTACGCTGTCGGGTTTTTTTAATTTTTAAATTTAATTTTCATTCACGATGTTTTTGACTCAAGCTATGGAAACATTATGTTTTTAACTCCTAAACATTTCAAAAAATTTGATCGATAACGACAACATTTTAAAGTATTTAAAATACCGGAAGACCCCCGTCTCTCCCTCCTTTTTCCGGCAAACTTCAAAATTATGCATAAACTACAGAAATCAAATTACACAGAAAACAAAATACCAGATAACATACACTTTCAATTCTCTTTGAAACACTGCAAAATATTTTTAAAAATACAGAAATGATTCTTTTTTTAAAAACTCTTTCCCCGAAGG
Organism: Maratus speciosus; assembly: GCA_963932465.1. Lineage (NCBI taxonomy): Eukaryota > Metazoa > Arthropoda > Arachnida > Araneae > Salticidae > Maratus > Maratus speciosus. Next base: position 359,617,982 of record OZ010793.1, read on the forward strand.
CACTTTTACTTTTTTTAATCTTGTAACTCAAATTCGAACCAAAATAAAGAATAACTTCTTTAAATGATTTCGCTAAATTTTAAATGTTTTTTCACGGAATTGTTACACGGGTGTCAAAACGTTATATTTAAAACCAATAAAATTTTAAAACAGTTCGGACAACAAGAACTTTTTTTCATTTTTATTATAAAGCGATAAACCGAAAAAAAACAAGAAAATGCCTTCTTACGTGCAATTTTTCCACTATCAAGCGATTTTTTCATTTAAAAATATAAATTCAGACAAAATAAAGTTAAAGACAGAAAATCTTATAATTTTGAGGATAATTTAAGGTTATAAACAGGGGCCCAGGCAACGCTGGGTGGGTCAGCTAGTTAATTTACAAAAGTGATAATAAAAATATGTTAAAATAAAAAGGATTTTTTTAAAATTATTAATTTGTAAAGAAACTAATATTACTTTTTCTTTCTTATTTAATGGATGAAATATGTAAATTTACGTTTAATTATTTAAAATGTATTTTAATGTAACAATTAATCTAATAAAAAATTAGTTTAGTTCTCATTAACATAACTGAGTAAAATCAAATTTTATATGAGTCTTTTAAGCTATTTTTCGTGGCTTTCTTAAGGGAAATATTTTACAGAATAATCATGGTATTATTAAATATTTGTTTAATATCTTCATAATTTGCTCTAGCATATAAATTTTTTTTTACGCTAAGACTAAAATACTACTTTCCAATACTGTATCACCTCTGTTAGTAGACAACATTTGCCCAATGATAAAAACAACTCTAAAATTGTAACTTTGATATGTAATTTTAGGAAAGGAGCGTGTAGTTAAAAACACTGTTTTTTAAGCATAAAAAAGCGATAATAAAAATATTTGTTATAAAAATATATAATTTTTGTTGTTGCAAAAATAAAGTAAGGCAAATTATTTTAATAAGATTATAATTTTACTAGGCTGCTCTGCATCTGCGAGCTACGCTCGCCAACCCCCATTCAGGTTTCACAGCCTCTAAAAATTTATTAATGTGCCCTGTTTAAAAAATATTTCCAGGTTATGTAAAATTGAATTATATTATCACTATAACGACGGATATCTTCTGTAATCGGGTAGTCATGCTTTTACGTTTGAATGGAGTATTTTTCGGTTACCATAACCTCATCCATCGCTCTCGTGACAACTGATAGCAGTTTTTCGATTAATAAGCAGTATCAATTACACATTTGAAAATCAGCTCGTCTAAAAGTGTTAGATTAAAAATTTCCTTATCTTTCGGACTTTAATAACGACGCTATGGACAATAACCTTTCTTTAGTTTCGAAGTTTAAAAACTGCGTCTGAATGGGGATAATTTTTAGAACCAGGGTATTGAAAAGCATTGTACTTTAAAACTTTAAGCTTATATTTTATGTTTTGATCGAATTTTAGATATTTTCAGGAACAATTATAGGTTATTCATGAATTATTTCCTTTATTTTAATGCCCCATCATGCATATTTAACAATGGATATTCTTTATTTTAATTAATAAGATTATACACATTTTCTAAAATGTATTTATAGAATAGAAATTTGTACAAAATAAATCAAAAGTATTTTGCGCATACATTTACCTGCATTTGCGCTGCATCAAGCGATGTAATGTATAAACAAATTTGATAGCCGCGCTACTTTTATGCCATGTCACGTCACCTTAAAATTCTCTGGAATGAAAATCTTTTTTTAAAAGTATCGTTTTAATATATGACCCCATCTTCACTATTGAACGCATTTCTTTTGTAATAATTTATTTATTTTAAGCTTTTTTCTCTTTTACGGTTCACGGTTACATATATAATTTAATTTAAAAGTGTTTGGAAATATTATTTGAACTATTTAAATGTGACCAAATACTCCATATCCATTATAAGTTTTTCACATATAATAATTTAATTATTTTAGGCACTTGAGATATCATGATATTTAATGTTTGGGAATTTTTACATATGACGTAATTATCATCTTTAAATGCATTTCGCGTGTGATAATTTTATTATTTTAACGTTTTTTGTACTTTTATAATATTTACGTGTAAATATTTGGACGTAATTTTCCCTAATTTCTGCTTTTGACACGTGATCATTTAATCCTTATTTTAAATTTTTTCTTTGTGTTTTTAATAATTTCTCATTTCAATTTGACAACAAAAAAACAAATGTATTTTTTTTTTCAAATATTCATGAAAAACATAATTTAATCACAATATTGTTTCACTATCGATTGAAATAAAAGCGACTTTTAATTTCAATTTGAAAATGAAGAAAGAGAAGAAATTATAAGAATCTAATTTTCTTTATGGTTTTTCACTCTTTTCCCCTTCCTCCCCCCCCCCCCCCAAAGAGTAATTTAATTGACATAATTATAGAAATGTCATTAAAATTATGAAAAAATTAATATCTCGAAAACTAATTCAAATTTTAAGATTCTAACAACAGTTTTGACACCTGTGGATTAATACGGGTAATCTGTGTTAATTTCATCGCCAATCCTTCCATATTTTAGAAGACATATCCGTGAAACATAATCAGTCGTTTCATAAATTCGTTTCAGTAAGATTTTATATATATAGGGTAGATAAAAGATAGGATAAAGTGCCCTGTATTTAAATAACATAAAGGAAATCTTTCTCTATATAAAGAGTAATATTGATTCACATCACAAAAAAAAAAAAAAAAAAAAAAAAAAAAAGTAACAGTGACTTGTACTAATAGGTTTTAAAAGATACGTTGCATATAAACGACTTTACACTTAACTGAGATTATTTTAAACAGAAGTTATTTTAAGAAAAAACACTGTTCAAAATTTGTATAAAAATACATAAATTTAATCTACATTAATAATATTTAGAAAAAAAAGTTTTTCCCTTCTCTGTTTCTTTCTTTGTACCGGGTAATCTCTGCAACTACCGAATCAATCTCAAAAATAAAAATGGCAAAATGATCAAAAGAATCTCTGATGCATTATAAGGTATATTTTATGTCAGTACACTATCCAAAAAGTAGTACAGCATCAAATTGCGTCTAAAACAATGACTAAAAATTTGAAAATTGGCATTCTGATTACTTTTAAGATGGATGAGAGCGGTTTCTAAAATATTAGAAATTTAGAGGCTGAAGTTGACGCAAAACTCTATAAAAAATTCTAAATTGTGGTTTATTCCAAACTGATAGCATTGTAAAGTTAAAATTTGTCATCGCGATTATTTTAAAGACTTTGGCGCTTCCACAGATACGTTTATATTTAAAAGGTTCCAGGAAGAAATATCGTTCTAAAACTGCGATTATTGTGATGCTCTCTCAAAACTTTAAAGCTTTTAAGATGTAAATTCTAGCTAAGAACAGTCGCTAATAAATTTGAAATTTAAATGAGTGAAATGGACGGAAAACGTTTAAAAATTATTCTGAATTATCCTTTATTTGGAAGCTTTAGGGATACAAACTTGAAATTTGATATGATGGTTACTTTTAAGATGTCAATGCTCGCAAAGAGCAGTTTTTAAACTTTCTTAAATCTTAAAAGGATGCAGGAGCGAAAAAAGTTATTAAATTGTAATTTTTATGATACTGTTGAAATTAGAAATTTGGAATTTGGCATTCGGGTTACTTTTAAGTTGTATAGCTGTGGACGGTTTCAGAAAATTTCAGAATTTCAGAGACTGAAATATGTGTAACATTTTTTAAAAGCGAACCGAATTACAATTTAGCTTTAATATTTAAAAATGCAAACTTAAAATTTGACATGGCATTAACTTTTCAAACGTAAATGTTCGATCAGAGAAGTTTCTAAAATAATAGAAATTTTAAAAAAATCTCAAAAAAAAGTTCTAAAATTGCGATTTTAACGTTACTGATCTGGAAAAAAAAACTCGAAAATTTGTATGGTGGTCACTTTAAAGTAACCACCAACTGTAAAGTAGTGCTTATTCAAGAAGAAATTCAGCGCGGCGGGAAAAAAATGGCAGGGCGGAGTTAGAAAAAAAGAGCATCATGAGAGGCCATTAAAGACAAACAGTATAATTAATAGTAACAAATTATTTTGATAAACAAATTCATCATAACAATATTGCAAAATCTCGTACAATCCAGATAGCATGAACATTAGCAGCAAGTTTGATTTTTTCTGACATTATCTTGAAGTGACAAATTTGAATTGAGAAATTCGCAGCAAATTCCCCGCAAGGTATACCATCCTCCACCTTCATGAGTAGTTTGTTTTGAAACGGATGGCAAGACTGTCTTTAATTCACGAAAGGGACGAATGCAAAAAATCCTTCGGTTGAGAGGATAGACAATCAGCATATTCGCAGGAATTGCAGAAATTTTATTCGGTTAGCACCGCTTTTTCTAAACGCTATACTTATCAAATGCCAAAAAAGGCTCATATTGAAAAGTACAAATATTAGCTGAACTTGTTTATGGTGATGAAGACGATGCATGCACTTTCTGATGGTGTGTTCGCGCCAATAGACCTGATCATGTCTATGGACCCCTTCGAAGGTGTTAAACTTATAGTGTAACAGTTGTAAACAGATAGTGGGGCGTGGCAAGATTACTACTTTGCCGTAAGCTTGCAGTATCTTTGATTAATTGTTTGCCGTTAATTTGCAATACATTTGATACAGCATGAATTTAACTTGCACGACAAGTTAGCTGCAAGTTCAAAGTGTGGTAACTTCGGATTTTGCGTTATCTTGTTGAAGTCTTATTATGAACTTTCAGTCTTGTCATGCTGAGCTGGCTGATACTTTGCAGGTTTTCAAAGCAAGACTGCTGCAAATTTTCTGAAAATTAAAAATGCTATATGGGAATGTTGCAAAAATGTACATAACGCCCTCATCCCGCCCCCCTCCCCCCCAAAAAAACAAAGAATGTCCTTTTTATAATTTACTTACTCGACCCGTTCACATACTTTATATTTATTCAACAAAAGGTATTTTTATTCAATCCAAGGATAAATATAAAAGAAAATTAAGATTATCGCAAACTCACTTTTGAAATAAACGGTCAAGTGCGAGTATTACTCGTGCTCAGAGGGTTCCGTACAACAAATACATGAATTACTAACTGTATTATTGAAAAAAATATTTGCTAAAAGAATAATAATACTTTGTAAAAACTATGCAACGTAGGGTTGTGAATTCCTGTATATACTAGAAAAGTATGAATGGGTATACTAGAAAAGTTCAAAGAGATATGAAGCCTAAATAATATCAAATATTGATATACTGTATAACTCTTTTTTTTTTTTATCTTATCCTAATTTTTTATGATGAACTTATTTCGATACTGACAATAAAACGTTTGCATATTTAACCTTTAAATGATGTTACCGGTCTCTCAGAACACGGCTTTTTTCAATTTTTATAGTTTAACTTGCAATTTTCAGTTTAACAACAAATACTACCGAAATTTTGTTCCGTTTAGAACTTTAGTACTATCACCAGACACTTTTGAATAGGTGAATTTTAATTATAACAGTCCTCTACAAAAAGTGTAGTACAAAAACACCAATTTATAAGTTAGTCATGCCTTTTATTCATTTTTCGATGGAGTGGTCTCACAGTCCGCTTCACACTACTTATGTGACAATTTCTGTGACATCCAGTTTTATAAAATATTTCTAATGCCTAAACAGAAAAACTTATTGAAAACCTCTATCCGTTGACGTTTTCAAATTCTATAAATTTTAAGCTGTAAATTATGAAATTAATATTCGAAAAAAACTATCTAATGTAACATAAAAAACTTTTAACAGACAACTTTTAACAGACAAACTTTTAACATTTGCTGAAGTTTTAAATATTAGACTCATTCCGTCAAGTCCTTTTGAGTTGTCCTTTAGAAACTACCCGTATTTCATCTTGGTTTTATAATAAAAAACAAGAAAGAAAAAATCAATACATTCAGAATAATGTAACAAAACTGCATCATTTAAAAAATTAAAATATTATGTCTAATTCAACCATATGGAAACTCATAAGTCATTTCAAAACCCAGTATGAATCCACCCTTCTACAATCGGAAAATTAACCTAATTTTTTAGCAGACCTGTATAGGATATATAGATTTGTATTTATTTTACTTACATGTATGCCAAAATTTAGTTCACTTAAAAGATACATATACAGTATTTTTATTATTATTACATATTTTCAGTTGAAATTTTCCCTTCAGCAATTTCCTCTAATAAGGAGAATGGAAGGAGTTCACTTAAGAGATATATATACTTCAGTTGAAAATTTCCCTTCAGCAATATCCTCTAATAAGGAGAATGGAAGGAGTTCACTTAAGAGATATATATACTTCAGTTGAAAATTTCCCTTCAGCAATTTCCTCTAATAAGGAGAATGGAAGGAGTTCACTTAAGAGATATATATACTTCAGTTGAAAATTTCCCTTCAGCAATTTCCTCTAATAAGAAGAATGGAAGGAGTTCACTTAAGAGATATATATACTTCAGTTGAAAATTTCGCTTCAGCAATTTCCTCTAATAATGAGAATGGAAGGAGTTCACTTAAGAGATATATATACTTCAGTTGAAAATTTCCCTTCAGCAATTTCCTCTAATAAGGAGAAAGGAAGGAGCTCACTTAAGAGATATATATACTTCAGTTGAAATTTTCCTTTCAGCAATTTCCTCTAATAAGGAGAATTGAAGGAGTTCACTTAAGAGATATATATACTTCAGTTGAAAATTTCCCTTCAGCAATTTCCTCTAATAAGGAGAATGGAAGGCGTTCACTTAAGAGATATATATACTTCAGTTGAAAATTTCCCTTCAGCAATTTCCTCTAATAAGGAGAATGGTACGTGAATACTTTTTTGCAGCCCTGTATATGAGGTATAGAATTTACATATGACGAGTAACATACAAAATATTAATTAAATTTAAAATCGCATACCGACTTCTAAACCGTACACTCCAGCAATTATTACTCAAAGACAGTACTGTAACCGATTTCTTTTGTGTGACCCTGTAAATGAATAAAAAATGCCATGAATGCCCTATTCTAACGTGATCGTAGTGAAATTCAGTGATTTATAGCAGTTTCAATACATTTGAAATAGCGTAACGTCATTAAAATTCTCTGCAAACGATATTTCCCCTATACCATAATATAATGGAATATTTTTGAGTGCCCCTGTAACTGAATTATTAATCTTACACACTTCATATACAATACCAAACAGGCTTTGGTGACCCTGAATAACTTATATCAATTTCATGAAAATCCGAATATATTTAAGGGAGTTAGAGAGTGGACAGACGGCCAGACAAACCGAATGCATAAACACTTTTCAACATTGTTGGAAAGTGTAAGAAAAATAAATTTAAGATTAAAATTTCAAACTTTATATTTGCGGAATTTCTAAAGTATACTTTTCCTTCTAACATTACGTTTGGTAGCCGCAAATAATTTTCACTAAAGAATCTAAATATGATTTCAAAATTGGGTGTTCGTGTTAAAAATGTAGAAGTTTGCTTCAATTATATGGAGATGGCCTCCTAAACTTAACGTTCAATAACATAAAAGTGATATGTAATAGCCGAAAAACTTACTTTTTTAAAATTCAGTGTCGACACAATCATACAATCAATTATTTAAGTTTCTATTCCGAAATAATATTTCGATTTGTAGACTAATGTAATCATTGCGTTTAATAATGAATATCAAATAATAAGGTAATATATATGAGGAGAGGAAAATGAATTATGTATGCCGAAATCTACTAAATCATGTAATTCTCTTCTATCTATCATAGCTTTCAATTTTCTTCTTGGAAAATATTTATCAAAGCTGTCACTTCATTAATTATACAACATATTTTGGCTGCATTAAAGATGTATGAATTGCAAGTTAATTATAAATAGTCTTGTCATGTTATAGTTACTTTTTTTCATTTTTCGAGTAATTTTCATGCACAGTTAGTTACTTTATCAAGCTGACAGGTAAATGTATTCTGTTACTACTGTCATATTATCAAATCAAGGATCATAAATGAGAAATATTCGTGTAATCCATATTATAAAGGATTTAATTAACGGAAACTTCCTGAATAAAATACATATATTTTTGTATTTGCTCTTGATTAAACGTGTTAAAAATCATGATAATATTAATTGGCCAGTTTCTGTTTTTATATAAAAAACAGAAGTTCATTCGGTATTTTATTCAGCATGTTTTTTTGTTTTTTTTGTTTTTTTTTTTTTTTTTTCTTAGAAACAACTGAGTTCTTATATCAACTTGTGGTTACTTAAATTAAAATCACTTCGTAAACTTAATTCCAAATTTAAACAATATAGAAAATTATGTGCCGCAAATACAATACATAAGAATTTCCAATATATGGAAAATTTGATTGCGGATTTTTATCTTTTGATATGTTGAAAAGATATATCTAATAATCTAATTGATAATGTGCATTAGCTGTCCCACCCGGCGTTGCCAGGACCCGTGATAATAAGCTTAAATGAACCTCAAATTTCCATGATTTTTTTATGTTTAACTCCATTTTTTCTTAATTTATATTTTTAAATGAAAAAATGTTGAATTGAAAGTATATTTTATTTGGTATTTAATCCGCGAGGAAACACTCAGGTATTACTCATTTCGTCGATTTTTTTTTTTTTTTTTTTTTGTAAAATATATTTTTACCCGTCCAAATGTTACAAAAGTTTTGTAGGGATGTAAATCTAGTGAGCTGGTCTAAAAAGATTGTGTTAAAATACAGACGTTTAATTACTTTTACGTAGAAAAAATAACGTCTCCCTGAGGCGCTTTCGCCGGTGTCAGTAAAAGGGTAATTAAAGGAGTAAGTAAAATTCATATGTTTTAAAACCGATTATACCATTGATTAGAAAAAGGTTTCGGCTTTTAGAGAATATTTTTGGTTTTTCGATACCTCAAAAATTACGGCCTTGAGAAGTGTTGCCATAAGGGAGGAAAACGTTTTTCGGACAAGCGACTTTTTTGGAATTTATTCTCAAAGTATTAACTGCGATATTTTTTCAAATTGATTGCGTCATTTGAGACTTAAGAGTGCAATCTTTCGGAATACGTGCTCTAATTTAAACTGTATACCGAGCGGTTTGATCGATATAGGTAAAATCAAAAATTTGAAAGAAACACTAAGATATCCGCCCGTTTAGTTCTTCATTACCTGCCAGTGCAATAAATACAGTATCTGGGCATGCGTGATCACTTTTTTTTCTTTTTCTGCTCTCGGAAGGACAAAGATGAGTTTTCTAATGGGAGTTCTTTGTGATTTTTAATAAATGATTCTGTTAACTTTTTAAAATTTTAAATTGAGTCTCATGTGCACCAAAAGAGGCCTTGGAGTAACCTCACACAAACTTTCAGACTTGTATGCGTAGTAGATTTTGCTATCCATCGTAGACAGACACAGACACACATACACGCAAAAAGAAAGACTTTCTTTTATTAGGATAAATATCACAGCTGAAATCCCACTTTCAGCAACCACAATTAACTGTCCGTAGGATTTTTGAATTATTTTGTGATGTCTTGCATGTGATTAGGTTTTTATACATAGTATGCTAAAATTCCGTTCAGCTGATGAAATATATTTAACGATTTCCACTTTTTCTATCTCATAAACGATGTTTTCAGAATATGCAACGCATCTACAGAACCCAATGTATAAATAAAATTAATAAGTCACTTATTAACTTGAAAATTTCAATGTGGCTTTATTCCTTTTGGAAAACAAATTACTTTTATGCAGTGTTACCCCTTTAGCATTTTTAAAATTCAATTTACCACTTTTTTTTCCATTTCATATTTATTGTATACTATAAAAATCAACTAAATTGTTGCATAAAATAGCAAATAAAATGCAAAATAAATGCATTTAATCTGTCCGGGACCATGTGAAGAGCGCCATGCGCCCAGGAAAAAGTTTCAATTTGGTGACTTTCTATTCCCACTCCTTCTCTTTGTGACAGGTGACGAAACTGACAGAAACAAAAGTGCAGAAACAGAAATAAATTTTATTGAATAAATATTTTGCGTTGATTTTGCAAATTAAAAAGGTTTAATATTTTAATTTAGAAATTCCAAATAACTAAATAACATAAGAGACAATTACGCATGTATTTTGGTAAAGGCGGTCTAGGAAATAGGTCAGGAAAAAATTTATCTAACAGTATAACATAACACTTTGCAACAAGGAAACCTCATGCAATTTTGACAATATATATTTTTGTCACAAGCACAGAAAAAAAAATCCGGACTCAAAAATCCAGTAGTGAATTCAGACATTTTTCTCCGGGAGGGATTTCTGCGACTCCGGGGGTAAATTGCACTTTCGTCCATTAAAAAGCATAAAACCTAAAACCTTCCGGGGGTGACATTTCATTGTTCTGGTGGGCAATCCCCCTCCCCCCGGGCCACCCCTGAATTCAACACTGCAAAAAACAGAAGGTTAACATAAGAGACTCAGACACGTACCTAAAACAAGTTTTTAAAAGGAAAAAATACTAAGTTGCAAATTATTATTTGTGTCTGGGGTAAGGGACGATACAATAATTTTGAAACGAAAAATGAACGTACTTTCACTGGCGAAAAATTCCCTATATGTATGCTATACATAATTATTTTTACAATAAAGATGAAAAATCAAGATTTGTAGCAAAAATCTGGCGTCCCCTCAATTTATGCGACTCGGGACTACCGCCCCTTTCGTCTCCCCCTTTCGCACGGACCTGAATCTTTCTGCCGGACTGTCCGTTCAAACGCAGTTTTAGTAGTATTTTAAAATTATCCTAAATCCAACAAATTCAAATTTATCTTGGGACATTATAGTGTATTTCCACTAATGGATGAATTAGGAAAGAGTTTACAAGTCACCAGTCTTTTGAAGGCCCGAGGATTGGCGTACGAAAGCCGTAGGGCGCAGAGACCTCTACTAATGAAAATAAAAACAATTTATTTTTTGGCTTTTATACCAAAAATTTTTATTTGCAGTAAGTGAAATTTTTACATTCATTACTTGGATTAATAATAAGTTAAAATTTTGAACTCATAAATTTTATTTGTAACTAATTAGTCTGCTTGATTACTTGCACCTCTTATTTTAATTATCTTAATTATTATCTGTACATCTTCATTTTTAGAAAAGGTGAACATGATGTAGAAATTCACTTTCTCATTTAGAAAATTACTTAATATACATTGGATGTTAATTATATATAAATGAATAAGTAATTTAGAGATTAAATCGGGTTTAATTAAATAAAATGCTGTGTTTGGGCTTGTAAATTAGAAGCGGAAAACTGAATTCGCGAGAACAAAAGATAACACCTTTTGACTGGAAGCTTAATTTACATTGCGAAGGCTTTAAGAATTAAGATATTATCTTGCTGGATAATTTCAAGTTATAGTTTAATTAAAATGGTGAACTTTGTATGAAATAACTACTAGTATATAAAATCATGTTCTTTAAAAATAAGAAATTTTATATTAAATTCAGCATACTTTTTATGTTTTTTTTTTTTTTTTTTTTTGTGAAGTAATAGTAGATTTTGCGCGTTAAGATATAAGAAAAGGAAAGGTGAGATACCAAAGATAGTATAAAAATACTCTCAATCATCTTGAAAATAAGGTAATTATAAACTATACGAAATTAAAATAAGAAACTTGGTATATACGATTAATACTAATTAATATCACCGGGAAATTATTTATGGTGTTAGACAATGTCTAATCACAAAAATCTGTTATTAAAACCGTTTATAAATCCCTGTCGTAATATATAAACGAGATGTCATTGCGGGATTACTTATATTTTTTAAATTATACAATCATCTCAATTTGTTAGAAAAATCTATTAAGGGGGTCCGGGACACAAACATCTTCAAATTTTCAAAAAATATTTTATTGCAGTAAGAGATTCTCCACTTTTTACTGCTTAAAATGACACTTAAATCGTGTTTATATCAGTAGTAGAACAGAACATATTCATTTTTTCGTTTTGGTTTGTTTTCAAAATCTAGGTTTCAAGCAATGGTTTTCATTTAAACGACTTTTTGTGAAAATGCGTTTTTCTTCATGATGAGTTTTTTCACCATTTCTCGTATTTAAATTGTTATAACTCAAGAACCGTTAAAGTTATATGGTGAAAACTTGGAACATGTCCTTTTCAATTAGTTTACTTTAATTTTGATTCAGAAAATTTGAAAAAAAAAATATTTACTTTTGAAAATATGATTTTTTTTTTTAATTTAAATCATTTTTTTTTAATTTTTAGATAAAATATTTTTAATTTTTTTATTAATATTTTTAAAATTTTTGAATCTAAATTAAAACTTACATATTTCTATAAACACATGTATAATAATCACTTATAAACAGATAAAGTTAAAAAATGCTATAAAAAGTGATAGAAAATCTTTATTAAGATTGACGATCGTTTCGTTGCACAAACGGCAACATTTTCAAAATCATTCAACGATAGAAAATATTTTCACATAATTTAAAAACAATAAACATAGTAAACAATGTCACGCGACATGATGCATAATGAAAAACATCGCAAAATATAAAATAAAAATAAAATTATCTTGGCTATTTGCGAGCGTGGATTAATTTCTACTACTGTTACTAAAATTACATAGCATCTCTTTCCAAATTTTAGGTAATTCTATTCGTTGAATGATTTTGAAAATGTTGCCGTTTGTGCAACGAAACGATCGTCAATCTTAATAAAGATTTTCTATCACTTTTTATAGCATTTTTTAACTTTACATATTTCTGTTCATTTAAATGATAAAAAAATTGAAATTCTACAAATAATATTTCGAGTTATAACGATTTTAAATTACCCCATATTTTAAATAAATTTTAAATAATTTTTTTTAAAGTTTTTTAGAAGTTTTATCATGTAGTTTGCTTACAAATAATACGGATAACCATACAAATGTAAATAAGTACGAGCAATGAGCCAAAATTACTACCACTAATAACCACATCACAATATTAAAATATTTATTTGCTTAATATTGTTCTTTTAATATTGTGATACGGTTAACCAATACAAAAAAATAAAAATAAACAATTTAACTCAATAAATAAATAAAAAATGTTTTAGAATGTGTCCCGGAACCCCTTAATTAATGCTTTGATCTGCAAATAAATTCAATGTTGTACGATATAAAAAAAAGAGTAAAATTTTGATATATTTTTTAAATTATCTTTAAAAGTTTGCGATCGTATGTGAGGCATTTTCACATAATTTTAACACTGAATAATAATTTTTATTTTAGTAGATATTCTTGTGTTTTTTTTAAATTCTTATACACGAAAAAATCCCATTGCATGACTCTATAACTATATTAACCCGGCAGGAGGCCGGAAAAGTAACACGAGAAAGGGTATGGGGTGTCAGCACACCCCAAACATATTAAATGCTTTAAATACGAAAAAAAAAAAAAAAAACTTTAGAATTCTGTCTGTTAGTGAAATTCATGATATTTACACTCTTTCTCGTGAAAAATGATAACTGAAATGTTAAATTATCGTTAATTTTAAAAATTAATAAACAATAAATTAAAAGCACTCACCGACAGCAGAAGAATATTTTCGGGCGTGCGGTGTCAAAACATCCCGCGCCCGTCCTGACGGATTAACGAGTTAAATAAGTTTTGGACGATGTTGGGTGTCCAAATATACCACGAAATTCCTATACCGGCACGTGTCCCTAATGCTGATTTTTAAGTTTGGAGCTGTCTGTATAAAATTGTTTAAATAAAAGTAATTCGATGTAATTTGTTTTTTTGTTTTTTTTCGAAACTTGGACTATTGTTTTATATAAATCTGTACGGTTGTTATTATTTTTCAACTCTGTACCTGGACTTTAGATTCCTTACCGTCCCTCTTGAGAAAATTACACAGAAAATCACTTCAGCCACATAATTTTTTTCAAAATTTTTTCTCACGCAGAAGTATGCTAGAGAAAGTAAGGCTAAAATTCTTTGACAGGAAATTTACTGCAGAATTTAAATCCGCATTTAAATATCAATTTCAAGCATCGTGTCTTTATTGGTAGTCTTAACGTCCCCAAGGTTTATTCCTGCCCTTTTGCAGGTAAATTATTAATTTTATAATTCATTCAATCAAATGTAAATAACTGTTTCTAAAAATCAATGAACATCGTGGCTATGACTCAGTCTTAACAGGATTTGCCTGAAAATAGGTGGCAATTTTCCTTACCGACCTATTAGTCAAGGGGAAATGTACATTTTACTTTACAAAAGGTCGGGCAATTTTTTTTTTCTAAATTGTTTATAAAGATGGAAAAACCAAGTTTTCTAACAAAATTTCTTAAGGCTAAATTTTCTGTGGCTGAAAAACAACAAAATTTTGGGACATTTCTTGATTTTTTGGAAATATCTCGAGACTCGTTGCCGTAGCATGTTATTTGTCAATTACAATATTAAAGAAGAAAATATTCTCTATAACTTTCATATTTACAACTTTTTTATACACTCAATAGCAAGCGCAGTACGCTATTTCAAATATGGGACAATTTTTTCAATTTTCTTAAAAACCGTGAAAAACGTAGTTTTGCAGCGATTATTCAAATGTTCCCCGCAGATTTAATTGTGTATGTCTACTTCTAAAAATTGGTAGCAGTAAATTATCTATTATTTGCACACTCACGTCTTTATTTTCATCTCAACGGACATTTTATATGCAATAAATTTTTATAATTTTAAAAGTAGGGCAGAGTGTAGATGAATGAGACAATTTTCATATTTATACAGTAACTTTGAGTGTATACAATGTTAACTTCAAAGCATTGTTTAAAAGAATTTTTTTTAAATTATAGTAACTTATTGGCACGCTAGTTTCAATGAAAAAAGATCTCTTCTTTAATTTTAATAAATTTTATAATTTTAATAATTTTTTTATTGCATACATATTTTTCCAGGTATCAATGGAATAGGTGGGTTATTTTCAAAATCTGTCCATGTTTTGGAATAATAAAATCAATTTTTTAGAAATAATCAGAAAGTTTTAATTGTTTGTAAATAATTACCTTACCTCATAAACATTAGTATACAAGCATCAGCACAGACCAAATTACTAATTTAACATTTTAAAACTAATTTTTAAATTTTAATGCACTTGGTATAATGACATAAGTGAGCACGGTAATGACAAATTAAGCAAAATATTTTTATTTTTCCCCAGGCATAAATGGCAGCCATTATATCTTCTGGCTCATACAATGATTTTCTATTTCTCATATAATGAAAGCAGATTAAGAAATAAAAGTTCATTTAATTATCAATTAGAATTGGGTACGGTAATGACTTACAAAAGAATACTCACCACAACTTTCAAGATCTTGGCTTGTTTTATTGAAACTATAAAACTATTTACTCTATTTACTTAAACATGATAACAAGTTGACTTTTAAGGATTACTTTTGCTTTGATAAAAAGACATGTGCTGTCCTCTAAAAAAATCCGGAGGAACTTTTTGTCAGAAGCATGGCAATGACATTCTTTCTTGGGACACAGTTTAAAAAAAATTATTAAGAATTATAGATAAGTTTAATTAATAAAAATAAATATATTTTTTTAATTAGTAGCAACTTAATAAATAAATATGTATTAAAAAATTATAACCATCTGTTTTAAATAGAAATTTGTCAAATCTTTACCTAATAAATTGCTTGTTGGGATAACCTACGGTAATGATATTTTGACAACAAAAGAATATATTTCTTATTTTTAAATTTTTTATAAATAATAATGTATCTGTAAATTATCATTAAAAAACATGATAGTTAAAATGCAATAATTAAAATTATGATATTTAACTATTTTTCTGTGCAAATGCGAAAGGACAGTAAAACATGACTTTTTTTGAAAATCACCCAGATATGAAAATTTGCGAAAATCATATTTTATTCAATGGTATCAATTCACTACAATGGTATTAGCCCAGTGGTAAGGGAGCAAAAAAAAGGCCGAATTCAGAATTAATTAGGGTAAAGCTGGAAATTGTTTTAATTCCTTCAGTTTAGGTCTAGAATGAATATGCTATGTTTTCCCCTCGTACTAGGTTAGCGTTAGGAAATATGTATAGATTTATAGTCAAAATACACGTTTTTTACATACCATAACAGTATCTGAAAACAGCTAACTCTGTCAAAAACATTGTCAATACAAATGTTGTAGAGCTTAAAATTCTGAGAAAAATGAGTACCTACACTTACTATTTTTGTTGAATATTAAGGTAACAATTCCAGTTTAAAATTTTAGACCCATGGTCTGGGGTTTGAACTCAGAATTAATTAGGAGTAAACTGGAAATTGTTTTAATCCCTTCAATTTAGGTCTAAAAGGAACATACTATGTATTCTTCCTCCAACTTGGGTGAATGATAGAAACTATGTACATATATATTTTCGAAAAACACGTTTTTTTTTTTTTAATTACTTTAACAATATCTCAAAGCAGCTAACTTTATAAAAAACATTATCAATACAAATGTTGCAGAGCTTAAAATTCTGAATAAAATGAGTACCATCATTAATATATTTGTTCAACATTAAGGTCGCAATTCTATTTCAAAATTTTGCCTTAATCGGTAATCAAGAGCTTGAAGCCAGGAGAGGCAAAGTTAACTTAACAATATCTCAAAACAACTAACTCTATCAAAAACATTGTTAGTACAAGAGTTGTAGAGCCTAAAATTCTGAGTAAAATGAGCACCTACACTTAATATTTTTGTTCAATATTAATGCCGCAGTTTTGAGATATCTTTAAATTAACTTGGTCTCTCCTGGCTTCAAGCTCTTGATTTGGAAAATTTTGAAATAGAATTGCGACCTTAATGTTGAACAAAAACATTAATGATGGTACTCATTTTATTCAGAATTTTAAGCTCTACAACATTTGTACTGACAATGTTTTTTATAGTGTTAGATGTTTTGAGATATTGTTAAGGTAATAAAAAAAAAAAAAACGTGTATTTCGAAAATAAATATGTACATATTTTCTAACATTCACCCAAGTACGAAGAAGAAAACATAGCACGTTCATTTTAGACCTAAACTGAAGGGATTAAAACAATTTCCAATTTACTCCTAATTAATTCTGAGTTCAACCCCCTGACCATGGGTCTAAAACATTAAACTGGAATTGTGACCTTAATTTTCAACAAAAATATTAAGTGTAGGTACTCATTTTACTCAGAATTTTAAGCTCTATAATATTTGTATTGACAGTGTTTTTGACAGAGTTACCTGTTTGGAGACTCTGTTATGGTATATAAAAAAAGATTTGTTTTTTGACTATAAATCTATACATATTTCCTAACGCTCACCTAGTATGAGAGGGAAAACATAGCATATTCATTCTAGACCTAAACTGAAGGGATTAAAACAATTTCCAGCTTTTCCCTAATTAATTCCGAATTCAATCCCCTAACCACTGGGCTATATATTTTATTTTCCAATTATTGATAACATATGTTTTAATGTTTTACTGTTTTAAAGATAACAAACATCGAATTGTAGTTCCATATAAAAAGGGGGGGGGGATCAAAAGATAAATATCTTTTATGAAAGAAATACTTTTACCTTATAAAATAGCTACAATAAAAATGACATCAGATTATTTCACTAAGTAATGTTACTCTTTTATATCTTGTAAAATTTATAAATTCTGTTAATAAAATATCTGAGATCACTAGTTTTATAAAAAATATTTAAAATATTAGTTTTAAAATATATTGTCAATTTTTTTCCACTTATATCAATAAATATAACAAGAGATTATATCATTTTAGCATGCAAAAATATGTAAAACTTTAAGATTATCTATTAATTGTTTTAAAGCTCAAACAGAATACTTTAAATTTCAGAACGGGTTCCAAACAGTTTTCCAAAAATGAAAGTGTCCGAATATATTAAAAAAAAAAAAAAAGCAACCAAACCCGAAAAAGTATAAAAGCAAAACATTAGATATTGATTTCAGGTATCCCATGAAAAAAAAATTATTTAAAAGTAACAAAATGCGAGCGAGATATTTGTCAATAACGCTTCCATAGGTTTAATGTTACCTTGCGAATGTCTTCGTGTGACTAATTTAGTCCTATAATTGATATAACTGTGACTTTAAACGCCTGAATACGGCAACTACCGTAAAATCTTTGAAAATGAAATCTGTATATACGGAATTCGGTCTTTAAAGAAAATTATATATTTTTTCAAGAGAAAGAATATGAACAATTATGCCTGCTAAGATGGAAACCTGTTTAAAGCGAAATATATTTCGGTTCCTTTCGGTACGGTTTTTCAGGTTTTAATGAATCAATATTTGGCAAAGCTGATTACGAGGTTCGGCATAACGTATTTAATGCTTACACACTTAAAAATTTCAAAATCCGGCTATTAGAGATTTATTCAAATTCCCGTGGTAAATTTTCTTTTTAAAAGAGGGGGGGGGGGTGGAGGAGGCGCCAAAATACATGTTAGGCATGGCTGCGAAAAAAGGCTAGTTTAAGCCCTGAAACTCATAATTTACTGCTACTAATATATAGAAGTTGACATGCACGATTAAATCCGTGGGAAACATTTGAATTATCGGGGCAGAACTGAGTTTTTCACGGCTTTTAAGAAAATTCAAAAAATTGTCCTATTTTTGAAATGACGTACTGCGCTTGCTATTGAGTGTATCAAAAAGGTGTAAGTACGAAAGTTGTAGAAAATTTTATCCTCTTTAATATTGTAACTGAAAAAAACATGCTACGGCAACGAGTCTCGAGATATTTAAAAAAAAAATCAAAAAAGGTCCAAAAATGTTATAGTTTTTTGGCCACAGAAAATTTAGCCTTAAGAAATTTTGTTAGAAAACTTTGTTTTCCATGTTGGCATCATTATAAACAATTCAGAAAAAAAAATCTTTTACCCGAACTTTTGCAAGGTTACATTTTTTTTGGTACATTTCCCCTGGTACCATCCTTACCATCCCTTTTGTTTCTTACCATCCCCTTTTCCTTTACCGTCCCTTTTTTTTCCTTCCCGTCCCTCCCTTAACACCCCTTTAAGACGATGTTATAGCAAAATTTTGTACTAAAAATACTACATTGTTATTATTTCTTATTAGCCCCCGGTACGGTATGCTATTTCTTTCTCCCATCGTATTTTGTGTCGCCTCCAAAAAATAACGTTACTTTACAGAAGACAGCCTTAAAACAAAGAAGTACGATTAAATACTCTATAGCAATTTTTTAAACTTCTAAACATAGCACGTTTTCAATTTTTATACCGTCGTATTGAAGAAAAAAGTACTTTTAAATGCAATTTGTTTGAAAACTGCATCTCCATTTATTTTTGAAATATTCATTTTTTTGTAGTTTTTGGAGCCATTTGGTTGATATTGGCAACGGAAGTACTCCATTTCTGTAGAAAGTAAAGGAAAAATAGTTGTAAAATATTAATTATATATATTTTTTTGCCATTTGTTCATAACAACTGATAGAAAATATAATTAAAATACGCGCTATTTTGAAAAAAATATAAACGAAGGATTTCTGTTAAAACATGGAGCTATTATAAACTATATTTAATTTAAGTATCGATATTAATGTTACAAATACACGAATGCCTATGAATCAGAGGATAGCCGTTTTTTTTTTTTTTTTTTGACCAGTTTCTTGAATGAAGAAATCTCTCTCTTTGGATTTGTGTATTATTCAGGGATAGTCACGTGCTAGGCAGTCTTTTTTTTTTTTTTTTTTTTTTTTTTTTTTTTTTTTTTTTTTTTTTGATGGAGTTTCTTTAATGACGGCATCTTTTTGCTGCATTTGTGTATTATTTCGCGATAGTGACGTCCTATGCCTACTTTCCTGTAGATGTTTAAGAGTGGATCGTAAATGTGGAATTATTAAGCGGATGCGAATGACGTCACTTGACATAAAATAAAAGCTGTAAGTCTTAAAATTGAAATATGTTTTGTGCTATTTATATGTACATTTTTTTTTTCATCGGAGGCGAAACTAAATTCTGAAAAAGCAGAATTCCTGTTTTCTAGTTTGAATGTTGATACTATGAAAATTCATTATAAGTAAAAATTTAGAAGAAAATAAAAAGTTATAGTAGAAAAAAGGTAAGGAAAATTAAACTCGCATGTTTAATTTAAACCTCAGTTAAATATAAACAATCGTCGATGCTGAACATTTTTTCTTTACTTTGAATCATTAAGGCATTTTCCTATAAGTTCAAAATTATATTTTATTAAGTTTAATTTAGCCAAATTTTTATTCCTGAAACATAAAATTTTGTGATAAAGCCACATTTTTTCCCTCAGTCATGACAGCTTTTAGGTAGATTTCGTATGAAATACTACCTATTGACGTCGTTCGTATGTTGGAATTTCTGAAAAAGTTTTGCTGATCTACACCGATCCCCCTAGAACCCAAAACCACCCTCAGTAAAAAAACTTTATCTATCTATCTATCTATATATATATATATATCACTTTCTTCTGGACACGATAACTTCCACAATTCTGCACAAATCTCTTCTAAACTAATGAATAAAATCATGGGGCATAAAATCTCGGTCAAGTTAGTTAATGGATAAAATCGGACCAAGGGGATGGAAATAGGGAGGAGTTTTGTGAAAACCGAAAAAACTCCATAACTTCTTAATTTTTGTACATATCAAATCAGTTTAAAGTTTTTATTACTTCTAAAAATAGGACCAAAAATTTATGTATCACAGATTTTTGATAAAATTAAAAATGGGCTCAAGGTGCGCAAAAATAGGGATTTTGGGAGAAAAAATTCCTAACTTCGTCAATTCTCAAGATATCAAATCCAATTAATTTTATTATACATCTCCTTAATATTATCTAGCCATTAATATTATTGCCAGAAAATTTCGAGTTATTGAGCATGGAAAATATTTTTTTTGAATACCGCCTTAACATGATTCTGATAAAAGCAACTATTATATAAAAATGAAGTAAAAACTCATGAAAAGCGGTGAGATAAAACTGTTAAAGTGGATTTATATCTAACCACGAATTAGGTTTTGGTTGTGCAATTAATATACTTAACTTCGAAATCTACCTCCGCCAGTAGGCCGGGCCGGCATGGATTTTTTTTACCTTTCCAGTGGTATGTCTGCTCTTTGCCACCACAGCAAAAACGATACAAATCTTATATTAACCCATTTTCCGCCAAAGATGCGTAAATGCACCATTTCAATAAATACTTTTTTATTAACACTGGGACGAATATTTTTCACTAATTTTATTTATCTGCTATTTTTAAGGGTTGTGGAGACATCTGTAAAATATCAGTAATTCAATTGGAGTAAACACGTTCTGATGGGAAATTTTCAAAGTACGCTAATCTTTTACAATTGAAACGGTTATTTACAAATTCGACTTTTTGAAAACGTATAATTATCCACTTGAGATTAACCATATGTTTTTATAATGGATTAAGATTGCAAGTTCTGTAAATAAAATAATAATAAAATTAAAAAAAAGCAATATAACAAATTACAATGGCCATTTGGAAAATCATTTTTTCAAAGACTAAAGTATAAGACATAAAAAATCTCACGGAGTTGATCATACATTACGTACGCCATGAATTAAACATTAATAGTGTTATTACACGTACAAATTGCAAGCGACAAAAATCGGCTGCGACCGTACGTATTATTCACCTGAAACTTACGCATTATCCAAGCATTTCATTGGCTGTTCGGGAAAAGACTTTTCCATCGTCAGATTTCCAAGAAATCTGACGACCCATTTTAAATGAAATTTCATTCTTAAACTTCTAAACATCTCACAATATTACTTTTTCCACCGTCGTATAGAGAAAAAAATGCACTTTTAAATGCAATTTGTTTGAAAGCTGTATCTCAATTTGTTTCTGAGTTATAATTTTTTTTGCAGTTTTTATTACTTTTTTGTTATAGTGGCAACAGAAGGTATCCATCTCTGTTGAAACTAAAGGGAAATACAGATTACTGTATAGACCAATCAGAAAACGAATAAAATGCGGATTCAACCAATAAAAACCTTCAGATATGCTTTTGATTTCCTACCCTGACGAGGATAATAACCATTTTTTCAAATGGTTAACAAATGTCATAAAAATTTTTAAAAAATATATTAATTTTAAATTTAATGGTATCCATATAGAAACAGAAGAATTCAATGTAATTAATTTAAACTTTTTGATAATTTTAAGGTATGTTTGTAGCCTTATACAATTATAAAATGAAGTACTTCAATGTAATAAAATGAAAAATATTGCAAAATTTATGTAACACAATTTTCGAAAAAAAAAATTACTATGTGTCATGTCACTATCTGTAAGATATCTTAAAGTTGAATTGACATATGAATCTAAGTTTTGCTTTAAAATGATCAGGAAACTTTACTCTATAGAATGAATTAAGGATATGACTATCACTCAAAGTATATCTTATTTAAAAAACTCGCAAATTTGAAATTTTAAAAAACCCTAAAAATACAATTTTTTTTATTTTAAATACTCAAAATATTAAACTATCTAAAGTATGTTAATTCATTCCATAGATAATGATGTTATATGCATGGAAAAAAAAATTAAGACATTCCATCAAATAGTTTTTTTTTAATCTTACGGATGGTCGTCAAAAATCAAGTTTTGAGAAAACGCGACTTAAAGTTTCAATTATATGTGAACGGATTTGAAAGTGATTGTTACACAAATGCTTATAACACTGTTAAAAATGCAAATATTTTTATTCTGTTTTTTGCACTGTGTTCAGAATTAATTGAATAATCAACGTAGATACTAAAAACTAGATATTACTTTTTTAAAGTTTTTAAGCCCTGAGCTACCTTAAAATATTTTACAAATATTTCTCTAAAATGGAATAAAGAAAGATACCGAAAGAAGTATACCGTGAAATAGAAAGTAGTTTAAACAAGTTAGAAATTGCTCGTCAAACTTGGCAAATGAGGTTCGTTCATACTATAACTATCTTTATAAATATTTTTTGCACCGAATATAGTACTGAATCTATATTTTACTGTACTTCAATAAGTGCAAAACAATTTCATGGTGTTTGAAAGACTGTAACATCATTAAAATGCATTTGAAATAATTTTTTTTCCCATTGACCGTCATGTAATGAAAAACTTTTGACTCTCCCTGTAATTAAACCATACATCCGATTTTCATAAAATTAGAAATGACACGACAAAATTTTACAATAATTTATATATTTAAAATTTCAGACCATTCCGAAGGCTGTAACATCATTAAATTGCACTTGCAATAATTTATTCCCATCGGCCGTAGTATAAAGGAAAACTTTTGGCTGTCCCTGTAATTAAACTATCCATCCGATTTTCCTAAAATTTGAAATGACTGGACAAAATTTTACAACAATTATATATTTAAAATTTCAGACCATTCGGTAGGGTAGTTTTTGCTCTGTTATATGCGGACAGACGGACAGACGGACAGAGACGGACGGACAAACGGACTGAACGACGAATATATGTGCTACGTATTTGTATAATTACGAACGCACCTAAAAAGATAAGACATAAGATGTAAAATGTAAAGATTGTTCTGCATGTTCAGACAGTAAAATTAAGGACTGCCTATTGGAGATTGCTTTGAAAGATACTACCGGATGAAGACTATAAAATATAAACTTTACATAAAATTAAAACATTTTATTGTTTTACCTATATCTAATATTTAAAAAACAATTATTAAATTTTGTTTTTCCTTCATAATCTTGCATATTATCTATTACTTTTCGTTCAACGACAATTAACTGTGAGCAGCATGACGCCTATATATAAATTTAATACAGCCGCAAAGAGTTAATCATGTATGAATAACCAAGAAAGCATAATGGAAAACAATGAAACATCATTACATCTTGAAAAATGCCAAGATAGTTGACTTCAGCATTAAAATGACGGTTATCTAATAAACTTTCATTTTTGTTAGTTATTTTGTTTTTGATTGAGGGTTAGATATTTCTTCTATCCTTATTGATCGTTCTATAAATATATGGTTATAAATTTCAGAATTTCTCTGCATAGAAATGGAAAATACATGAACAAAATTATAAATTTTCTAGAATCCACAAAAGCACAGAAAATCTAGAATTTTTTATTTTCGCAGTCGTTTTAATAGCGTGAAAATCAAATATTCGTCGCTAAATTGCCTTTTAATTACTTGCATGGCAACACAATTAACCCTTTATGTACTGATTTATGCTTAATGCGTTATAAACAGGTCAAAAATGCTTTAACCCTTTATGTACTGAATTATGAATGCATGAAAATTTTATCTTCTAAAGCATTTTTCAAGTATTATTTAAATTACATTAGAAGATTTAGAAAATCATTTAATAAATTTTAGAAGGATTTTAGAAGGATTGGAAGATTTAGAAGGATTAATTAAATTTGAATTTATAGGGATTTTGTGCAATATTTATAACCCCACTCAAATCTTTTATTTTAAATATATTTCTTAGTATTTTGTAGAATTAGGAAATGTACAATTATAACATTCTTATAATTGAAATATAAAAATATTTCCGAATTGAAAAATCCCCCCCCCCCCCCTCGAACCCAACGCCAGGAATTCTAAAAAGATGCAAATACAAAAGAAATCATCCTTTTAAAAATATTTTTGTTTTCTGTAACGAATAATGCTTTTGGAACAAGATAAAGTAATGTGTCTGTAACTCATTTTAAACTGTATAGTGTAAAAACACAACTAATCGATGCATTAAATGAATTTTATAACAAATTATTTTAATGGTACTTATAAGTACCGTCGGTAGATAAAGGGTTAAAAAAAATAACAAAAGAAATATGTATGCTACATGACATGCTTCAACCAATGTGCATGTGAGTATTCAAATTTTCAAAATTTAAAATAAGAATGTTTCTTGTTTACTTGGATAATAATAGTATGAGAACATATAACATATGGGAAAGCATAAAAAATCAATCTTGAAACAATGATATAAATAAATATTTTTCAGTTTAGAAAACCGTCCTCTTCAAAAAATATAAAGCATTTTAATTTTCAACTTTGCATTCTTGTTAATCAAAAGTATTTTTTTTTCATTTACTACACCAGTTGCCTAGAAACTCTGGTTCATTATGTGTTAGAAAAAGAAAATTTATTAAGATAATACATTCATTTTGACATGTCTGATTACGAAAGATTTGAAAAAAAGGTTAAATAAAATGTAAAATAGCTACACTTCTTTAATCTAATCAACGATCAAGGTCAGTGTCAAACATGAATGATGTTAGCAACAATGCAGTTTACAATGAATGTATATACTATTAAAGTGCTGTCACAAAATTCACCCAATTGCGCAAATCACACTTGTTAACATACGCCATTTCGTAAGTGTACTTTATTATTATGTACCTTATTAACGGCTACTTTGCTCATGCGAAATATCACGCTGGTTAATGTTATTTATATGGGAGAATTTTTTTAAATATCTCCTTTGCATTTTGATATTTTTAACTGATAATTTCTTTCAATGGATTACTGGGGTTTATCTCCACAAAGGCCACATTTTTAGATGCTTTCATAATTATATAAATACGTAGCACCTATAGCACCGTCATGTCCGTCCGTCTGTCCACATATAACAGTGCAAAAACGTTAATATATATAATCGCTGTAGAATTTTGTCGAGTCGCTTCAAATTTTATGAAAATCGAATCAAAACTTAAAAAGATATTAATAAGTTTTCTTCATTGTATTAAATACTATCATACGTAATTAATTCAGTGATATCCCATAATAGGTACTGATTCTAGGTTGCCATGGTGATTACGTTCTATTTAAGATGGAGTCGTATTATTTCCGTATTGCTGAATTAATATATATATTCGTAATATATTTTGTATTCATGCATTTTTGAATTAGCTTGCAACAGCTATTGCACCAAGATCTGAATATTTATAATACTAGTTATAGTACGAAGACAACTCATTTGACACGTTTGACGTACAATTTCCAACTTGTTATTTTTTCGATTTTGTTTTAAGGTTTTTTTTACGAGTACTCGTTATTTTCGCAACCTGTTTAAAAAATGAAACTCTTATCGTAAAAAAAAAAACCTGAAAACAAAATCGGAAAAATAAAAAGGGTTTTTCCAGAGTCCGACCTCAGCTATTCATTGAAAAAAAAAATCTTTTAAAAATGTTAAGCAAACGAGATATTTAAAAAAAAAAAACTCCCATCGAAATAACAGTAACGAGCGGGAGTTTTCGCGGGAGTGATGTTGCCTCTTCAGAACAAATGCCGATGTTTTGCGTTCGACATTTGTCAGAGGATTTTACTAAGCTGGAATAAAATCTTTTCTACAACTTTTAAGATAGTAAAATAAAGTTTAACCTCTGCCTCCCAGACGGGTTCAATGGATCCCACAGGAAAAAAGGAATTAGTTCAAGTACAGTAACATCCAGTTGGATGTGATAAAATTAAGAAATTGGTTTGTAAATTAAGCTAAATAATGCTATAAAAAGTGATAGAATATCTTTATTAAGACTGACGATCGTTTCATCGCACAATCGGCGACATTTTCAAAATCATTCATAATAGAAAATATTTTCACATAACTTAAAAACAATAATATAGTAAACAATGTCACGAGACATGAAGCATAATGAAAATATTGCAACCATAAAATAAAATAAAAATTAAATTAGCTATTTGCGAGCGTGGATTAATTTTCACATAATTTAAAAACAACATGGTAAACAATGTCACGAGACATCATGCATACTGAAAAACATTGCAAAACATAAAATTAAATTAAATTAACTTGGCTATTTGCGAGTGTGGATTAATTTTTACTATTGTTTCTACAATTACTTAGTATCTCTTTCCAAATTCTAGGTAAATCAAGGGACACAGAATCATTGCAAATATTCTCGTTGCGTAAAAATATTTCTATTGATTCTCGGACTATGGATGGTAAATAAAATCTTGATGGATAAATTAATTTGCTATTTTTAAATTCAATCTGTAAAGGTTCTTCGCTGCATAATCTGGCCAAAGCTGTGGTTCTTCTATTGTTTGTAAACTTGTAATTTTAGGTCTAAATACTTGAAAATGTAGAAACGTTTAAAAAAAATATCGAATAGAATCTAATGAATTTTAACTGTTGTTACATGTATTATTGTAATATTTGTACGCTGTTATTATTATTATTATTATTATTATTATTATTATTATTATTATTATTATTAAGCAGATCGAAGTGTTAAAAACGCAGTCTTGTAGAACTTGAAACAGTACATTTAAATAAGCATAAATTCAATAAAACAATAAATGTCAAGAGGAAGAACGGTGGAATAAGGATTCTCTGAAGATAGAACATTTTTATCAAAACGGAATTGTAACAATAAGCTGTTCATGATCACAATTGAAGAAATTGTGTTTAATAAAACTGTGATGTCGAAAATAACATATCATCAAATATCTTTATCTCTTTTTTAAAATTAAATTCCTCATTTTAAAATTTAATTTCTCCTTTCATAATTATAAACTGAATCAAAACTTCCTCTCTTTTCTAAAAAGAATATATCTATTTATTCTTCTCTTTTGCGCTTTAGTTTTCAGTTATTTAAGTTTTCCCAAGTTCACCCAAAGCCGTTAATAAAATAAATAAAAAACAAATCTTTTTCTCATCCTGAAATCATTTACTGTGCGAGCATACTTTCCTTCGGTTAACGAATATATAAAAAATATATTCTTTGACCATATGCTCCTGTTGTAGTAGTAATTCATACACTCAGTGTTAATTCTCAGTTTAATGGTCAATACAAAACCCTTTTCGGCCGCAAATATATACTCTGTTTTTACTAAAATTGGTGCCCAGCATCTGCGTTGCTGCTTCTAAATGAATATTTCTCATTAATCAGCTTTGGCAATCGTATTTGTACCTTGAAGTGTTAAAACGCCACTAAACGATCCTTTTGGCTAGTTTTTAATTCATAGTTCCATTAAGAGATATATCTTTGGGGTTTATAATAATCCAGGGTACCAAGATTTTGGCTTCGACACATTGGCAACGATATCTAATAAATTATTCACTCCATCTCTGTACATTGCCCTGATAACAGCTGACTCAAAGGGTCCCTCTCTGGCACTTACATTCATCATATCTACTTCCAGTAAAGCCATCATGTCTTCAAATTTGCAGAGATTTTCTTTTCGTTCTTATCTTTAATATTCAAAGATCCACGAACCTGGATTACCGTCAACGATTATTTTTATAAAACTCAATAAACACTAACACATTTAATCATGAAAATGTTTTCGCTATAGATCATGGTCTAGTGTATAAAAACTGTTCTTAAATATTAGATTTTCTGAATGTTTGTTAATTCTTACAAATTCAAAAATTTAGAAATAATCAATCGCCTTTAAATTGTAGACTTTAAGGATGTAATTACATAATGGGCGAAGAGAGATGAAAATTAAAATGTCTAATGAAATTAACGTTGAGATCCCTGAGTTGAATATTTAATAATTAAATAAATTTTATTAGAAAAAGGGGATATAACCATGTTATAAGAATATAGATGAAAACCATATATTTTATTGATAACTATATTAGATTTTTTTACATTTATTATATTTATTTAGAATACGCGCTAATAATACCAAAAATCATATTTATATGAAAAATAGTAATAAGTTTAAACAAAATTTTTTAATCTATTAAAAGCGATAGTTTTGTATTGGCCTCGCCCAGTAGTTAACAGCCGAAGATATTGTCAAAGATCACTATTTAAAATCAGGCTTTTTTATTCTGATCATTTTAGTAGTTTAAGTGCATAGTTTGTTCATATGTCTTAAATTTGTATTTTATTTATATTTTATTGCTTTATTTATCGATAGATGATTGTGTTAATTTTGGTATGTCATATATACTGCAGACAAATACTAAGCTTTTTATATTAATTTAAATACAAACGGATTTATCTTACGTAATGTTCTGCACGCGATACACATAGATTAAAGAAAACATGCCTGAAAATTATTTTAAAAACAATACCGATACATTTTTCAAACAAATTGCGATAGAGTTTTCAAACAAATTTAATATAAAAAATATTTTTTTCCACATTCGACTGTGTAACATTTTTAAAAGTGTGGTAGTTACAAGTTAAAAAAAAAATTGCAATAAAAATTAAAACCTGTGATTGAAAAGAAAAATTTTTAGAATTCATAAATAATGATATATAAATATAATATATTCAAATATATTACTCCAAAAAGGTATCGAAATCCGAGCATCACGAAATATCAATAGGAAACAGTTACAATTATTTTTCATTTTCATAAATGGCGAAGCATTCAATTTGAATTTCTAACTATAATACACTTCACTTTTAATTTTACTCTCATGTTTCATTGGTTATACACTAGGGTGGGTCGAAAAAACCGAAATTCTTATAATCGAAACGTAATAGGTCGGAAAAGTTGCATTTTGTGGTAAAGATTAACTTCTTAAAATATTACACCAATCGGTTAATAACTTTTACCGCCGCAAAGGGGTTAAATTTCCAAAAAATCGCAAAAAAACATGGTCTTTTCATTATTTTTTTTAGTTATTCAAACATAGCAATACAACTGCTAATAGAGTGCAATAGCTACATGAAGATATCAGAAATATCCCTGTAAAAGTTCATTAAGATGAAAGCACATCTTTTACCGCCGCAAAAGGACCAATTAAAAAAAAAAAAATGGCAAATTTTCAATTTTCCGGTTTTTCTGTACTTTTATAATATCTCTAGAATTAAATAACTTTACTTTATTTCTACTAAAATGTTATAAATGTCTAGTAATTATGATAACATTAGATAAAATAAAATAAAAAATAAATAAAGGTACTCACTTATTTTTCTTGACGATCTCGTCATGCTCTGTGTTTTACTTCATGTCAGCAATAGACAGAAGTTCCTTGATGCACCACAAATTACAAAAATGATACAGAATGAAGTAGTTTATTAAGTGAAATAAAGATATTTTTAGCAGAATCGGGTTAAATAAAATTTAAATGAAAATATATTTATTTGAAATAAATTTTATAATTTGATTTGCTTTCAAATGAATCCATTATTCCTCGAGAGGCCAAAGTTGATCTAATGTAACCCTCCCTCTGCTCTTATCCATAAACTTTCGAAGCTGCTTCGGTGACTAACTTTACACATCTCTCTACCGCCTGTGTATGACAAGGAAATTTATAGCAGCTAATATCTTTAATCGAACTCACCAGCGTTGTGAGATGATAGAGAAATCGTAATAGGCGGTTCCGTTAGTTCACAGTTTTGCCAGTCAATTAAATCGATCTAGTTTTCAGCTTCAAAGTTCAAGTCTGGGATAACGAAATGTCGGATGGCGCTATTGGACTCTGCAGAATTTCTTGCTTTGGCAATTCTCTTCAAAGCTACGGTCCTTATGTGCTGTCTTTCATCTGATAGCATTCCAATAATTATATTTTTGTGAATTGCGAAATAAGCATTTCGTGAAATTACAGGATCTATAATTTTTCGTAGATTGTCCAGCAAGTAACGGGTATTTTTAATTATAATCCACAAATTCTGGGCACCATGAAAGCATGATGGATTCATTTTTATAGTGAACCAACCGATGCAATACACTTTCACGATGTACTCAGCTAGTATTACAAGCTCAGAAGATGGTTCCTCTGTTCCAACATAGAGTCTCAAAATTCGATTTTCAGTAGTGATCCACCTTGCGTGAGATATTGGTCCAGGGCTTCGGCGAGGTAAGTCAATTGAACACTCGCCTGTTGAAACAGCTTGCACTATTTCAAACATATACTTCTGGTCAGTTGACAAATCGTCTTTATAAGAGCTAGGAGATCAGATTTAATTGGCTTAAATTTTGCAACTGGTAATAATTCGCAAGTCGCAAGAGATTTCCGAATTGACCCACAATAGGACCGAGGACCCGTCGTTTGTCCATCAAGATGTTCGTAAAGGTGTCTCAGAGGGAGCTCATTGAAGTGCAGAAGACAAGGAAGTCACTGAAGTGGTCTTTGAAATTTGTCCTCTAGCAAACGTATAACAACTCCTTTGCTTCCTGTGTTAAGAACAGTTCCATCACATCCAACTGCAATTATTTTTGAAGTTTCCATTTAATTTAACTCCAAAAATCCACAATGTCATTGATTGTAGCAGCCACCTTGCTAGTCGATGGCGTCAAATGACCAAAATAATGGGAACCTGGTTCAAGTATCAAAGATATATGTTCTTCCTTTACTTCGCGACGATGAAACTTCGCCCCCTCTTTGACCTGGCAGAGAGTTCTATCTTTACGTCCATCAAAGTATAGAGCAAAGGCAGTATCTAAACTTAGTGTGTCAAATGTTCTATTTATTTGAGATCTTATTTTCCGTTTCTCTCTTCGGATTTTAGACTTATCTATAACTTTTGAAGTATCATCTTCGTTTATGATACCTACAACCTGGAGAACTGCTGATGCTAATGCGGCAGTAGCCCTGTCAGAAACACCATATCTATCGCTTAACATTGAAGTTGCTGCAAGATTCATCCGCATATTTTGAGATTTGGAAAAAGGTTTTTTTGGTTTATAATCAGCACTTTCAAGAGAAAATGAAATTTTATTTTCGATTAGTTCAGTCAACTCATCCGTAGAAGAATCATTCTCACACATGGCGACATTTTTAGATAATTTTTCTGATGTTTTAGTCATCCGTTTTTGTGAACGGGCTTTCCTTTCCACTCTCTTTAGTATATGTAAATTATATTCAGCATCTAATTTACCAATATAACCGACTCTTGTCGTCCGTTGATCCAGCAAAAATGCACGTTCTCTTTTTGGAACCTTATTTTGTTTCTTACAATTGCATTTGTTCAAATCTTTGCATTTACATGCGGATATATGGAAAAAGGTTTTTCTTGCATCATCTAAGAAATTTTTAAGTTTCTTCTGAAAGTTGGGTTTATCCTTATCCCTTCTGTAAGACTCCATCATGTTCCTATATCTTTTATGATATATATTTAACATCGCTATGACTCGATTATGCGAAACTGTTGGTATAGATCAGCGTTTCTTAAACTTTAGGATCTCGCGGACCCCTTTTGATATGATATGTGTTCCGCGGACCCCCAACAAAATATTTGTTAATGTAAGATAACAAAAATTATTTTTATAGCATAGAGCTTATTTATTTTTCATTACAGATATTCCGTATTTAGTGGTTGAAAAGATCCGTTGCATTAATTAGAAGAAGGACACATATTTCAAGACAGCTAAAACATACACTACTATTTACCATTAGAAGTATGCTGCTGTTTTTTTTCCTTACCAGATGTGCAATGTCTAGCTCAGTTTTCGAAACATGTATTCGCAAGTCTGTTTTGACATTCGATCGATTTCTATATTTTTTTCCATGTGCGCAAGTCTGGAGAAAGTCTTTTCACACGAATATGTTGTACAGAAAGGAAGTAAATGTTGTATAGTAATGCTGCTATTTCTGCATACGTATTTCTCACGCGCAACCAAAAATTAGGAAGGCTATTCACTTGGAAAGCGATTTTCATGGAACCATCGTATGATAATTCCGCAAATTGTCTCTGCTTTAAGATTGTTAAAGATTGCATTTCACTATTCTCTTAAAAAAAAAAAAAATACACCCCTCATCCACTCATTTTCTCACTATGAGGGAGGAAAATAATGTCGGAAAGCTTCTTTCAAGTTCTTTTGGTGTACAACAAAATTTTTAACATTATCAGGGAAAATTGTATCCGCCAGAGGTTTGTAAGAAATCGAGTAATGTTGGGAATGATTCATAATTATTATTTTCAAATCGATTTGTCTATAAATCAGTTTTTTATTGTTGAATCTACTTTGTCCTGTCCTGTAAAATATGTACCGATGTTTCTTGTAAGCTTAAATTCAGCTCATTCAGAAAACTAAAAATATCTATCAAATATGCTTCCTTGACAAGTCAGGAGAAATCATTGAAACATTCTTTCAAATGGCATTTGGAATCCAATAAAAATAACCTTACTTCATCACGCGGTGCAAAATACCGATTCAAAACTTTTCCTCGGAACAGTCACCTAATTTATGTATGCAAAAGTAACTGTTTGTGTTGACTCCCAATTTCTTCCCACAGAATTTAAAGAAGTCTTAAATTCAATAATAGTCCTAGATTAGAAGTTCTAGTCCTGCATTTATCCAAAACTACAGCTACAGATATCCCTGCCGAAAGAAAAAAAAAGGTCTGAATTCAATACTGGGCTTGAGGACCCCCGTCTGTAAGCTCATGGACCCCTAGGGGTCCGCGGACCACAGTTTAAGAAACGCTAGTATAGATGATTTATTGTAGACACTTTCAATTTTTTTAGCTACACGTTCGGCAATAGCGGAGAATTTGGTTTCTTGATCGCCGACGTCCGGTGCAAGATTACACCTTTCTTGGAAACAATAGCGCAACACATCCTCATGGGTTGGTAATCTGCACTGTGTTAATTCCTTCGGGGCTCCAAATAAACGGCATGTGAAAGTCGAACGATTTCGAAACTTACTTGCCTTGGGTTTTTCCATTTACACTGCGAAACTTAATTTTAAAATCTATTATTTCAACCGAAATTTAATGATTCTCACATGTGTACTAACTTTCAACTACTGCACGTCAAATCTTGACACTGTCGAGTAGGAAAATAAACTATATAAAAAAAACAACCAAGTGAAATATGCCTTTTTATAAAGAGAAATAAATTTACGCGCATGCAGTTGCAGGTGTTTCTATCGTAGAGCAGATGTTTTT
This sequence comes from Maratus speciosus, assembly GCA_963932465.1. Taxonomy (NCBI): domain Eukaryota; kingdom Metazoa; phylum Arthropoda; class Arachnida; order Araneae; family Salticidae; genus Maratus; species Maratus speciosus. The sequence continues at coordinate 359,651,918 of OZ010793.1, forward strand.
TGTAGCATTACATCGGTCATGATAAACAAGCTGTGTGAAATTAAATTCAACAGAAAATAACATTTTCAGTCTATTAGAATTATAAATATTATGGCGATTAAGATGAAGATAAAAATATAAAAATGTGAAGCTAAAAATATTAAAAGATTATTACAATTGGGAAAAAAGAAAAACTTAAATTTGTAACATTTTTTAGAAATTTTTGTCTTTTTGCGGCGGTAAAAGATATGATGAAATAATGAAATTTTAATATTAGATTACTGATACCTTGAATTAGCTATTGCATTTTATTAGAAATTCTTATAGCTATGTTTGGATAATTTAGAATAAAATCTTCAAAAATCATGCTTTTTTGCGATTTTTCGGAATTTTGGCCCGCTTGCGGCGGTAAAAGATATTAACCGATCGGTTTAATATTTTACGAATTGATTCTTTATAACAAAAGGCAACTTTTCCGCACGTTTTGATTATAAATATTTCGGTTTTTTCGACGCAAACTACACTGTTAAAAATTTGCAGCATTCTGGCAGGTCATTGGACCATTTTTTCCGAAAACGGTTACACAACCGTAATTTTAACACTATTCTGACCATATTATTGGCCATTTGTTATTAATGGACCATTTCATCGTCAGAATATTGTTAAATTATAGTTATGAAACCGTTTTTTCAAAAAACGGTCGAATGACCTGCCAGAATGCTGCAAGATTTTTAACAGTGTATTATACACTTAAATCAATTTTTCTCCACAATTTCTGTAAACAAAGATAAAAGTGCTATTCAAAAATAAATATGTATTGTATTTACAGAAATACAGTAGTGCACAAATACACTGGTGTCCAAAATTAAGGACCAGTCGCAAAATGCTATTTTTTAAGTAAGCGAATACTCAAAAGGAAACAATGTAATTCAAATAATTATTATCCCTACAGCACAGTTAGTCCATATAGCATCTCATTCATGTCACACATGGTCACAAGTGTCACAGTCACTACAGTGCAACAAAAAATAGGAAATTCCACACGTCTCATTATGAGTCTCAAATGATCACTATCTGTGACTCCACTGAGAAGTCGATGTGACTGCTGCTTTATGACGAGTCACCAGATGACTTTACAATGTAGTTACATTGTGACTCTCATGTGACTGTCATTTTTAGACTGTATTTCAAAGTCATCATGAACGTTGCATTATGATAAGTCCCCAAATAATATCACATTATAGTCACATGGTGACATTTCACGAAAGAGCACAATGGTAACTTCACAGTACTCTCTCTATCACCTGAAAGTCATCATGTGACTTAAATGTGACATTATTTGGTAACATATCACAATGCAGCGTTCACGATGACTTTGAAATTGAGTCTGCAGATGACAGTCACGTGAGAGTCACAATGTAACAACATAGTAAAGTCACACGATGACTCGTTACAAAGCCGCAGTCACAGTGACGTCTCAGTGGAGTCATATATAGTGACCATTTGAGACTCATAATGAGATGTATGGAGTTTCCTATTTTTTGCTTCACCGTACACTGTTAAAAATTTGCAGCATTCTGGCAGGTCATTTGACCGTTTTTTCCGAAAACGGTTACACAACCGTGAATTTAACACTATTCTGACTATATTATTGGTCATTTTATGGTCAGAATATAGTTAAATTATGGTTATGAAACCGTTTTTCAAAAAACGGTCGAATGACCTGCCGGAATGCTGCAAAATTTTAACTGTATAGTGACTGGAAAACTTGTGAGCATGTGTAACATGAATGAGATGTTATATGGACTAGCTGTGCTGTGGAGATAGTAATTATTTGAATTATATTATTTCCTTTTCAGTATTCGCGTACTTGAAAATTAGCATTTTGTCATTGGTCCTTAATTTTGGACACCAGTGTATGTTGTAATGCAAAAAGGGTAAAATCACTGCTCCAGTGAATTTCGTTGTATTAAACCACACAGTGTCTACATTTACGCAATATTAATCATGTGAAACTTCTTATAGCACATTATATATAATTAATTTTTAAAAATTATCATGAAAAATATAAAACAAAATGAAATCAATCTTAATTATTAAATTGTGTAGAACTAATTTAAGTTTTCCTATCTTCAAAGCTATTGAAAGCATGAAATATGTAAATTTAATTAGTTATATCTATATGATAAAGTGCAGTGTAACGATTCCGGTACGCACACATGCAAACAATGGATGAGACACAATGGATTGTTTTCGTTGTTGCAGAGAAAAGAAAAATACTGAAAAATAATCAGACACGTGAATTTTTGAACGTATATTTTTTAATTTGTAGGTTAAATTTCGATAAAAATATTTCTGCACGTGTATAATTTGTTTATATAAATGAATAAAAAGTTGTATTTATTGTGACGTCACGAGAACAGCGATTATTTTGTCTAGTTTATCTTTATCTACTAGGGGGCTCGGCCCCCTACGAGCTACGCTCGCCAACCCCCGTTCACACACCGCAGTTTCTAAAAGCACGCTAATTTGATCGGCTTTAAAAAGATTTTGAAAGATTGAATTATAATTTATAAAACAGTGGCGATCTCCCTATAAAAGGGTTTCTATTCATTTCTCTTTGATTAAGAAATTTTAAGGAAAAATCAGCTGCTGTTAAAAGATACTATGGCTGTTTTCCCTTTTGATTAAATAAAACCAGTTAAACATTTAAAAATAAGCTAATATAAAATGAATTAAGTAAACAGAGTCTTTGTCTCCCGGTATTTTTTAACAAAGCGAAAAGAAAGTTCTTTTAAATAGGACATTTTAAGCGGGCTCTCATGTCAAGCACACAAGTCGTGTGTTTGTTGTTCAGTAAATAAATAAATAAATGAAAGACATTTTAAATATGTCGTTTTTAATCTCACGCAATTTTCACCAAACTTTTATTTCTCTTTTTAAAATTCCTTTTGAAAATACTTTTGTTAGAAATGAAATATTATTTGCGCTGTCCAAACAAAAATAGTTGAAAAGTTCTTCTCGAAATATCAAATAAATCTCTCGCGCAATTTTTAAATTTAAACTGTTTTGCAATATTATTTTTTGTTCATTTTACGTAATAAGTGTAATGTGACGTAAATGTGACGTAATTTCTCGTATTTAAGACTTCTAACGCATCTTAATGAATTAATTATTTTACAATATCCTTTCTCTGTTAAAATTCACGTGTAAATATAGTTTTTATGAAGTAATTTTCAATAAGTTCATTATTTTTATACGTAATTATTTAATTCTAATTTGAAAAAAAATTTTCTGTTTATAATAGTCACGTGTAAATAAATTTTTAATTTGAAGCAAACATTATTGTTTGCGCTGTTTATACAGTTGGCAACAGGTAAATTAGAACGATTTTCTAAAATGAGTAAAAAATATCTCTCGAAATGCTGAAAATTTGAATTTAAAATGGAAATAAAAGCTCAAAAAATGAGTCAAATTAAAAACATAAATGCATTCTGCTCACCGGGAAATTATATCGTATAAAATTATCTAAAACTGATTAAATTCCGATGTATAGTGTTTGCTCCTATAACACTTTTTTAATGGAACAACTCTGCCCAACTTTAGCCTTAAAGATCTCTTAAAATAATTCTTCGATTTGAAAACTGTCTCCATCAGCGTGTTTATCAAACATTTCTGCATAACACCGCCGATTTTCATATTTTTGTATGCAATATTTTTCTTAATATTAACGGAGAAAGACCTCCGGTCAGAAAACATTCAAAACCGGCGGCGGCGGCGGCCACGGCGGTCACAGCGTAAGTTACTTTTTTTTTTAGAATAGAGAGATACTAATATTATAAAGAGGTAAACATTTTTTTATTTGTAGGAGGTAAGCTCTGGAACTGCCGAACCGATTCCAAAAGTAATGGTATCAAACTGATGGTGTTAGTCCAACTTAGAACATAGAGTATATCTTATGTCCGTGCCACTGGCCAAAAGAGGGTGCAGGAGCAAAAAAATTCCAAAAATGCGATTTTTCTGTTACTGAAGGGCCAAGGTACCTGGAATTTGACATGGTAGTTACTTATTAGATATAAACGATCTCGAAGAACATTTCTTAAAAAATTCGAAATTTAAAAGGGGTGAAAATGTGCAAAAAGACGTTCTAAAAACGTTCTAAATGACGATTTTTACGCAATCTCAAGAAGTACCAAACCGTTTTCAGAAATAATGGTGTCAAAATGATGGTGACAACCCTTGCTCCAACATAGGCTACATTTTATGTCGATGCCGCTACCCCTAAATTTGGTGCAGAAGCAAAAGAACCGTTCGATATTGCAAGTTTTACGTTACTGAAGGGCCCAGATACATGGCATTTGGCATGGTAGTTACTTATTAGATATAAATGATCTCTAAGAACATTTCTTAAAAAATTCGAAATTTAAAAGGGGTGAAAATGCGCAAAAGGGCATTCTAAAAAACGTCCTGCATTGCGATTTTTACGCAATCTCAAGAAGTACCAAACCGATTTAAAAAATAATGATGTCAAAATGATGGTAATAAACCTTTCTCTAACATAGGCTACATTTTATATCGGTGCCACTAACCCTAAAGGGGGTGCAGGCGCAAACAAACGCTTTAAATTGCGATTTTTCTGTTACTGAAGGGCCCAGTTACATGGAATTTGGCATGGTCGTTACTTATTAGCTACAAATCATCTCTAAGAACATTTCTTTAAAAAATCGTACTTTAAAAGGGGTGAAAATGCGCAAAAAGCTTTTCTAAATGGCGATTTTTACACAATCTCAAGAAGTACCAAACCGATTTCAAAAATAATGGTGTCAAAATGGTGGTGGCAGCCCTTGCTCCAAAATAGACTACATTTTATGTCGGTGCCATTACCACAAAGGTTTGCAGCAGCCAGAAAAAGAAAAAAAATACGTTCGAAAATGCGATTTTTGTGTTACTGAAGGCCCTAGAAACATGAAATTTGGAATGGTAGTTACTTATAAGATATAAATGATCTCTAAGAACATTTCTTTAAAAATTAGAAATTTAAAAGGAGTCAAAATGCGCGAAAAGTTTTCTAAAAAATGTTCTAAATAGCGATTTCTACGCAATCTCAGAAAGTACCCAACCGATTTCAAAACTAATGGATGGAAATTGATGATGACAACCCTTGCTCCAATATAGGATCTACTTCATGTCGGCGTCACTAACACCTTGTGGTTGCATAAAAAGAAAAAAGTTCTGAATTGTGATTTTTGTGATACTGAAGCGGCTAACAACTTGAAATTTGGCATGGTAATTACTTACGTGATGTAGATGCTCTCTATGAAGAGTTCCTTAAAAATTTGAATTTGAAATGCGGTGAAAATAACCGAAAAGCGTTCTAAAAACGTTCTAAATAGCGATTTCTACGCAATCTCAGAAAATATAAATCGATTGCAGAAGTTAGGGTTTCAAATTGATGGTGACCGTCCCCGCTTCAACATAGCCTTTAATTTACGTTGTTGTCACTACCACCTGGGGGTTACAGGAGCAAAAAATGTTCTAAATTGCTTTTTTGCGTTAAACAGGGGGTCTAACATTTTAAAGTTGGAATGATAAATACTTCAAAGATGCAAATGCTTTCTAAGAATTTTCGAAAGAAAATTCCAAATTTAAAAGGATGAAGTGAGCAAAAAGCGATCTATAAGCGTTCTAAATTACGATTTTTATGCAATCGTATGAAATATGAAACCGATTTTAAACATAATGGTTGCAAATTGATGGTGATAGAACCTGTTCAAACATAATCTATATTATATGTCGGTGACACAACCCCTAGTTGGTTGCAGGAGCAAAAAACTTTCAAAATTGCGGTTACTGCGGTACTGAAGAGGCTAGAAACTTTAAATATAGCACGGTAGTTATTTATAAAATATAAATGTCCTCCAAGAACAGCCAAAAATATATTCGAAACTACTAAAAAAGGAAGGAGCGAAAAGTATTCTAAAACAGTCCTAAATTACGATTTCTATGGAATCTCAGGAAATAATAAACTGATTAGTGAGTGATAGACCCTGATCCTATAGGCCTATATTTTATGACGATATCACTACAACCTGGTTGGTTTGGTTTTGGTTTGTGCTTATGACGGCCAATTATCACGTGGGATATAGGCCCTGGGGGGACTGCCCTTCGTGGGGGTCTTTCTAAGGGAACCTAACCCGTAGTTACGCATGGGAATCCACGGTTTCGAAGAAAACCACGAAAACTCCGAAACGGCTAGGCCGACGGGCGCGATTGGGTTCGAACCCAGAAACTCCCGTCTACCAGCTTCGAGAACAGAACCTCTCAGCCACTGGTGGGGCTACCACCTGGTTGGAAGGAACAACAAGAAAGCCTTTAAAAACATCTAAATTCCGTTTCCTATAGAATATTAGGAAATACCAACAGATTTGAAGGTTAATGTTGGTAAAGTAATGGTGACAGTCTGTGTTTCAACATTTTTCGAGAAAATCTATTTCAAATCTGTTTCGGCATTTTATGTTGGTGCCACTAACACCAGAGTGGTGGTAGACTGTTAGACATGAAGTTTGGAATTTGACATGATGTTTAATTTTAAGATGTAAATGTGTTAAGATGGTTTCTAAAGAATTCAAAACTTCAAATGAATACTGAAATGAGCATATGAAATGAGCATAAATGCCTCAAAATACTTTCTATATTATCATTGCAAGTTCCTGTGAAATCCATTCAGAATTTTTAAAAAGGCTAATCTTTCATAATCGGGTTCCACATGATTATGGAATTTTACCCTATAATTCAATGACTATTCAGCGTATAATAATGTTACGCACCAAAACCTAAACTGAAAAACTAATAGTGCAAGTTGAATTAAAATTATTTCTGAAGAACCGAAGTTATAAACAGCCGAAACAATGCAAACGAAAACAGACAAATACTGAATTCTGCCAATTGAGTTATGTAAAAGTACACGAAACAAACAAATACTGAATAATTTACAATGTTTTTTGAGCAATTAAGTTCATCTTTTGTAACTAGGTTTCAGGTACATTTAAGAAAATTCAAGCCTGATAATTACTTTAAAAACATAGAACATCTGTAAATTTAGATAAACTTTTCAAACAAATTACTGAAAATGTTTTATGTGTTCTGTTTTTAGTTTTTGAAATAATCGGATGTATGATGTTTAGAGATGAATTGCAGTAAAGACGTAATTTATGGTACGGTTAGGTTGTTTTGCCACCAACAATATGATGCTAGGCGTTACACATAGATATGTCTTTTCTTTATAATATTGCATTAATAGCAAACGGATATATTTTTCTTTATTGGGTTGCAGGTATATTTAAAAATATCTCCGTGATTGCAAATTAATTTAAAATGGATAAACAATCTGTAAATTGAGATAAGCTTTTCAAACAAATATTACTGAAAGTACTTTTTGTATTCTATTAGACGTTACAACAATCAAATATGCGATGTTTAAAGGTCAAATTGCAGTAAAAGTTAAATCTATGGTTGGGTTAGCTTATTGCCACAAATATGCTGCTAGAATTATTCATAGCAATGTCTTTCCTTTATAATATTGCATTCAGTGCAAACATGTATATCTTTCGTAATTGAGCTGTATGCAAATTAAAAAATATCCATGATTGAAAATTATTTTAAAATCAGTTCAAATGAGAAAATTGAGATACAATTTTCAAATAAATTTCATTTGAAAGAACTTTTTTCTATTCAACAATGTGAAAAACGAAATTGTATGATGTTCATAAATTAAGAAAAATTGCAGTAAAGGCACAATTTATGGGTTAGAGCGTTGCCATCATCTGTATAATGTCGCATTTGGCACTGTGTTTGTAGTTCTTTTGTATATTCTGAATATGATTCAATGAAAGAGTCGAAACATGCAAATTTTTAGTATTTTTAATTTATTTTTATTGAAATGACGTCTTTTAAGCAAATAATTGTATTTTAATATATGTTTTGACATTTGTTTGGAATATATATTATTATGCTATAGTTAATAGCAGACGTAATTAAGAATATTTTACTTATATTTAGATTTCTGATTGGTCTTTTTAACATTTCGCAGACGGGAATGCACCAATCTCAGATATTGTCATTACCGTATTATTTCATTTTAATGTATTTTAATCGGGAAAACCCTTATGATTGACACGAGCGAAGTCGGGTAGATGTGCTAGTTATTAGTAAAGTATACCTTAATTTACATTTTCAGCAACAAAAATTATGTATTTTTATAACAAATATTTTTATGATTGCTTTTTTATGTTTAACAAAATCAGTACTACAGTATCAGTACTGATCAGTATCAGTAGTTAACTACAGGCTCCTATTCCTAAAATACCATATCAAATTTACAATTTTAGAGGAAATATTTTTATGATAAATTGAGCAAATGTTGTCCACTAACAGAAATTAATTTTATTTACTTCAGATACAGTATTTGAAATTTGAAATTTAATTTTAAGGTAAATTTGTTTCTATGCTGATACAAATTTTGACGATATTAAACAAATATATAATGATACCATGGTTATTCACTAAAATCTGCATCTTAAGAAAGCGGCGAAAAATATCTTGAAAAACTCATGTAAAATTGGTTTTTATTCAATTATGTAATTGAAAACTAATTTAGTTTATATTTTATGAGTTAATTGTCACATTAACGTATATTTTAAAGTAGCATAAATTCCCGTCCTAGAAAGATTGGTAGAAATCGTGGCTTTCTTTTAAAATTTGGAATAATTGATAAAATTTTCATATATTATTCATCGATAATAATTAAAACTGACATGAAACGTTAAGTTCAGAGCCTGATTAATGCATGGCCCACTAGGTTTTTGACAACTAATTTGTAATCTCCATAAATAAGATGTCAAAAAAGAGGAGGGATTACAGATCTGACTAAGATAGTAAAAGGAAACAGATATAGATTGAATGCAATATCAGTAAAGAAAGATTTTACTGATTTGTGCTGTGAAAAATATAAAAATATTTGGTACTTTTCCACTAATGTCTTTGGTAATTTTCCAGAATAAATGCTAATGCGCCATTTATTTCTACCCTAATCGTTTTTAAAGGATATTTATTTGAAACCGCGCCAAACATTTTGACTTGCTATTAATTGAACGTGAATAAAATTTTTATCTATGTTATTTAATTGTAATCGCATCAAATTACTAATTTGCTACTTTTAGAATAGAAAAGTTTACTATTAAGTTATAACTGTACAATACGATATAAAGAAGGCATAGTTATTTGAATAACGTGTCAAGTGAGTTACCAGAAAGAACTGTCATCTACAATCACAATTTTGACCAATCCTGCAAACCCTTAACCAAAACTCTGACAAACTGGGCAGGGTAGCATACAAGTCATTCAATGATAATTTGGGCAGGATTTGTACTAAACCACGTGACTAAACCTGGCAACGCTTTTCGGCGAAATGAATTCGCCTTTCTAACATTGAGTACGTAATAGTTATAACTTGCATATATTACTGACCGTGAGATCGATTTTACCATTTGGCAGTTACTTGATGGAGAGGAAGCTGCAATAAAATTATTTCAGGAATTGGTAATTATAAATGGAAAAAGTTTTTCTTCTAAAAACCAGAACATCATCATTCAAAAAATGAAATTTTTACTGCAGTGATACGAAATAATTACTAATTCATGCAATTGGGCCGCATTCTAAAGACTTTTTCTGGACCGGACAATCTTGTATGAGTCGTTATGATTAAAACAACTGACGGTGACATAAAACGTCCCATTTTAAAGGTGTCCCCTCTCCTGCCGAGGGCGGATGATGTATGATTCCTTCTTATGAAAGATTTCTCAGAGCTTTTAGTATGCTCCACACACAGTAGATGGCATCACTACAATCTGAAAAACTGTCTTTCTCACATTAAGAGCTATTGACTGCTTTTAAAACTATACTTTTAATCAATTCTTATTCATATTCTTTTAAACTCATTTTTATATTCAAAATTCTTATTATCATTTTCCTTTATTATGTGTATATTAATCATTGTCTTTTTCTCTTATTAGATAATTTTTATTTTCTTTATTTTTTGCATTCGCTGAGGGATTGCAGACGAGTTCGTTCAGTTTTCATTCTGAAATGCGAAGTCAACAAAAAATCCTAAATATTCTTCTATGCTATTAAAATTCTAAAAGACAAGTGAAATCGTCTCATTTGGTGAAATCTTTATTCATTTAAGTAATATAAGTTTTTTTATTCAAGTCAAGAATTCTTCATTATTATTCATCTCATTACTGACGAATTGTTTTATCGATGGATACCGGTTCTTTCGCAGCAACGTTGAAATGCATGCAGTCAAAAAGGTACTGTTTTGAATTAAATTTATTCTGTTCTTAGAAATAAAATCCATATTACCTTGTACTCAAAACTCAACATAAAAAAGTATTGGTCCGTCGTAAGCCTGAAATCGGCTAGTGGAAGTTTGAATTATATAATTATGGTTAAAACAAAAGCAGCAACTGCTTCTGAATCAAAATTCCTTTTTACTGTAAAAAAAATAAAGAGGTTTAGCGCTCAAGTTACTGACGCAATTGAGAATAAAAGCTTAAAATTAATTGAAAAACTTAAATCTGAGCTTATTAATTTGGAAAATGATTTGAAAAAATCTTATTTTGGCGTAGCTGAAGAAAGCGTAACTTCTTTATATGATAACTTAACTGAAGCTAAAGATATTGTTGTGGACGATTTAGTAAAAATTGAGCAGTTTATAGAAAATCAAGGCGTAAAAACGCAAGAACATACAGATGCAGCTAATAATAGCTCAGGTATAGGTGTTAATAATAACGCATTAAAACTGCCGAAATTCGAACTACCCGTAATTTATGGTGATGCCACTCAATGGATCACCTTTAAGGAGACATTTTCATTTGCAATTCACAATAATGCATCTCTTTCAAATCAATTGAAATTTTCTTACTTCATTGCTAGTGTTTAGAATTATCCTTCTAAATTAATTTCCGGTTTTTCCTTTTCTGGTGATAATTATAAGGAAGCTTGGGAAACATCAGTTAATAGATATGATAATCGTAAAAGTTTAGCATGTTCATTGCTGTCTCAATTTGTTAACGCCAAACCATTGAAATCGCCCACGCAGAAAATCATTTTAGAGTTCTTAGATACGTGCAAAGAAGTTATTCGAAATTTAAAATCTTTGAAATTTGAATTTAATGAATTTGTTGATCTGATTTTAATGTATATAATGCAAACTAAATTTGATAAACCTTTAAAAAAGCAATGGCAATTATCATTATATAATGATTCGTTTCCACGTTATGCAATATTGATGGCCTTTCTGGAAATACAGGCTCGTAGTTTGCAGAGCTGTAATGCTGAATTTATTAAAGGTGAATCCAAATCTAATCAAAAATTTTAATTTAAATCTCAACATTTTTCAAAAAAATCTGTTGCCAATGCAGTCGTGCTGGATAGTGTAAATAAATCGCCAAACCTTTCATGTACACAGTGTAACGAATCTCACCCACTTTATAAATGTCCAGAAATTCCAATATTATCTGTTGATCAACGTTGGCAACGCAAAGGTTTGCACCAACTGTTTACGTTCAAACCATTTTGTTGTTAATTGTCTTATTACTGCTACTTCCAAGCATTGTAACTGTAAACATCATACACTACTTCGTCGTGATCAGTCTATCCCTGCATCACAGCACACATTTATAGTAAAGTGAGGACAGACGCCGCGGTGGGACAGATGCCGTAGAGATTGTATTGACGACACTAGCGCTCCATAGGTCAAATTAAGAAGTTCGCAGTGTTCCTCTGTGCTGTGTGCAGTGTTGTATGCGTTTCCAACTGTTAATTGTCAGCATTTACATATTTATGCCAGTTTTTGTGGTTTGAACCTGCGTGATAAGTTGCTAAAATTATTCTAATGAAGTTTTATTACATATTTTAAGCCAAATAAACAGAGATTTCATCCCAAAACCGATTGAAACTGTAAACTAGATCCTCGTAGAATACAGATATGTGCTTGCCTTTCTCTCGCGTCGCTCACATGACACAAAATGGTGGCGAGGCATCTTACCAGCCATTATGGGACAGATGCCACGCCGAGGTTGAGGGACAGATGCCGCAAAATATATTTTTATTTTTCGGTTCAATAAATTCATCACTGCAATTTAAGTAGAACTTACATTTAAACGAACTCGCATTCGACGACGACGCATCAAACAACGATAAGCGCGTTCTGCTACTTATCAAAGTATTCTTAGCAAGAATGTTGGTTCACTATGTGTGAATAAGGAAAACGTAGGCCATTTATAATTCTCACCATCTGAACTGTTAAACAAAATATCTCCTCCTCCAATGGTCAAAAGACATATACAGCCAAGCAAGAGAAAGCAAAAGGATGCAAATATTACAAGCACAGAATTTATAAACAAGAAAAAAGAAAATGAAAAGCAAAAGAAACTAGAAAGCGTCAAAAAAGTAAAATCTATAAAAATAGGAAGAGAAAAATCAACATGAAAGCTCCTTGCTTGAGGAAGAAACTAAAATATGAGTCATCTTCTGACAATGAGTAAATTGCTCCTCTTATGGATTCTGATGGTAGTATTGGATTGGAATTTGATGACTGAATGTGCTGAGTGTCTGGAGTCTTATCATGAAACAGATTCTAAAGCGGACAGGATTCAGTGCATCAAATTCAATTGATAGCTGCTTGAAAAAGGCTCACTTTATTTTTGCAACGGGAAGTATGGTGTGATTGTCAAAATCAAAGAATGAGAAGAAAGTCCAAAAATAAATAGACTAGGGCCTAAATAGAATAGAATTAATAATTACATTAAGAGCAAACAGCAATGTTCGCCAGGATGCATACCAGTGATTTATATCTTTTTTGTAATCATGCTGTCTACTGTTTCCAGTAATTATGCAATGTATTCATGTAAATTCAAACGTTTTTCTTTTCATTTATATTTTTTAGTCTTAATTTTTATTTATAGAGCTCACACTTTTGCATGTTCGTTAAACATTTTCACAATTTAATTTTTATATATAATTTTTTTAAGTTTACTGTTTTTTATTTTCATTTTAAGCACTTATAGAAAATAAAAATGTGATTTGTTTGAAAAAAATTAAACAGCCAAAGAATGAATGTATTCTCTTTAATCGTAAGCACATAAATAAATAAAGAAAGAAATAAAAGGAAAAATTAGCTGAAAGGCCATATTGAATTAAAGTTTGAGTTTCTATTGTGTAGAGATCAGAAATTGCGAGTTTATGCAATGGAAGATATACACTCGAATAAGAAAAAGATGTAGATGAAAGCTAACTGAAATAGTAACTTCTATTTTTTTTTAAATTTTATTTCGACTTTAAATTTTCTGGAATTAAAAGAATTAAATTAATAAACATTATCAATATACAGATGACTAAGGAAATGAAAATAAAATGCTGTTTAAAACATTCCAAATTAAAGCTTTATCATATTTAAAATATATATATATATTTTAGTCAAAAAAATAAGAAAAATACCTATCATTTCTTTTGTGATATACATCCATATATGTGATATACAATCATAAAACTAATTTCAGTTTTGTTTTAAGAAGTTATTACGAAGATGTTGAATAATGTTGTTATGTACATTGTGTCAAAATACTTTAATTATTTACAATGTAATTAGTTTTACACTAAACCGGCCAAGTGGATTAAATTGTTTCTAGTAACGCTGATCATAGTGCGAGTCTGAAATTGTTACTGTTCAATTTTCACATGAGTGATCGATAGAGTGTTATATGCTCCAGTCTGTTTCAAACTATGTAGATTAATAAATTTTCTGATGTAGTTGATGAGAATTGTAATGCCGAACATGTTTACTATTCTATTTTTACTCATGTGTTAAATGTTACGTGTTATATATATATATATATATATATATATATATATATATTAAGTAATTACATGTTTAATAAATTTATATCCTTAGTAGAATAATTGAATTTCATAAAAGATATAAACGTTATAAAAAACTTTAGTTATTTGTTAACAAAAATAATGTAAATTTATCATATATTTCTATAACAAAAATGTTTAATTACATTTTTTTAAATAAGCTTATAACATAAATAACTGATAGTAATTATGTGATGTGAGACTGGAGATATCATAGTAATCTCAATTACTAATATTGAAGCTAAATAACAGGGGGGGGGAGTATCTGGTTCACAATTTTATTCGTAGTTTTAAAACACTAACTCTAAATATCACCAGGGAATGATTTTGTTATGAATCGGGCATTATTTATAGTGGAAATTTAAAGCAATACTCGGAATGGACACTTTTCTGTGAGAAACCGTCAGGGATCATTTAAAAAAAGCAGATTATCTGCATGAAAAAAATGATTTATTTGCTAAGAGAGATATAAAGATGTGGGGTGGCGGTTTACGGTATCAGAATGGTTAGATGGTCACATACTGAGGATAATATATGAGAAGATGTCAGTGTATCAAAGTTAAGACTGTCCAAAAATGCACAAGCAACAATTTATCAGTTAGGGTGATTATAAACTAAATTTTCAACCAAATAACCGCCAAGGGGCATAACATAATTGACGATTTAATAAATCTATACTAATGAAAGAAAGTTTCGCTATATATGTCTGTCTATCTGTGCGTGTGTCTGCGATGGCTTGCGAAATCTACCCCACGTACGATGCAAAACATTTTGGGGAAGATAGCCCAAGGCCTCTCCTAATGAACCTGAGAATCAAAATTTTAAATCTCTAATAATTACCTGGGATATTAATTAAAAACTCATCAAGCGGCCCAATTAAAAAATGTATTTCTTTCTTCAAAATCACAAGCCTACTAGAACTGGAACCTGAAGCGAAGCTCTCGCACGAAGGAAAAAGCATAGATTTTAATACGACAGCAAAGAAAATAATTTCTCAATTTCTTCTTTAAGAGGGGGAGGGTTTACCAGAATTTCTAGTGCGCCAAGTTGCCACATTTCAAAGTACACTATGAATTTTTAACATACATTATACATTTTTAATATTGATTTTATCGATTTGAAATTGACACACCTATGCCTATTGTTTAACGACGAATCCAAATATCTGATTTTCTTTGAAATCCCACCGAAATTAACAATTTTAATATTTCGAGCATTTTTTACCAACCAGCTGTTTGATAAATCATTTGTGTAGCTCACGCATCAGATATATATATATATATATATAAATTAAGATTTATTTAAGAATATTGTCATGTGACCGGGCAACGCCGGGCAGGTCAGCTGGTGAGATTTATAAAAAGAGGGCAAACTTGGAATTGTTTACAGAATGTCGAGATAAACTTCTGAAATATAAATCAATATCATCTACGACGCAGACGTGAAAATATATTTAATGGGCTTTTTTATTTTTCGCAAGTCGCCAGGCAGCTGCTCGCAAATGTTCGATTCAATTGGTAAGATCGCGAGAGACAGAGTTCAGTTTACGTTGGTCATCTAAACAAAATAGTATTTTAACAGAGATAAAATCGCGTTTAGATTATAAATAAAATATATTTAAAAAAAAATAAAGGCTTAAAGGTGAACTAAGGAAAATAAATTAGAAAATCTATTAATATTGTGTAATTTAAAATCGCAATATATGATCTTTTTCATATATACTTGCCATTTTGCTAAAGGAAGGATGCCTTCATAAAGAACTTTTAAAAGGAAAGAGGATCAAAATATCTGCCCCGTACACAAAAAACACTGAAAATCTTTTAAATTCATTTTGACTTTATCAAACCGATTTGGAAACCGTGAATATAGTTCCACGTTTCTCATTTTATGGTTATCGTGCTAACTAGAGCCCTGAATGTATCCTTCTAAATAGCCATAGAATGTATTCTTCCGCATATTAATTAACTATTAAGCTTCTAGTAAAGCTTCCGTTTTTGAACATTTATAGAAATACGACTTACTCCACTCTTAATGTAACTTTTAAATTGAATTTTTGACAAGTCATGCAGACGAATTTTAACTTTAGTGAAATACTTTGTACACACTATGAAGAGAATTTTTAAAGATCCACATCTTTATTATTTTTACTATTTTCGCATCCACAAGACATAAATCTTAAGAATCAAAATATTTCATCGTGCTTTCATCTATACGAAAATCTATAACTGGATCATCAGCGGAGAAGACATGCTCGGTTAACATTAGCGTTTTGTTCAACACGATAGCAATAAATTCGCGCTGTATAATTGCTATAAAGTATTGTATTTTATAAGATTATTATTTATAGAAACAATTAATATTAAAACTATGTACATATATCTAAATTTTACATTGTTTACATATTTACAACTAAAAGTGAACTTTCCAAACTATATTTTTAGTTGAACTCTGTTTGGTTGTATCATGTAATTGGAATTTTTAAAAAATTCCTTCAGATTCTGAAAGTCAATCTATTCGCAAATTTTCAACAAATTTGGCAATGTGCTTTCATTTTGCAAAAAAGCATGCATTTTGTCATTCTAATCTTGAAAGTCTATTTTCACTCTAATTTCCGCAAATATTTCGCCAAATACTGCCGAATTTGCCGAATTTGGCGAAATCTTACTAAATGTACGACTTCGTTCCTGTCAACTGTTCAGCAACTTAATAACTTCTTCAACCTTTAGTATCTTTGAAATGATTGACTGTAGTGGCTCCAAAATGAGCCAAAAATGGAATTTTCTTTAACATTTTACCTAGCTCAATGGTATTAGCGTACCTCAAAACGTTAGGATACAAAAGTTAGTTAAAATCGTTAGAGCCCCCTTTTTTAAAGATATCTTCATTCCCATTAAATGCATTGACCCGTAAAGATCCAGAATATAGCCACTAATCAAATTTTTTCGTACGTATGTAATAGTCCAATAGTATTCCCGTACCCCAAAATGGTAGGCTACAAAAATTAGTCAAAATCGTTAGAGCCGTTTTTTAGATAAAATTTGCATTTGCATATGCACACACACATAGACTCAAACGCATAATATATTCTGGTGTTATAGCATATTATGATAAAAGATATCCTTAGCTGACAATTGTGCGAAGATAATAAAATGAACATTTAAACAAGAGCACTTTCTGTGCCCTGCCAAATCTGAAAATCAAACTTATAGCTCAATCATGTGCATGCCAGAATTAAAAACATTCTAAGGACGCGCAGTGGCGCTACATTTTATCTAACTATTGACATAAATTCAAAGTTACACTGAACACACTGACTAAGATAAATACAGTTTTCACTTGAACAACTTTTGAGTAGCTGTTTAATTACATACAAGGTGAGAAAAAAATCACAAAAGATTTAGAATTGAATAATTTGATATTTATAAATAAATTGATGCAGATTTCACAGAAATTCGCAGGAATACCAGGATGTTTTTTTAATAACGAAAATTTTATTGTCATAGTAATTGCATTTTCTTCAAGTTGCGGTTCGGTTATGTTTAGTGGCCCTTTATATTTCTTAATCCTACTACGAATACTAACTTTCATTTAGACAGACGGAGGCTAGAATAGCTTTCAGATATGGCAAGATGTCAGATATTCAAGTGCATAAAAAATGACTTCCTCTGTACACAGTACACTGTAAAACGAGAAAGAAAAATCATGCGTCAAGCATACATTACTAAACGCTTTCCAAAACTTCCGGAATACTTTAACAAAACTTCGCTGTTTAATAAGATAAAGGAGATAGCTAAGTAAACATTTTAAGAAAACGTATAACACATTTCAAAACTAGTTTTAACAATTACGCTCATATCGGGAATGTACATCAATTCTTTTGCGCAGCTCTCTGTATCATCAATAGATTGTATAGATTCTACATATTGTGCTAAAATTAATTTTAGTAAGAAAACGCATAACAGACTTGATAATACCTTCAGAAATTTTTACCAATAGAGGAAACGTACTTCAATTCTTTTCTAACACTCTACATATTACACATATATTTTCCTACACGTCGCATATTAAGCTGAAATTTAATTCAGACAAAAACGTGCTTAAAACTACATAAATCACACTTCCAGGAATTACTTTCCATAGGCGGCCACGCATCCAGTTTTTGTATAGCCCTGTATATGATTTTATTAATATGCTACAAACATATTTTAGTATATTAAATGTAGTTAAGTTGTAAGATGCATAGCTCAAATTCAAACTACTTTAGGCAATTGACGCTCATTCTCAGTCATGATTACTAATTCTTTTGTGTAGCCCTGTACATTGTCTATAAAATTTCTGCAAACCAAGTATGCAAAAATTTAGTTAAACTTAAAAACGCACTCCATAAATACGATTAAGCCGAATTAAAATGGCTCAGGTTTCGATTTTAAGTACGACTGTTGTTTCTAATGCATCAATGTGCTATTAATAAGCCATCATCATCACGGGGTAGTAAGTGATAACTTACATTCACATTTACTTTTTTATATTTGATACTTGTAATAAATAAATTTTTTTACAACATTTAAAGAATTTGATGATAAAATCAAAACCCTCACAACCTATGTGAAGATGTTGGAACAAAATTTCTTTCTACATGATATTAAAGACGAGAAAAGTTTTCCTGCTATTTTATCCTGTATCGGCCCGAAATTATACGATTTATTATGTGATTTATATGTACCTAGAGATTGCGAAACTTTAAAATATACTGAGATAGTTATATTTTGTTTAAACACTTAAGACCCTCCTGAAACAAATTTATTCAGCGTATTAAATTTAGAAAATGTTTTCAAACTGATATTGAATCAATTCAAGATTTTGCTGCTAGATTAAAAAATAGTACGACCTTTTGTTCATTTAGAGGTGATGCTTTAAATGAAAACTTACTTGAACAGTTTCTGCTCGGCCTGAAAAATGAAAGGATTTAGAATAAATTAATAATTCAAGTTGATGACTTAACTTTTGAAACGCTGTTCAGAAAGCTTTAGCATCATACAATGTAGATATTGAAATTGCAAAATTAAACATAAAAATTGCAATGTGAACAAAATTTCAAGTATTAAAAAAGTATAAAATAAGAAATTGCAAAATTTTTCTCAAAAACAGAATATCAACAATCATGTAAATATTACACATTTTGACGTGAATAAAAGTAAGTTAAAGTGTTATAGATGAAGAAAATCCTCGAATTTAGCATATGTATGTAGATTTATAAATGTTACTTGCAACCTTTGTAAAAAAGGGCCATTTAAGCAAGGTGTGTAGAAGTACAAATTTTCAAAAACAGGTTAATTCTTTAAACACAGTAAATGTGTTAAGAGTGAACTATGATAAAGATAAAATCCTATCAAATTGTCTGTTTTAATTGAATACAATGCTAGAGCCGATATGGAATTAGATACGGGATCTGGAATTTCTTCAGTTCCTTTAAAAAGATTTTGCAGCATTTTTCCTGATTATAATTTTATCAGATGTTCTGTTAAAAACTGCAACTGGTGAAATTTTTAAACCTGTAGGTTATATTGAAGTAAAAGTTATGAAAATACAACAAAAAAGGTAAAGTTGTATCTAATAAGAGAAGCTAATTTCCCATTATTATTTGTTAGATATTGGGTATCTAAATTTGGTATTTTTCCACATAATTTAAAATCTGTGTATGTAAATGAAGTTGTAAATTATTCTGATAAATTACAAGCTTTGTTACAGGATTTTTCTGATTTATTTACTGATAAGACTGGGGGAATTAAAGGATTGCAGGTAGAACATTTATCTTGAAAAAGATTCTACACCCATATTTAGCAAATCTAGGACTGTCACTTATGCACTACGTGCAGCAGCCAATGAAGAGTTACAAAGGTTACAAGACGAAGGTATTATTAAACCAGCTACAAATAGCAAGTGGGCAACACTTATAGTTCCAGTGGTTAAACCTAATGGGAAAATCCGTTTATGTGGCGACTTTAAAGTAACATTAAATAAATTTCTGAAAGTTTAAAAGTATCATTTACCTAAAATAGAAGATATGTCAGCTACATTAGGTGATGGTGTACATTTTATAAAAATTGATTTAAATGAAGCATAGATTCAGTTACCTGTAGATGAAAAGTCACAAAAATTTTTAATCATTAATACACTGAAATGATTATTCCAATTCCTTAAATTACCTATGGGTCATACTAGTTTTCCTGCTAAATGGCAAAGAAAAATTAAGCATATTTTAAGTGGGAGTTATAATTTTTATACATGATATACATGATATACATGAATACTTTTCTATTCATTTCTGTTCTGTGATGTATGTTGTACGCAAGTAACGTGATTTGTGTTGTTAAATGTTAATTAAATGTTTATTATACATCTGTGCTACCTCTTCATTTAGAATTGTGCTGATTATTTATTAATTAATTACAAAAAAAACAGAAATAATATTTGAAAACGCACTTTCAGCAATCATCCCTATTAGACAACACTTCGGATGACAGTATTGCGTTCGGAATCTATTATGTGTCCCTTTAAATGAACGATAAATGCAATACAAATCATATTCTATTTCAAGCCTCTTAATGCCTGAAATAGTGCAACATATATAAAATTAGTTATAAACAGTTTTTCACCGTACACCATTATGAAACCGAATACTTTTGTGTGACCCTGTAAAAAATTAATAAATCCTTTGCACTCCATATTCTACAGAAAGTATGTACATATTAGTGCACATCGGAAATTCATACCAATTTCATTATATTTGTATCAGAGTAACATCTTTAAAATATAGCGCAAATGATTTCTCTCCTTAGACCATAATATAAAAGAATAATTTCGAGTTCCCTTGTGTTCGTACTGTAAGTGCTACATACAACATATTCTGTTGTAACTAACTTTCAGTGTAGGTAAAATTTTATATAAATTTCTTTAATAATTAAGGACTTTACGTTGAAATTCGAATACTTAACAAAATAGAGGTTGCCATCCTACGTATACATTATTCATAAATTAAAACATGACGTAAAAATAAAATCATAAAATAAAATAAAACTTTACCTTTTTGGTTTAATGTTCAAAAACACCCAAACTTTCTATAAACACAAATCGTGTTTTTAAAAAGTTTGATTCCTGAGGATGGTTTTTGAAGATTAAACCGAAACGTGGAGTTTCATTTTATTTTTACATCATGTTTAAATTTAAGTATAAAGCATACGTGGGATAGCAACCTCTATTTATTTTTTTTATGTTTAAAAATTTCTAATAATATTAAAAAAGTCCTTTCGGCCAGTTCCGGGAGGAAGAGGTATCTTTCATATTTCTTGGTTACTCTAAGTTTTACTCTAAGCTAATTTTACTCAAATTTTAAGAAGCTAAAATGCGACGAACTCGATAAGAGAATATTCGTCAATGTTCAATTTGAATGAGAATTGCGTCAAGTTAGCGAGCTAGTAGCCGCCCTTGGCGACCAGTTTGATCTCCCTTAAAATTTATGTTTCGGAAAGCATGCTAAGCATTATATCATGTTATATTTATTCATAATTTAATTTACTTGGACTCCCTTAAATATAATTAATATAATCTCTTAAGCTAATATTAGTTTCTGTTGCATTAAAATATCTCAATTTGTTGATTTTCAGTAAGAAGGTAAACCCTATTGGTTTACAATGGAAGTCTATGGGAATTTGGCGAAATATTAGGGATATCGCTAAGTTGGCGTCGCATTTGGCGAGTCATTTTGGTCGCCAAATTTTGCGATATATCGCTAAGTTGGCGTCAAACGTGGCGGCATTTGGCGACAGAACAAGGTTGCCCCTATGGTAACCCCTTATATGTATGGAGATGCATGAAATGCTGTTCAATAACCAATGACGACATTTTCAAACAAGATGGTGGATGAAGCGAAAATGTCAGTCACCCTAGAAATTCAAACTGCTATATCTCAACCATTTTTTAATATAAAGACAAAACAAAATATGCTCCGGAATCCTTGTATTAAGGTCAAACTCTTAAGAAAATAATATTTTCCAGGTTCTACTTTATTTGCACCGCTTTTTAAATTTTTAAATTAAAAAAAATTAAATAGCCACCATTTTGAAACAAGATGGCGGATGAAGCTGGCCAACGAACTCGGTCTTTACATTGGTATCTACTATTCATACAATTAATTTTCTCAAATCGGTTTATAAATACGAGAGTTATCGTATGACCAAATTCAGACTTTTATATATATATATATATGTATATATATATATGAATCTCATTTGAACGGAGGGTGGTTTGGGGAAAATTTTCCGAAAGTGCTTTCGACTGGACGGCTGCAATAGGTAGCTTTTTACTTTTGTAATGAAAGCTACCTAATACAGCCGAAAAGATTTTTTCCCCGTAGACCATAATGCAACGGAATACGTTCGGGTACTGCTGTAAATGAACTATAAATGACATACACTTCGTTTTTCTGTACCAAACTTACTATGGTGATCCTCAGAATGGTATATCAATTTCACGACAGTCCAAGTAAATTTACGAGAGTAAAAGCATGGACAGTCGGGCAGATAAAATCAATTCATAAACACTTTTCAACTATATTGGAAATTGTTAAAAAAGACAGATTTTACTTAATCTAGAAAATCATAATATAAACACGAACGAAAATGTACAATAACCGCTTGCGAATTTCTCATTTTGTGAATTGTATAGAGTATACTATATATTATATAGATATTTCTCTCTGATATATAAATGCAGTTAGTTTTATAATAAGCAGACTTGTCGGTTAAAAGTGGTTCAAGTACCGCTGATCGCATAATAAATAGGAAATTGTTTATGTTTTAATGTCACTTTTTCGCTATCTTCTGCAATCGCAAAATGAAAATTTTAGGAATAATACTCTTTAGTAGTAATAGAATTTTAGAATATAGATTTTTAATAAAACATAATAAATCGAAAAAATGCAGTATCTTTATTTTTGAAATACGTGCGTGCCTTGATTCATTTGTAGAAATCCAATTTTGTTCCAAGACGATTCTGGTGCGAATAGCTGAATTAGAAATACTTAACTATTCGAAGACTTGCGATTTGAATGTAGAAAAAAATTACTTAAAGTAAATGATCATAACTGCGAATAAATATACATAAAACTTGTTCTTTTTATATTTAATAGCATTGAGATTTCGATTTCACAGAACAACAACATTCGAATTGCTGTCCCGATCCAATACGACAACAGTACAGTACAAAAATACAAAATTATCTAATTCAGAAAAAATAATGATTAGTATACATATATACATGAAAAAACATAATAGGATTTCCGAAATTAAAAATGAATTAAAAATAATACAAATTACAAACAATTAAAATACATTCGTAAAGCAGTCAATTGTTCGATAAAAATAAATAAATTGGAGTCAATTGTTAAGTTCTGCCTTCTGTCATCAGTTATCTCTAGTAAGGTTTTTACTAAGAAATATACAGTATCTATCTATTTATATAAAATCCAAGTCTCTGTGTGTCCCTCACTATTCCGGCAGGACCGCCTCACTGAAATGAGCAATTGTTGAAAAATATTAATGCAGGGTTACCACAGTAGCGCCAAATGTTAGCCAACTTGGCGATAGCTGGCTTATTTGGCGAAATTCCCATTTAAAACCATTAATCTTTTATAATGGAGGTCACCGAAATTTAATTTAAACTCCACTCTTTTACGATATTTTTTCGAAGTCTATGGGTGAGAATTTAAAGTACATCTTTACATCTTTCTTCCGATGCTACTAATAAAATAACCGCCAACAGACAACGGCGTACTGTGTGAGCTCCTAACTGCGCGATTTTGATGTGCTTTAGGTACTTTTCCAGTATAGGTGCCTTGGCGAAAAAGGAAATTTGGTAACATATTTTCCGGGAACCTATTCACTGTTTCATTTTATATACACACGCATTTTTTTTCGATATTTATACGATTTATTTAACATAAAAAAGCCGTTTCTCTAATTTTATACAGAAACAGATGTAATCTATACTTCTATACTTCCTATTATAAAGAGGAAAAAATTGTTTATTTGTCGGAGGTAAGCTCTGGAACTACCGAACCGATTCCAAAAGTAATGGTATCAAAATGATGGTGTTAGTCCAACTTAGAACATAGGCTATATCTTATGTCGGTGCCACTACCCCAAATGGGGTGTAGGAGCAAAAACCGTTCTAAAAATGCAATTTTAGCGTTACTGAAAGGCCTAGAAATATGAAATTTTGAATATTAGTTACTTATAAGATATAAATTATGTCTAAGAACAGTTCTTAAACAATTCGAAATTTAAAAGGGGTGAAAATGCGCAAAAAGCGTTCTAAAAAACGTTCTAAATGGTGGTTTCTACACAATCTCAGGAAATACCAAACCGATTTAAAAAATATTGGTGTCAAAATGACGGTGACAACGCTTTCTCCAAGATAGGGTATGTTTAATGTCGGTACCACTACCCCAAAGGTGTGTAGGAGCAAAAAACGTTCTAAAAATGCGATTTTAGCGTTAGTGAAGGGCCTAGAAATATGAAATTTTGAATATTAGTTACTTATAAGATATAAATCATGTCTAAGAACAGTTCTTAAACAATTCGAAATTTAAAAGGGGTGAAAAGGCACAAAAGGCGTTCTAAAAAACGTTCTAAATGGTAGTTTCTACACAATCTCAGGAAATACCAAACTGATTTAAAAAATATTGGTGTCAAAATGACGGTGACAACCCTTGCTCCAAAATAGGCTATGTTTTATGTCGGTGCCACAACCCGAAAGGGGGTGCAGGAGCAAAAAAACGTTCTAAAAATGCGATTTTTGCGTTACCGAAGGGCCTAGAAATATGAAATTTGAAATATTAGCTACTTATTAGATATAAAGAATTTCTGAGAACAGTTCTTAAACAATTCGAAATTTAAAAGGGGTGAAATGCGCGAAAAGCGTTCTAAAAAACGTTCTAATGGTGGTTTCTACACAATCTCAGGAAATACCAAACAGATCTAAAAAATAATGGCGTCAAAATGATGGTGACAACCCTTGCTCCAACATAGGCGATGCTTTATGTCGGTGCCACTAACCCAAAAGGGGTGCAGGAGAAAAACGTTCTAAATTGCGGCTTTTGCGTTACGGAAAGGCCTAGAATCGTGAAATTTGGAATGGTAGTTTGTTATAAGATATCAATGATCTCTAAGGTCATTTCCTAAAAAAATCGAAATTTAAAAGGGGGTCAAAATGCGCAAAAAGCGTTGTAAAAAACTTTCTAAATTGCGATTTCTATGCAATTTTAGGAAGTACTGAACCGATTTCAAATATAATGGTGTAAAAATGATGGTGACAGATGTTGCTCCAAGATAGGCTATATTTTATATCTTCCACTACCCCAGAGGAGATGCAGGAGCAAAATGCGCGAAAACCGTTCTAAAACCGTTCTAAATGCCGATTTGTCGGCAATATCTCATGAAGAATGAATATGATTTCAAACGTAATGGTAGGAAATTGATGCGGATAGCCTCTGCTCTAACATAGACGCTATTTTATGTCGGTATCACTATCACCAAGACGTTGCAGGAGCAAAAAAGCGTTATAAATTTCTATTTTTGTGATCGGTAGGGGTTAGCAACTTAAAATTAGGCAAGGTACATATTTATTAGATATAAATTACCTTTAAGAACAGTTTCGAAAAAATTGGAAATTTAAAAGGGGTGAAAATGCGCGAAAATTGTCCTAAAAACGTTCTAAATTGCGATTTCTACTCAATCTACGGAAATACCAAAGCTATTTCAAAAGGATAGGTTGCAAATCAATGGTGACAGTCCCTGCTATAACATAGGCTATATTTTATGTTGCTGTCACTACCATCTGAGGGTTGCAAAAGCAAATCATGTTCTAATTTGCGTTTTTTGCATAACTGAAGGGTCTAACACTTTGAAGTATGGCATGGTATTTACTTACAAGATGCAACTGCTTTCTAAGAATAGTCGGAAGAAAATTCCAAATTTAAAAAAATGAAGTGAGTGAAAAGCGTTATAAATTACAATTTTTAAGCAAACTTATAAATTACCAAACCGATTAAAAAAATAATGATGAGAAATTTTGGTGATAGAACCTGCTCAAACATAAGCTATATTTTATGTCTGTTCCACTACCACCAGAGGGTTGCAGGAGCTAAAAACTTTCTAAATTGCGATTTCTGCGATACTGAAAAGGCTAGAAACTTTAAATATGACATGGTAGTTACTTATAAATTATAAATACCCTCAAGGAACGTCGAAAATAAATTCGAAATAAAAAGGGGTGAAGCGAAGGGGAGGTGCGAAAAGCATTCTAAAAAAGTTCTAAATTACGATTCTATGCAATTTCAGGGAATATAAACCGATTATAAAAGTAATAGTTGCGAATCAATGGTAACAGTCTCTGATCCTGCACAGGCTATATTTTATGCCAATGATTCTACCACCTGGGGTTCACAGGAACAACAAACGTTCTAAAAAAGGGCTTTAAAAGCTTTTTAAATTACGTTTCAGTGGAATATTAGGAAATAACAAACCGATTTCAAAATTAATGTTGGCAAATTTATGGTGACAGTTCCTGTTTCAACATAGACCTTTATGTTGAGAGACTTGCTAGGACTTGGAATTTGACATGATGGTTAATTTTAAGATGCAAGAAGATGGTTTCTAAAAAAATCAGAACTTCAAATGAATACTGAAATGAGCGTATTAATTGAGCATAAAAGTTTCAAAATATTTTCTAAATTATCATTTATTTAGTTTGATTTCATTTTATTAATTTAAGTCTCATTTCTGCCTAATGCTGTGCAATAATGATGTTTAATCAAACTGTGTTTTAAATAGTAATTTTTGAATTATTCCTAAAAGTAATAAGTACCTTTTAAGAAAATAAAATATTACCTTTTAATAAAATAAAAATTTAGTTTGTACCTTTTAATAAAAATTAGACATAAATATCACTTGGCATATTTCAAATATTACGCGAGCAAAGCCGCGGGGTTTGCTAGTTTGTACATAAAAACATCAATAATATACATATAAAACAAACAAAAACGTTCATCAAATTTGTTTTCATAGCTGTTTATATGATTTGACAACAAATCTCGATATTTTTCCGTTATACGGACACCATGCCAAAATGTATGCTAATGCGTCAATTATTTCAAAATGCTAAAAGATATTTGTAATTTTATGCCAGCAGTTTAATATGAGTTTTATTTTATTGCTTTATTTTAAAGCAGTTATTTGTTCACTTATTTTAAATATATATTTGTGATTTGATGAAATAGTTCGTAAAAGTCTGGAATTTTCAAATGTTATATTTTTTAAATGCTCACTTTAGTATCGACAATGGTTTTTCTTTTATTGTTCAAATGCTTCAATTCACGATTTTGCGCCAACTATTACGCTTGGCGACAATGGTGTCCGCACAACGGAAAAGTACCAAAATCTCACTTTCTGATGCCCAAATTACACCAAGCTTTTTTTAAAAAATGCCAAAGCCCCTACAGTGGAAAAGTACCAAACTGTCTTTTATTTTGCACTATCCGTGTTATAGTTTGTACTATATGCAAGGGGAGTGGAGCGAAGAGTTTAAACATTAAATATTAAAGTTTCGGCACAGATGTCATATACGCCCCATATTGGCGCGATTTTTTCTGACGCCAATGTCATATACGCAACGGGTACTTAACTGTCGCCAAAGTGTCGTAATTTTGCTTGATATGGTAATCCGGATGTTGTTGTTTATGCTGTTGATGTTTTCGCCAAATTGGCGTCGGGAAAATATCGCGCCAATATAGGATAACGTATATGACAACTGTGTCAAAGTTTCTATAAAGCAGTATAAGACTAAAAAATTAAGAATAAAATAAATGCAAAATAAGACTAAAGAAGAAAGCAAAATCATGCGTTAAGCATAGAATATGAAACACTTTCCAACACATCCTAAATGCTTTAACAAAACTTCGTTATTTAGGGAAATAAGGTAAATAAGTTATTAAAGCACATAAATTAACGTCTGAATTCCATTTTTAATTATTAAAGGTACACATATATTAAGACAGACTTTAAATACAATTAAATACAATAAATCCAACTGGAGTGAAAAATTAGCCGGGGCCAGGAATCGAACCTGGGTCGACAGCATAACGTGCTGTTGCTCTACCGTTAAGCTACCCCTGGCCGATGTCCTAGCCTGGCAATTTCTCACTAATAAACTAAGTTGGGAACGTCACCGTCCATCTATCAGATAGCACAGGATGACGTGACAACGATGAATAAACGGGTTTATTGTATTTAATTGTATTTAAAGTCTGTCTTAATATATGTGTACCTTTAATAAGGTAAATAAGATAACGTTACTTCTTAGAGATCCCATCGACCAATTTCGCCAAATTATATAAATCGCCAAATCAATAGTAAAACATTAATAAAAATACAAATGAAACGTCGAATTAATGGTTTTATTGGCCATTATTGGCATTTAATTAATTAATTAATGGCAACCATTATTGGCAATTAATCTTACAATTTGGCGACAGTAATTTGGTCGACGGGATAACTAAGAAGTACCAAGATAACTAAGTAAACATTTTAGAAAACGCATAAAAAATTTAAAAATTGATTTCAGCAGTTACCGTCCATAGCCAATAGTACCGTTATTACATGCCACTATTTAGCTAAAATTTAATTTAAACTACTCTTAAAACTACTGAAATCACATTTCCAGATATTATCATCCATAGACGGTTATGTATCCAATTCTTTGCGTGACCATGTATATCATTTTATCTATATTCTACAAACATTTCTTAGGAAACTAAATGCAGTTCAGCGTAAAAATGCATAACTCCTTTAAAAACCACCTTTAAGCAATTTACTCTCATACTCAGTAACCCTTACGAATTCTTTTGTGTAACCCTTTATATGAACTAGAGCATTTATACACACAGTATAGTATGCATAAATGTAGTGAAACATAAAAGCGCATATCATAATTAAAAATGCATTTCTAGCAATCATTGCTTATGTACAATACTTCGGAGAAAAGTTTCTTGGCGAGAAAGAAGTTTGCCAAAGTATCTTCTGGCAACCTATTTACTGCTTCATACTCACAAGCAATTTTTTCCATATGTATACAATTTCGCACAGATGTCATATATTGCCTCGATTTTTTTCCGACCCCAATTTGGCGAAAACATCAACAGCATAAACAACATTCGGGTTACCATTACAAGCAAAATAACGACACTTTGGCGCCAGTTAAGTACCCGGTGCGTATAACATCGGCGTCAAAAAAAAAAAAAAAAAAAAAAAAAAATCGCGCCAATATGGGCGTATATATCTGTGCCGACAATTTAATGTAAAAAAAGCTATTTACCCATTTTTATAAAGAAACAGAAGTAATTTTTGCACAGATGTCATATACGCATGGGGGTTGGCGTGTGTTTTCTATGACGCCAATTTGGCAGAAATCTCGCTTTCGAATACCAGTTACTTACATATTTTCCAATTATTTGCTATCATTTTGAAAAGGAAATAACTATAAATAAATAAAAGTTTGAATAATAACTATAGAACAAAGCAGTTTATGTAATTAAAAAACAGAAAATAAAAGTAAATAAACAATTTATTAATAAATAAAAAACAATAGCCGGGTTACCATTGCAGGCAAAATAACACCATTTTGGCGCCAGTTAGGTATCCCGGTTCATATCTGAAATCTGTGCCGTAATGTGTATATAAAAAAATATATATATAATTAGAAGCGATTTTTTATGCATATAAGTGCATATATAAACAAAGATAAAAGTTCATTAGATTTGTTTTCATAGCTGTTTATATATTTTCGCAACATATCTCACTTTCTGATGCCCGAATCGCGCCAAGCTTTTTTTTAAAAATGCGCTATAATGGAAAAGTACTTAAATAATTAATTAACAGAAATAACAAATTGTACAAACTAAAACTTTTTATTTCGAGATCAAAGCATTGTTTTTAATTTCGATTAAAAATACGGTACAGATGTCATATTCGCCCCATATTGGCGCGATTTTTTTCTGACGCCAATGTCATATACGCAATGTATACTTAAGCGGCGCCAAAGTGTCGTTATTTTGCTTTATATGGTAACCCGGATGTTGTTGTTTATGCTGTTGATGTTTTCGCCAAATCGGCGTCGGAAAAAAATCGCGCCAATATGGGGCGAATATGACATCTGTGCCAAAAACACATATATCCTTGGATAACTTCAATTTAAATTAGTTTCACAGCTTAATATCTCATTCCATAAACATAAACAAAGATAAAAGTTCATTAGATTTGTTTTCATAGCTGTTTATATATTTTCCCAACATATCTCACTTTCTGATGCCCGAATTGCGCCAAGCTTTTTTTAAAAAATGCGCTATAATGGAAAAGTACTTAAATAAATAATTAACAGAAATAACAAATTATACAAACTAAAACTTTTTATTTCGAGATCAAAGCATTGTTTTTAATTTCGATTAAAAATACATATATCCTTGGATATAACTTCAATTGAAATTAGTTTCACAGCTTAATATCTCATTCCATAAACCTAAACAAACACAAGTGATTCATTCATCGTGAAACGTCAAAAATATTAAATCATTGAGGCAATCATTCACAAAGTAAGTTCTCCACCAATCAATGGGCAATATTCTAATGACGTCATAGTAGGTAAAATGGTGGCGATATCGTTTGTTTATGGTTTGTAATCACAAAGATTTAATTTTGCAATGTCTCTTAGTTACATTATTTTATTGTCATATTTATGAGCTCAGAACAAAAGCCTACTTTTTCATTATTTAGTTATTAAAGACGGACAAAAATCATAAATGCATGATTTGAAAATTTTAAATAATTTTCTTTCTTAATACTAAAAAATAACATCGGGAAGTAACAGTGGGTTTAAGTTAAATAAGTTTAACTGTTTAATTCTGTTGTAATATTCAAAATAACTGTATTTATTAGATTTCAGTACTCAACATCAGGGCCCGATTAAACTTTGAAGTTAGAGGAATTACAATGTCATTTCAGGACCTTTCTTTTGGAGAAGCTTTTCTAAATTCCATATATACATGGAAAATCTTCAGTGTTAGAAATATTATTCCTAGGACTGACATAACACGAGAACGGGCTGCAATTTTACACAAGTTTTTGAAAGCTACTTTATATCAGAAACTTTACTAAAAACTGGTTACTTTTTTGTTATAGCGGACCACACTATTAGGATTATGACAAGTTGCAGCCAATTTCGCCAACGTCGTAACCAAGATCGTGAAGCACACACATATAATACCATATAATACCATTTCATGGAATCGTATACGATAATTTAATAGTTTTTAACCGTACTTCAAGTGTGTTATTTATTTATTTTTAAGGCTCAACAATCTAAATTGTCCAATATATGAATTTAAAAAAAATGTAAACAAAGATTCAATAGACATGACCGCAAAAAGCCTCAAATCTGCAGAAGACTTGGCACCAAACTGTGCAGATGAGTGGTCTTCTACTGTACCCAGTTTTTCATAAATGTGTTTCGTTCTTAAAATGTGTTATTTTCATCTATCACTACGGAACAAGCGAGAAAACTCATATTCTTGCACATGAGTTGTATGTATCTTTATATCTAAATTTCCGTCATTTTTGACGGGCTACCTTTCTAGTCTATATTATAAAGGACAAGCATATCTGTGCGTAACGCATACGTCATTCTGCGAATGGCAACACTTTAAAATTTGAAATGAAATTTCGCTTTTGCAATTTTCGCTACCACAAATTTTTAAACTTCTAAACATCCCACATTTTAAATGTTTACACCGTCGTATGCAGAAAAAAATGCACTTTTTAATGCAATTTGTTTGAAAGCTGTATCTCAATTTATTTTTGAGATATTAATTTTTTTATAGTTTTTAATACCAATTTTCTAATTGTGGCAACTGAAGTACTTCATTTCTATTAAAAGTGGATTAGTTTATTTATTGATTATATCCTTACTGATGCCATTTTCTCATTACAATTAAAAATATATTTTCAAAAATTTGAACAGAAAATGACGTTACGCTTAAAAAGAGACACAATTTCTCTGATGATGCTGTTATATTTCACTATTTTTTCATTTCGCTGATATTGAGTTTGAGTCAATAGGCAAAATATTTCAGCGACTGAAAATGACGTCACATTTAAAAGTAAACGATAATTTTATTTGATAAAACGAGATATTTTCCCTTGAATACGTCTAAAAGTTATAAATTTCTGGAATTTTTACGCGCAGGTACAGAGATTACACTAAGACCTCAAATCACGAGTGGGAATTTTAAAATGAAAAGTTGTAATAGTTGACAAACGTGACTTCAAGCTTGAAAATATATTTATTAATAACCTATTGCGCATTAAAATGTTTTTAAATGGTTAATATGGATGTGAAACGTGGAAAATGACTTGATTTGGTTTAGATGTAAAGGTAGAAAAATTCTATGATTATGTCAAGGTGATTATGTCAACCCTCATAGCATGCATGGTCACAGTGACGTCACAACGACGTCACTGTGAGTCACTGTGGTCACGTCACATCTGTGACCGAAATGCCACCACTCAGTGATGTCACATTGTGAATGGGATGTGAACTTCTTAGAAAACTTTAAAAAATTACAAAAAATCTTCAAAACATGTTGTTACTGTAAAATTTTATTTTTCTGGCAATAAAAAAGAATTGTTATGTCACTGCATGTAACGTAAGTCACGACACACTCACAAAAAAAAAATTGTAACCCATATTGTAAGTCACAGTGTGAGAAAAATATGAACTTCAAAAATCTGTGAAAATGAAGAGAAATGTTTTAAAAAGGCCCGCGTTACAGCGGCATAAGGAATGAAAATATATTAGTGGGTAGCAAGTAGTAAATTCAGACACGAAAAGATGGTGGGGGGGGGGGCATATAAAAGAAAATGCACGGTACAAGTATCAACAAACTAGATTTCCATGCTATATTTTATCAATTTGATATCTAAGAGTGTGAAAGTATACTTTTTTCCTGATTTCAATTTTATCTAGTATTGCAATTTAATATAATAATCCTTCTCTTATTCTTATTATTATAAAAGTGTTTCTCGGAAAAATGGTACGTGCTGGAGCAATTTGGATAACATATTTAGAATTAGGAATATTAAATATATACATTTTACATATTTAGTTTGCAGGAAGGAAAATTTTTAATTTATTTTTACCGACCACTGGTATTCGAAACACTTTTGTGGCTTCAAACTAAAAAATTTCTATTATAGTTAAGTCTGCAGCTTTTAATGAGCACGTAGAAAGAGTCTTCAGAGTTTAGTCATACATACATTTCTTGCTTTATAATTTGCATTCAAGTCATATTTTTTCCTGTTAGTGTACCTATTTTAAATAACTATTTTTTAAAAAAAATTCTACTTCTTTCAGACTTTTAAAATAAAATTAGCATTTTCCGAATAAATAAAAATAATACAAAATTTATGCAAAACCCATGATATAATTTATTATTCGTATTTCAAATTTGTGTTTTAGAGATATGATTTTAAAAAAAAAGTTATTTTACGAATTGTTTTATTTTACAGGAAATTAACATGAAAAGAATGACGATTGACAAAGAAATTTTTTTTATCCTCGATATTTATTTATATCTTTTTATTTTTTAGGAAGATATTTTGTATTTGTGTGAAACAATCTTTACTTAGAAAAAGGGAGGGGGGGGGGTGGTTAAAACTGATAAAAAGAAAAGGTAAAATACATTGGAAAATTCTTCAAATACAAAAATTTAAATACAGACTGTCTCACAAAATGATTGCACATATAAGTTCCATATCTGTTTATATAAAAGGAAATAAACTCACATCTGCCCCAAATCGTCTGCCACGATACCGCAGGGTAAACAGAGAACTTTTTGTTCTAACAGATGCGGTAAGTTACTAGTCTAAAATGTAAGCTTTTGCGTGTGCTTTTTTTAATGGAAGAAAAAGACGTCGCCATTTTCGGATACACATGGATATTAATAATTAATTTATGGAGCTCAAAAAGTAAGTCTTATTTAATTTAAATTGTTTGCTCCTGTTTTGTATATTTGGTGAGATGAGTTAAATAGTTTTATATTATACCTATAGAAAGAGACTGTTCTGGGATTGTTTTTCAGATTAGAAATTAACATTATACTGAATGGGAAATGCCGTTTTACATACTATTGTAGTGAAACTTTTGAAAGACTTTTTTTCATTGCTAATAATATTTTAAATTATTATTTAAAATCCTAAATCTTCATATCAATGTTTTCAGATTTAACATTTGCCAAAATTATAAAATAATAGGAATTCCTTGTAACATATGGAGAGATTTTTGAGAAATTGTTAAATCTAATAATACATTTAATTCATCTATTGCACTTTGTTGTTGTTTAATAGTACAATTATAAATACTAATTATATAGTGTTTTTCAAATTGGTATATTTATTTTTTTAAATTGTATGTAAGCACGTTTTTGCTGTTCGTGATTTTAATCAAACATTTAATTGTAGACATTCAGAATCAGTTATTAAATTTTCTTCGATTGTAAACTCATTTTCTACGTTTTCGATACACGTTCGATACTTCGCATTAAAAAATAAAATATGACAATTAAGCATTGAAATAAAGTGTTTTTCATGCCTGATAACAAGTTTATAGATTAAACTGCTTTACTATACTTTTTAAAATTTGATATTTATAATATTTATAAAAAAATATTTATAATTTATGATATTTATAAAAGTTGATATTGTACTGTTCATTAGCGATAATTGCTGGAAATGCATTTTTAATTATAATATGCGCTTTTATGATCCACTATATTTATGCATAGTATATGGTGTATATAAAAGCTATAATTCATATACAAGGCTACACAAAAGTATACGTAAGAGTTAAGGGGTATGGGCGCAAATTGCTTAAAGGTGTTTTTTAGATGAGTTATGGATTTTTATTAAAAACACACAGTTAAGTAAAACTGTAATTTATTTCCCTTTCCTTGAGAAACGGATTTTTGCTTACGTCGATTTCAAATCTAGGCGTCACAATGCTATTTTGGATAAAAAGTTTTCTTCTCTTCTGACTTCTAATTCTTCTGCTCCTAGTATTTCTCCTCTTGAGCAAAATTATGTTGTCAATTTATCTTCTCACTCTCTTACTGATTCTCAGCGTGATGTTCTCTCACTTGGCTTGAATTTTTCGTGCATTTCTAAGCCTTCTATTCCGAACTTAATTGCTCCCATTGAACATTCTTTCAAAAACAGTAAAATTTCTTCTGGTCAACTTGATTCTCTTCGCTACCTTTTGGCTAATGTCATTTCTTCTAATAAATCTTTTAATAAGTCTAATCTTTCTTCTTCTCAGAAATCTGCTCTCAGTGAACTTAATTCCGTTCCTAACCTTCTTATTACTAAGGCTGATAAAGGCGGTCAAACAGTTCTTCTCAATAAATCTGATTATATTTCCCACGTTGAATCTATGTTAAACTCTGGTCCATATTCCAAATTAAAAAAAGGATCCTTCTACTAAGCATTTATCTGACATCAAGCATGTCATTAAAAATTCTGTCTTTCTTAATGATAACACTAAACGTTTGGTCACCCCTACTATCGCTAATTGTGCTCGTTTCTATGATCTTCCTAAGGTCCATAAACCTACTCTTTCCTTTCGCTCTATCGTTTCCAATATTGGTACTGCTTCTTATAAACTTGCCAAGTTCCTTTCTAAGTTACTCGCTCCTTTATCTTCCACTAACTTTCATACAGTGAAAAGCTCTTTTGACTTTGTTGATAAAATTAAACGCCTTTCTCCTTGCAATTATATAATGGTTTCCTTAGATGTTAAATCCCTTTTCACTAATGTGCCTGTTCAAGGGGCAATTGATTGTTTGGAAAGGAGGTTGCGCGAATTTCATTACTCTTCCATTGAGATTGATGAAATCCTGAATTTAGTTAGTATTTGTGTCAGGCAAACTGCTTTTCAGTTTAACAATTCTTTCTATTCTCAAACTGAGGGTCTGGCCATGGGTAATCCATTGTCTCCTCTTTTATGTGATATTTATATGCATTTTGTTGAAGAAAAACTCTTCAGTTTATATAAATTTCCTTTCTGGTTTAGGTATGTTGATGACACTTTCATTTTAATTCCATCTGACCTTGATCTTTCTAATCTCCTTTCTCTTGTTAATTCTGTTGATCCTTGTATTCAATTTACTCTCGAAGTCGAAGAGAACAATTCTCTTCCTTTCCTTGACGTCTTGGTTTCAAAACTCCCAGATCGGTTCTCTACCTCCGTTTATAGAAAACCTTTCGCTGTCTCCCTTCCTCCTCATTCCCTTTCAAATCATCCTCCTCAACAAAAAATGGCGTCCTTTTATACTTTTGTTTTTAGGGCGTTACGCATTTGTTCTGACTCTTCTGCTCTGAATAATGAAATTAGTTATCTGAAATCTCTTGCCCTTGCTCGTGGTTATAATCCCTCTTTAATTGATAAAGCTTTGTATAAATTTAATAAGCCTAAACGTCCTTTTTCTGATTCAAATAATCCTCCTAATTTTAATTCTATAATAGTTCTACCCTTTTATTCTCTTCTGTGTTTCAAAATTACTAAAATACTTTCTCGTTTTAACTTTAAAGTTATCTTCAAACCTATGAATAAAATTAAATTCTCTTCTCTAAGAGATCCTGTTCCTACTGAGAACCGGTGGGGTGTTTATTCCATTCCTTGCTCTTGCAATTTAGGTTATATTGGTCAAACAAAGAGAGCTTTAAAATTCAGATTAGGCGAGCATCAGAGATATATTGCAAATCAAGAAATCTCTAAATCTTCGATTGCTTCTCACTGTTGGTCTTCCAGTCATTGTTTCAATTTCTCCATGGCCAAAATTATTTCTTCCCCTGCCTCTCCCTCTCACTTGGATTTTCATGAAGCATATTTTATTTCTAAAAATTCTGCTAATCTTGTCAATGATCTCCCATCATCTCCTTTCCTATCTCCAGCGTGGAAATTAATTTTGTAATTCTTTTCCCTTTTCTTTTGTTTCTTTTCTTTTTATTTTGTAAAAAATAATAATAATAATAATAATAATAATAATAATAATAATAATTTGGATTTTTTTTCTTGTTCTTTTATAGTTCTTTATTTATTATTTTTATTTATATTTTTAATTTACTTCTTTTATTTTTATTTTTTCTTTTATTTCCATTTTTTCCATTTCATTTTCTCTTCTATCTTTTTTCAACACATTTCCCTTTTGCATATCCCTCTATCAGGTAGCGCCATCTGTCGCATTCTTCGCAACATTCTTTTTCTTCAGTTCATTTTTGAACTTGTTCGTTTACGGACACGTGTATGCTTAGCTGATGACGAGCTGTTATGTTTTTAGCTCGAAACGCGTCCTGTGTTTTGTTTTAATTTTATGGTGATTTTTTACAAAGTTTTATTATTTTAATTGCTTCATATCGCCAGTTTTCGGTGCTGTTTCGCTATGGATTTTTATGTTGAACTGCATTTAATTTACTAAGAAATGTTTGTAGAATATGGGTAAAATGATACACAGGGTCACGCAAGGAAATGGATATATGGCCGTCTATAAATTATAATTTCTGGAAATGTGATTTCAGCAGTTTTAAGAGTGTTTTAATTTGAATTAAATTTTAACTAAATAGTGGCGTGTAATAAAGATTCTAGGTAAACTACAGGGTTGTACAAAAGTATTCAAGTATGTTTTTATATATTAGTATAAATTTTTGAATGAGAATTTCAACCTGTTATGCATTTTCTTGCTAAACTAAATTTTCACATTATATACTAGTATATATCAACCTACAGATTAAATACAGGGCTATTCAAAAGAATTGGAAAACATATTTGGCTATGAACGGTAACTGCTGAAATCAGTTTTTCAAATGTTTTATGCGTTTTCTAAAATATTTGCTTAGTTATCTTATTTACGTTATTTCCTTAAATTAAGATGTCTAGTTAAAGCTTTCAGGAAGCGTTGGAAAGTGCTTTATAATCTATGCTTAACGCATGATTTTTCTTACTTGTTTTTCCTATTTCCCAGATCAGTCATTTCCTATAAATCATACCAAATCTATTTAGCTCATATTAACAAAATACAATATACACGGAATAAAAATTTTAAATAAATATGGCTTATCTTATTCTTCTTTAAATAGGAAATGTATTAACATCCGTTAGACTCCATGTTCGTATTTAATAAAATAATAACAAATCACAACACACAAAACATTCTTAATATAAAGCTTGAACTCAAGATCAAGCTTAGAACTTAATAAAAAAGGATGCCAGTTGATAAGCATTGTTTTTTTCAGTGTAAAAATTAAAAGTATTTTAGAAGAATAGGACTCCAGAATAGCGATACATTGCTAAAAAGTACGGTAAAAAGATAATATTGTATATTTCAAACAAAACTTTATTTTAAAACTCATCACAGTGTTTATAACAAGAATCATCACAGTATTAATGCTTGAAAATTTTTCAAGAGAGAAACATTCGCCTTGCAAACAATATTTCAAATGGAAATCAAATTTCAAATTGATTGCTTAAAAGGCGCAAAAGCCAACATAGTGAAAAAAATTCCATAACGGTACTTGAATCCGGGCCATCAGTATAGCGCACTGACATTCTACTAACTAAACCACATGGAACGAGACCCAGCCTGGAAAATTTCTTACTAGTACATGTTGGCAAGGCTACAAACGCAGCACAAGATGGAATATTTATCATGAGCCACCGACATGGGGCAAACACGAAACTTAATTAAATCCAGCAGCGATTCAAACTATATGAATACTTGGAAATTTTTCCAGAGAGAAACATTCGCCTTGCATACAATATTTCAAATGAAAATCAAATTTCAAATTAAAATTGCATTTTAAGCAATTAATTTGAAATTTGATTTTTATTTGAAATATTGTATGCAAGGCGAATGGTTCTCTATTGAAAAATTTCCAAGTATTTATATAGTTTGAATCGATGCTGGATTTAATTAAGTTTCGTGTTTACCCGATGTTGGCGGCTCACGATAAATATTCCATCTTGTGCTGCGTTTGTAGCCTTCCCAACATGTACTAGTAAGAAATTTTCCAGGCTGGGTCTCGTTCCATGTGGTTTAGTCGGTAGAATGTCAGTGCGCTACACTGATGGCCCGGATTCGAGTCCCGGCTTGGAATATTTTTCTCTATGTTGGCCTTTGCCTTTTTAAGCAATTAATTTGAAATTTGATTTTCATTTGAAATCATCACATTGTTTATGACAAGTTCGTCACAAATGACACATATTTCACAAATTAGTCACAGTGTGACGTCAAAGCATTGTCGCTGTCGTCACAGGTTAGTCACAAAGTTAATCCCAAAATAGTCACAAATGACACACTTTTCACAAATTTGTCACACCGTGACTTCACAGAGTGGTCACAATGTGACGTCACAAACGACCTCTAAAACGGCCATAACGACCTCGCATTCTAGTCACTATGACGTCACATCGACGTCACGTGACGTCACATCGACGGTCACAAAATCACAGTGTGACTTCACAACGACGTCGCCGTGACGTCACCATGCCTTACGGGAAGGTCATTTTTGCGGATTTTTCATTCCGTAATACCAAGCATCAATTACTAACTTAATCAAAATTACTTATGTTGATTATATGTTACTGATGACGTATAGGAATTAAGTTTAATTTTTCAATAATTTTAACAGTTGAAATATATGAAAAAAGTATTTTGTTAATCTTAGGTTAAAATATGTCTTTGGAGAGTTAAATTAACAAATGTAAGATGGATTTTTTATTCTAATTATTGTTGTTGATGTATTATAAATTTGATGCAACAGTTCCTTTGTAAACATTTTCTTTCGTCGAAATTCGGCGGGTTCCACCTCGTTTAAATAAAAAAGTATTATGTCCGTACTATTTTATTGCAGTATCTTTCATAGAGTTATTACATGCATGTACATTCCACACATAAGGTTTGTGTATATTATATTCATTCTAAATATATAACTTTAATATCATAATTGAATTTAAGTGAGAGTTAGAGAATCCGAACAATAGTCCAACCGAGTAACGCTACCAGCATATGAGGTTCATAGCTTCTGGGAATTAAATTAAAAAATATAAAACAATCGTTAAAAGGAATTTTTTTTTAATGTTTATATAAATTTTTACAAATGTAACTCATAATTTTATTATGGTATTTGCTTTCCAAAATGTTTAATTATAATTTTTAATGAACTGATAGAATAAAAAATTGATAAAATTTATATATGTGATATGATTTATAGATAAGTCAGCCAAACTAATCTTGTATATTAGAAATATATACATATGTGTTACGGTTAAAGCCCGAAATTGTCTATTTCGCTAATTGACCAATTTCTAGGCAAACTGACTGGCCAATACGTGTTTTTTCATGAATAGCGGTTTCGCCGTCCAGTTTGCAAAATGTCTTGGGGCAATCTACTAAATTCGAAAGGAGAAAGCCATGAGAGTATTTTGATTATAATAATTTATGTACAGTAAGACTTTCGTAACGGAGAATCTAGAAAATCCAAAACCTGCATTTAGCGAAAACATTTTCAATCTCCATCACAAATATAATTTGTATATTTTAATCTCTAATTAGCATAAACCTTCGAATAACGGAGAATTTTTTGGCTCCTCACCTGTCTGTAATTTAGAGGTTTTACTGTTTTTAAAATACGGTTTTATCTTCATCTGCCATTAGATTTTTACTTCAACAAGTTAAAAATTTACAACAATTGAATAAAAAAGTAACTGAAAATTATTTATTTGTAGATGTCTAAGCAGTTGCTAAACTGTATTTTCCCGTAACTGCGTGTAAATGAGATTATTTTCACAGCTTTTTCATCCCGTCAGCTCCGAAACTGTGTGCTACAATTTCTATAGAAGTAACTTTTTTCACCTGGGACAAAAACATTATTTTAAAAAGGAATTTGACTGATATTCCACTTTTTCATTCAGAAAATGGCAGCATTGTTCTATGTTGATGTCCAAATTACATAATTTGTATTAGCTTTTCATTCCTCCTTTACCAACATTACACACTCTTACATTGCAATATAGTTATGTCGAAATGAGTTTCAACACATTGCCATTCATCTGATATTTAATTGCGGGCAATAAGGCCTTAAAACACTTCTGAGCGAAAAAGTAATCGAAAAATTACATTGTTCTGACGCAATCAGTAATTGCCTTTTCAGTTTCATAAATAAAAATGCTTATATATGTCATTTAAACACTGATAAAATGGAATTCGCCATTCCGCATTTAATGCATTATAAACAGGACAAAAATGATTTAACCCTGCATGTACTGAATTGTGAATTCATGAAAATTTTATCTTCCAAAACATTTTTCGTGAATTTTCGGAACTACATTAGAAGATTTACATAATCATTTAATAAATTTTAGAAGAATTAAAGGATTTAGAAGGATTAATTAAATTTGAATTTATAAGAATTTTGTGCAATATTTATAAACCCACTGAAGTTTTTTATTTTAAATATTTTTCTTAGTATTTTGAAGAATTAGGAAATGTACAGCATAATGTTCTTACATGAGAAATATTTTCGAAATGACCACCCCCCCCCCCCCCCATCTCTCCAATGCCAAGAAAGCTGAAAAGATGCAAAGGCAAAATAAATTATCCTTTTAAAAATATTTTTGTTTTGTGTAACCAATAATGCTTTCGGAACAACATAAAGTAATGCATCTATAACTCATTCTAAACTGTAATACTACTAATCGATGTATTAAAGAAGTTTTATAACAAGTTATTTTAATGGTACTTAGCCTTTATCATCAGTAGATAAAGGTTTAATGTGTAAAGCCGACAGCAGATGTAACAACAAGCGAGCATTTTCATTGCTGAAACTAAATTGCTTCACAACGAATGCGTATAAATAACGGAAATTTATATATATATATTTTAATTTGTTGGTACTGAGATTAGGACTTAAAAACCCAATCGCCAAGTTCTTGGTGGCAAACCGTAAAAAAAATAACGAGTTATGGCCGAGAATCACACATGATCCGGTTTTAAAGCGTATTTTTGGTTTAAAAATAATAAAACTTTCTTTAATAGAAAATAATAAAAAAAAAGAGTGTAGAAAGCAAGCACATACGATACACGACTGTAAACTTAATGTGATAAGCCTTTTCATTTTGTTGATTTTTGTAAATTACATATTCACCATAAACTAATTAATTCTACAAATAAAAAACCCTGGACTTTTTGTCAGCAATGGCTCCTGCAGAACAAAATTCCGCAAAAAAGGTAGAGTAATATTTTGTAACAGTTGTACTTTTAGTCCATTTTTTCTGTTTTTAAATAAAAAATGTACACATGAATTTTTTTTTATACCAGAACTCCACATAAAAGACATATGTATACATAAAAAACATTTAAAAAATAACAACGCATATTAAAAACGAGGAATTGAAACAGTTTATTATTTTTGTTCATCATTGATAAACTACGTCTATTGTCCATTCCAACGTAAACATGTTTTTTGCACAAAAAGGAAAAAATATAAATAAAAGTCATCTGATTTTCCTCTTGATGTTTAAATATTTATACTATTTGAGGAGAATAAATTTTACTAATGTGGATTACGAGTGAGAAAAAAATTAATAAAATTTGAGAATATAGAAAGAAGCAATATCTCTCTCCTGAAACTCCCCCTCCCCCAATTGCATTTGCACATGTTCGTCGAACTTTTAAATGAATAAATCGAATTTCCAAAATTCCTTTAGGAAAATCTCTGACGTTACCATAAATTAATAATAAAGTTTTATTTATATTTATAAACCTGTCCGTCGTAACCGATATTCTTTTGAACATGAAATATTCTTTTATATTAATAATATATGTGTGCGCGTAAATTAATAATATATGTATTTCATAAAAAATATTTATTTTCATAAAGGGAAATTTTATGATGTGAAACAAAAGAAGATTTTTTTTTTCTAAAAAATATTTGGCAGTGTAGCAAAATTTGAATCTATAGGGAATATGGTGCCTTAACAGTACAACTCCCGGAAGGAGTTGATCGGACTCCGACCATATGATTAAATGTCAACTGGAACCAGAAATTCTTTCAAAAAATAAATTAAATTTAAACCACGCAGACTTACGTTAAATCAATCAGTTGAATAATTTTAAATAAAAATCCTGGTGTCCAATATTTTTAT
The DNA here is from genome assembly GCA_963932465.1 of Maratus speciosus. Lineage (NCBI taxonomy): Eukaryota > Metazoa > Arthropoda > Arachnida > Araneae > Salticidae > Maratus > Maratus speciosus. Next base: position 359,695,232 of record OZ010793.1, read on the forward strand.
GAAACGTGAGCAAAATTTCAGAGCGTTCTAGTGTTAAGGAGATAAAGCTAATTATTTACTGTAGAAAAGAAAAATCGTATTTTAATTAATTTTCTTATCTGATGATATACAAGCTAATGTGCATTATTTTTATCCTTGCTTCAGAAACAAGAAATAAATAAAGTACAATATCCGTATAAAATTTTAGTCAAAAACGAAGAATGCATGCATGGATCCTTCGAAGTATCGAAGGTGGAATGAAGGATATCCTTCCTACCACTTATACGTTAGAGTAAGCTACTGGACAGCTTTGGATCAGCACTTTGTGTTTGACCAGAGACTTCCAGACACTGAGGGAACTAGGCATTTTTATCTCATGTACATAAGACTTTCTCCAGGAATATCGGACATTTTATAAACTGGCCGAAATTTAGGCTTTGCCCATAACACACATATATACAAACACATATATAAATATATCTACCCTATTAATATAAAATCCTAATGAAACGAATTTATGAAACGATTCTTCGAAACGACTGATTAAACAACTGATTATGTTTCACGGCGATTTCTCCTAAAATATGGAATACTTTGCGATGAAATTAACACCAAAAATCAATATTGATCCGCAGATTTCAAAACTGGTATTAGAATTTTTAAATTCGAATTAGTTTTCGAAATATTAATTTTTTTCTAATTTTAAGTGCATTTTTCTAATGATGGCAACTCAAATTTTAATCAGAACAGATATTTTTTTTCAGATTTCAGAAAAGGTTATTTTAAATTAATTCGGGGACCAGTTTGGCCTCCCTTAAATATATGCTAAGAAATGTATCGTCCTACTATTACTTATAATTCAATTTACTTAAACAATCTTTCGCCAAATCGAAAGATTCTGATTGGCGCCAAAATGGCATTATTTTGATTGACATAGTAAATCGGCTATTGTTGTTTATTTTCTTTTATTTCTTTTTTAAAATCATATAAATTATTTTGTTGTTGTTGTTTTTTCCTTTTGAAAATAATAGAAAATAATTAAAAAATACGGTACTACTTACGTAAATAAGTGGGAGTAGTAAATCAAAATTACGTCCATTACTAATCATATCATGATATTAAAATATTTATTTGCTAAAAAGACTTTATAAAAACACATTAAAATTAAATTAAAAATCTTTATTTTGTAAATATAGATAAAATATATTTGTAATATAGATTTTTAATTTCCTTTTAATGTGTTTTTATAACGTCTTTTAAGCAAATAAATATTTTAATATTATGATACGGTACTGCTTAGTTATTCCGTCGACCAATTTCGCCAAATTATATAAATCGCCAAATTATACAAATGGGCATAATTTTTATTTTAAATAACGAAAGAACAAATAAATTAGTATGACATTAATAAATATACAAACAAAATGTCGAAATTAAAATCACTTGATGACGTAAACATGTGTAACTTACTTAAAGTCAAGTGAATGTGACATTTACGACCAACCATTATTGATATTTAATCTTATAGTTTGGCGATAGATTTTTGGTCGACGGGATTACTAAGTAATACCCAAAATGCATATGTAACTGGTATTCGAAAACGAGGTTTTCGCTAAATTTTCGTAAAAAAAAAAAAAAAAAAAAAAAAGGCCAAACTTGCTTATACCAGATGTATATGACATCTGGCCAAATGTTAAATAATGCGGGAAGAGTTCCATATTGTGTGCTGGTTTTTTTGGCGAGCTTTTTTTTTTTGGCATTAAATGAATCGATGTGGTTGCAATTTTCAGCCTTTGGGGTTGCTTTTTTCTGGAATGAACTTTATTCATATGTTTTTTTGCGTATTTTTTTGCATTTAGCCTATATTTTTCGGAAAAATATATAACTTTTCTTTTAATTTGACGTATAATAAACATAATAAATACATAAAATTATATATAAGTACATAATATTTATGGTACTTCTTAGTTATCCCGTCGACCAATTTCGCCAAATTATATAAATCGCCAAACGACTCGCCAAATTATACACATTGACATAATTTTTATTTTAAATAACGAAAGATCAAATAAATTTGTAAAACATTATTAAAAATACAAATAAAACGTCAAATTAATGGTTTTATTGGCTGTTGTTGGCATTTAATGTTACAATTAATTAATTAATGGCAACCATTATTGGCATTTAATCTTACAATTTGGCGACAGTAATTTGGTCGACGGGATAACTAAGAAGTACCATATTTATTTATAGGTGTATATATATTATGTATGTATAAGGTATATATCTATACGTAATATATATAAAACTATCGGTATAAACATCGTACCTTTTTTAACATGTGGCATATAAAACATTTATTATATATATATATATGTTTACAAATATTTTAAGACCATGTTTTTCGCCATCCTGAAAAATTTTATAAGACGCTAAAATGGCTTTTTGGCGCTTCCTTTTTGGATTCTTTCGCCAATCGCGCCAACCAGCACACAATATGGAACTCTTCCCAATAATGCAACAAACCATGACATTTAATTTCAACTTCAAATCAATGTTTTAATTTACCACTCGAAAAAAGAAATGCTAACTGGCAATTTGAAAAAAAGCTATTGACGAGATTTGCACCCGGCAAGCATAGCAGTACCAAGAATTCTTTGCGAACATGACAACTTTTATATAGTTTTGTTCGAAAAAAAATTTGATTTTTTAATAAAAATGGAAAACTTTTGGCACAGATGTTATATACGGCCCCACATTGGCACAATTTTTTTCTGACGCCAATGTCATATACGCAAAGGGTACTTAACTGGCACCAAAGTACTGTTATTTTGCTTGATATGGTAAGCCGGATGTTGTTGTTTATGCTGTTGATGCGTTCCCCAAATTGGCGTCGGAAAAAAAACGCGCCAATATCGTATATGACATCTGTGCCTAACTTTCATATGAAAGGCGAAGGGATCAGACCGTGTTTGTTTATGACAGTTGATGACTTGATAACTATTATAATATAGATGGAATGATGGCGATAAAATAATATTTGGCGACTTATCACCTGTGCTTGGCTAACATTAAAGTACCAAAATGGCACCTAGAGTATAAAAAGCGAAGTGGCCCGCCCGGAAATGATGATGATAGTCACATGACTTAGGCTACGCTGTAAAATAAATCCGTCAATATACACAAACTTTTCCGTAAAATTTTACGGAATAGTTTCATCTTTCTAAGAAAACCGTACAATTTCCGTAATTGACATTATGAGATTATAAATCCGTGTAAATACAGTAAGTCTTCCGTAAATTTTACGGAATGTTTCTGTATCGCTTTCAAAACAGTACAATTTCCGTAAATGATGTTTAGAAATAGCTGACATGTTTGGAAAGTGAAGGAATTAATTGTTGTATGCAAGAACGGATCCAGCCCTTAATTTGGAGGGAGGTGAAGGGGAGGTTATGCCTCTTTTTGGGGGAGGGGTGGGGTCACACCATTTCATGATCAATTTTTTTATTGAAGGCTATTCCCAAATTAAAACTGACGATTTTTCTGATACTTTCGTGAATACATTTTCATTCATAAATACAAAAAAATTGCATTAGTATTCGTAAATATATATATATATTTCATTCAGATACCAAGAAATCGAAGCATTTCCCATTTTCTTATAAATGCGAAGAATGATTCAGAAATGTTGTCAAGTTAGAATTTTAAGCCAATTTTTAGGACTTGAGAGCCACAGAAATGTCGTCATGAGGGAGCAATTAGCATTCGCGTCCGTAAATTTTGTTTAAAATGCCAAATTTTATGGAATTTTTGGAAAGATCCTTTGCTTTTATTGAAAAATAGAAAACACTTTTAAATCACATAGTTTCAGAATAAGTGCACTTACAAATTCTTGAAATTAAAAATATTTTCACGGATGTATCAGAAATTACCTAATTTTGATTTGAGTAGAGCTTTAAAGAGCCAGGGAGATTCAGATTGTTGAACGGGAATTGAGGGGGGGGGGGGCGGTCATGACCCTTGGATCCGCCACTGTTTGTATGTACTTGTGTTATAGTGATATTATTTTCAATGAAACTCCAATATTGGCTAAATGTGGCTCTATATTGAAAATATATCCAATGATTTCCCAATGTGTCGGTTTTACGTGGGTTTCCAAGTAAAACCACTAAAAGTTTTGGCACCATCTATGCATGTACATTTAAACTATATAGTATTTTAACACTGTAGTATTTGTTTTCTTTCTTTCTTTTTAAATAAAAAGTTTTTAAATTGCTTTTAAGGTTTTTTTTACAATATTTAAAAAAAAATCTGATATTTAAATAAATTTTATTAATTCTTTTTAAGTTTCAGACAGTTGATAAGGAAATGTTACAGTTTATTTTTCATAATGATTTTAAAATAATACTTATTATTATTTTTTTTAAAAATTGAAAAACCCTATTTTTAATTTTATTATTTTTTAATCTATTCACTTTAGCAGATTCGCACATAAAACTTAAAACATATCTGAATCATAATAACGAAATTATAGATGTATATACAAATAAATAAATAAAAATAATAGTACAATAAAAATTTTAAAATCTTGCAAAAAAGAAGCAATTATTAGTTATAATACATTCTTCCATGCACGTAACATTTTAAAGACTAATTTTTTTCTTTTTATAAAGCATGAAATTAAAAAGCTAAATTTTCAAAATTATGGAAATATTCAGAATTGTACACTCAATTGAAAAATATCTCCAACGAAAATACGTTCCTTGTTTAACATCGTGCCTTTACTTCATAAAAAAAAAATCTGAAATAAGTAAATCGTTACTTATTTCACGATATTTGGAAACGTAACTCGAGACCCCAATGGCATGGTGGATAGGAGCGCTAATCTAGTAGAGGCAGGTTCCCCAGTTCGATTCCACCCTAGGTAAGTGTTGTTTCATTACTGTTATTTGAATAAATTAGAGATACGCTACCTTTATAAACGTGTCCGTTGAAATTGATAAAGGTGTAAGTTTCTCGAAAAGTTATATGATTTTTTTTTTTCCTTTGAAACAAAAAATTTTAAATACAAATATATGAAAAAAAAAAAAACAGAAAAAAAAAACAGAAAAATTTTGTGAAAAAACGGAAAATTTTCTGGAATTTACGAGAAAAAAATTTTCCGTTAAAAAACGGAAATAGTACTGGCGTCTGGATTGCCAGTACTATTTCCGTTTTTTAACGGAATTTTTTTTACAGTGTATTTTTATAGAGATTTTTTTTAATACCGGGAGACAAAGACTCTGTATATTTAATTCATTTTATTTTAGCTACTTTTCAAATGTTTAACTGATCCTCTTTAATCAAAAACGAAAATAACCATTGGATGTCTTAACAGCAACTGATTCGCCCTTACATTTTTGCAATCAAAGGGAATAGAATGGAAACCCATTTACAGGGAGATCTGCACAGCTTTTTTCAGTATAATTTAATTTTCTCTTACATTTTAAAAACCCATGAGATTAGCCTGTTTTTAGATTCTGCGGTGTCTGAACGGGGGTTGGCGACAGTAGCTTGCAGGGGGCAGAGCCCCCTAGTATGCGTATATACATATTATAAAAAATAATTATTTCTGTTTAAACTCCTTTTACCTTAAAACGCGTATTATATTATTCTCATCTCAATTTAATCTGTAAAGCATTTTCCTTCATAAAAATCTTTCTTAAAACTGTTACATTTTCGCAATGCTAAAACCAAACTCAAACCAAAAGCAATTCAAATGTTTTTATTTTATCATTTTCTTTTTAACACTTTCCAACAAAGTTGAAAACTGTTTATGCATTCGGGTTGTCTGTTCGTCCGTCCGTCTGTCCGTCTGTCCATCTGGCCGTATGGCCGTCTGTACGCGCTCTAACTCCAGTAAATATACTCGGATCGTTCTGAAAATTTTGGATGTTAATGACCTGTACCGTAGCACGAACCCTATTGCACATGAAGTTTGTAGCATGTTTAGTTCTTTTACAGGGGCAGTCAAAAGGTTTCCTTTACATTACGTCTATGGGAAAAAACTGTTTTAAATGATTTTATTGATGTTACATGCTTTCAAACATAATAAAATTTATATGCATTTATCAAGTGCATTAAAATATGCATTCCGTAGAATATGCGCTGCAAAGAATTATTATTCATTTACAGGGACTCACAAAAGAATTCCATTACATAATGATATACGGGTGGAGGGGATTTTTTCCGGCGTATTTTAATTATGTTAAATTATTTCATGTATAATGGAATTTATATACATGGCTGAGGTTTACTATAACTTATTTCATGTATAATACGAAGTGCACAGCATTTACAGGGACACACTAAAGATTTCAGATACTATATTGTATCCGACGTATTGTATGGTAGCGATGATTGCTGGAAATGGATTTTTAATTATGTTATGCGCTTTTATGTTTCACTATATTTGTGCATTGTATATGATGTATATGAATACTGTAATTCATATACGGGGCTGCACAAAACAATTCGTAATGGTTACTGGGTATGATTGTAAACTGCTTAAAGGTGGTTTTTAAATGAGTTATGCATTTTTACGCTGAACTGCATTGTGTTTACTAAGAAATGTTTGTTGATAAATTTATAAAACATAGATAAAATTATATACAGCATCACACAAAGAATTGGATACATGGCCGTCTATAAATGATAACTTCTGAAAATGTGATTACTGTAGTTTTAAGAGTGTTTTACTTTGAATTAAACTTTAGCTAAATAGTGGCGTGTAATAAAGGTACTAGGTTAACTACAGGGTTGTACAAAACTATACAAGTATGTTTCCATCTATTAGTACAAATTGCTGAAAGAGAAATTTCAACCTGTTCTTCGTTTTCTTGCTAAACTAAATTTCCCTATTGTATAGCATATATATCAACCTACAGATCAAATACAGAGCTGTTCAGAAGAATTGGAATACATATTTGATAAGGATGGTAACTTCTAAAATCAGTTTTTCAAATGTTTTATGCGTTTTCTAAAATGTTTACTTAGTTCTTTTATATACACAATTTCCCTAAATAACGAAGTTTTGTTAAAGCATACAGGACGTGTTGGAAAGTGTTTCATAATCTATGCTTAACGCATGATTTTTCTGACTTGTTATTTCTTATTTTTACTCTAAACTTCTCCTTCGCGCGTTTTTCCGCAGGGCCACATATTACTAAGAAATGAATGCGATCTCGATATTAATTCTGGCCGCTGTGATTGGATTATTTGGCTGGCACCGATTTCTGAATCGTCCAGACCTACGCAGTGGGGTCGTTAACTTTCCACGCGGAGTTCCCTTAAATTGGCTTTCATGAGGTTCGGACCAGACTTTTTGACGTTTTTTTTATTGCTAATTAAGTTACGGCTGCTTGGGGTAAATTCAGTGTACTGTAGTGAATGGATCCCTTTTTAACACTGACTTTATTTGCAACGTCGTAATATCTTAAGAAAAAAGAATATCTTTAGAAAAAGAGTTCTGGAATGTGGTTTCGTGACGTGAAGTATAAAGAGCAAACATTCTTCTTTTCTAAATGAGTGTCTTTTCACAGGGAAAATCTCCTGTGGATTTCTTTTTTATTATGTCGCCTTTGTCCTGCACGCCGATGTTTGGCTGCGTCCATGTCTCAACCATCGTAGATAGTGACATCCTGTAAAAAACCGGCTATATTTCTTAAGGGGACCCGGGAAAGACAGAGTTCTAGATTTTTTAGAGTAGTTAGAATAACATGATTTAAGTATTTTAACTGACCATTTTCTTTCTAAGTGAAACTCAAAATTAATTATTAATTATTTATTTGAAAGCCATTTTTAAATTATCATTTTTGGTAAGATTTCACTGCCTAAAATAAATAATTCCCTACAAATCATTTAATCACTGTGTATACAATATAACATAAAATAAATATAAAAAAAAAATCTGAGTTCTTAAGTTTAATAGATATTGAAAAAAAAAGAACATAAACATAAAAAATCTAAGTTTTGAGAAAAAGTCAATTAAATATTTAAATGGCCATTAAGCAGTACTCTTAGAAAGAATGAATAATTTCAATACTTCTTTTTTTACATATAAACATTTGTGAATCATCGTAAGAAAGATAAAAGTTTAAAATATTTAATGATATAAAAAATAAAAATAGATTTTTTGGTTGGATTTTGCTTTCCCGGTCTCCTTAAAACCTGGTAAAATCACCACATACATAAATGTATAATATACATGGCTCAAAATTGAAAAATCCAAGAACCGGAACGGTATTTCAAAATTATTGTTGACTAATTTTTTTTAAGAGTAGACAAATTTATTTCTAACAATACAAAAATAATTTACAAAAGGAATTCAAGATTCTAAATAATAAAAAGAAAGTTACAGAGAGCACGTTAAGCTAAATATAAAATATACTACGTTTTCATGGCCGAAAATGACGAAAACCGTGTTTACTCGCGTAATAGTCACACTTTTTTTGCTAATTTTTTATTGTGAAAGTCTAGGTGCGACTATCATGCGGGGGAATCTACTACGCAATATTATACACGTCAATGCTAAAACATTACTGGTATCAAAAACACATTATAATAAAATTAGTAACTTACCAACTGTTTCCAGATTATGTGTTGTTCATTAAATACCATATTCGTTTTTATAGTAATATTTTTATAGACGTAAAATTTAAAAATAATCGTTGTGAAAATTTTGACAAAAAATTCTCATAATAAATCACTTTTACTGACGGTATCAGTATCACTATTGTAAAGTGAGTCAGTGCCTGAAGAATCTCCGTCATTTCACAAAATTTTACCTTCGCATCCGTCCAAAGCATCGGAGATACCCGTCTTCTTAAAACTTTTTGAAATTATATCGCTTGTTATTAAAGTCAAGCTTTCTAATATCCAACTACACATTGGTTCCAGGGATGGACGCCTTAGTTTTCCACTGGGGTTTTTTTCTTTGTTCCCATTAACCATCCTATATCAATACACTCGTCTTATATTGCCTTTAAATGGTTTGTTAACTGATACGACCAACGGTTACAGAACCGATGTGAGTCTTCCAGGAATAATCACAAGATATGTTTTGCCTTCTGGAAGTTCCTTCTTTATATCATCAACAAGATGTACTCGGAAGGTATCGAGATCCCGAACGACTCTTTTTTTTTTTTTTTTAGCAATGCTCCAGAAATTTTCTTCCAAACATTGCAAATCCAATCTTTCATCATTTTTTCATCCATCCAATTTATGCGAAGAAATTATTTTGACGATTTTTTCTACTTCAAATCGGGAGTGCGACTATTATGCGAGAAACAAAGTAATTTATCTATTGTTTATAGTAACAAGCGGAGACTAAATCAACAACTTGTCTCTAGCAAGGCCTAAATTTCGGATATTCTCGGTTTTAAATCCATTGGAACGGCCGCCCAGGAAGTTGTCTCCGGTCTCCTATCTTATTCCATATTCGTTATATCAAAAGATTAAAATTAAAGTGCTTGGGTATGTGGCCTGTCATATTTATTGTGGGCCTTACACTTTGTGCTTAATATTTATGTCATATTTATTGTGAGCTTTACACTGAGAGCTTAAGCACTTTGAGTAGAAACTAGTGCAATCTGTTCACAGCCGTGGGTATGGGTGGCGATTTCATCACCACACGTTCTATCCATTTTTTACGGTAATTATGAACTTGAACGTGGATATTAATATTTATCTGAAACTTCAACAATATGTTTTAATAGTTTCATGAAACGGGATGCTATTTACACAAATTTCATGAATTGGAACAATATTTGTCATAATTTCACGAACCGGAATATCGCTCCAGTTTGCTCAGGTACATTTCGAGACCTGCATATATATACTTTTAGTTATTCGAAAAAGGATATACAATTTTGCATGAAACAATTCTTGTCAAGTTGTTGAATAATTATGTAATGTATGTTCCATTAAAATTTGCATTTATTTTGATACTGTAGTCCGTTTAACAACGATCCGATTTAATGGAATGACATGTTTCAAATAACGTTCATCACAAAATTAGAAGAAAAGTGTTGGCGTTCTATTTTAAAATATTTGATAATGTAATACCTTCTATCTTAATGTATCTCAAAATTCAATTTAGTGCATTAGACAGTAGTATAAGTGTTAAATTATTTAATGGTATCGGACAATATATTTTGAAAATAAAGATGAAGATTGTATAATTAAACTTGAAAATCTTTATACATTATATGTATGCATAAAGATTATACATTGTATTGTTTATTTCTGTGACGACTCTATGTTCATATTTTTAACAAAGTAATTAGTAAGCCATGCTACCTAAAACAAGTAAAGAGATTACTCCAACCATAACACAAACTAAACTGTAGCTATCAATGCATAAACAAAGTTATATTATAGCGTGTGTTTTAACAAATGCTAAAGCAATCTGTATCACTGTTTGCACCGGTTCGGTAGAGCCGGTTGTTAATTTGTGTTGACTTCGGCGAACCGGTTGTTAAAATGATACTTCAAATGCGAAAATCACACTTACATTAGTTTACCTTCTTTAATTATTTATCTGCATAATAGAATTTTCTAAATAAAGCACTGTGACATGTTCTGAATTGTCTTATTAAAAAAAATAATGTTTCATTGTCAAACAATATATTTTTTTTCTTCTTCAGTTCTACAAAAAGCAAATTTTACTTTAAAAAGATGAAATTTCGAAGAATTTTGGAATACAAATCGGCAGCGTATTCTCAGAGTTATAGTCATACAAATACCAGAGGGTATACTTTAAAGTAATGAACGTGATGCCTAGAGTATACACTATAGCTATATTTGAGAAACGGAGGGTATATGCAGCTTCTTTAGAAAATACTGAAGATATACGTCGTGTACTTCAGTATACCCTCCACTATACCATTACTTAGTCTAACCCTTGTTTTATAGCATGCTTATTCAACGTTACAGTAACGATACTTATATTCGAATAAAGGGTTACTTTACTATGGCTGCTTCTTTTGAAAATATACAGATTGTTTCCTATTATCGCTGAGCAATACCTAACTGTTAAACCGTTATATTTAGTAGTACACTTCCAACTGCATTTAAAAAAATATATTTTTCTTCATATCTTGTAAGTCATTTAAGACAAAGTAGTTTTTTTCGTAAATATAACAAATTTTCAAGTTTTTATAAGATCCCTGAGTCCTATAAATCATATTTAGAATAGCATTTTCGATGCTCTAACAAATTAAAAAATATTTTATGATCAAAATACTTGCCGATTCATGGCACTTTGTATTTTACGAATTTCCATCAACTGCCCGATTTTTGTACCAAGGAATTGCAGAAATTCCTAAAATTCTGAATATAACACGAAAAGATTTGGTTGTGCAAAAATTTGTCTCACTTATTATAACATGACTGATGTTTTAGTAAATATGTTATAGGACTCAAAATGACCTAATAAAAATTTTAATTTCGTAACATTTTCTAAAGTAAGAACTATCCTATATCAATACACTCGTCTTATATTGCCTTTAAATGGTTTGTTAACCGATACGACCAACAGTTACAGAACCGATGTGAGTCTTCCAGGAATTATCACAAGATCTGTTTTGCCTTCTGGAAGTTCCTTCTTTAAATCATCAACAAGATGTACTCGGAAGCTATTGAGTACCCGAATGACTCTTTTTTTTTTTTAAGCAATGCTCCAGAAATTTTCTTCCAAACATTGCAAACTCAATCTTTCATCATTTTTTCATCCATCCAATTTATTGCGATGAAATTATTTTGACGAATTTTTCTTCTTCAAATCAGGAGTGCGACTATTATGCGAGAAACAAAGTAATTTATCTATTGTTTATAGTAACAAGCGGAGTCTAAATCAACAACTTGTCTCTAGGAAGCCCTAAATTTCGGATACTCTCGGTTTTAAATCCATTGGAACGGCCGCCCAGGAAGTTGTCTCCTGTCTCCTATCTTATTCCATATTCGTTATATGAAAAGATTAAAATTAAAGGCCTTGGGTATGTGGCCTGTCATATTTATTGTGAGCCTTACACTTTGCGCTTAATATTTATGTCATATTTATTGTGAGCTTTACATTGAGAGCTTAAGCACTTTGAGTAGAATCGAGTGCAATCTGTTCACAGCCGTGGGTATGGGGGGCGATTTCATCACCAAACGTTCTATCCATTTTTTACGGTAATTATGAACTTGAACGTGAATATTAATATTTATCTGGAACTTCAACAATATGTTTTAATAGTTGCATGAAACGGGATGATATTTACCAAAATTTCATGAACTGGAAAAATATTTGTCATAAATTCACGAACCGGAATATTGTTCCAGTTTGCTCAGGTACATTTCGAGCCCTGCATATATATACTTTTAGTTATTCGCAAAAGGATATACAATTTTGCATGAAACAATTATTGTCAAGTTGTTGAATAATTATGTAATGTACGTTCCATTAAAATTTGCATTTATTTTGAAACTCTAGTCCGTTTAACAACGATCCGATTTAATGGAATGACATGTTTCAAATAACGTTCATAACAAAATTAGAAGAAAAGTGTTGGCGTTCTATTTTAAAATAATTTATGATGTAATACTTTCTATCTTAATGTATCTCAAAACTCAATTTAGTGTGTTAGACAGTAGGATAAGTGTTAAATTATTTAATGGTATCGGACAATATATTTTGAAAATAAAGATGAAGATTGTATAATTAAACTTGAAAATCTTTATACATTATATGTATGCATAAAGATTATACATTGTATTGTTTATTTCTGTGACGAACCTATGTTCATATTTTTAACAAAGTAATTAGTAAGCCATGCTACCTAAAACAAATAAAGAAATTACTCCAACCATAACACAAACTAAACTGTAACTATCAATGAATAAACAAAGTTATATTATAGCGTGTGTTTTAACAAATGCTAAAGCAATCTGTATCACTGTTTGCCCAGGTTCCGTAGAACCGGTTGTTAATTTGTGTTGACTTCAGCGAACCGGTTGTTAAAATGATACTTCAACTGCGAAAATCACACTTACATTAGTTTACCTTCTTTAAATATTTATCTGCATAACAGAATTTTCTAAATAAAGCACTGTGACATGTTCTGAATTGTCTTATTTAATAAAATAATGTTTCATTGTCAAACAATATATTTTTTTTCTTCTTCAGTTCTACAAGAAGCAAATTTTACTTTAAAAAGTTGAAATTTCGAAGAATTTTGGAATACAAATCGGCAGCTTATTCTCAGAGTTATAGTCATAAAAATACCAGAGGGTATACTCTAAAGTATTGAACGTGATGACTAGAGTATACACTATCGCTATATTTGAGAAACGGAGGGTATATGCAGCTTCTTTAGAAAATACTGAAGGTATACGTTGTGTATTTCAGTATACCCTCCACTATACCATTACTTAGTCTAACCCTTGTTTTATATCATGCTTATTCAACGTTACAGTAACTATACTTATATTCGAATAAAAGGTTAATTTACTATGGCTGCTTCTTTTGAAAATATACAGAATGTTTCCAATTATCGCTGAGCAATACCTAACTGTTAAACCGTTATATTTAGTAGTACACTTCCAACTGCATTTAAAAAAATATATTTTTCTTCATATCTTGTAAGTCATTTAAGTCAAAGTAGTTTTTTCGTAAATATAACAAATTTTCAAGTTTTTATAAGATCCTTGAGTCCTATAAATCATATTTAGAATAGCATTTTCGATGCTCTAACAAATTAAAAAATATTTTATGATCAAAATACTTGCCGATTCATGGCACTTTGTATTTTACGAATTTCCATCAACTGCCCGATTTTTGTACCAAGGTATTGCAGAAATTCCTAAAATTCTGAATATAACACGAAAAGATTTGGTTGTGCAAAAATTTGTCTCACTTATTATAACATGACTGATGTTTTAGTAAATATGTTATAGGACTCAAAATGACCTAATCAAAATTTTAATTTCGTAACATTTTCTAAAGTAAGAACTATCCTATATCAATACACTCGTCTTATATTGCCTTTAAATGGTTTGTTAACCGATACGACCAACGGTTACAGAACCGATGTGAGTCTTCCAGGAATTATCACAAGATCTGTTTTGCCTTCTGGAAGTTCCTTCTTTATATCATCAACAAGATGTACTCGGAAGCTATTGAGTACCCGAATGACTCTTTTTTTTTTTTTTTAGCAATGCTCCAGAAATTTTCTTCCAAACATTGCAAACTCAATCTTTCATCATTTTTTCATCCATCCAATTTATTGCGATGAAATTATTTTGACGAATTTTTCTTCTTCAAATCGGGAGTGCGACTATTATGCGAGAAACAAAGTAATTTATCTATTGTTTATAGTAACAAGCGGAGTCTAAATCAACAACTTGTCTCTAGGAAGCCCTAAAATTCGGATACTCTCGGTTTTAAATCCATTGGAACGGCCGCCCAGGAAGTTGTCTCCTGTCTCCTATCTTATTCCATATTCGTTATATGAAAAGATTAAAATTAAAGGCCTTGGATATGTGGCCTGTCATATTTATTGTGAGCCTTACACTTTGCGCTTAATATTTATGTCATATTTATTGTGAGCTTTACATTGAGAGCTTAAGCACTTTGAGTAGAATCGAGTGCAATCTGTTCACAGCCGTGGGTATGGGGGGCGATTTCATCACCAAACGTTCTATCCATTTTTTTACGGTAATTATGAACTTGAACGTGAATATTAATATTTATCTGGAACTTCAACAATATGTTTTAATAGTTGCATGAAACGGGATGATATTTACCAAAATTTCATGAACTGGAAAAATATTTGTCATAAATTCACGAACCGGAATATTGTTCCAGTTTGCTCAGGTACATTTCGAGCCCTGCATATATATACTTTTAGTTATTCGCAAAAGGATATACAATTTTGCATGAAACAATTATTGTCAAGTTGTTGAATAATTATGTAATGTACGTTCCATTAAAATTTGCATTTATTTTGAAACTCTAGTCCGTTTAACAACGATCCGATTTAATGGAATGACATGTTTCAAATAACGTTCATAACAAAATTAGAAGAAAAGTGTTGGCGTTCTATTTTAAAATAATTTATGATGTAATACTTTCTATCTTAATGTATCTCAAAATTCAATTTAGTGTGTTAGACAGTAGGATAAGTGTTAAATTATTTAGTGGTATCGGACAATATATTTTGAAAATAAAGATGAAGTTTGTATAATTAAACTTGAAAATCTTTATACATTATATGTATGCATAAAGATTATACATTGTATTGTTTATTTCTGTGACGAACCTATGTTCATATTTTTAATAAAGTAATTAGTAAGCCATGCTACCTAAAACAAATAAAGAAATTACTCCAACCATAACACAAACTAAACTGTAGCTATCAATGAATAAACAAAGTTATATTATAGCGTGTGTTTTAACAAATGCTAAAGCAATCTGTATCACTGTTTGTCCAGGTTCCGTAGAACCGGTTGTTAATTTGTTTTGACTTCAGCGAACCGGTTGTTAAAATGATACTTCAACTGCGAAAATCACACTTACATTAGTTTACCTTCTTTAAATATTTATCTGCATAACAGAATTTTCTAAATAAAGAACTGTGACATGTTCTGAATTGTCTTATTTAATAAAATAATGTTTCATTGTCAAACAATATATTTTTTTTCTTCTTCAGTTCTACAAGAAGCAAATTTTACTTTAAAAAGTTGAAATTTCGAAGAATTTTGGAATACAAATCGGCAGCTTATTCTCAGAGTTATAGTCATAAAAATACCAGAGGGTATACTCTAAAGTATTGAACGTGATGACTAGAGTATACACTATAGCTATATTTGAGAAACGGAGGGTATATGCAGCTTCTTTAGAAAATACTGAAGGTATACGTTGTGTATTTCAGTATACCCTCCACTATACCATTACTTAGTCTAACCCTTGTTTTATATCATGCTTATTCAACGTTACAGTAACTATACTTATATTCGAATAAAAGGTTACTTTACTATGGCTGCTTCTTTTGAAAATATACAGAATGTTTCCAATTATCGCTGAGCAATACCTAACTGTTAAACCGTTATATTTAGTAGTACACTTCCAACTGCATTTAAAAAAATATATTTTTCTTCATATCTTGTAAGTCATTTAAGTCAAAGTAGTTTTTTTCGTAAATATAACAAATTTTCAAGTTTTTATAAGATCCCTGAGTCCTATAAATCATATTTAGAATAGCATTTTCGATGCTCTAACAAATTAAAAAATATTTTATGATCAAAATACTTGCCGATTCATGGCACTTTGTATTTTACGAATTTCCATCAACTGCCCGATTTTTGTACCAAGGAATTGCAGAAATTCCTAAAATTCTGAATATAACACGAAAAGATTTGGTTGTGCAAAAATTTGTCTCACTTATTATAATATGAATGATGTTTTACTAAATATGCTATAGGACTCAAAATGACCTAATAAAAATTTTAATTTCATAACCTTTTCTTAAGTAAGAACGATCCTATATCAATACACTCGTCGTCTTATATTGCCTTTAAATGGTTTGTTAACCGATACGACCAACGGTTACAGAACCCATGTGAGTCTTCCAGGAATTATCACAAGATCTGTTTTGCCTTCTGGAAGTTCCTTCTTTATATCATCAACAAGATGTCCTCGGAAGCTATCGAGTACCCGAATGACTCTTTTTTTTAGCAATGCTCCAGACCTTTTCTTCCAAACATTGCAAACCCAACCTTTCATCATTTTTTCATCCATCCAATTTATGCGATGAAATTATTTTGACGAATTTTTCTTCTTCAAATCGGGAGTGCGACTATCATGCGAGAAAAAAAGTAATTTATCTATTGTCTATAGTATCAAGCGGAGTCTAAATCAACAACTTGTCTCTAGGAAGGCCTAAATTTCGGATATTCTCGGTTTTAAATCCATTGGAACGGCCGCCCAGGAAATTGTCTCCTGTCTCCTATCTTATTCCATATTCGTTATATCAAAATATTAAAATTAAAGTTCTTGGGTATGTGTGTTACGAAAGCATCTTCCCGTTGGGGAAAAATCTAAAAATAGCCCAGTGGTCACATGACTCGGTAGGTGTGTTTGCGTAACGTTACTAATTCACAAGAATTAAAGGAATCGTGGAATGGTAACCCGGTTATAGAAATTAATGAAAATTGTGCAGAGTCCAAAGTATTGGGGTTAAACTGGAATATTGAAGAGGATTTTCTGGCCATAGATTTGGCATCTTTAGTGTCAGTTGGTGACAGCTTGGAATTTACCAAAAGGCATGTTCTTCAAACTGCCGCCAAAATATTTGATCCTATTGGATTTATGTCACCATTTGTGATTAGAATTAAGATTTTTCTACAAGAATTATGGCAGAGTGGGTTAGACTGGGACGACGAATTTAATGAAGAATTTAAAATTAAATACAGAACATGGTATCAGGAAATAAAATTGCTTGAAGAATTAAAAATACCTAGATATTATTATCACTCGGGTGAAGTGCAGGACAGGGTAGAACTTCACATTTTTTCGGACGCTTCCTTAAAATCCTATGGAGCGGTAGCCTACTTCCGATTTAAATCATCCGAAGGGATCTTTAAGACTTGTTTCTTTATGGCTAAGGCTAGAGTGGCCCCGTTGAAGAAAATAACTCTCCCTAGGCTCGAACTTTTAGGTGCTCTAATAGCTGCTAGGATAGCTAATCACCTAAAAAGTATTTTCTCTATCGAAAAAATAGTACTGTGGACCATAGTATTACATTGGATTCAAGGAGCGGCATCCAAATGGAAGCGATTCGCTGCCAATAGGGTAACGGAAATACAGGAAATGAGCAACCCTAGTTCTTGGAGGCATGTAATTAGCAGGGATAATCCTGCAGATATGCTGACTAGGGGGCTATCAGATAAAGAATTATTGAACTCAAATCAATGGTGGTGTGGCCCTGAATGGCTTAGTAAATCTGAAATTTGTTGGCCTAAGGATGATAAGTATAAAACAAAATCAGTCAACCCTGAAATTGAAATTGAAGCCAGAAATAAAATTATTGTTAATGCAACAATTGTTAAGGAAAATTTAATTGAAATAAACAAATACAGTAACCTGAAAAAACTATTACGAGTAACTGGCTATGTTATACTCTTTATCAAAATGTTAAAGAAAAAACGCGAGAGAAATTGTAACCTTACATCAGAGGAAATGCGAGAAGCAGAAATTTTTTGGATAAAAAATTGTCAAAATGAAATTTTCGCGAAAGAAATCATATGCCTGAAAAATTCTAAACCGCTTCCTAGAGATTCGAAATTACTTTCTTTGAACCCTTACCTCGATCCAGAAGGAGTTTTGCGAGTCTCCGGAAGACTCTGTAAGACTAATTTATCGGTGGATGAAAAGCATCCAATAATTCTTCCGCCAAAAACTAAATTGGCAGAACTAATAATTTGGGATGCTCATAATAAGTTTTTCACTCTGCTGTTGCCCATACACTTCTACAAATTCGAGAAAGATTCTGGCTACTAAAGGCTAGACAAACCGTGAGAAGTGTGCTAAAAAATTGCATTGTATGCAAGAGGTTTTCTTCAACTGCAGGAGACCAAACGGTAGCTCCATTGCCAGCTGATCGTGTAGAACAAGCAAATCCATTCAGTGTGATAGGATGTGATTTTGCAGGACCTTTGTACGTAAAAGACAAGGATAATAAACAATACATTTTGCTGATTACGTGTGCAGTAACCAGAAATGTCCACCTGGAGCTTGTAGACAATTTGTCAACTTCAACATTTTTACTAGGATTCCGTAGATTCCTCTCACGACGAGGAATGCCAGCTGTTATATATACAAATAATGCTCAGACGTTCAAACGGGCCGAAAAAGACTTGAAAAAACTTTGGTCCATTATAACTCATCCAGATGTACAAGATTTTTTTTCTTCCCATTGCATTAAGTGGAAGTTCATAGTCGAACGAGCAGCATGGTGGGGGGGATTTTATGAACGTATGGTTAGGACAATAAAAACCGCATTGCGGAAAACTCTTGGCAAATCATCCCTGACTGTGATTGAACTGAATACTGTACTAGTGGAAATTGAAGGCATGGTCAATTCTCGCCCTATAACCTATTTCTCGCCAGAAGGTCCAGACCCCCTACCATTAACCACTGCTCACTTCTTAATTGGGAGAAGAATATCTTCTCTGCCACCAGTTCGGCTTCACCTTGACTCGAATATCTCTTCCAGGAAAGAGTTAATTAGATCTTACAACTATCGTGAAAAATTAATGCGCTTGTTTTGGTCTAGATGGAAAGGGGAATATTTATTAAATTTGAGGTCAGCTCATTTAAGCTCGAACAAAACTAATTTTCCTCAATTTAAATTAAATGACATTGTACTAATCAAAGATGATAAATTACCCAGAAATTTCTGGAGTCTAGGAAAAATTATTGAATTATTTCCTGGAAGAGACGGCAAGGTGAGGTCCTGTAAAGTCAAAACTGAGAAATGTATTCTCAAAAGACCCATCCAATTGATTTATCCTCTTGAACTTGGAACTGATTGCGACTCTAAAAATTAATTCATATAATAATCTTTTTTTCTTCTTATTTTAGTTTGAATTTCATTGTAACGTGTTTAAATACCCTGAAGTATGTATAACATTTCCTATTTTATATTTGTATTTGTACTAATTTCATTATTTTATATTTGTATTAATATCATATATTTTAATTATTTGTGATGAACACCCATATGTTCATGGGTGGGCAGTGTTACGAAAGCATCTTCCCGTTGGGGAAAAATCTAAAAATAGCCCAGCGGTCACATGACTCGGTAGGTGTGTTTGCGTAAGAGCGCAGAAAAAACTACCTGATTGATACTAGAGTTATGTTTTGATAAGTAACAATCTAAAAATGCTCGAGCGGGGGAAATAAAATGTTTCCTCCGAATAAATGTATTATAATTATATATTAATACGTGAGATGTAATGTAGTGAAGTAGTGCCAGAATATATTTTCTAGAAGATCCAGAATATATTTATGCTTGGCCGAAATGCAGTTTATAGCATTTTCGGAACACATATCTTATTTTTAATGTTAAATGTTCTTATATGTCATCGTTGTGATGTGGTGGTGTCAAATAAAAAATAGAAAGACCATCAAGTTTATTTACTTTCAAGAATTAGATTACAACGAAATAAATATTTTCTCGAAACGATTTTTTTTACTACGAATGATTTCTCGACAGTTTTGAAAAGAATAAAATTTTCAATGTGGCCTGTCATATTTATTGTGAGCCTTACACTTTGCGCTTAATATTTATGTCACATTTATTGTGAGCTTTACACTGAGAGCTTAAGCACTTTGAGTAGAATCTAGTGCAATCTGTTCACAGCCGTGGATATGGGGGGCGATTTCATCACCACACGTTCTATCCATTTTTTACGGTAATTATGAACTTGAACGTGAATATTAATATTTATCTGGAACTTCAACAATATGTTTTAATAGGTGCATGAACCGGGATGATATTTACCAAAATTTCATGAATTGGAAAAATATTTGTCATAATTTCACCAACGGGAATATCGTTCCAGTTTGCTCAGGTACATTTCGAGCCCTGCATATATATATACTTTTAGTTATTCGCAAAAGGATATACAATTTTGCATGAAACTATTATTGTCAAGTTGTTGAATAATTATGTAATGTATGTTCCATTAAAATTTGCATTTATTTTGAAACTGTAGTCCTTTTAACAACGATCCGATTTAATGGAATGACATGTTTCAAATAACGTTCATCACAAAATTAGAAGAAAGGTGTTGGAGTTCTATTTTAAAATAATTGATATTGTATCTCAAAATTCAATTTAGTGCGTTAGACAGTAGGATAAGTGTTAAATTATTTAATGGTATCGGACAATATATTTTGAAAATAAAGATGAAGTTTGTGTAATTAAACTTGAAGATTTTTATACATTATATGTATGCATAAAGATTATACATTGTATTGTTTATTTCTGTGACGACCCTATGTTCATATTTTTAACAAAGTAATTAGTAAGCCATGCTACCTAAAACAAATAAAGAAATTACTCCAACCATAACACAAACTAAACTGTAGCTATCGATGCATAAACAAAGTTATATTATAGCGTGTGTTTTAACAAATGCTAAAGCAATCTGTATCACTGTTTGCACAGGTTCGGTAGAACCGGTTGTTAATCTGTGTTAACTTCGGCGAACCGGTTGTTAAAATGATACTTCAACTGCGAAAATCACACTTACATTAGTTTACCTTCTTTAAATATTTATCTGCATAACAGAATTTTCTAAATAAAGAACTGTGACATGTTCTGAATTGTCTTATTTAATAAAATAATGTTTCATTGTCAAACAATATATTTTTTTTCTTCTTCAGTTCTACAAGAAGCAAATTTTACATTAAAAAGTTGAAATTTCGAAGAATTTTGGAATACAAATCGGCAGCTTATTCTCAGAGTTATAGTAATAAAAATACCAAAGGGTATACTCTAAAGTAATGGACGTGATGCCTAGAGTATACACTATAGCTATATTTGAGAAACGGAGGGTATATGCAGCTTCTTTAGAAAATACTGAAGATATACGTCGTGTACTTCAGTATACCCTCCACTATACCATTACTTAGTCTAACCCTTGTTTTATAGCATGCTTATTCAACGTTACAGTAACGATACTTATATTCGAATAAAGGGTTACTTTACTATGGCTGCTTCTTTTGAAAATATACAGAATGTTTCCTATTATCGCTGAGCAATAGCTAATTGTTAAAGCGTTATATTTAGTAGTATACTTCCAACTGCATTAAAAAATAATATTTTTCTTCATATCTTGTAAGTCATTTAAGTCAAAGTAGTTATTTTCGTAAATATAACAAATTTTCAAGTTTTTATAAGATTCCTGAGTCCTATAAATCATATTTGGAAAAGCATTTTCGATGCTCTAACAAATGAAAAAATATTTTATGATCAAAACACTTGCCGATTCATGACACTTTGTATTTTACGAATTTCCATCAACTGCCCGATTTTTGTACCAAGAAATTGTAGAAATTCCTAAAATTCAGACTATAACTCGAAAAGATTTGGTGGTGCAAAAATTTGTGTCACTTGCTATAACATGAATGATGTTTTACTAAATATGTTATAGGACTCGAAATGACCTAATAAAAATTTTAATTTCGTAACATTTTCTAAAGTAAGAACGATCCTATATCAATACATCCCAACAGCAAGAGATATCGGCTAAAATTTGGCCTGTTATAAGAATTGTCGGTAAATAAACGGTAGTCAAATAGAGAGATTAACGCGATGTTTTTTCAGCAATAACAGACGATTCCTCTAGTTATAGGTCAAATGCTAACGTCGGCAGAATATCCAATTGATGTATGAAAGAATTTGATTGGCACATACTGCAAATATAAAATCGGCCGATCTTGTCAGCCGACCAAAATTTAATCATTTTACTAAGAGCGTCAGCGGTAACTCTACCCCCCGTAGTGAAATGTTTCACGTGACATAAACACACCAATATCTTTTGAGATCTTTATCTCGTATCCCCTCAAAATCCTCTATTCACGTTTCAAGGACAGACCAGACCCCACTTTTAAGCGAACAAACGAAGGGAATAGAAGTCAAAAATACTTCGGAAGAATTGTCTTTTGGTGAGAATAAATTCCTTATGCACAAATCAATAAACCTTAATCTGTTTAAAGTTTGCAGATTCTCCACGATATTTGGATAATAGACTGTAGCCGAAATCTAACAACTTTTTACAAAATTCTAATTTTCTCTTCTTTTTCTTCTTTATAGTTACGTATAGTCATTCATACTTAAAAATATACTTTGATAAGTATTATAACTTAAACTGATTAATAAATTAAATGAATTAAACTCATATATTTGTCAAATGTTGATATTAAGACTTGCCTTTTTTTTAATTATTTAGATAAATACGAGAAAATATCTTAAATTAAAAACTACAAACTATTTGCTCTAAATGTATTTTTTAAATTATGAGTTTAAAAATTCTGAGTAAATAAAGGTATTTCTTTAGAAGTTAATTATTTAGAAGTTTATATTTGGAATTAAGAAAGTACAACTCTAGAACTGTAATAAAATGAAAGGTGATTGTAATGATACATAAAAAATTTGAGAAAGTTTTTGAGATTTTTTTCTAAATGTTATGATTTAAATTGTCTTACAGAGAAGTAAAACATATTTTTTGTTCCACATAATGCAAAATCTAATTTTATAATATTTTTAAAGTTAAAAAAAAGAAAAAAAAAGAAAGGCGGAATAAGGTATTCATTAAAATAGTTACTTAGATTTTGAAAAAAAAAATATTTATGCATAACCATAATAAAATTAGAAGTGTTAAAGAATGTGATTTTTATAGTTGGGAAAGAATGTTAAGTGGGAATAATTTTCATTGTAAGGTGCATATATTGTATAATTAATTTAAATGAATGTAAGATGAAGTTTTAATTCAAATAATATATTTTGCTAAATGGCAAGATTTTCCATTATAAAATGCAAAAATATTTACCTATCGCTGAAGTAACTAATTAAAATGTAAGAAATTTAGTATTGTTTAACGTCTAAACATTGCTGTTAGAAGATGTTACAATAAAAATTACAAATAATGACAATTACAATTTAAATTACAATTAATTTTTCTTTCTAAGATTCAAAAATATTTATACATCAATAGTATTAATAATTGGTAAGAACCTAATTTTTACCTTAAAAAAATAATTTTGTTTGCTTTGTAAGCTATAAAATTATTGCCATTTAAAATTTAATTGTAATTAAGTACAATTTTTATATCGAATGCCTTTAACAGCATTTTTTAAGCTTTAAACAAAAACCTTTTTTAAAAAACGTTTTAATTGGTTATGTAGTCGACGTGTAAATATTTTTGCATTTTATTTGTAAGAATAATGCCAATTAGCAATACTTATCTTTTGAATTTAAACGAGCTTTCTTACTTTTAAATACTATTTAAAAATACATACATAACTACGTCTGGATTACTTAATAATTAACACAATTTGCATAACTACAGACATAACAGACATACACACATTAAAATTTTGTTAAAAACAGTTAAAATATAATTAAAAAAATATATAAACGTTTCGGCTATTTTCATAGCCCTCAATAGTAAACGAGCAGAGTTACAAAGCAGCAAGAGCGACAGCAAGCGAAAAAACAGTTAAAACAGTTAAGACCGTGATTTTACCTGTTTTTTCGCTTGCTGTGGCTCTTGCTGTTTTGTGACTCTGCTCGTTTACTGATGAGGGCCATGAAAGTAGCTGAAACTTTTATATATATTTTTAATTATATTTTAATTGTTTTTAATAAAATTTTAATGTGTGTATGTCTGTAGTTATGCAAATTGTGTTAATTTAAATACTTATTTTGCATCTTACAAATTTTGCTGTCTGTTATCACTAACTAATCGGCAAAATATCATATGATATTGGAATGTTGTTGGTATAAGATTACCTACTGACCAAATGATCGAAAACAAATAGGCAAAAGCTTCAAAACTGATTCAATAATAATCGGGATGCTATGCTCCTTATCTGCTTTGCCGGGCGGACAAAAAGCCTTTCCCGCCAACCTCAGGGGGTGACATCGTTCTGGCGAAACATAGTAAAATTAGGACATTCGGCGGAAGCTCGGCCAGGGATTATTTGCTGATTGGGTACACTCGTCTTATATTGCCTTTAAATGGTTTGTTAACCGATACGACCAACGGTTACAGAACCGATGTGAGTCTTCCAGGAATTATCACAAGATCTGTTTTGCCTTCTGGAAGTTCCTACTTTATATCATCAACAAGGTGTCCTCGAAAGCTATCGAGTACCAAAATGACTCATTTTTTTAGCAATGCTCCAGACCTTTTCTTCCAAACATTGCAAACCCAATTTTTCATTATTTTTTCATCCATCCAATTTATGCGAAGAAATTATTTTGACGATTTTTTCTTCTTCAAATCGGGAGTGCGACTATCATGCGAGAAACAAAGTAATTTATCTATTGTCTATAGTAACAAGCGGAGTCTAAATCAACAACTTGTCTCTAGGAAGGCCTAAATTTCGGATAATCTCGGTTTTAAATCCATTGGAACGGCCGCCCAGGAAATTGTCTCCTATCTCCTATCTTATTCCATATTCGTTATATCAAAAGATTAAAATTAAAGTGCTTGGGTATGTGGCCTGCCACATTTATCGTGAGCCTTACACTTTGCGCCTAATATTTATGTCATATTTATTGTGAGCTTTACACTGAGAGGTTAAGCACTTTGAGTAGAATCTAGTGCAATCTGTTCACAGCCGTGGGTATGGGGGGCGATTTCATCACCACACGTTCTATCCATTTTTTACGGTAATTATGAACTTGAACGTGAATATTAATATTTATCTGGAACTTCAACAATATGTTTTAATAGTTGCATGAACCGGGATGATATTTACCAAAATTTCATGAATTGGAAAAATATTTGTCATTATTTCACGAACCGGAATATCGTTCCAGTTTGCTCAGGTACATTTCGAGCCCTGCATATATATACTTTTAGTTATTCGCAAAAGGATATACAATTTTGCATGAAACAATTATTGTCAAGTTGTTGAATAATTATGTAATGTATGTTCCATTAAAATTTGCATTTATTTTGAAACTGTAGTCCGTTTAACAACGATCCGATTTAATGGAATGACATGTTTCAAATAATGTTCATCACAAAATTGGAAGAAAAGTGTTAGCGTTCTATTTTAAAATAATTCATAATTGAATACCTTCTATCTTAATGTATCTCAAAATTCAATTTAGTGCGTTAGACAGTAGGATACGTGTTAAATTATTTAATGGTATCGGACAATATATTTTGAAAATAAAAATGAAGATTGTATAATTAAACTTGAAATCTTTATACATTATATGCATAAAGATTATACATTGTATCGTTTATTTCTGTGACGAGCCTATGTTCATATTTTTAACAGAGTAATTAGTAAGCCATGCTACCTAAAACAAATAAAGAAATTACTCCAACCATAACACAAACTAAACTGTAGCATTCAATGCATAAACAAAGTTATATTATAGCGTGTGTTTTAACAAATGCTAAAGCAATCTGTATCACTGTTTGCACAGGTTCGGTAGAACCGGTTGTTAATCTGTGTTGACTTCGGCGAACCGGTTGTTAAAATGATACTTCAACTGCGAAAATCACACTTACATTAGTTTACCTTCTTTAAGTATTTATCTGCATAACAGAATTTTCTAAATAAAGCACTGTGACATGTTCTAAATTGTCTTATTTAATAAAATAATGTTTCATTGTCAAACAATATGTTTTTTTTGTTCTTCAGTTCTACAAGAAGCAAATTTTACTTTAAAAAGTTGAAATTTCGAAGAATTTTGGAATACAAATCGGCAGCTTATTCTCAGAGTTATAGTCATAAAAACACCAGAGGGTATACTCTAAAGTAATGAACGTGATGCCTAGAGTATACAACTATACACTATAGATATATTTGAGAAACGGAGGGTATATGCAGCTTCTTTAGAAAATACTGAAGATATACGTCGTGTACTTCAGTATACCCTCCACTATAGCATTACTTAGTCTAACCCTTGTTTTATAGCATGCTTATTCAACGTTACAGTAACTATACTTATATTCGAATAAAAGGTTACTTTACTATGGCTGCTTCTTTTGAAAATATACAGATTGTTTCCTATTATCGCTGAGCAATAGCTAACTGTTAAAGCGTTATATTTAGTAGTATACTTCCAACTGCATTTAAAAAAAAATATTTTTCTTCATATCTTGTATGGCATTTAAGTCAAAGTAGTTATTTTCGTAAATATAACAATTTTTCAAGTTTTTATAAGATCCCTGAGTCCTATAAATCATATTTAGAATAGCATTTTCGATGTTCTAACAAATTAAAAAATATTTTATGATCAAAACACTTGCCGATTCATGACACTCTGTATTTTACGAATTTCCATCAACTGCCCGATTTTTGTACCAAGAAATTGTAGAAATTCCTAAAATTCTGAATATAACTCGAAAAGATTTGGTGGTGCAAATATTTGTCTCACTTATTATAACATGAATGATGTTTCACTAAATATGTTATAGGACTCAATATGACCTAATAAAAATTTTAATTTCGTAACATTTTCTAAAGTAAGAACGATTCTATATCAATACACTCGTCTTATATTGCCTTTAAATGGTTTGTTAACCGATACGACCAACGGTTACAGAACCGATGTGAGACTTCCAGGAATTATCACAAGATCTGTTTTGCCTTCTGGAAGTTCCTTCTTTATATCACCAACAAGATGTACTCGGAAGGTATCGAGTACCCGAATGACTCTTTTTTTTTTTTTTTTTTTTTTTTTTTTTTTTAGCAATGCTCCAGAAATTTTCTTCCAAACATTGCAAATCCAATCTTTCATCATTTTTTCATCCATCCAATTTATGCGAAGAAATTATTTTGACGATTTTTTCTTCTTCAAATCGAGAGTGCGACTATTATGCGAGAAACAAAGTAATTTATCTATTGTCTATAGTAACAAGCGGAGTCTAAATCAACAACTTGTCTCTAGGAAGGCCTAAATTTCGGATATTCTCGGTTTTAAATCCATTGGAACGGCCGCCCAGGAAGTTGTCTCCTGTCTCCTATCTTATTCCACATTCGTTATATCAAAAGATTAAAATTAAAGTTCTTGGTTATGTGGCCTGTCATATTTATTTTGAGCCTTACACTTTGCGCTTAATATTTATGTCACATTTATTGTGAGCTTTACACTGAGAGCTTAAGCACTTTGAGTAGAATCTAGTGCAATCTGTTCACAGCCGTGGGTATGGGTGGCGATTTCATCACCACACGTTCTATCCATTTTTTACGGTAATTATGAACTTGAACGTGAATATTAATATTTATCTGGAACTTCAACAATATGTTTTAATAGTTGCATGAGACGGGACGATATTTACCAAAATTCCATGAATTGGAAAAATATTTGTCATAATTTCACGAACCGGAATATCGTTCCAGTTTGCTCAGGTACATTTCGAGCCCTGCATATATATACTTTTAGTTATTCGCAAAAGGATATATAATTTTGCATGAAACAATTATTGTCAAGTTGTTGAATAATTATGTAATGTATGTTCCATTAAAATTTGCATTTATTTTGAAACTGTAGTCCGTTTAACAACGATCCGATTTAATGGAATGACATGTTTCAAATAACGTTCATCACAAAATTAGAAGAAAAGTGTAGGCGTTCTATTTTAAAAAATTTGATAATGTAATACCTTCTATCTTAATGTATCTCAAAATTCAATTTAGTGCGTTAGACAGTAGGATAAGTGTTAAATTATTTAATGGTATCTGACAATATATTTTGAAAATAAAGATGAAGATTGTATAATTAAACTTAAAAATCTTTATACATTACATGTATGCATAAAGTTTATACATTGTATTGTTTATTTCTGTGACGAGCCTATGTTCATATTTTTAACAAAGTAATTAGTAAGCCATGCTACCTAAAACAAATAAAGAAATTACTCCAACAATAACACAAACTAAACTGTAGCTATCAATGCATAAACAAAGTTATATTATAGCGTGTGTTTTAACAAATGCTAAAGCAATCTGTATCACTGTTTGCACAGGTTCGGTAGAACCGGTTGTTAATCTCTGTTGACTTCGGCGAACCGGTTGTTCAAATGATACTTCAACTGCGAAAATTACACTTACATTAGTTTACCTTCTTTAAATATTTATCTGCATAACAGAATTTTCTAAATAAAGCACTGTGACATGTTCTGAATTGTCTTATTTAATAAAATAATGTTTCATTGTCAAACAATATATTTTTTTCTTCCTCAGTTCTACAAAATGCAAATTTTACTTTAAAAATTTGAAATTTCGAAGAATTTTGGAATACAAATCGGCAGCTTATTCTCAGAGTTATAGTCATAAAAATACCAGAGGGTATACTCTAAAGTAATGAACGTGATGCCTAGAGTATACACTATAGCTATATTTGAGAAACGGAGGGTATGTGCAGCTTCTTTAGAAAATACTGAAGGTATACGTCGTGTACTTCACTATACCCTCCACTATACCATTACTTAGTCTAACCTTTGTTTTATAGCATGCTTATTCAACGTTACAGTAACTATACTTATATTCGAATAAAAGGTTACTTTACTATGGCTGCTTCTTTTGAAAATATACAAAATGTTTCCTATTATCACTGAGCAATAGCTAACTGTTAAAGTGTTATATTTAGTAGTATACTTCCAACTGCATTTTAAAAAAATATTTTTCTTCATATCTTGTAAGTCATTTAAGTCAAAGTATTTATTTTCTTAAATATAACAAATTTTCAAGTTTTTATAAGATCCCTGAGTCCTATAAATCATATTTAGAATAGCATTTTCGAAGCTCTAACAAATTAAAAAATATTTTATGATCAAAACACCTGCCGATTCTTGACACTTTGTATTTTACGCATTTCCATCAACTGCCCGATTTTTGTACCAAGAAATTGTAGAAATTCCTAAAATTCTGAATATAACTCGCAAAGATTTGGTGGTGCAAAAATTTGTCTCTCTTGTTATAGCATGAATAATGTTTTACTGAATATGTTATAGGACTCAAAATGACCTAATAAAAATTTTAATTTCTTATTCTTTTCTAAAGTAATAACGATGTCTAAGGTGATGAATAACAGTATTTGAAATATTTTTTAAAACTGGAAGTATCCTAAATTTAACGAATTAGGAATTAGCATTTGTGAGCGATTAAAAGGAACGCCCTACATATTTCATAACTGATATTGCCTTGAAGACTATATTTTAAATGAAATTGGCCACATCGGCCTCCGTTGACATATCGCAACATTCAATGATATAATTATGCTTTTGTTAAATAAACTAATTACTTACAATTTTTTACCAATTATTTTTACATAAGGAGTTATTTAAAAAATATATTCACATAGTAAAGGAACATGTAACAATACTTATCGCCATTTTAATTCCTATAATATGAACATTTGAAACCAACAAATTATGATGTTTTAAATTCGAGATGTTTTATATGTGTTTATTGTTTTATTGTTTTGCGATTCCTTTCAGAGATCTTTAGTCCCTATTGGTTATCGTTTAACATGTGTAACATTATTATGCTATTTATGGTTCGGATTATAGTGTCAAGATAATTGGCCGTCTATTAAAATAAGGGCCGGTGTCAGTTCTTCAGCATCATTAGAGTCAGAAGATAGGAAAAGCAAGATTTTAAAATTCTTTCTGTTAGAATGATTAGAGTAAAAATTAGAAATCAGGAATTCTGCTTTTTCAGAATTTAATGTCGACCCCATGAAAAAAAGTGTATATAAATATAGATAGTACAAAACATATTTCAGTTTTAAGACAAAACACAAGCTTTTATTTTATATAAAATGATGTCATTCTCATCCGCTTAAGAATTCCACTTTTACGATCCAGTCTTAAACAACATCTAGAGTAAAGTATTCATATGACGTCAGTATCGCAGAATAATACGCAAATCCATCAAAAAGCGATGTCGACATTCAAGAAAATCGGTAAAATATCGGCTATCTGATGATTCATATGCCTTCATTTGTTTGTAACTTTAATATAGATGCTTAAAATTAAAGGACTTCCCTCAGAGGTATTAGTCTGAGCGATGTTAGTGAGAACATAGATTTAATAATAACTCGTGACAAGAATAGAAAATGAGTTGCTATATTTAATTGATAATATGTGGCGTGTCTGAAAAATATTCAACCTTTGTCCGAAAAATATACATAAGTTACCTGATAGGATTGGTACCCTTATTCCTTTCGAGGTAGGCCCCTTGCACCTCCACACAAAAAAATCGCATTGACTGCAGCGTAAGTTATGACACGAGACCATAAATACCTCGTCTGCATAACCTTTAAGCTGTGAAAATGTCTTTTCAAGTACAGTAAACCCTCGATTTAATGGACTAATTGGGACTAAGATGTGTCCGTTAAATCGAAAGTCCGTTAAATCGCAAAGTACTATTTATAATATTATTTTGTTATAATTATAGTACATATATATATTATTACGTACTTGTAATTACATATATTATTACAGTGCAAATTACACATATATATACAATATATACAGTGTATATACATGTATTGTATATATACAATATATGTATATACATAAATATATATTGTATATACATATATACTACTGTATATATATATATATATATATATATATATATAAACACAATACATTACTTTTAATAATACAATATTGGTAATGAAATACAAACGAATTAACACATATGCAACTTTTATGGGAATGAAACACTTTTTACACAGAAATAATAGTTAATAAACAAGCAATAAACAAATGGCTTGCGCATGCTTAGAACGAAAACCACGCTGCAGTGAGAATCAAAGCGCGCGCTTTTGGCGTTTCGTGTTCTTTCCCTTTTTTAAGGATTCGTTCATTTGATCACGAGACATTGTGTCGCCACAGATATAATAAATATTTTTTTTATTTTACCGAGAAATCGCTTTTTAAAAATAGTAAAAAGAAATGCTTTGTCGTTGTTCATTGCTTGATTTTTTACATATAAAAGCTTAAAAGAGGGTTGCGTGTTGATTCTCAAGTAGAGGAGGGGGAGGGGGGCAGTAATACTTTTTTTCCGAAGCGTGTTTCATCGTTTTAGAAGCTGTTTTATCATGGAGGCTTCCAGTAAATAATAGTGATAAATAAATATTTGACATTTGTCAAATATAAAAATTTGAAATACGGGTGTTGAATTTCAGGTTAGGGAGAGGGGAATAATTTTAAATTAACGATTTTGATTTGTTAATTTAAGGATAAAGTGTTTTAAAAGGGATATTAAACGAAACCCTCTGTGCGATCTGCGATCACACTTACCCACTTGCTTTGCTTTAATTTTTGTTTAATTTTAATTTTTTTTTAAAATTAGTCCCTTGAATCCGAAGTCCGTTGAACCGAGGTCCGTTAAATCGAGGGTTTACTGTAATTTCAAAATCCGTACATATTTTTCCAACAAATCATGCAAGCTAAAATACGTCAATATTGACCCGATTAAAAAAAAAAAAATAGCCGAATAAGTTACTATATAAAATATCGTCCAATGAGAATTGAGAAAATGACCTTATGATTAATTCTCTAGATTAGTGAAGCTGAAAAAAAATTGCACATCATATTTAAATAGACACTTTTCGTCACTTTTGCCCAGACAGGTAACATTTTGACAAGTACTTTCGTGCAAGCTATTTACTGTTTCATACCGACATTTATTCAATGTTAACACAACTTATTCCGTGCTGGATAAGTAGCTACCCTTTTTATTGCATTTAAGTTGCATGTTGTTTTTTGTGGGTGGGGGGGGGGAGGGGTATGTAGTTTTATTAAATGTATCTTAAAATGCAAATGAATGGTAATTTAGAACATTTTCAGTTTATTTCATTTTTTTTAAATTTCGTATTTTTTAGAAGCCATTCTTAGAGAGCACTTACATCTTAAAAGTATCCCGTACAAAAATTTCAAAGTTAAAAAAAAAATTTCAAAGTTTTTCCTTCCTGTATCATCTTACACAGCGAAATTTTTAGAAATTGTTTTATTGCTTGTATTTACGTCTTAAAACCAACATTTATGCAATTTTTCATCTTTATATTCCCAATAATCTTAGTCTTCTATAATTTCGATTTTTTTAGAATTTATTCTAATGCGTGCATTGCAGTTTGAATTCTTTCTATAACGAGCATTTAGACCTTATAAGCTACTACCATGCCAAATGTTAAGTATCTAGACCCAACAGTATCACAGAAACTGCAGATTAGATCTTTTTTTATGGTGCACCCTTTTAATTTTTTTTAACTGACCGGCATTAACGACTTAAAAGTAATAGCCATGTGAAATTACAAAATTTCTTTCTCTAAGAATTCCAAATAAATCGTGATTTAGAAACTTTCTAGAACGTTTACGTTTATTTCTAACTTTAAAATTTTGAACCTTGTAGAAAGAATTCATAACGAGTATTTACATCTTAAAAGTAACCACCGCACAAAATTTCAAATTTCTAGCCCAAATAGTATATCAGAATATGCAATTTAAGAACTTTTCTGCTCCTGCACCCATGGATGTGGTTGTACCGATATAAAATATAGTCTTTGTTGAAGCAAATATGGTTACCAGCATTTTAAAACCATTATTTATTAAATTGGCTAGATAGTTTCTGAGATTACACTTCACAAACACAAAAATGCTACTACTTTATAATATTAGCATATACGTAGACAAAGAAGCCGTTTAACTTTTATTGTATAAATACATAAATAATTTATTTAATACGTGTTAGCAGAAGTATTTATTAAAATACATACATGATCCAGTTTAATACTTCTTCAATTTTATTTTCATAGTCGTTTATACGATTTGGCAAAAACATTTCACTCTCTTAAACCCGAATTGGGTCAAACTTTTTTTTAAAAAAGCGCCATGCCTATATAACAACGAAGTATCGTGAAGGGTATTAGACACATCGTAATAATTTAATTACTTTGATACAGGAGATAAATCGCTAACTTTCTAAATGCATTCATTTCATTTGAAATATATAAATTAAATATATTTGAAAAACACGAATTTGAATCTTAAAAAAAAAAAAAAAATACAAATAAGTAAAAATAATGATAAGAGATAATAAGTCAAAACGTTTTCTTTCAACATCAAAGAATTGTTTCTAAATTACTTATGCGGAAAAAGAAGTTACTTTCGGCAAAAAAAAAAAAAAAAAATGCTCTTGTCTAAATTTTAACCCGGCTAAAAATAAAGTACCGTGATTACTTCAAATGTGTTCCGTAGGAATGTTCCGTAATCTGGTTTGCAGCCAATGTCCTATTTTAAAAAGCGTCGCTTAACGCCAAGTTAATTTCATTGCGGTAACTTTTTTTTTTTGGGGGGGGGGGGTGGGGGGGGGGGAGGCAGTGATTTCAAATATTTACATTTTAATTTAAACTTTTGTTTATATATCTGTTGCTTGTAAAATTAATTAGTACCTTGATGATCGAGCTTCACTCGAAACATATGTAAAATACTTCTTCTCTGGTTGTTTGCTCAAAGACAATTTTATATCGTTATTATAACTCTCATACAGATTTAACAATATTGTTTTTAGTATTATTCTTGTTTGACGGCAACCTTGCCTGTGTATCTGAATTATTGGCCATTTTTAGGTGCGTTCGTAATTATATAAATACGTAGCACCTATAGTCGTCGTTCAGTCCGTCCGTCCGTCCGTCTGTCCGTCCGTCTGTCCGTCCGTCTGTCCGTCCGTCTGTCCGCATGTAACAGAGCAAAAACTACCCAACCGAATGGTCTGAAATTTCAAATATATGATTGTTGCAAAATTTTGTCGAGCCATTTCAAATTTTATGAAAATCGGATGTATAGTTTAATTACAGGGACAGTCAAAAGTTTTTCTTTACATTACGGCCAATGGGAAAAATTATTGCAAGTGCATTTTAATGATATTACAGCCTTCCGAATGATCTGAAATTTTAAAGATATAACTGTTGCGAAATTTTGTCGAGCCCTTTCAAATTTTAGGAAAATCGGATGTATAGTTTAATTACAGGGACAGTCAAAAGTTTTTCCTTACATTACGGCCAATGGGAAAAATTATTGCAAGTGCATTTTAATGATATTAGAGCCTTCCGAATGATCTGAAATTTTAAAGATATAACTGTTGCAAAATTTTGTCGAGCCCTTTCAAATTTTAGGAAAATCGCATGTATAGTTTAATTACAGGGACAGTCAAAAGTTTTTCTTTACATTACGGCCAATGGGAAAAATTATTGCAAGTGCATTTTAATGATATGAGAGCCTTCCGAATGATCTGAAATTTTAAAGATATAACTGTTGCAAAATTTTGTCGAGCCCTTTCAAATTTTAGAAAAATCGGATGTATAGTTTAATTACAGGGACAGTCAAAAGTTTTTCTTTACATTACGGCCAATGGGAAAAATTATTGCAAGCGGATTTTAATGATATTAGAGCCTTCCGAATGATCTGAAATTTTAAAGATATAACTGTTGCAAAATTTTGTCGAGCCCTTTCAAATTTTAGGAAAATCGGATGCATAGTTTAATTACAGGGACAGTCAAAAGTTTTTCTTTACATTACGGCCAATGGGAAAAATTATTGCAAGTGCATTTTAATGATATTACAGCCTTCCGAATGGTCTGAAATTTTAAAGATATAATTGTTGCAAAATTTTGTTGAGCTATTTCAAATTTTAGGAAAATCGGATGTATAGTTTAATTACAGGGACAGTCAAAAGTGTTCCGTTACACTACGGGAAATGGGAAAAAAATATTGGAAGTGCATTTTAATGATGTATCAGACTATGCGCTTTATGAAGTGCAAAAAATTATACATTCAGTACAATATGGGGTGCAAAAAATAATTATAAAACTAGTTATAGTACGAACGCACCTCATTTGCCACGTTTGACGAGCAATTTCCAACTTGTTTCTTTACGAAGAGTGGATATAACATATGTTTAATTTCGCATACCATGAATACATGCTGCACAGATGTCATATACGCATAGCACATTGGCACGAATTTTTCTGAGGCTAATGTCATATACGCACCGGGGTACATAATTGGCGCCAAAGTGTCGTTATTTTGCTTGATATGGCAACCCTGATGTAGTTGTTTATTTATTAATAAATTGTTTATTTACTTTTAATTCATTTTCTAAAATTATATAATGAATTTTGTTCTATAATTTTTAATTAAACTTTTTTTAAATTTATTGTTATTCACTTTTTAAAAATATATGTGTAACTCGTATTCGAAAACGAGGTTTTCGCAAAATTGGCCTTAAAAAAATCGCGCAAACATGGTGCGTATTATGACATCTGTGCCCCAATGGCAATATTGATACTTTTATGTTAGCCGAACGCAGGTGATAAATGGCAAAAAAATTCCCCAAACCATATTCATATCGCAGTCATTTCATTTAAAACGTAATCACTTCATTTAAGACGTGACAGAAATATAAAATATAACCTATGTTGGAGCAGAGACTGTCACCATAAATTTGCAACCATTACTTTTGAAATAGGTTTGATATTTCCTGAGATTGTGTAAAAATCGCAATTTAGAACATTTTTAGAACGCTTTTCGTGGAGTTTCATCCCATTTAAATTTCCAATTTTTTCGAAACTGTCCTTAAAGAACATTTATATCTAATAAATATGTACCTTGCCTAATTTCAAGTTGCTAGCCCCTACCGATCACACAAATCGCAATTTAGAAAGTTTTTTGCTTCTACAACTCCCATATGGTAGTTACACCGACGTGAAATAGCATCTATGTTAGAGCAGAGGCTCTCAGCATCAATTTCATACCATTACTTTTGAAATCAGTTTCATTCTTCCTCAGATTGTTCACAAATCGGCAATTAGAACGTTTTTAGATCGCTTTTCGCGCATTTTCATCACTTTTAAATATCAAACTTTTAAGAAAATGTTCTTAGAGATCATTTATATCTAATAAGTATATACCCTGCCAAATTTCACGAATCTAGGTCCTTCCATAACAAAAAAATCGCATTTTAGAACGATTTTTGCTCCTGCACCTCCTTTGGGGTAGTGGAAAAAACATAAAATATAGCTTATTTTGGAGCAAGAGCTGTCACCATCATTTTTACACCATTATGTTTGGCCTTCCTGAGATGGCATAGAAATCGCAATTTAGAACGATTTTCGCGCATTTTCATACCTTTTAAATTTCGATTTTTTTTTTTTAGGAAATGTTCTTAGGGATCATTGATATCTAATATGTAACTACCATTTCAAATTTCATGATTCTAGGCCCTATCATAACACAAAAACCGCAACTTAGAACGTTTTTTGATCCTGCAACCTCCAGGTAGCAGTGACACAAACATAAAATAGAGTCTATGTCAGAGCAAGGGCTGTCACCAACAATTTAGAATTATTACTTTTGAAATGGATTTGATACTTCCTGAAATTGTATAGAAATCGCCATTTAGAACGTTTTTTAGAACGCTTTTAGAGCATTTTCACCCCATTTAAATTTCGGTTTCTTTAGGAAATGTTCTTAGAGATCATTGATATCTTGTAAGTAACAACCATTCCAACTTTCAGGATTTTAGGTCCTTCCATAACAAAAAAACTGCCATTTAGAAAATTTTTTGCTCCTGCAAGTCCCAGGTGGTAGTGACACCAACATAAAATAGAGCCTATGTTAGAGCAAGCGCTGTCACCATCCATTTACAACCATTACTTTTCAAATCAATTTGATACTTCCTAAAATTGCGTAGAGATCGCCATTTAGAACGTTTTTTAGAACGCTCTTCGCGCATTATCACCCCTTTTAAATTTCGAATCTTTTAAGAAGTATTCTTAGAAATTTTTTATATCCAATAAGTAACTAATATTCCAAATTTCATATTTCTAGGCCCTTCAATAACAGAAAAATCGCATTTTTAGAACTTTTTTGCTCCTGCACCCCCTTTGGGGTAGTGGCACCAACATAAAATTTAGCCTATCTTGGAGCAAGGGTAATCACCATCTTTTTGACGCTATTATTTTCTAAATCGGTTCGGTATTTCCTGAGTTAGCGTAGAAATCACCATTTAGAATGTTTTTTAGACCGCTGTTTGCGCATTTTCACCCCTTTTAAATTTCAATTTTTTTAAGAAATGTTCTTAGAGATCACTTATATTTAATAAGTGACTAATATTCCAAATTTCATATTTCTAGGCCCTTCAGTAACATAAAAATCGCATTTTTAGAATGTTTTTTGCTCCTACACCCCCTTTGGCGTATTGGTATCGACTTAAGATATAGCCTATGTTCGAAGGTGGCTATCACAAGCATTTTGATACCAATACTTTTGAAATCGGTTCGATAGTTCCAGAGATTACATCCTACAAAGAAACAAACAAACTTTACTTCTTTATGATATTAGTACAGACTAAGATATTTTGGCTTTTCCCTTTTAAATAGGAAAAACTCCATATTTATTTTCCTGTTTAAATAGGTTTTGTTATGCTTTATATGTGCGTGCATATTTTCATTGCTCCATATGCTGTAATCCGATTTTCTACGAAAACATCTAGCCAGTGGAAATGTCGTACACTAAATTTCCGTGACGTATGTAGATAAATTGTGTTTTTTATCAGTTTTTTTAATGTAATTTGTGAAGGTTTTGGAACTTATTTTTCATAGTAGGTTACCCTTATAGGTACCTTCTGGTGCAATCAGAAACTAAATCCGAGAAATATTTTTTGAGTTATGCTTGATGAAATTTTTTTTTATTAGGCATTCTTTTAGTAGGCCATGGCTTTAATATCCATCGTAGCTGTTTGTGGTCTGAAAGTAATACTGCGCTGTCTATTAGCCTTCGTTTCGCTCAGACAATTATAGCTCCATATTTTATCAGAAATAATTCATTTATATTTTTCAAAAGAACACGTATTTTAATTACATTTTTTTTTCAGTTGTCATCGGAAAATGGCAACAAAAAATATATTTACTATTTTCCAAATATTTTTCCTTTACTTTCTACTGAAATAGAGTTCTTGAGTTGCCAACATTAAACAATTGGGGCTAAAAACTACAAAAAAATTAATATATCAAAAATAAATTGAGTTACAGATTTCAAATAAATTGCATTTAAAAGTACTCTTTTTTCCCAATACGACGGTAAAAAAAAATTGAAAATGTGAAATGCTTAGAATAAAAAAAATGCAGTAGAGTATTTAACAGCACAATGATACACCTGCTTTGTTTTACGCTGGCATATACAACGGAGCGTTATTTTTGGGAGACGACACTGTAATAGCTGGAGAAAGAAATAGTATAGCGGGGTCTGAAAAATTCGAGTGTGGATAAAGAACTCTGTAAAGTTATTTTCAGGTACACTGTAACTTTGATTAGTTTAATATTTCAAAGTTTTTTGTCTTTTAAAGTATCTTTTATACACGCAAAAATCGTAATTTATACGATATAAATAAGTATCGAAAATAAAAAAAATCATTTTTCAGCTAAAAGAAGTACAGTGCGCCATAGCGAATAGAGAGTGGCGAAAATTTTAAGCGCCTTTTCTTCACAGCACCAATTTGAAAATCAGTTGACATTCTATCACTGTCAATTTTCAGTCAATCAACTCGATCTTTTTGAATATTAACGATGATATATTTTTCTAATGAAATATATACGATTTTTCTGAAATATCTTTGCTTTCCTGTAAAATTTTAAGTAAGGAAATTTGTAATTGAAAACTTACATTATACTTTTAATCCATACTATTTCACTTAAAAAGCATATTTATTAAAACGACTGTGTTCTTTTACACTAAGAAAACTTATTATTTTGTTAAATGTCCCTAGTTCATGTCAACGATGAGTTTATTCAACCATCACTTGACCCTTATTATCCAAAATGTTCCTGCCCATCGGTTGTCAAGACGTCATTTTTTAACAAAGTCAACTAAACAAAGATATGATTTTCTACTTTCATATGTACATTATACATTAGTGTAAATGGATTTGCATATATGGGGCATTCTCACAATCTTTTGACTTTCGGGAATAAAAATCTGATGAAATTAAACTTGCTAAAATAACATTTTAATGTTATAGACGAATGCCTTAATGATTCAAATTAAAGAAAAAATGGTCAGCAGCGAAAAATCTGTTATTTAACTGAGGTTTAAGTTAAACTTGCGAATTTAATTTTTCTTATCATTTTACCAGTAAAACTGTTTATTTTCTTCTAAATTTTTACTTATAATGAATTTGCATAGTATCCGCAGGACATTCAAATAAGAAGTAATAACAATGTAGTATTTTTAGTACAAAATTTTGTATAACATCGTCTTAAAAGTCTGTTAAGGCAGGGACGGTAAGGGAAAAAAAGGGGACGGTAAAGGAAAAAGGGATGGTAAGAAAAAAAGCGATAGTAAGGATAGGACGGTAAGGAAAATTGCCACCTATTTTTAGGCAAATCATGTTAAGACTGAGCCATAGCCACAACGTTCAATGGTTTTTAGAAGCAGTTATTTACATTGGATTAAATGAATAATAAAATTAATAATTTAATAAATTAATAACTAAATTAATAATTTAAAATTAATAATTAATATTATTAATAACATTAATAATAAATATTACCTTAAAGGGGTGTTAAAGAAGGGACGCTAAGGTAAAAAAAGGGGATGGTATAGGAAAAAAGAGACGAAATGGGAAAAAAAGGGACGGTAAGGATGAAACGGTAAGGAAAATTACTACTTATTTTAGGCAAATCATGTTAAGACTAAGTGGTAGCCACAATGTCAATTGATTTTTAGAAAGAGTTGTTTACATCGAATTAAATTAAAAACAAATTAATTTACCTCGAAAAGTGCAGGAATAAACCTTGGGGACGGTAAGACTACCAATAAAGCCACGATGCTTGAAATTGATATTTATCATAATTCTGCAATAAATTTCCTGTCAAAGAATTTTAAACATTCTTTCTCTAGCATACTTCTGCATGAGAAAAAAACTTGAAAAAATTCTGTGGCTGCATCTGAAGTGATTTTTTGTACAATTTTAGAAGAGGGACGGTAAGGAATCTAAAACCCAGGGACAGAGTTAAGAAAATAATAACAACCCTAAAAATGTGTGCAGGTTAATTTTTTGCTACATATTTATATAAAACAATAGTTTCAGTTTCGGAAAAAATTACATCGAATTATTTTTATTGACACAATTTTATACAGACAGCTCCAAACCTAAAAATCAGCATTAGGGGCACGGTGCGGTGTAGGAGTTTTCCTGGTATTTGGACCCTCAACATCGTCCAAAAGTTATTTATCTCGTTAATATTGTTATGCAATCATGAAATGGGATGTTCCCCAGTATATGAAATAAAAAAGACACAAGAACATGTACTAAAATCAAAATTATTATTCAGGGACATATAAGTCAAAAGATTGTGAGTATGCGCCATATATTTCGTACTTCTTATTAAAAATAATC
This sequence comes from Maratus speciosus, assembly GCA_963932465.1. Lineage (NCBI taxonomy): Eukaryota > Metazoa > Arthropoda > Arachnida > Araneae > Salticidae > Maratus > Maratus speciosus. Next base: position 359,736,459 of record OZ010793.1, read on the forward strand.
GAAAAATCCTTAAACTGTAGGGTCTCAAAATAGTGTTCTCGTTTATTTTACCCATTTTTATAAACTGAGCAAAGTATATGACAAATATATTTACATTTTCCCTTTTTTAAAAACTGAGCAATGTATATCAGGAAATTATTTACATTTAACTTAGAAAAAAATTTTGAATTAATATGATTTAAAAATGAATAATTCATTTTGAAATAACAGATAAAAGATTAAAACATCGATTTTTATTCTTTTATAATACAAAAATGTTTTTAACTTATAAAAAATAACTTGAAATAAAACAGTTTACATACATCATTTAGTTAGAGCGTTATTTGCTAATCTATAACAATTCTATTGTTGTAGAACAAATCAATTGAACTGTCTGAGATTGTTCAAATGCTCAGTAAACATAGGAGTAAATAGAATTTATATGAAAATATACTGATTTATAACCTTTAATGTGCAGTACAGTCGATAACGAATGATTTTACGTTTAGAAATAGAACATAGCTCTTTTACTTCTTTAGTAGATATAAGTAAGAAATAAAATTCGGCCACATCTTATTAAATTGCACGCATTTTCGATTTTTTAAAAATATAATGATTTCCCATCTACAAAAATGTATAGAGAATGTTTTTTTTTTGTTGTTGTTGTTTTTTTTTTGTTTTGTTTTTTTTTACAATTATTCTTAAAGAACAGTTCTGATGGTCAGTTGGTCAGTTTCTATTAGAAACATACCCCAAAGACCACTGTTTTCATATACTCGTGTACAAAACTGTAAAAAAAATACAACAGCAACCCTGCATAAACATAAGAAATATTTATTTGCAATTCAATAATGAGCTGGAAGCCGCTGTAGTCGTCCGGTAGCGGTCAATTGGCCAATTTCTATTAGAAATAAGCCCAAAAAACACTGTTATCAAATACTCGTACACAAAACTGTAAAAACAAATACAGCTAATGGCAACCCTGCATAAACATAAGTGATATTAATTTGTAATTTAATACTGAGCTCGAAGCCACTTCGGTCGTCTGGTAGCTTCAGTGCCCCGAACCAAAGCCTATCTCTTTTCGATGTTTTTAATTTAATTAATTTCTCTTTTAAATTTTTCCTGTTTCAATTTTTCAATTTTTTTTCTTTTCCTTCCTGGCTTCCGCCAGAGTCTCAATTATCCATATCATACCCCGATCTTAATCGAACCTTAATTATCAATGCTTCGACCTTAATAAAAGTGATTTACAGGCCTTCGTGTCTGCAAAACTTGTAAACATATATGTGTAGCAACAAAACATAATATCAATGAACTTACCGAATAACAAACGAGGTGTTAAATTTTTTGTAACAATTTTGAAAAACGATATATGTAACAAATATAATAATTTACGAGGGTGAGTCGGAAAATAAGTTTCCCCTGGCAACTGTGGACAGAGGTGTGTACGAAAGACTAAAAATGTAACGAAACATCAAAGATAAGATGTAACTTTATTTTTCTACACAAGTGCCAAGTGAGTTGAGACATTTGTCGTACCCTTTTATAAGCTTCAAAAAGCGCTCCTTGAAAAAATCATGGCTCTGCATCATTCTGTTCCCGGTAGATATGGGGAGAAAGTGCGTTGTGAATTCGTGGTCAAAGGAGGAAGCGAGAGTGGTTGCCCGCTATGAATGGGCACGTGGATATCAAGAGCAGAAATCCATAACCGCCACATGGGAGCCTATGGGCCAGAAGTGAAGTCGAAACAAATGGTGCGGGGATGGTGCCGCCAATTAGCAAGTGTTGGACAGACCGAGACCTGGACGGACGTGCACGTCACTGCAGACGAAAGCAATGCTTGACTACTTTGTAAGCAATGCTGAAGGCACACGAGCCGTTCAACGCTTCTTTTGTATGCAGAGCCCTGTTTTTTTTTCTTGGAGTGCTTTATGAAGCTCATAAAGGGTATGACAAATGTCTCAACTCACTTGGGACTTAAGTAGAAAAATAAAGTTACGTCTTATCTTCAATTTTTCATTACATTTTTTGTCTTCCATACACACCTCTGTCCACAGTTGCCAGGGTAAACTTATTTTCCGACTCACCTTCGTTTTTTCCACTATGTTCAGTCTGAAAGTCCTTTTGTGGAACTGTTATAACACATCTTGATTTCCAAGATAAAGGAGCATTTCTTAAATTATCAAGATTGATTCTGTTTCATCCCTTTGGGATAATCTTCTGGATTCCATCAAATGTTTTGAGATGCGGCTTATAAAGAACTTGGCTTTAAAGTGCCAGTGCACAGTAATCTATAGAAAACTTGTCAGCGGACTTGGGTGGGAGGCATTTAAATGAAATAGCCTCAATTCTGGTTCGTTTCTCGTTTCTTTTAATATAGACATTTAAATGAAATGGCCTCAATTCTGGTTTGTTTCTCGTTTCTTTTAATATAGTCGTACATTTAGACTTAGAGGTTATGTGATAGCCTTATCGTGATGGAACATAACACAATGAAGATTGTTTGTGCAAAATGATGGAATGTCTTCTTTAAAAACAACTGTTGAAACATAGTAATCGGAGTTAATTTTGACATATTTTTCTATTTTTCCTATTTTAAGTTTTCTGTTAGATGCGAATCCAGCAATAACCATATAACCTTTAGCAAAACTTCACTGTTTTCTCCGAATCAATGTTTTAGAGTTTTTTTCTCCTCTTTTCTGCATTAAATATATTTTTTTCCTATAACAAACATAAAAATATATACAAGGATCATGAATTGTAACTACATATGTCCATTTTTATCAGCCAAATAATTTCCATAGAACAATCTGCTCATACAACAATCTGCACATAGCTTTAGATTGAGAAACATGTTTTTCCTTTAGGCAGTGAACAACACGTTCTTTTGACATTTAAATCAGATCTCATAAATTTGTTTACGGTTCGTATAGAAATGTTTAAGGTTCGTATAGAAATGCTTAAAGATTTTGCGATTTTCTTTGGAGAGTTGGATTTTCTTTTAAAACATGCGATGCGATCTTTGATATTTTTTTTAATTTTTCGTTCAAATGTAAACTTTGACGGTTCTGTTTTTTTAATTAATTATGCACCTATTTCATTTGTAGAAATACCAAATTCATGCTTTTCACACCTTTTTTAAAAACTCTAATAATATTAGCTCTCTTGGCAAAGGGTAAATACATAGCCTTCGACCCACTATTTATTTTCAAACGACATCTTAAACAAAAGAATACTTATAATGATGCATTAAACTGTTAGAATCAACGTTCATTTTCTCCTCTCTGCGCATGCGCAAACTCACGATACTGCAAGACCACTCTGGAAGCGAGAGTATGTTGTTCAGTTACGTAACATATTGAGCAATCATACATATTATTTTCTTCGCGTTAGTGTTAATAAATAGTTATGTGCAGCTACTCTGCTAATTCCCTGTGCACTATAAAGCAACATAAACCACATAAACCCGATTCGAAATCTATGATGCGTTTTATTTTTTTCATTTAAATTCAAATTACAGAGAAAGCCAAAATCATTTCAAATTTTTGTGAACACCCTCTGTATTTCTGTACGTTTTATGCATAATGATGACATACAAATATTTTTAGTAAGAAAAGAGATATTTTCTTACTAAAAAGTTAAGATAAGGTGCCCTATTACCATCCCCCAGCCGTTTTCAGGCCCTTGGAAGTTGTTATTTTCAGTGAAAATCTACTAAATTTGGATTTTACATAGACTAACTACCCACTTACATAGAAACATAGTCAAATATCGTACAAAAAAATTTTAACAATGGGAAAAATTGTTTTTTTCAAAAGTATCTAAAAAATGCTAAAGAAAAAAAAAATGGTCCCAATTTCGCCCACCCAAAAAATCCAATACGCCGAAACTTAGCTTATAACTAAATCAAAATTTATTTCTAAATGAGTAAATAATTTAATTTATATTAAAGTAAGTCACAAAGAAATGTACTAATTGTCAGTGGAAGAATAAAATAACGAAACATTAGCCATCCAAACATGAGGAAAAAATTGAAAAAAAAATGTCCTGAAAAAGCATTCTTAATTTTGTCCCGGGGACGAAAATAAGAACTGCAAGGGGGACGAAATTGGGACAACGCTACTTTCCAATATGACGGAGCTTCAGTTCCCGTAAGGTGAACTGAGCGTCCTAAAACTCACTGTATGATACTGTCAGCATCTTACCAACGTAAAATACATGCAATGGATAAGAAATAAATACTTACAGTACAGTAAATAACGTTCTACAAACGACGTAATAAGAACTAAGGTCTTCTAAAAATAGGAGATTCATCGTCTTTAATTTATGTATGCGTCTTGGCGAATGAAACTTTCAACACTGACCCCTTTTAACTCCCGTTCCCTGTGCCTTGCGTCATAAGTTACGCCACTATCGCAGATGCGGAGAAGTTAAGGGGGACGAAATTAGGAGAGGGGAGGAAATATGGGCACTTTACCCTATAGTAAGTTTCTTTAGTTTTTCTTTAATCTCTTCAGTTTGACAATATTTTTAATTTCCCTTATTTATACTTTAAATGCTTTATGAAGACGCTTACTTTTATTATTTTAAAAACAATTTTTAAAATTTACATATTTCAACATAGGGTTTCAAAATATCGACGCACAAACAAGAACGACATTAACTTTAGGAACGTTTAAGCAATACTTAGCAAAAAAAAAAAAAAAAAAAAAAAAAAAAAAATCAGAAATTCTACGTCAAACGTGGCTAATGAAAATTCGTACTTTAACCAGCTTTATAAATATTCAGATCTTGGTGCAATACCTGTTGCTCTTATATGCAAAAATGCATGAATAGAAAATTTATTACGATTATACATATTAAGTTCAGTAATATGGAAATAATAGGACTCCTCTTAAATAAGACATAATCAACATGGCGACCTAGAATCATTACCTATCATGCGATATCATTAAAATAATTACGTATGATACGATTTAATAGAAACAAGAAAAGTTATATTAATATCTTTTTGTTTTGGTCCGATTTTCATAAAATTTGAAATGAACCGATAAAACTCTGCAACGATTACATATATTAAATTTCAAACCATTCAGTTGTCTAGATTTTGCGCCGTTATATGCAGGCAGACGTACAGACAGACCAGACGACGACTATAGCTGCTACGTATTTATATAATTACGATATTTCCCCATAGACTATAAATTATTCGAATACTTTTGAGTGTCATTGTAAATAAACTATGAACACTACAAACTTTATTTTCAATGCCGAACATGGCAAAGTAAATCTCAATAACATATATTAATTACAGAACAATCCCACTGTATTAACACAAGTTAGAGTGCGGCTAGACAGGCAGACGGACAGACAAACCAAATTCATAAACAATTTTCAACTATGTTGGAAAGTGTTAAAAACACATTAAAGGGTTAAATTTCACTTTCAGCAATTTATACCAATAGACGGAGCGTACTTGTTCACTTTTGTACAACCCTGTATTTTACCAACTATCTTTATGTACACGCCACTATTTAGCTAAAATTTAATTAAGACTAAAAAATACTTAACCCTCTCTCTGCGAATCCCGCGATCTCCACGGGCCACATAAAAGTACAAAATTTGCGCCCACGATTTCCGCAATCTTCTTTTTTATGATCTAATTCTATGTTAAAAAAGAACTCTTTTACAAAAAAAAAAAAAAAACTTTGTATATTTTAACTCTAAAATATATGTAGATTTGAAATGTGTAATAAAATAAATACGCAATTTTGGATCATATATTGAAAAAAAAAAAAAAAAAAAAAAAAAAAAAAAAAACGTAGTGAGAAGGTTAAAACTACTGAACTCACACTTCTAGAGATTATCATCCATAGATAACCAATAACCATGTATCCAATTCTTTGCGTGGCCCTTTATATCATTTTATCTATATTCTACAAACATATCTTAGTATGTTAAATGTAGTTCAGCGTAAAAATGCATAACTCATTTCAAAACCAAATTTAACCTAATGTTGTTCATACTCAGTAATCCTTACGAATTTTTTGTGTAGCCCTGTATATGATCTACGGCATTTATACACACAACGTAATATGTAAAAATTTAGTTAAACTTACAAACTCATACCATAACTTAAAATGCACTTCCACCAGAACTCGATAAAATACAGTACTTTGGATACTCTATAGCAGGGTTGGCGAACCTATGGCACGCGTGCCGTAATTGGCACGCGGGACGACATTTTTGGCACGCCGTTTATTGAAGTTCTAAATCAAAATTCAGTTAAAGTCCTAAAATTCTGCCCCTGTTTATTCTTTTTTTATTAATACACGAGCTTCATTGAAAATAGCTTTTATTTTCTACAATAGGTACTAGTTATATCACTGCACTTCCCGCTTAGAAATATTTGACCCTTCCCAACTCCCCATCTCCTCGATTTCGTTATGATGGCACCTATGATTCGCATAGACAGAGAGAAATCTAGCAAATCAAATTATTCCTTCTGTAATATTTCTGCATAATTTTGACCTGCACATGAGGCTTTATTTAACTTTTGTTAGAATTTGATAATTGATCTTTAATTTGTTAAAATGGCAAAAGTATTAATAAAACAAATAAAGCATGACTTTTTTCATAAGTTATGAAAAAAATAATTATTTGATTTCTAAAACATTTGTAAAATGAAATGAAAACTATTTTTCTGTAGTTATTTCTATAATGCGTATGTTGGCATTACCCGCAGGTATGTTAGCTATATTTATAATAATCTAATAATGATATATAATGTTGACACTATTATTTATTATTATTAGAATTAAACTAACTTATAATTCACTATTAAATTAATTCGCTATTTTTGTGCGGGAATGAGAAGTCGCGGAGGAGGAGGGGGGGGGGGGGGGAGGTGCACGCCATGTTCAGCTGAAATGTTTTTTCTAAAATATTGGCACGCGGATGTAAAAAGGTTCGCCGACCCTGCTCTATAGTGTATAGTATCGGAAATCTTTTGTGTTTTCCTGAAATACTATGCACTTTCTATTATACAGGAAGTAACTTTTAGTAAACTTCAGCAACCTATATCAATTTCATTATATGTGATATAGTTTGACATAATTAAAATACGCAGCAAACAATGCTTCCCTCTATCCCATTATGTAACGGAATTCTTTTGTGTGGCCCTGTAAATACTATGCACTTTCTATTATACAGGAAGTAACTTTATGTAAACCTCAGCAATCTATATCAATTTCATTATATGTGATATACTTTGACATAATTAAAATACGCAGCAAACAGTGCTTCCCCCTATCCCATTATGTAACGGTATTCTTTTGTATGGTCCTGTAAATACTATGAACTTTCTATTATACAGGAAGAACCTTTTAGTAAACCTCAGCAGCCTATATCAATTTCATTATGTGTCATATACTTTGACATAATTAAAATACGCAGCAAGCAATGCTTCCCCCTATCCCATTATGTAACGGAATTCTTTTGTGTGGCCTGTAAAATGAATAATATTTATTCTTTATTATTTCTGTATTGAACATAAACAAGTTGGAAATTGCTCGTCAAACGTGACAAATGAGGTGCGTTCGTACTATAACTCGTTTTATAAATATTCTTTGCACCGCATATTCTACAAAATGTATTTTTAGTATAATTCATAAATTCATATCATTTTCATTATGTTAGAAAGGGTCTAATATCATTAAAAGGCACTTGAAATTATTTTTTCCCATTGACCGTAATGTAACGAAATGCTTTTGAATCTCCCTGTAATTGAACTATGCATGAGATTTCCATAAAGTTTGAAATGACTCGACAAAATTCTGCAACGATTCAAACCATTCGGTTGGGTAGTTTTTGCGCTGTTATATACGGACAAACGGAAAGACAGACGACCGGACAAGACGACGATTATAGGTGCTACGTATTTATATAATTACGAACTCACCTAAAAAGAATTATTGTGAATGTCACGAAATTTATACCTGATTAAGACAAAAAAAGGCATGTAGCAGTAGTGGAAAAAAAAGTAAACACCCCTTACTAACTCTGCAAAAGAAAGTAGAAGAAAGTTACAGGTACCACACGATTGGTAATAAAGTATACTTTTAAATGATGTATATAAAATGTGCTTAGGGGCCATCTACATATCAAAATGAACCACAACTTTGTTTTTTTTTTATCAATATCAGTACTCAATTTTGGTAGCATAAATGCACTCTATACCCTTCAATTAGCCTAAAAACAACTTTTTATGTAATTCGTACGATAAGTTTCCGAGAAATTAATTATTTTAAAAAGAGCATATTTTAGGGGTTGTATCCAAACTGAAGTTCGGTACTCAATTGTTGACCGAAAAAGCATCCTTCTTGCTCAAGGCATCAAAAGCGCCACTCAAGCAGTCATTGAAGACTGCTAGATTACATGATAGCATAAGAAATTTCAAAATATCTAGTCACTTCTATCATAGACGGCCCCTTAAACCATCATTTTGCCATTTTAAAGCATAATTTGAAAACTACTTGGAAGAAAAATGTGAAATTTTGGATTTCCATAAAGCAGGACTTAATAAATCTAAATGAATCAAAATAATTTGTAGATTGCAATTCATATTTTTTATATTAATTTCATAATTCATAATTCATATCATCTATATAAATAAAAATGTAAATGTTCGTTTGTACAAAATTGCTAATCTCTGAAAGTTCTTCACCGATTGCTTTCAAATTCACGGACTGAGTTGCATTTGAATACGAGCATGTTGGTATATACCTATTATGAACCTCGCTCCCTCCCTCCCTTAATTATCCACCATCCCCACTAGGGGGCGCTTTTTTAATTATCTCCGACAGCCATCATGCGATATATCAATAGAAAGCGCTTTTCCCATTCTTTCATATTATGCACCATCCCTCCCTCTCCCCCCTTTTCCCCCCGGGCGGTGCATTTTTATATAAATTAAAATCTAAATGTTCGTTTGTACAAAGTCTTAAATCTCCGAAATTTCCCCGATAACCTTTGAAATTCAATGAGCGCATGTTTTAATATACCAATTATGAACCTCATTTCCCCCCTCGCCAATTTTTCGCCCTCCGGGGACAGTTTTTAAATTTTTTTTCTACACCCATTGTGTGGAATATTGTTAGAAAGCCCTTTGACCACTCTTTCATATTCTGCACTTGCCGTCCACTCGCTCTTTGTCCCCTGAGGGGCACATTACTGAAATATTTCGTCAGCATTTTTTATTGGTTTTTTTTTGTTTCCTCTTTGTTTTTTATTTCGTTTTTTCCCTTTATAGCTTACAGGCTATTAAACCCTGAGAGCAAATGTGCCCGTGCCCGCAGGTTCTGTATGTACGTATGTATGTATGTATTTATGCATATATGTACGTAACGCGATCTCTTGATAGAAATATCCGATTTGCTTCATATTTTGTATATAAGTTCATTTTGATAAGGCGCTTCCCTTATTAGTTTTCAAGGTTCACTGGTTAAGTATAAAGGGGATAACGGAGAGCTAATCCTCGCCCTTAGTTTAGATAAGTCGGTTTATCTTGCGGAATTATCCGATTTGCTTCACGTTTTGTAAATAGGTTCATTCTGATAAACGCTTCCGTGATTAGTTTTGGGAGTTCATTGGCTAAGTATAAAAGAGGAAATGGGTGTACTAATGCCCTTAATTTAGAAAAACGGAATTTTCATGCAGAATTATCCGATTTGCTTTAAATTTGGTATAGCAGTTTATTGTGATAAGGCGCTTCCCTGATTAGATTTGAAGGATCATTGGTTAAGTATAAAGGGGGGAGACGGGGGATTAAGCCCCCTTAATTTATTTTTCAAGGGGCATTATTCTTTGAAATAAGAGTATAATATACAATTAGTGTGAATAGCCTGCGAGCTCAATCCCATCAGTTTAACTGTGTACTTTTCTTTTTAATTTAATTTTTGCAATTTTATATGCTTTCATTATAACATTCTTTATTTTGCTTCAGTGAAATCGATTGGCTTTAATTCATTCAAAAAATTCCTCGCCGAAGATGAAAATTAGGTCGTCGTACTGAAGCAGTGCGACGAGTAATTGCAAATAAAACTGAGGAAGATGGGGAAAAGCGAACAAGCCAAACAGACAAAGAATGGCTCAAATATGTGCCGAGAAACCGTCAAAGCCACCAGGCTTGAGCATGGTTGCGAACACGGCGAGCGCGTTCTGCAGCTGCAGATCTGCTTTGTTCCCAACAGAATGAACGCGACAGGCTGAGAGTGGCTAAACGACTTGAACGATTGCTCAGCTATCACGCTATTACATTCACCTTGCATTCTAGTACAACCTAGCTGATGCTTATAGTGTTAATCAGCATGTTCTCATCGACACTATGATTGAAGTGTATCCTTATTGCAAGATCTGAAATTTAATGGAGAAACGATAGGAATGTGTTCCGCCGCCGGAAAAATTAAACTGCCTCAACTTGGAGAACCGCCAGAGCCATTAAAAACTTTTCTTGCGGGATATATAACCGAATCCAAGACTTTCCAATCTAACATCAGGAAATATACTCATGCTTCCAAAAGACGTCATTCATTGCAAAAATCGTACGATCTCAAATCATGCCAACTTTCAAAGTGAAAGGCCAATTTTATCACAAAGACGCCTCCTTGCTTCCTTTCCCAGATGGTCATCATAAATTCCTAGAAATGTTGTATTTCATGGTCGAAGGCAATGATGAATTGAATGCACGGTGGAAACTATTGATATTCTTTATAAAGAAGAAGATCAGGTGGAAGAAGAATATGGCGGTAAATTAGCAAACCATACAAATGCGAAGCGGTGACATCGAAGTAGATAACAGATGGGTTGTTCCATATTCACCTTTGTTTTCAGCAACACACAAAGCGCACATAAACGTGGAATGCTGTAACTCCGTCAAATCGATCAAGTACATTTGTAAGAACGTGAATAATGGCAGTGTCTTGGCAGTTTTTGTCGTGCAACCAAAATGAAGTTATAAAACTATTGTCATATATATGAATGAAATGACACAGTATCCGGCTTGAAGATTCATAAGCGGTAATGAAGCTGTATTGCGATTTCTTTTGTTTACATAATACATAACCGTTTAGCATACATGAACGAAGTCCAGCTCAGCTGTTGTTCCCTTTGCAGTACATCTAGAAAATCGATAACGCATTTCTTTCACAGCTGCAAATGTGCATCAAATAGTCCTGAATCCACCGACTACAACTTTAACTGTTTTTTTCATGTTATATCAAAACCTCACGTTCGAGAACACACGGTTTTATTCGGATGTGCCTGCGTATTACACACGGAATGCGTATAGAAAATCATTTGAACGATGCAAACGAGGAGAGGACACCCTGGCATATTAAAAACAACTACGATAGGCAGAGTGTAAATCGTGCCTACCAATCAAGATGGATGCTTCTTTCTTCGCATGCTGTTGGTGAATGGCCAGTTCAAACATCTTTTAAGCATTTGAAAATTGTCAATGGCGTTACACATGCGACCTACCCAGTGCATGTCAAGGTCAGAATTCATCAGATAACAGCCGACATTTGGATGTATGCATAAATAACGCGTGCAACACGTCACTTCCAAATGAATTTCGTGCACTGTTTGCAATGATTGACCGCCTGCACTCCTTAATGTCCAGCAAAATTATGGCAGAAATATAACTCGCATATGGCTGAAGATATTTTCCATTGAAATTCAAATATGAACATGAATTTCACATCAGAAATCTACATCGAAACGTGGATAATGGTTGGACATCAAATTAATCTGCAGCTGCTTTGTTCAATGTAGAATTGTGTCGTGAACAAAATTACAACACGGGTGCTTTTTGTCGTATATGCAATGAAATATTCCTAAGATAACGCTTGAGCAAAAAGGCATTTACGATCAAATAATGCAATCTGTCAATAACGGTATTGGAGAAATCTTCTTAGATTCACGGGGGAAATTGGTAAAACATTCCTCAATAGATTGATTCTGGCAAAAATTCGATCCCAAAATGGTATAGCCCTGAGCTCTTGCGTCGTCCGGAATAGCGGCGACATTGTTACCAGGTGGAAGAACTGCTAATTCCGCTTTGAAATTGCCATTTAAAATGCAATCCATTGAAACTCTCACATGCAAAACTTCCAAAGCATCCGGCATGGGAAAAATATTGCAGATATGCAAACTTATTGTTTGGTATGAATGCATAATGGCGCACAAAACATCATTGGAGGCTCTGTATCTGGCCTCAGGACGAATTTCATTGCTTCATAACTTCTGTAATTTAGTGAAGTCAAAAGAAGAACTGGTTGAAAAAGTATTTCCCAATATTCAAACCAATTATTGGAATCACGACTGGCAGGGGGAACAAGGTATTTTTGCGGCCAAGAACAAAGACATCTACTAACTTAACAACGTTACTCAGTCTAACATTCAAAGCGAGGCAGTCACACTCAGGTCTGTCGACACTGTTGTAGAAGTAGATGAAGCGTTTAATTATCCAACAGAATTTTTTAATTAACTGGATGTGCAAGGGATGTCACCGCACGTACTGCAAATGTCAATCGGCGTGTCAATTATGATGTTGCGAAATATCCACCAGTCAAATCTTTGCAACGGCATACGGGTTGCAGTAAAAAAATAATGACCAATGTCATAGAAGCAACAATCTTGACAGGACCTTTCAAAAGTGAAGATGTCCTCATTCCTCGCATTCATTTGATTCCAATGGATGTGCCATTTCAAACTAAGAGATTACAATTACCAATTTGATTGGATTTTGCAATCTTCATCCACAAAGCTTATGGCCAAGCTTTAGAATTCTGCGGTTTAGATCTGGACACGGATTGCTTCTCACACGGACAATTATATGTTTCGTGTTCTATAATCGGCAAACCATAAAATTTATATATCTGCACAGACAATGTAACAAAAAAAAAAATATTGTATACCCACAAGCATTGTGAAATTAAACATGTTAGAAACATGTGCTTTCTCTTTTCTTTCTTTTCCATTTAATCAGTCTGAGTCACAGCAACGTGTGGCCGGGTACAGCTAGTAAAATTATAAAAATTGGAAATTCAACGTATTTATGTTTGGGTATTTTAGTATTATTGCTACACAAAACATTAGCACATTAGGAGTATAATTTCAGGAGATATTAATAAAAATATGAAAATGTAATTTAACATTAGAAGACTAAATTTTGAGCGTTTATAATTCGAAAATGACTTGAAATTTCGTATATAAGCAAAGTTGGAACCGAAGATTTGAAATATCTTGTTCAAATTGGGTATTGGCATTGAAAAAAAATGAATTTTGGGTTCGTTTTATTATGTAGATGGCCCCCTAAGCTAATATACATCATGTAAAAGTAGAGTTTATTTCCAATCGTTCGGTATCAGCAACTGTCTTCTACGATAATTTGTGGAAGAGTTAGTAGGGGGTGTTTTTTTTTTCCACGACTGTACTACATTTTTTTATAAGACATATGATGTGTTTATTTCGTAAACATCCTTTTATTTGGTGATTAAATTATTTACTACTTACTGTATGTAAAAATAGATCGTAACTGCGAAAGAGAATAAACATTAATTCTCCAGACCGGATAATTAAAAATAGATAGTAACGATAATCTCATAATCCGCTTATTATAGAAAAAGACATCGTAAAAAAAAGAAATATGTTTCTTAATTTCACGAAAATAAAACATTGCCACGAACAAAATTTTACAATAACCTTTGCCGAGTTACTCACTAATAATTAAAGCAGATTTTGTCTTTAAAAACCTGAGAAATAAATATATTTTCGAGATTACGATATTTATTTAGACTAAAATGTATTCTAAATATTTTTTCCCAAGTAATTTTTAAAGCCCATTATGCAGTTTTCTCAAACCAGAATATCGAGTTTTAGAATGTGATCAATTCTCAATTATAAATTTTCAGCTGGGTAATTAAATACGAGCATGCAAGAATAGCTAAATGCTATAAATTTTATTGTTAACGTTAATGCTATACATTTATCATGTTTGTCTGTAAAACATGCTTGATGAACATGAAAATGATTATTTGAGTATTGATAGCATCCTAGAAACGTATATTTTGGGTTGTGAAAAGTGATTAAAGCACGACAAAAACTACACGGAAAAGTTTTCGAAAATGTGTGGTAGCAAAAGGAACTTTTTTTTTTATAAATGTTTCTTTACATGTTAATTATATATATGGTCTGTCCATTAAATAAGATCATTGATTTTTTTGCGCCAATCAGAAGGCTAAAGGGACGAAGTTTGCGAGCGATACGTACGGTGGGGACTGTCAGCTACAGATTCTAGCGGACGTTAGTTGGCCGTGAGCCTTCGCAGCGCACAGATCGCTCATGAAGCAGACACGTGTTTGGATGAGCCGTTGGGTTTTCAGAATGACGTGGACTGTCGAACAGAGATACGGTATAAAGTTTTGTGTAAAACTAAACAAAATGACGACTGAGAGGCTTCCCATGTTACAAGAAGACTAGAGGAAGGTGTTTTTGTCTAAAGCTCACGTTTTTAGGTGGCACAAAGCCTTCACAGACGGAAGAGCGGACATTGATGACGGACAACGCACTGGGCGTCCATCAATTCCTCGAACTTCTGACAATGTGGCTAAAATGTATGTGCTTTTTGTCTCTGATAGTTGGATGAGTGTCCGAATGATTGCGGAGACTTTCTGACTTAAGAAATCGATTGCTCATCAGATTGTTACGACAGAACTTCAAGTGCGAAATATTTGTGTAGAGCTGGTTCCATTACATCGTTTAAAGTGACCCAGTTCCTGTCAAAATACAGCATTACGACGCTGCCCCAACCACTGTACACCCATAATCTGTCAGTGCTGGGCATTTTTTCTATTCCCTCGGTTAAAATCCTGCTTAGCAGAAAATCGTTTTGACAATCTGGAGAGCTTACCAAAAATCGTAACGCGTGTTCTGAATAGCACTCCAGTTGAAGACTTACATAAGAGCATAAATAGTTGGCAGAGTTGTTGGCAACGTTGTATTAATGCAGGAGGAGGCTATTTTGAAGAATATTAATTGTCTGTGAAATTATCTTCAAATAAACGAATTTTATGGAATCAGTCTCATTACTTACTGGACAGACTCTGTATTGTTTTCTGAGGTTTCTAAAGACAACCCGGAATTCTCAACCCTGAATAAAGGTAATATCATAAGACGAAACGCAATTTTTCACCTTGATTCAACATAAAATAAATATTGTGAACATTAAATAGGTCCACAATCTTACTTAAAAGGCGACTAATGTAATGAAAAAGATGCTACAAGTTTAAAATATACATTTCATTTAAAACTTCTGAGTACTTTCAAGCCTTCCAGGCTCATCCTCAGAGATTATCTTAAAAACTAGATGTTGTTTATATGTGTTGCATATACAATCGAAAAAAACATTATGAATCTGTTGTTGAGCTTCGGAATGCACTTAATGAAGTTTGGGACAATATTTTTAAAAGTGAAATACAAGAACTCTATGATTCAATGCCAAACAGAGTCCTTCAAGTGATAAAGGAAAATCGAAAGAAAACACTTCTTATTAATACTTTAATTTTCATATAAAATACTTATGTATCCTTCTACTCTTTCTACAGAGTTTCATACATAGCTTACATCAACGTTTCATAGCTTACAAGCAACGTAAATTACGTTATGAAAAACAAATTATCTTCGTACTTTATTTTTAATTACTATGGTTTTATACACGTTTAGTTGTAAGATGTTACTCAAATAAAGAATTTTGCTCTAACTTAACCAGATGTGCTTTTCTTAGAAAAAGAGTAGTGTCCTTCTACTTTTTATATGCAGTGTAAGTTTAATAAAAAGGTTGAATATAGCATGTATGCACAACATTATAAAATATCAGTATTTGAAATACTTCTTTCAATTCTGGCAATTATTAATGATTTATGTTGTGCATACTCAACAAGCCAAATTCAATAATATTCAAATTCAATAAGTAAAATAAACATACATCTAAAATAATGGACAAACTGAAGAATTATGATCATGTGTTTGAAAATGAACATGTAAATTTAATTTGTTATGAATGGTATTTTTATGAAACAATTTAATATACATATGCATATATGAGTTACTAACTTGAAAAGAAATTTGAATTTTGGAATGAAATTAATTCAATATAAAATTTGTGGCCCCTTCAAAATTTTCTAAGGGAAACACATGCTTCTCGTGCCTATTCGGTAGTCAGAGCCTGGTTAGAGATAGAATTTTAGTAAGATTGCTGTAATTTTAGTAGATTGGTTTGAAAATCTACACTGTAAAAAAATTCCGACCAGTTTTCCTGTAGGAATCGGAAAAATAGTTGCTCTTATCGTATCAGAAAATTTTCCGACCCAGCTCGGAATAAACTCCGTAAAAAAAAGGAAATAGTCAATAAAACGGTATTTTACGGATTTTATTCCGAGTTGGGTTGAAAATTTTTCCGGTACGATAAGGGCAACTGTTTTTCCGATTCTTACAGGAAAACTGGTGGTATTTTTTTTTTTTACAGTGTACAGATTTCTGTATCTTTACAAAAACTAGTTTTGTAGATTTACATCTTTTTTTGTACAGTGTACAGATAAAAGTTTAGTAAGCATACAGATTTCTGTAACTTTAGATCTGTAGAATTACGGATTTTTTTTTTTTTACAGCATATGCGTTTAATTGAACAAATTTTTATCGTACTATGTAATATACATGTGAATCTATAGATCATATACAGGGTTGCACGAACAATTGGGATATCATTCGTACTATCGCTATAAATTGCAGACATTCGGTTTTCAAATGCGTTATTCATTTTCTAAATTGTTTATTTAGACATGTTTCTTAATAAATTGTAAAAATTTGTTACAGTATTAGCTGTTTAACTCGTTCTACGCACGGAAGAGAATAAGAATTACCCTGTTAAAGCGTTGAGTTATTAAATAACTATCCGATTGATAAAAATATCTTTCTACTTCTTTTTAATGAAATTTAATTTATCATGTTGCTACGGCAGCAGACGATAAAATGGTATCTTTGGAATAAGGGAATAAATAAAATGAAAAGTTTTGTTGATGTTTGAGATAAAATGTTTTTTTTTTTTTTTTTTTTTTTTTTTTTTTTTTTTTTTTTTAAAGAAAGGTAATAATTAAGCGCAATTAAATAATCTCTAATTATTTCCATACGAGGTAAAATAATTATTGTAATATCCGCTACAGCTTTTTAGTATTGCAGCGTGGCGTAGGTAATACGTATATCTCACATTGCAGTAAACATTTATAACCGGTTAGAACTCTCACGATTACGAGTTGAACGTAAAAAAGGCAAAAGTTCGTCCTAAAATAAAACAAAATCTATTTAAAACTTTCCAATTCTTAACCACAATTGTTCAAGGGCCCTCTACCAGCAACCTGTGTCAAATTTCGTTGCCCTGCGACCTGTAGTTTCCGAGTTTTTTAGATTACATAGATACGCGCACGGATTTTGAAAGGGTAGATTCTGAATGCGTTGGAAATTGATTCCTAATCTATGCTGGATGCATGTTTTTTCGTTCTTGTTATTTTATCTTTTAATGTGGTATTTAAAACTATTTTTTAAAACATAATGGCGTTTCCTAATTGTGTTTAAACAGAATGTCCGAGACTTGTGCAAACATACTGTAAATTAATAACCTTGCTTATGATAAATTTATTTATTACAAGCTTTCTTCATGATCGTCTATCATAAACATTTCTTTTACTCTATTAAAAATATCTTAAAACATTCATGCAGAATAATGAGCATGCAGTGTAATGTATCTTTATGGGTTTAGCGAACAACAACGGGGCAGAAACGTGGTTTATTGCTACGCTGCACTATCTTAGTTCATTTCGTCCACAAAATATACAAAAGGACTATTTTAAGAAAAAGATTAATCTAAAACTGAGAAGTGCTTAAAATTAAAATACTAAAATTCTTTATAATAAATTAATCTTACGTGTTAACTTTTTGCTAAAAAAATAAGCAGCTGATCGTCTAATGTTTATTATTCGATTGCTGAACATTTTATCTCATGTCTTTGATAACTAAACAAAAAGCTTAAACTGTATCTTTTATCTGTGTTTCATTGTCATACAAAGTTTCATTATTTACTAAAATATTTAACAATGTGTGCGTCTCATGAAAGAATCACAAGTTGTATTGTGTTTAATATGAGATCATTTATCTTTTATTATTTAACCTATAAAATTTATTGAAGTAAATCGATAATAAACATTGGAATTCCCATAAAGACTAACAATGATTGATAACCGATCTTTATCAGTATGCATACAAATAGCTATTCTCTTAATACATTTTGCTCAGTTCTATTATGCTAGTGGTAAAATAGGTCACAACTTTCTTGCTTATCTAAACTGATCTTTTAGAAATCGTGCACAAAGTTTATCAAGTAACGGTCTTTTGTTGTAAAAAATAAATGTGCAAGATTTAGCGATGCATGTGTAAAGACAAAATGATCAAGTTGAAAAGTAACATAATAAGTTTTTATGTTTTTAAAGAACCGTATTGCGCATGGTTAAACATTGAAATCGCAAGACCAAAAAGGAAAAGTCATAAAACATGACAATTCACAGGATAGATAGATACATAATAGATATTTGTGCTGAAATACATGCAGTTACACACCTTAGAATGGAATCGAAGAGGTTATTAATAATTGTTTGAGGAATGTTCTGACACTCTACAAGAACTTGGGCAAGGGAAGCTTAAAGATTGGCAGATGGTATCTTCCTTTCCAGTTACCGACCAATGATGCCCGAGATGTGCTTGGTAGAATACAGATCAGGAGATGCAGTAGGCCGCCCTAGCACATCACGCCCCCGCAGTTTGTTCACAGTAGCGAGTAATATCAGTGCCTATCATTGTCGTGTTGAAAAACAGCTCCTGGAATACCTTGTAGGAATGGCCATACCACTGCTTCACGAAAAAATCAACATAACGTTGAGATGTCAGTGTACCAAGAATGAAAATTAGAGGGGTTTTTGCTACCAAACATAGTGCTGATTCACACCATTATGACATCAGTATTTTCGGTATGGCGTTCTATAGTGGAGGAATGTTGATAACTTTGGCCACGTGGTGTCCGGATCATTCGCC
The DNA here is from genome assembly GCA_963932465.1 of Maratus speciosus. Classification (NCBI taxonomy): domain Eukaryota; kingdom Metazoa; phylum Arthropoda; class Arachnida; order Araneae; family Salticidae; genus Maratus; species Maratus speciosus. The sequence goes on from OZ010793.1 coordinate 359,755,638, forward strand.
TGCGTTCTAGGCAGAAGATTGACTCGTCGCTGAAATGGATATTCCTCTATTCTAGCCTTAATCCCCTCCTGGATGTACACTATAATAACATTTGAGTGCAATGCATGAGGTCAATAGAACACCTGTCGCTGGTCATCTGTCTCGTAAACCGATATCGTGCAAGCGTCTTCTAATGGTTTGGGTAGACACTGTTGTCTTGGTATCTAAGCTATGACTGTTATTTTCACTTGCCGTAGTGTATAGATCATGCTGCTAGTGTCTTCTAATCCGACGATCTGCCCTGACAGAAGTTCGCATCTCGCCAAATTTCAATGTCATCCATTTTCCTCGTTCTCGTAACCACTGGAATAAACAATAATGAATCGATATAACATCTCGCCCTAAACAAATACCATTATTCCGGTGCGATAAACCAACATCTCTGGGTTGAAGGATTATGGACATCTTCATTTGAGACAGGTGATGATAACTGGCACGTCGTCGACGAACACGAGGCTTCGCACAATCAAATTACAAGACCCTATCCGATTAGTAAAGTATTAAGTGGTATTGTCATCCTTCAGTCTTTTATAACCTTTAAGCCCCTCCTACATGACGCTGATTGGAGCTGGGCACTTGCTTATTTGATCATTTGCATATCATTAACCCATCTATCGATCATGTGAATTTTAGTGTTTTGCGACTTTTCCTTCTTTGTGTTGCGATTTCAGTGTTGAAGAGTATTTTATCAACAAAAGCTGCTAAATGATATGTATAAATAAATATACAGATATAAAGAGTTTTAGCAATAGAACGAAATAAATACTAAGAAAATGTTTGCCTAGTTTTGCTTTGTTTGAATTTATAAATACCTGCATTTAATAATTTAATAGAGAAAACATTATCTATTTTCTAGTAATTAATAAGATAATTATAATTGTTGTAAAATCCAGTAATATTTTTATACCCCAAATTGTCAACGATGATATGACCTAAATATACAGGGTGCCCCGTCTTATTATTGACTAATAATTACTAAACCGTGATTCTAGAGGCGCACTTCAAATTCAAAAGTTTTAAATTATGTTCTCCGTCATATTAAAAGTCTTTCGTTCTTTTTTATGTTACGAAGTTTCAAATTTTGTGCTATACCTAGCTGCTATGACTTATATTAAAAAAATAACATGTCATATGTTATGTTACATTATTTTTATTAAGGAATTATACCTATAAATTTGAGATACTATAGTATGTCAAACAGAAAATTTGGTTGTTTTAGACAAGAATTCTATGTCTGCTCTAAGTTAATCCAATAGTTATATAGAATCTTCAGCAAATACTTGCGCAATGTTCAAATAATTATATATAATGATATCTGGAAATATAAATATAGTAAAACTTATCCTATTTGCTTTAATTTAATGATACACTTCGACAAAATAGGAAGTTTATTGTTATTTTGTTTTCATTAAACGGAATCTGTTTTATTGAGCACCCAATTCTTTACATTTTTCAACAAAGTTGAGGAGTGTTTATGAATTTGGTTTGTCTGTCCGTCCGCCCACGCACTCCCGTAAATATACTCGGATTTTCATACAACTGATATATCTTAAGGATGTTTACCATGGCATGTTTAGTATTCAATATGAAATGTGTAGCATTAATAGTTAATCTACACAGGCACTCAAAAGAATTCAGTTACATTAAGGCCAATGTGGAAATATCTTTTGCAGCGTATTTTAATGACATTAAGCTATTTCAAATGCATTTAATTTTTTATAAATCACTGAATTACCCTACAAAATGATTACTATAGAATAAAGCGTTCATATCATTTATCGTTCCTTTACAGAGACACACAAAGGAAATCGGTTATAGTACTGTCTTTCATCAATAACTGCTAAAAATGTGTTTTCAATTTCGGTATGCGCTTTTAAATTTATCTAACTTTTTGCATGTTACTTGTTGTGTATAAATTGTATACCTCGTATACAGGGATGCACAAAAGCATTCACGAATCACTCTCCTTATGAGAGGAAACTGCTAAAGGGGAATTTTTAAATGTGATATGTATTTCCTAACTGAACTATATTTTTTCATGCATGTAGTTTATAGATAAAAATCTATATATCATATACAGGGCTACTCAAATAATTCGGTTAATTTTCTTACTGTAGATGGGAATTGCTGAAATTGGGTTTTCAAACGTGCTAATGCGTTTCCAAATGACTCAATTAGACATCCTGTTTCAACTTATTAAACGTGAAGAGTTCTTACATTATTCTGAATGCGTTGGAAAGTGTTTCATAATCGATACCTCACGTATGATTTTTTCTTTCTTCTTTTATTTAATAATTCATCAAAGACTACTTGCATAATCCGGGTGTCAAATAAAATATATGACACAGAAATAATAAATTCATCATCCAAATCGCCCATTCATTCTTTCAATTAAAATATAATAAAATCACAAGCTATAAGACAATGACAAACTCTAACAGTCAGACAAGAAATCCTGCATTTGATTTTCGAACAGGGTAATCCTTATTTCTTTTTCGGCCCACATTACAATGCATATCACTTCTCTAAAACCCACGGGAGTTACTGCTATGTCAATTAAAATAGAATGAAATCACAATCTATATCAATAAACTTTAATTATCGGACAATTTATCCTGCATCTGATTTTGAAGCATTGGAATCTGCATTTATTTTCCAGTCAACATTGAAGTGCGTCTGACTTCTCTAAGACTTACGAGAATTATAATTATGCCAATCAAAATAGAATGAAACCACAGTCTATAAGAACACAAGAAACTTTAATAGTCAGATAAGAAATCCTGCATCTGATTTTCGAACAGTGTAAACCTTATGTCTTTTTCGGTCTACATTAAAATGCATCTCACTTCTCTAAAATCCACGGGAATTATTGGTATGTCAATTAAAATAAAATGAAATTACAATCTATAAGAAAACAACAAAGTTTAATAATCAAACAATTAATCCTGCATCTGATTTTCAAGCATCAGAATCTGCATTTATTTTCAGGTCAACATTGAAGTAGGTCTCACTTCTCTAAAATCCACAGGTTGCTATGTCAATTGAAATAGTATGAAATCACAATCTATAAGAATGCGAGAAACTCTAACAGTCAGAAAAGAAACCCTGCATCTGATTTCTAAGCAGTGGAATCCTCATTTCTTTTTCGGTCAACATTACAATACGTCTCAATTCTGTAAAACCCAGGGGAGTTACTGCTATGTCAATTAAAATAGAAAGAAATTACAATCTATAAGAAAACAACAAAGTTTAATAATCAAACAATTAATACTGCATCTGATTTTGAAGCATTACAATCTGCATTTATTTTCCGGTCAACATTGAAGTGCATCACACTTCTCCAAAACCCACAGGAATTATTGCTGTGTCAATTAAAAGTCTCACTTCTCTAAAATCCACGGGAATTATTTATATGTCAATTAAAATAAAATAAAATCATAATCTATAAAAAAACAACAAAGTTTAATAATCAAACAATTAATTCTGCATCTGATTTTGAAGCATCAGAATCTGCATTTATTTTCCAGTCAACATTGAAGTGCGTCCCACTTCTCTAAAATCCACAGGAATTATTGCTATGCCAATTGAAATAGTATGAAATCACAATCTATAAGAATACAAGAAACTCAAACTGTCAGAAAAGAAAACCAGCATCTGATTTCCAAGCAGTGGAATCCTCATTTCTTTTTCGGTCAACATTACAATACGCCTCAATCCTCTAAAACCCAGGGGAGATACTGCTATATCAATTAAAATAGAATGAAATTACAATCTATAATAAAACAACAAAGTTTAATAATCAAACAATTAATCCTGCATCTGATTTTGAAGCATTAGAATTTGCATTTATTTTCCGGTCAACATTGAGGTGCATCTCACTTCTCTAAAACCCACAGGAATTATTGCTATGTCAATTAAAATAGTATGAAATCACAATCTATAAGAATACGAGAAACTTTCACAGTCAGACAAGAAATCCTGCATCTGATTTTCAAGCAGTGGAATCCCCATTACTTTTCCGGTCAACTTTAAAATGCGTCTCACTTCTCTAAAACCCACAGGAGTTACTGATATGTCAATCAAAGTAGAATGAAATCACAATCCATAAGACAACAATAAACTTTAATAATCAGACAATTAATTCCACATCTGATTTTGATACAAAAAAATCTGCAAATCTACAAAACTAGTTTTTGTAAAGCTACAGAAATCTGTAACTTTAGAAATGAATCTGCTAAAATTACAGTAATATTACTCAAATTTTATCTGTAACCCTGGTTGCAGTTACATGAAAATTTCTAGGCATCCTAGTTTTCTAAAACAATTCTTAATATTCTTACATATTTTTTTTTTGGCGCAAAAGTGTGTCTGTTACATGAATTTTTGTTGATGCCGTTACATAAAAAGTTCTAGAAATCCCAGTTTCCTCCAAAAACGTTAGTAACTTTACATAGTTTTTTTTTACAGTGTGTTAATCAAAATAGAATGAAATCACAATCTATAAGAATACCAGAAACTCTAATAGTCAGACAAAAAATCCTGCATCTGATTTTCGAACGGTGCAATCCTCATTTCTTTTTCGGTCTACATTAAAATGTGTCTCACTTCTCTAAAACCCACGGGAATTATTGGTATGTCAATTAAAATAGAATTAAATCATAATCTATAAGAAAACAACAAAATTTAATAATCAAACAATTAATCCTGCATCTGATTTTGTAGCATTGGAATCTGCATTTATTTTCCGGCCAACATTGAAGTGCGTCTCACTTCTCTAAAACCCGCAGGAATTATTGCTATCAATTAAAATAGTATGAAATCACAATCTATAAGAACACCAAAAACTCTATAAATCAGACAAGAAATACAGCATCTGATTTTCAAGCATTGGAATCTTCATTAATTTTCCGGTCAACACTGAAAAGGGTCTCACTTCTCTAAAACCCACGAGAATTATGGCTATTAAATCTTTTTTAGCATATCCTTACATTATTCATAAGCGTATAAAACCGTTTAAAGCGTATAAGCGATAATGTGGCCAAACTCTAAGGATACCATCCAGGCACATTGACGGCAGAAATGAACACGTGTATTTTGTAAAGAATTCTATTAAATAGTCCTGAGAAAAAGATGGAAACAAATGTCTTTTTTAGATGTTTGCAATAAAGTTTTATACGTCTGCTTTGAATTTTTCTGCCTTGTTTTCTAAGTGTACAGGTTAAAATATACAGTAAGTTTTAGCATAGTGATAAGGATATGATGCTATACAAACATGCAAAATTTTAAAACCTGCGTCATTAAGCAATGTCATGACTGAAAAATTATACTCTGAGATAAAATATATAAGATTATTATAATTTACTACAGTTACATTATAATGCATTATAATATTATACACTAATCTAATTATTATATATGATTAAATAAGAATGTATTAATAAAAATGCATAAAATTGCTGAGTGGTACACAGAACAAGAACCTTTATATGAACTTACACAAATAAATAGGATGACAAAAACACAATATCTATGTTTCGAACTGCTTCTGTAGTCGACCTCAAGATAAAATATTTTACTCAGAGGACGACTGCAGAAGTTGTTCGAAACGCACGTACTGTGTTTTCATCAACTTGTACAAATAAATTTGATGATAAAAACACAATATCTACTTTTCGAACTGCTTCTGTAGTCGTGCTCAGGATAAAATATTTTATCACGAGGACGACAGCGCAAGCAGTTCGAAACGTAGATATTGTGTTTTTATTTATCCTGAGGACGACTACAAAAGCGATTCGAAACGTGTATGTTGTGATTTTATGTAATTTACAAATAAATATGATGATAAAAACACAATATTTACGTTTCAAACTGCTTCTGCCGCCGTCCTCAGGATAAAATATTTTAACACGAGGGCGACAGCAGAAGCAGTTCGAAACGTAGATATTGTATTTTAATAATCATATTTGATTATATAAGTTAATATAAAGTTTCTATTTCTGTGTACCATTCATCGATTGTATCTGTTTTTAAGAATGTTTTCTTATTCATAATATTTCATGGTACAATTGTCCAACATGTGTTAACATTATAATACAGTTCAATATCGTAGTGCATCAAAGAATATAAAATGTCCTATGATGTGCTAATAAAATTATACTTTATAATAAGGTATGACGTAATTTCTTTAGAATTTCTATAAGCTTTGTATATCATTTTATCTAATGCCGAAATGTGTCCAATTCGAAGAAATATTTCGGTGTCTTGCGATTCAACAAGTTACACTGAATTTGATTCACAATTTTAGAATACATATTGAGGATTTACATTATCACATTCCTTTTCGTCTGACTCGTAAATCTCCGAATATATTTAAATATTTCTCAGACATTATTTGCACTCTAAAAGACAGTTATTATCGAATTTGTAGGCATTCTTAAGAAAGCCTTACTGTACGAAATAATTTATACAGTAATCAAATCCTATCTTTAAACTGTTATTAGTGGAAAATGTTTCAGAATTTATTTGAATTACATTAAGAAGTAATCTGTTTCTTCAAGTTGCTTTCGTATTGTATGATTATGAAATTCAATTGTATCAAGTTGAACTTTTCTGTAAGAGAAATGCAAAATATTGTGGATTTAAGGTATTTTAACGAACGAACCCAGAGCAAAACATTATTAGTATAAAACCAGTTTTACATAAACTTTTCCAAGTTCATTTTTTTTTTAACTTTCTAATTGCACTATTCCTTTAAAACCGATGTGGCAAATTTTCTTACCGGTAAAATATTTTGTATAAAAGAATAAAAGAAGAATAAACCATTATTTGGATGTTACCAATGTTACATAAGATTTTCAGTGTTCACAATTTTTATAGTGTTATTCATGCATTTTGCTATAAAGGCCAGCGAGGAAAAATTTTAGAGAGGTAAAATATCTTTTAAAAACCATTGTAAATTAATTTTTAAATGTTCAACTTTTTTTTCAAATCTACTTTATATCTTGTATTTCTAATTATCACAGCTCATTAGGACAGCATGTCTTACCAAAAAGTCACATCTATACTAATATAAGAACAAATCGCTCTGTCTGTGTGTATATGTGCGTGTGTGTGTGTATGTGCGATGTCTAGCAAAAACTACTGCACGTAGAAGTCTGAAAATTTAGATATGAATAGTCCAAGACAGGTCCTGATGCACCTAAGGCTCAAATTTGTAATTTTTCACGGGTCAGGGCCCTCGGGCCCCTATAAGTTTTTATGCACTAAATTGTTAATAACTTATCCCCTTTTCATCCCAGCTTATTCATTTTGGGGGACCTATCTCCATTTAGTGATTATCGCCTTTTTGCTTTTCAGTTAATACCCTGTCCCCTAGGGGCCTGATACAGGGCCCCTTTAAGTTTTTGTGCAAATAAATTGATAACAAATTGCTTCCTTTCAATCCAATCTTCATTTTTGGTATCCCTTTTCAATATAGATATTCTCACGTTTCTCCATTCTAGTTAAGACCCTTCCCTTTCCGGGTGCTTAGGGCCGGTTCAGGGCCCCTTGAACTTTTTATGCGCCAATAGTTATCAATTCCCTATTTTTCTCAACTTCTCAGTGCATAATCTTAAAGCTGAGTCTTAGACTTTTCTTGCCAGACCAATACCCTTTTATTTTTATTGGGACCCTATGGCCCTTTTGTAAACATTTACCCCTCTTTTGTGCATTTCCTTCAGATATTATTTTAATGAATAATTCATATTGTTCACTATGCTTAATTTTGACTAATTGAAGATCTAAAGCGCTAAGTACAAAGACATTTTAACATGTTTTCATGTTAGGGCCCTGTTTTTAACTAGCAGTTAGCCCCCTTTGGGCTCCCTATTATAGCTCCCTTAAAAATGGTCCGATTCAAAAGCTTTTTTTCTACCAGATTCTTAGCTCCTCCAGCTACTACATGAGCAACAAAAAAATTTCACAGGCTTCAGCTACCACCAATTTTGAATATTAATCGCCTTCTTGGGGCCCTTTATTCAGCTTCTTTAAAAATGCTCCGAATTGTTTGGAATTTTCTTTAACATAGTTGTAGCGTCTTCCGATTGCTTTTAAAGCCGCTAAAAATATCTTTATGCTCAACTACATGCCAGTTAAGTCCCTGGCCCCTTAAAGTTTTTGCACCATCAATTGTTAATAAATCCCCCCCCCCTCTTAATCCGATCATCATTTTTGGGACCCCCTTTCCATTTAGTTATTTTACGTTTCAACATTCCAGTTAAGATCCTGGGGTCCCGTATGGTCCCGGTTGAACTTTTTCTGAGCAATACATTTTTTACTCCCTAATTTTCTCATCTCCTCGGTAAATAATTTTAAAGTTGAGTCTTGGACTTTTCTTTCAGGACCAACACCCTCATATTTTTATCGGGCACTAGGGCTTTTTTTGAAGCATTTGCCCAATTTCCTGTGTATTTCTTTAAAATATTGTACTAACGAAAATTTCATACCCTATGCTTAGTTTTGACTAACTATAGATCTAAATCGTTAAGTACTAAGACATTGTAACATGTTCCCATGTTAGGAGCCTGTTTTCAACTATCAGTTGTCACTGTTCGTCCCCATACTATAGCTTCCTTAAAAATGGTCCGATTCAGAAACTTTTTTTTTCTAACAACTTCTTAGGTCCACCAGCTACTACATGAATGACAAGAAAAATTTCAGACTTCAGCTACCACCAATTTTGAATATTAATCACCTTCTTTAAGCCCTTGGTGCAGCTTCTTTAAAAATGATCGGAATTACTTGCAATTTTCTTTAACACATTTCTAGCATCCTCTGACTACTTTAAAAACTACTAAAAAAGTATCATTATACGCAACTACATGTTACTGAAGTTCCTGGCCCCTTGGGGCCCGTTAAAATGCCCCTTAAAATTATTGCACCATAAATTGTTAATACACTGCCTCTTCTTAATCCGATTTTCATTTTTGAACCATTTTCTCGTTTAGTTATTCTCCAGTTTTTTATTTCAGTTAAAATCCTTTGGCATCCTTGGGTTCCGTAGGGCCTGATCCGGAGCCCCTTGAACTTTTTGTGCGGCGTACATTTTTCACCACTTAATTTTCTCGCATTATCAATGCAAAATTTTAAAATTGAGTCTTGCACTCTTCGCCTTGGACTAACACCCTCTTATTTTTACTGGATCCCAGGGCATTTTAAGCATTTCCCTCGACTTTTTGCACGTTTCTTTAAAATTTTATTCTAATGATTAATTCATACCGTATGCTTAATTTTGACTAATTGAAGATCTAAAGTGCTACAACTTAGACCTTTTAACAAGTTTTCATGTTAGGGCCCTGCTGTTTACTATCGGTCCGATTCACTAGCCTTTTTGTTAACAACCTCTTAATTCCTCCTACTACTGCATGAATGACAAAAAAATTTCTCAGACTTCAGCTACCACCAATTTTGAATATTAATCTCCTTCTTGGGCCCTTTGTTGCAGCTTCTTTAAAAAATATCCGATTCTTACATTTTTCTTTAACATAGTTTCAGCATCCTCCAGCTACTTTAAAACTACTAAAAAGTGTTCTTATACCCAACTACATTACAGTTAAGACACTGGCTCCCAGGACACGGTCTTTCTTTACACCTCAGTGACCACTTTTTTCGAACATTAATCTCTTTTTTCAGCATGTACATTCGTTTAATCACTACAGCCGTAAATTAAAAATCGCGTCAATTTATAGGTAACTTTAGATAATGGATTTCATCAGTTTATTAAATAACGTGTTAATTTTAAAAGTAATTCATGAAATATACAAGGAGAGAGGTTTCTGCTTGAAGCGCATTCTTTCCTCCGATTCTAAAGACCTAATTTCATCAGGATTTGGTTCATTTAACATAGATTACAATTCAGCTACTTTCTGTTTTATGAAATTTTATCTTAGACTTCGGTTACCAATATTTTCTAATATTAATGATGGATTCTTTTTTTGGATTCTATGGACTTAATTACTACGAAGTTTGGCTCACTCAACTTGGTTTTTAATTGTGTCCGGCACGTGCGGAGCACTTCCGATACATGCTGCCTTAGGTAGTGTGGACCCAGATAACAGGTTCGTTCGGAAAGAAGTTTGTTGGGAACAAACTAGACACTGCGGAAGGCAATGGGTGCCTCCGAATTTAGGTACATTTAAAACAATTTCAAAATATATGAAATCATAGAAACTTGAGTTTTGTTTATTATTTACGGACCCCGGGCAACGCCGGGCGGGTCTGCTAGTAATCTAATAAAATCGAACCCGCCCGACCATGTACATTCGAACTTAAATTGTTATACAGGCTGCATGTTTTTTACCTTTGACCAATAACTAATCTAATCTATATCCAATTTCTAAACCGTTAGTTTTAATTACTTATCTCCAATTAGAAAAATGTTTTTAATATTCCCAAATACCACAGATTGCTTCCGTATATTTGGCAGTTTGTGGGAAGCGTTATAAAATCATAGGTTATACTCTTTTTTACCTTCAACTGTTCTTTTAAAATTACTCTATATATTGTATTTCTAAGTATCACCACCTGTTAGGACTGAAATACTTATCAGAAACTCTATATAGGGGTGTTAACTGTTATATTGGGTGTCCGTTCTTACCCTTGATCAATAGATAATTTCTAAACCGGTAGTTTTAGAGCTTTAGGTCCAATTGCAAAGATGCTTTTAATCTTCCCAAGTAGCACAGATTGCTGGCTTTTTTACGGTAGTTTTTAGGATGCGTTGGAAAATTATAGAGTAGAGAGTCTTCTCTATTTTGGACCGTTTCTGAACAGCTAACGGTTGGACTACAATTGAGCCAACGGTACGGCAAAACGGACACTCTCACTGTGAGCAAACATGGTCCAAAAATTAGATAATAATAATCTAATATTAGCACAACCATTTTATGCTTATATGGTTGTTTTTTTATCATAATAAAATCCATTTATATAAAAATATTTTTTTTTTACAGCGACAAAATTTAACTTTTTAGGGTACCGGAATCTTGTAAATGTAATTAGAAAAAAATATCCATGCTCTAATAAATAAAACATTAAAAATTTCATTTTTTTTTTTTTTACCATAATTTACTAACATATGGTACTTTGAATTCTATGAATTTTCAACATTTTCTGTAACAAAAACAGGTTTTGTTTTATGCTAGAAAAAATTGATTAAAACTCAATGTCTTATATAAGAAAAGTTTTTGTGATTCAAAAATAGAATTTTTATTGGTTTACTTGTTAGGGCATAAAAAAATCTAAATATAACTTCTAGTTCGTTGAAACTGTTCAAGAAATGAAATTTTGTAACTTAAAAAAAAATTACTAACTTATGGTACTTTGAATTCTATGAATTTTTAACATTTTCTGTAACAAAAACACGTTTTGTCTTATGCTAGAAAAAAATTGATTAAAACTCAATGTCTTATGTAAGAAAAGTTTTTGTGATTCAAAAATAGAATTTTTATTGGTTTACTTCTTACATCATAAAAAAAATCTAAATATAACTTCTAGTTCGCTGAGGCTGTTCAAGAAATGAAATTTTGTAACTTTAAAGAACACATAACTGTTTTAATATAAAATGAATTTCAGATGATAAAGAACATTTTGAACATTTTTGTAATTAAAATTATACTTCTAAAACTAACGGTTGTGAAACTAGCTATTAGTCAATGACATGAAATAGAGGCAATACAATTTTCTTAACGCCATCTTTTAAGGGGTCTCAAGACTCTTAGAATTGGAAAAAATGAAAAAAATGGCCATTCCAACATATAATATGTTGTATTTGAGTTTAAAACACAATTTTATATTGGGATAAAAGATATAAGTATGTTCTTTCATTTCATACATTTAAAAAATTGCAAGATGCAGAAATGGAATTTACAGGGTGCTCCAAAATGTGAGACATTTGACGAGCAGAACAACGCATTATAGATTACGCGCACGACTGGAAAATAAATTTTGCCACTAGAATGAAAATTTTGGTACCTACTTATACTTCAGATTGTAATAATTACCCTGAACCTAAATAAAATTGTATTTATGTCATTTTTATATTTTTAATACGAAGTTGTATTTAGCTATTGCGAAATTTAGAAAATTTCAATAGTATAATCACCTAAAAATATTTTTTTGGACAATAAAAATCAAATTTTAGGTTCAGTTTATACAGACTAACATGAAATATATGTTTTGAAAATAATTTCATGGAAAACAAATTCAGAGGTTTTTGAGATATCATGCGCGTTATACCCAAAAACGACATTTGGAGAAAAATGACTTTAAAGTTATACGCCGCTTCAGCTATTGAGCGGGTAATGCTAAAAGCCATAACTACTATTCTAATGTAAATTTCAAGGAAACGATTATACCAAAATGTTCAGAAAAGATACGAGTTTAACATCTAAAAAAAAGTAAAATTTCGAAAATTTTATAGCTTTAAGAGTCCTGAAACTCCCTAAGAACTAATATAGAGTTTATACATTTTTCGATTTCGCTGGGTTTGTTTCTTAATTAAATATATTTCTACATTTTATAGCTACTTAAAGGACTATAAACAGAACATAAAATACTACATTCCTGAACATCATTAGTAATACAATCTTTATCTATTTTAATCTAACAAACTCTTCTAATAAATTAATTCATTTGCGTCATTAGTGCGTATGCAGGGATGAGAGCGAGCGCTCTGACCTAAATGACCGATTACTACCACTAAATATTAATAGTATTGCTCTCATTATTTAATGACGAAATTTCTGAGATTTAATAAAGCAATGAATACAATTAAAATTTAGTGGTAGTAATCGGTCATTTGTGTCGGAACGCTCTCATCCCTGGTATGTGAGTGAAATTCGTCTGGTATATATCACTAATTACATATATATGCTCACAATTAATTTATAAGATTCTAAATAGAAATCATGAATATGCAGTTGGTAATTGGAGGCATGTCTGACTATTTTTCTCATAAATTCACTTTGTAATTAAATTGCTTGAAACCCATACTTTTAAATGAAATATTTTTTTGTTTACCTAACATTTGTCTATCGTGATATACATGTAGGTGCGTTGATTTTTTTGAAACATCAACATACATGGATTTGGCATGTATGAACACTGCTGCTCAAAATAAAATTATGTATTTTTGTTTACGCCATTTCGCTTTTTGTTTTTATACGTTTTGAACTATTTGTAGTTTGATACAATAAAAAAAACATTTTTGGTGATCAAGATCAATTTTAAACATTTTTCAAATGACATAAATATATTTTGGAAAAATAAAATATTTTACATCACCATGAAGAATTCCTTTAGCATTAGTTATAGAAAAGTATAGCAACTTTTACTGCATTTCCATGTACTAGAATAAGACACGTGTCATCGGAAAGCACTATTATTTTTCTATTTCAGGAAACACTTCTAGGGAAAAAAATATGGCACCATTTTGACATTACTCATCACTTGTTTAGATTTTAAAGCAGTATTTCCAGTTTTGTGCAGTAGTTCATTTTTCTTTGTTGTTTCTGTAGTTCAATTTTAGTTTTAATTCTTTTTTCATATATAAAATTATGTCTCATAGTTTATGGAAACATCAACGAAAAGTTTTTTTAAACAACAAAATTATTTATTTATATAAATGTACTGAAAATATATTCTTTTAATTATAATCTTTGTTTTGTACTAGAAATACAAATTTAAAAGGACGTATACGAAAATGCGTGAGGCAAGTTTATTTATACAGCAAGTTTATAAATTTTTATATAATTCTTGAAAATAAAAAATATATTTTTTAATTTTAAACTCTGTTTTTTTTTTTTTTTTTTTTTTTTTTTTTTTTTTTTTTTACTCAAATATAAATTTAAAAATATGTATTGTAATTATAAAATTGTTTTTTTTCATACTGGTACGTATATGTATTTATAATATAATACGCTAGATGACGATTCCGGGTCATGCTCATCTTCGAAAAAAGCAACTTATCACTGCCATGTTAGGCATAAGTATTTAGATGCCATAAGTTGCCGACTGTTCAACATATGGAAATATAAATATAATTTGCTTTGTATCACATCTATTCTCCTTCCTTTTCTCCAAAACCTTCCAAAATTATCCAATTATAATGTTTTAAATTCCAAATTAAAAATAACGGATAACAAGCTATTATAAAGAACGGATAACCAGATATATAAGCAAATCAACACTGCTTTGGCGCCATTCATCGGCAATCGATATAAATGAAGGAAATACAGTATAACTTCAAAAATCCGGCATCAAAACCATCTTTCCCCTTCTCTTTCTTTTATACTTTCAAGTTATGGGAAAAGAAAAATAGCAATTCTTTACGAATTAAAAACTTCAAGATCGAAAGTAAAAATGCAAAAAAAGAGAATATTTGGCTTTTTTTTTTTTTTTTCATTTGTCTAAGGCGATTATTTTCTGAACAAATTTTCTGGGAGCTGCACCGTTTCTTAGCAAATGCAACAACTTTGGGGGCAACTTTGGCGAATGCATAGCACAATAGTATATGGCTATATGAATTTTCGGCAACGGGGAAATCAATGATGAGGAAAGATTTCAGACTTTCACATTTCCCGTGAAAATACCGCAATTTATTAGCTGATTGAACACGCAAAATCTTAAAATGCATTAAGTGTCCAAAAAAGCGGTATGGGTGATTGGCTAAGCATTGAAGAAAATACATCAAGAACGAATACTTTAACGGGCAGCGAGATCCTTGACGCTGTGCTAAATAGAACCGCCGATATTGCTATTAGCAACTCAGAAAATGAGAATGAACAACCGGCCGAAGAAAAGGTGTCACTGGAAAACTTCATAAATTTGACTGAAGAATTAAGATATGCTTTAGAAAAATAAGACTGTATTTCCGAAACAGACATTTTTCATTTGTATAAAATACAAAAAAAAAAAAAAAAAAAAAAAAAAAAAAAAAAAAAAAAACTTGTTAAACAACGGCCAAAAAAATTGAAGCAAACAAAGTTGGCATCGATGTTTCAGAAATTACAAGAGAAGAAATAATTTCACTCTTTGTTTCTCATTTTTTTCTGTAACATAGAAAATATTGATTAAAGTAAGATTTTTTAATATTTAATTCTCTTTTTCTTACATAATTATCACTTATAATGAATTAAATGATGGCTGAAGGCACCATTAAAAATAAAGTACTACTTTTGATATTCCTAGTTACTACTTTTAATATTCCTTCAAAAATCCGGCATAGCCTCGGTCCCGATGATGCCGGATTTTTGAAGTTATACTGTATATAGATATAAATATGAAGGATATATATATAAGAAAAATACAGGACGTAATGATTTAATTCGATCGATGTTTCAGAAATTACAAGAGAAGAAATAATTTCACTCTTTGTTACTCATTTTTTTCTGTAACATAGAAAATATTGATTAAAGTAAGATTTTTTAATATTTAAATCTCTTTTTCTTACATAATTATCACTTACAATGAATTAAATGATGGCTGAAGGCACCATTAAAAATAAAGTACTACTGTTACGGCGTAAATAACCTCAAATTTATTTGTTTATAATTTAACTCTGTTTATCTTTCATGTTGTAAAGCATAATTATAAAAGTGATTTCTTTTGACAGAAAAAATCTAATCTGTTTATCTAAATTGTTTATAACCCTGAATCAATATTTATGAGTAACATTATGATTTCAAGGTCATGTAATATAGATTTATTTACTTTATAATAATTTTGAATTGATGGTGATTTATTAGTTTTATTATTACTTGGATGTCATTTAAATGAATATTATAGCTATTTAGAAGATTTATAACTGCATATTGTAATTTTTATTTTGATGTTTATTTTATATAATATGTATCATTTTTAAAAATGGTCAGTCTTGACTCTGTAACCAAGCAGAGAACATGTAACATGTCCTGACTCTGTAATCAGAGATGCCAATTGTTAAATCATGGCTCTGTTTAATACAGAGTGTATAGTGGAAGTCCTGACTCTGCAACCAAGCAGAGAACACATTTTTTTTTGTATTGGCTCTGTTAAATACGGAGAATTACTATTATGGAACAATTATTAACTTCTAATGATGAATAGAATTTACATACTATTTCAGTTTTATTTAATAAACTATTTATTCTAATTGCTCTCCCATCTCACTTGGATTTTGAAAATTTATTTGTCAGACGAATTTCGGCGCCAACATTTATTTTTGGTGCCTCGCAACCCGCGAAACATTTTTTTTTGAAAGAATAGTGAGCAGTTTGTCAAAGTGATTTGTGATTAACAAGTGTGATTTATATTTCAACCTGTGATTAGTGTGGAATTATTATTGTGCCATTTGGATTACAACATGCCATCTACATTACCTGGAATTAACAGGTAAGAAAATATTTTTTTCATTTTCTATGAATGGTTAATGTTTTAAAATAAGAATTATTCTTTATTTAAAATGGAAAATCTTGAAAAGCTGAAAGCAAAACGTTCTGTTGAACGAACGAGTTTCACGAAATTAATTACAAAATTAGAAACATTATTAAATGATGACATTGATAATACGAAAACCGATGAATTATTAGAGCTTCAAGAAATATTTCTCTTAAAAGAAACGGCTTTCCAAAGTTTGAATCGTGATATTGAAGCTCAAATATCCGACTTAAAAGAATATGAAAAGGACATTGCTAATAGTGAAAAGTACACTGACCAATTGATCAGTGCTAAATTTAAAATTAAAAATAGATTAAGTAAATGTAAAGGAAATAATGTTTCTATGATAGCAACTAGTCATGTAAATTCATTGAATGGTTCTGCTAGTGGAACAGAAACGAGTTCTGCCATGAAATTGCCTAAATTAAATGTTCCAAAATTTTCTGGTGAAATCGAAGAATGGGTCGAATTTTTTAACTGTTTTGAAACATCGATACACCAGAATAAATCACTATCTAAGATAGAAAAATTCGCTTATCTAAAATCCTTGTTATGTAATCGGGCCTATAATGTGGTAGAAGGGTTTCCTTTGACAGAACAAAATTATGATACTTGTATTGATTTATTAAAGGACCGTTTTGGTAAGGTTGATGTTATTATTAATAAACACATGACTAATTTATTAAATATGGAACCAGTTAAAAATTGTTCAAATTTAAATGCATTAAGAAGATTGCATGACATGTGCGAAGTTAATATTAGAAGTTTAAGAAATTTGGGGGTAACATCCAGTTCTTATGGACAATTGCTAAATCCTATTTTGCTAAAGCTATTGCCCCATGAATTAGTGATTGAATATCATAGAAAACGTGATACTAGCAAAGAGTCAGATGTAACCGATCTAATTGCCTTTCTGAAATGTGAAATAGAATGTAGAGAAAAGGCTTTGTCAATGACAAGTTCTAAAAATGATGCATCCTCTTCTTTTGTACATAAAAATAAAACTGAATTTCGTGAAAAGAAAACATCAAATAAATATCAACATGCTAATACCTTAAATGCCACTATTAAAGTTTTTTGTGTATTTTGCAAAGGTAATGATCATTTATCTTCCGAGTGTAAAAATTTAGCTGATGATAAGAAAAGATTAATGTTACGTAAGGAGGGTAGATGTTACAAATGCTTTTTGAAATCGCATTTATCTTCGCAATGCCGCATAAAATTAAAGCCATGTCTAAATTGTAAAAGCACTGAACATAACAAATTATTTTGCTTTAAGAAAAGTTTGAAACCGGAAATTAATGAAAATCAAAATCAAACAGTTGTATCTAATTCTCATTGTAATTTTAGAAATTCTAAGCATGCTGTTTTATTGCAAACATGTTGTGTAACTGCTCAAGGTAATTCTAAATCAAAGGTAGTTCGATTATTACTTGATTCTGCAAGCGAAAAAAGCTTCATA
Source organism: Maratus speciosus (assembly GCA_963932465.1). NCBI lineage: Eukaryota > Metazoa > Arthropoda > Arachnida > Araneae > Salticidae > Maratus > Maratus speciosus. The sequence continues at coordinate 359,773,594 of OZ010793.1, forward strand.
ACAAAAGCATTAGCTCGTGAATTAAATTTGCCTGTTTTAAGAAAAGAACATTTAACTGTATTCGCTTTTGGCATGAATCAAGGTCGCGAAGAAGAATATGATGTTTTTAAAATTAAATTGCGAAGTAAAATGAATTATCATCGTTTTATAGATGTTGAGGTGCTAGCTACCGATTTGATAAGTGCAACAACATTGAAGGTTCCCAATTCTGACCCTCTAGTTATAAAATACATTGAAAGTAAAAGATGGAGGTTAGCCGACCCTACGCCCGAGGAATCCGAAGTACAAATTTTACTTGGAGCTGATTATTTCTGGAATGTTCAGAGAGGTGTCATTGAAGAAATTAATGACCATTTATATGTAGCTAATACACTTTTTGGGTACACAATAGTGGGAAAAATAAACTCTAAAGGTAACGAAACAGTTAATGCTCATCTTGTATCTGTTAATGAAATAGAAAATTTTGATTTGCAAAAGTTTTGGAAACTAGAGTCTTTGGGTATTTGTGATAGTAAAAATGAATTATTTTCACAAAAGGATTTAGATGCTCTTGATTTATTTAATGATAATTTAAATTTTGTAAATGGAAGATATGAAACTAAACTTTTGTGGAAAGTAAATAAAAATGAATTGGAATCCAATTTTGATGTAGCTAAACATAGACTTTGGGGATTAAAATCAAAATTGTGCAAAAATGAATGGTTACTTAAGGAATATGAGAAAATATTAAATGAACAATGTGGTTTGGGTATAATTGAAGAATGTGAGTTTAATAAAGATGAAATAAACACGTATTACATGCCTCACAGACCAGTAATAAGGGAAGATAAATCGACAACTAAAGTAAGAATTGTTTTTGATGCGTCATCCAAAGATAAGGGGGCAAAATCGTTAAACGAGTGCTTATTTCCTGGGCCCAATCTAAATCCTACCATATTGGACATTATTTTAAAATTCCGTCTCCACAAAATTGCTTTCTTGGCCGATATAGAAAAGGCATTCTTGCAAATCCAGATACAACAAGAAGATAGAAATTTTTTGAGGTTCCTGTGGTTTGACAATATCACTAGTAACAATCCCATTTTGAAGGTTTTTCGCATGACCCGTGTAACTTTTGGTGTAACAACTTCACCCTTTTTCCTTTCTGCAACCATCAAACATCACATTGAGGGGTATAAAGATTTGTTTGGAAAAATAGTTAATATGCTGGATACTTCCTTATACGTTGATGACCTGTTTCATGGAGCTGATTCAGTAAATGAAGCTTTTGTTTTATCAAACGGTGCAGAGAAGATATTGAGTGAGGCCAATATGAAACTCAGAAAATTTAAAACCAATTCTTCCGATTTAAAATTTTTATGGAAGGAACATGGAATAAACTTTGAGGAAGACACTCTTGAACAAAATCTTTCGAAGGTATTAGGAATTATATGGATAACAGAAAGTGACACCTTGAAAATAGACATACAACCACTTTTGGTAGAATTTGACCATAAAATTATTACCAAACGTATTGTTTTACAAACTGTGGCAAAAATTTATGATCCTATTGGACTCATTTCCCCTTTCGTGATAAGAATTAAATTTTTAATGCAAGAACTCTGGGAACATGGAATTGACTGGGATTCTACATTACCCGATTCTTTAAGTGGAAAATTCAGAAAATGGCATAATGAAATAAAAGACTTGGTAAATTTTGAAATTCTTAGAAAATATTTTGTAACTATCCCAAAATTAAATCCTGAAACCGCTCAACTTTTCATATTTTCTGATGCTAGTTTAAAGGGGTATGGGTCAGTGGCTTATTTACGTGATTCTTCTTCTTGTGAAACTTCATTTGTAATAGCAAAGTCGAGAGTAGCGCCTCTCAAGAAAATTACATTGCCGCGCATCGAACTTCTTGGAGCACTTACGGCTGCAAGATTAGCGAATTATTTAAAGGAAATATTTAAAATTGTGAATGAAAATATATTTGTCTAAGTGACTCCCAAATTACCTTGCACTGGATTAAAGGAAGTGCTAACAACTGGAAGCCCTTTGTGGCAAACCGCGTACGCGAAATTCAGGAACTTGTTGCTCCTGTACAATGGAAATTTTGTAAAGGAAAGGAAAATCCTGCAGATGTTCTCTCTCGTGGTTGCTCTGCATCTGAATTGATTAATAACGAGGTATGGTTACATGGTCCTAGCTGGCTGAAGGAAGAATCGTTACCAGTATTTCCCCCTGAAACTCAACCTGATCTACCTGATGAAGAGGTCTTGCAAGAACAACGTAAAACGCTTGTTTGCTCCATATCCCAAAATATTCCAGAATTTGAGCTTTTATTTAAATTTTCATCCTGGTCTAAATTAAAACGAATTACGGCTTGGTGCCTCAGATTCATCAAAAATAGTACATGCCCATCTGAACGAGTCTATGGTTTTTTGACTGTTCCAGAACTTGAAAGGGCAACAAATGCTATTGTGAAATTAATTCAAAACCATGAATTCGGAGACGAACTGAAAATTCTAAAATCCAGAAAGATCCTAAATTCTAAAAGCAAACTCCTTCCTTTACATCCATTTCTTGACGAAAATGATATTCTTCGTGTTGGAGGTAGGCTAAAAAATGCAAACTTGTCTGAATATCAAAAACATCAAATCATTCTCCCTAAAAGGCATCATGTTACAGACTTGATAATAAAGTATTTTCATGAGAAACATCTTCATAGCGGGACTCAATTGACAATTTCAGCAATTCGACAAAAATTTTGGATAATTAATGCTAAAGAAGCTGTGAAAAGAGAAATAAGGAAATGTATGAAATGTTTCAGAAATTCATCACACCTTTCATCTCAGTTGATGGGAAATCTGCCATCAGCACGCGTGACACAAGCTCGAGTATTTTCAAGAGTAGGAGTCGACTTAGCCGGCCCCTTTTTGATCAAACCTCGTAAGGGACGTGGTGTGAAACCCTTTAAACATTATGTTTGTCTGTATGTTTGTTTCGTAACAAAAGCTATCCATCTTGAATTAGTCACTGATCTTACAACTGAAACCTTTCTAGCCTCATTGAAAAGATTCGTGGCTCGACGTGGAAAACCTCTAGAAATATTTTCCGACAGAGGTACAAATTTTGTAGGGGCAGACCGCGAAATAAAGAGAATGATGTCTCTAATTGCTTCTGATGAAAAATTGCACAAGTATCTTACTGACGAAATGATAGTATGGAAATTCAACCCACCTTCCGCCCCTCACTTTTGGAGGCCTTTGGGAAGCGGGAATAAAACAAATGAAAAATCATTTGAAGAGAACAATTGGTGATCAGATTTTAACTTATGAAGAATTTTTGACCTTAATTGCACAAATTGAGTCATGCTTAAATTCAAGACCGCTTGTCGCGGAGTCTTCTGATCCAAATGACTTTACGGCTCTGACGCCAGGACATTTTATTATAGGAGCACCCTTGACCTCCTTACCTGAGCCTGATATCTCCTCTACCTATGTAACTCCTTTGGAACGTTGGAAATTGCTACAAAAGATTTTCCAAAGTTTTTGGAAAAGGTGGTCGTCAGACTATCTCTCACAATTGCAGCAACGTACAAAGTGGTTTAGAAGCAACCCGAACTTAAAAATCAATGACTTGGTGTTGATAAAGGAAGAAAACCAGCCCCCATTAAGGTGGAAATTGGGCAGAATAATTGAACTATTTCCTGGGGATGATAATACTGTTCGTGTTGTCAAATTAAAGACTTCTACTGGTGAACTGAAACGCCCTATCACAAAATTGTCTCCTCTACCGATGGACATTTAATATAATAGAATTTTACTTTATTTTAACTAACTTTATTATTATTATTTTTTTTCTATGTCTAATTTTTGTAACTTTCTGAACTATTTTGTATATTAATGTCTTTTTCTATTTTTAGTTGTTCCAGAAACTGTTTTTTATAGAAGTAGTAGGATTTAATTGCATTTCATTTTAGTTATACTTAACATTTAAGGTAATATTTTAAATTTGTATTTAATATTTGATTATTTAGTATGTGATAGTGGAAATTTGGTAAGTTATAATTGTTCGATGAACTCCGTTCATGGAGGCGGAGGATGTTACGGCGTAAATAACCTCAAATTTATTTGTTTATAATTTAACTCTGTTTATCTTTCATGTTGTAAAGCATAATTATAAAAGTGATTTCTTTTGACAGAAAAAATCTAATCTGTTTATCTAAATTGTTTATAACCCTGAATCAATATTTATGAGTAACATTATGATTTCAAGGTCATGTAATATAGATTTATTTACTTTATAATAATTTTGAATTGATGGTGATTTATTAGTTTTATTATTACTTGGATGTCATTTAAATGAATATTATAGCTATTTAGAAGATTTATAACTGCATATTGTAATTTTTATTTTGATGTTTATTTTATATAATATGTATCATTTTTAAAAATGGTCAGTCTTGACTCTGTAACCAAGCAGAGAACATGTAACATGTCCTGACTCTGTAATCAGAGATGCCAATTGTTAAATCATGGCTCTGTTTAATACAGAGTGTATAGTGGAAGTCCTGACTCTGCAACCAAGCAGAGAACACATTTTTTTTTGTATTGGCTCTGTTAAATACGGAGAATTACTATTATGGAACAATTATTAACTTCTAATGATGAATAGAATTTACATACTATTTCAGTTTTATTTAATAAACTATTTATTCTAATTGCTCTCCCATCTCACTTGGATTTTGAAAATTTATTTGTCAGACGAATTTCGGCGCCAACAACTACTTTTGATATTCCTTCAAAAATCCGGCATAGCCTCGGTCCCGATGATGCCGGATTTTTGAAGTTATACTGTATATAGATATAAATATGAAGGATATATATATAAGAAAAATACAGGACGTAATGATGTAATTCGATATCTATTTTTAAAAGCTTCATTTATATAATTTTAAAATTTCGTTCAAAATACATAAAATGAATATTAGAATTTAAATTTAGTTTTATTAATTTTTAAGAGCTTAACCTTTATCCGCTTATTTTTTTTTTAAATTTTGTTTGCATTATAAATAAAAGGTTTTTTTTTTTTCATATGTAACATTTCATTTGTATGACCGATTTTTTTTTTTTTTTTTTTTTTTTTTTTTTTTTGTATTGTCTGATTAAATTACAATTTTCTTTAAACTCCAAATTTATATTAAAATAGCAATTAAAGCCTTTGTGCAGGAATATTAATAAGCAGTAAACCAACGTTTAAAATGCACAAATAATGCGTGAAAAGCAGCAAACAGCTGTTTCGAATCTACAGCGAGATTCTTCATCAGTGCAAGATAGGGAAAAAAAGAACGGCGTGCTAGAAAAAGCAAGGCTGAGAATCTAGCTGTAGATTCGAAACAGCTGTTTGCTGCTTTTCACGCATTATTTGTGCATTTTAAACGTTGGTTTACTGCTTTTTAATATTCCAAATTTATATTAAAATGTTACTACGATAAAAATCGAAAATTTATCTGCATTGATATAATATAATATATGGGATGATATAATTAATATAGTGGTAACAAACAGCGATTATTGTGAATCGGTTGTAGGAAACAAAATCACAGAATTCAACATTCGATCCCAGAAATAAAAATAATTTTTTTTAATTAGTCGCGAATTTTGAACAGCTATCGCGGGAAAAAAAACGAGAATTTCGTCGAAATGTATCGGAAAAAATCACAAATTTAGTCAAAGAATTGCGTAAAAAATTGAGAATTTCGTCTCATTGATAGAGCAATTCAATCGCAGTTTTTTCCGTCGGCTGCGGAGGAAAAAGAACGAATTTCACCAAACGGTCCTTAGCAAAGCACTGCGAATTTCGTCAAAATTTCTCTGAAACAAATAGCGAATTTCGTCAATCTGACGCAGACAAATAGCGTGAATTTTGTCAAGTATCATGGAAAAAAATTGTGAATTCCATGCAATGGAAAAAAATGTGAATCGCACATTGCATCAAATGGTCGCGAAAAAAAATCATGAAATTCAATCGGTCACGAGTTAATCAGTACACAAACATTACCAACAAGTCACGAAATTTGCAACTTTTGTGATCCACTGAAATAAGAAACTTTTGTGTGATTTTCTGCCAGTAAAAAATTTCCTTAATTATTTTCTGTGTTCCCCTTTAGACTATGATTTAAATTCACCACAGTTCAAAAATCTGCAGAAACGGTGTCAGGTACACTGTTAAAAATTTGCAGCATACTGGCAGATCATTTGACCGTTTTTTCCGAAAACAGTTACACAACCATAATTTTAACACTATTCTGACCATATTATTGGCCATTTTATGGTCAGAATATAGTTAAATTATGGTTATGAAACCGTTTTTTCAGAAAACGGTTGAATGACCTGCTAGAATGCTGCAAAATTTTTAACAGTGTAGATCCGGCATTGGGTCGGACAACCCGATTTTTCTCGAAACCGACACGACCCAATCTGGAACTCATAATGAGGCGGGCTGACGTACCTTTTTTTCGTTTCCGGTCAGATTGACTTTGACCATTTGATTAAGGTCGTGACATATACATCCCTGTGGACTATTTTTTTAAAACTAAACTCTGCCATACACTTATATTAAGATACAGTTGGACCTCGTTATCCCGACACCCGGTTTTCTGTCACTGCGCTTATCAAGTCAGTTTTTTCAAAGTCCAGATTTTCTGTATGTGATTTTAATGTAAATAAACTCCGGATTTTACGTCGTTGTATAGTTTTGAACTCCGGATATCCCGACGGTTTAGAAAAATTGTCCATTTTTCATAATCCATCTTATAAGCACGGAAATTAAGCGGTAAGAAATGTCTTAGGCAAACTTTTCACAAAAGTGTCTAAAATACGCATTGAGATAAATGAGAAATTTTACTTCAATCCTTTATCTGAATAAATAAACCCAAACACTATGAACACTTAAGCTCCTGATAGACATATCAGTCTACTAGTGGTCTTTTCGTTCTGGTCAGGCGGTGCTTTCTTGTGGTTGCATGGCGTTTTTCATCCGACTAAAACCGAAGCATTGCATTTCATTGAAACGATCAGAAATTGTCCAACATCCATTTATGAAACAACGAATATTGATTACAATTCATTGTATAATATTGAAAAAAAAAATTGTAGGAAGCACATCTAAGGATAATCGAACCTTAATTCATCAATATTTCATGTACCAATAATAAAAAAAAAGTCATCATAAATCTGATTTTTATTCTTTTCAATTTTGTTTTTGTGTTTATTTTGTTTAATAATAATGTTTTATTGCTTAAAACTTCAAGAACAGTTATGAATTTCAAACTGTCTTAAATTATTTAAAAATACAGCTTTTTATAAGCATTTTTCTCCAACTCCGGTTACCGCGACACCCCGCTTATGAGGTCACTTTGTTCTGGTCCTTAGAGTGTCGGGATAACGAGGTTCGACTGTATTTTCAAGAGAAAGCTACCTGAATTAATTTTTGTAGAAATTGATGTACGATTGAATATAAAAGTAGTCACTAATCCTGCATTGCATCAAAGATTTATCAAAGAGCTGTTTCGCGCTCGATTTGGGTTTTCACTACATTGAGTCCGGTTCGTGTTAACTCAATTTTTCAAAGAAATTATCAATATTTTCAGTTGAAAAATAAACTATAGGGTAACTCTAGGATAACTCTGCCATACACTTATATTAAGATATCTTCAAGAGAAATCTACCTGAATTAATTTTTGTAGAAATTGATGTACGATTAAATATAAAAGTAGTCACTAATCCTGCATTGCATCATAGAGTTATGAAAGAGCTGTTTCGCGCTCGGTTTGGGTTTTCTCTACATTGAGTCCGGTTCGTGTTGACTCAATTTTTCAAAGAAATTATCAATATTTTCAGTTGAAAAATAAGCTATAGGGTAACTCTAGGATAACTCTGCCATACACTTATATTAAGATATTTTCAAGAGAAATCTACCTGAATTAATTTTTGTAGAAATTGATGTACGGTTAAACATAAAAGTAGTCACTAATCCTGCATTGCATCAAAGAGTTATGAAAGAGTTCTTTCGCGTTCGGTTTGGGTTTTCACTACATTGAGTCCGGTTCATGTTGGCTCAATTTTTCAAAGAAATTCTCAATATTTTCAGTTTAAAAATAAACTATAGGGTAACTCTAGGATAACTCTGCCATACACTTATATTAAGATATTTTCAAGAGAAATCTACCTGAATTAATTTTTGTAGAAATTGATGTACGATTGAATATAAAAGTAGTCACTAATCCTGCATTGCATCAAAGAGTTATCAAAGAGTTGTTTCGCGCTCGGTTTGGGTTTTCACTACATTGAGTCCGGTTCGTGTTGACTCAATTTTTCAAAGAAATTATCAATATTTTCAGTTGAAAAATAAACTATAGGGTAACTCTAGGATAACTCTGCCATACACTTATATTAAGATATTTTCAAGAGAAATCTACCTGAATGAATTTTTGTAGAAATTGATGTACGATTAAATATAAAAGTAGTCACTAATCCTGCATTGCATCAAAGAGTTATCAAAGAGCTGTTTCGCGCTCGGTTTGAGTTTTCACTACATTGAGTCCGGTTCGTGTTGACTCAATTTTTCAAAGAAATTCTCAATATTTTCAGTTGAAAAATAAACTATAGGGTAACTCTAGGATAACTCTGCCATACACTTATATTAAGATATTTTCAAGAGAAATCTACCTGAATTAATTTTTGTAGAAATTGATGTACGATTAAATATAAAAGTAGTTACTAATCCTGCATTGCATCAAAGAGTTATGAAACAGTTCTTTCGCGTTCGGTTTGGGTTTTGACTACATTGAGTCCGGTTCATGTTAGCTCAATTTTTCAAAGAAATTCTCAATATTTTCAGTTGAAAAATAAACTATAGGGTAACTCTAGGATAACTCTGCCATACACTTATATTAAGATATTTTCAAGAGAAATCTACCTGAATTAATTTTTGTAGAAATTGATGTACGATTAAATATAAAAGTAGTCACTAATCCTGCATTGCATCATAGAGTTATGAAAGAGTTCTTCCGCGTTCGGTTTGGGTTTTCACTACATTGAGTCCGGTTCGTGTTGACTCAATATTTCAAAGAAATTCTCAATATTTTCAGATGAAAAATAAACTATAGGATAACTCTAGGATAACTCCGCCATACACTTATATTAAGATATTTTCAAGAGAAATCTACCTGAATTAATTTTTGTAATAACTGATGTACGATTGAATATAAAAGTAGTCACTAATCCTGCATTGTATCAAAGAGTTATCAAAGAGTTCTTTCGCGCTCGGTTTGGGTTTTCACTTCATTGATTCCGGTTCGTGTTGACTCAATTTTTCAAAGAAATTCTCAATATTTTCAATTGAAAAATAAGCTATAGGGTAGCTCTAGGATAGATGGCCATAGTTTTTAAAGATTTAAATAAAAATTCTTAGAATGCAAATACAAAAAATATTGATGCATATTTAAAATTCTTATACATATACTCATAATATTTTATGCAAAAAATAAATAAACATTGAAAACAAAAAGTGTTAAACAAAGTTGAAATTTAAATGGGAGATGGCCATCTATCCTTAAAGCTGAGGAGAGATGGTCGTCCAATACAAGGAAGAAAAAGTTAATTTAAATAGCAAAAAAAATAACACATTTCATATAATTAATCATGAAAAACATATAGAAATTTGTAAAGATGCAATTATATGATGGAAAATGAGTGAAGAAAACTGGAATAAACAAAATTTGATGTATAATTTCAACACTTCAATTTTCGTAAAATATTACCACATGCTTGACAAAGGTCTTGATAATTTGTACACATTTCATGGAACCACTTCAGGTACCTTATGCATTGTATCCAGACATTCTTTTTGGATGTGATATTATATTGTTTTGCACAACCAACACAGTGATCCTAATCCAATTCAATATACTCGGAATCTGTAGAATCTGATGTGTTTCGTGTTCTTCGGTACTGGAATTAAGTATTTTTTCTCGCGTTAATTGTAGGTTTATTACGTTAATTTAGTTTATTTATCAACTTTATCAGTTTCTGTTATAAAAGTTTCCGACGTTTTTCAGTATTTTCTGAAACAAATAAAACGTTATGTCATATTTTATTATTATTATTGTTATTAAAATATTTATATTAGTTAAAATTTAAATAATTATATCAATTAATATATTTAAACACGTAAACGTTATACTTTTATTTTAAATTTAATTATATTTAGTTAATATAATCACTAAGTATAATTTTGAAATATTGATTAAAGGGGGCCATCTTTCCTGAAATTAATGGACTGATGGTCGCCCAATTTAAAGGATAAATAGCTATTGTACGTCTTTGTTTTATTCTTAGAAGTAAAGATTAGATAATATACGTATCTTAAAAGCCCACATACTAAAAAATATACATAACGTACGAACTGCAAAACATTCAGATACCGAAGTCAAAAAAAAATATTCAACCACTTACTTAATTTACATTAAAATTACACTTACTTTTATAATCGAAAAACACAACTGCACGTCGCAATAAATAAACTGGTTGAACTACACTGCTCAAAATAATTAAAGGATATTTGAAGTTTTATATAAAATAAAGATATAAACGAAATTTTTTTTGCCGAAAATAGAAGAAGAGAATCAGAAATGCAATTTTTTCTGGTTTTCAAACTGTGGAGTATGCAAATTTTGAATTCGACGTCAAAAACGTCGCTTCAGCGGCAGCGAATGAAATTTGACTTTCAACTGGATAAAAGAGAATGAAGACAAGGATGATCGGCATTCAGTGATTGCTTTGTTTCGATGAGTACGATCCCAACAAACACTCGACTTAAGGCCGAATGGCGTATATGTCGTGGCCAAAAGGGGTTAAGGCCATTTGTAACCAAACAATGTTGTACCGTAAATGACCCGCCGCTAGTTCCGGCAGCTATTGCCGGAACGGTAATGTTTCGGCGGTGAGAGAACTGTTGCATTTACTTTGCCCGGCAACTCTTAAGGGGCGGTTTCTGGCAAAAATGGAATGGATCGTCATCGTTTAGAAAGTAGAGGGCTAATATCACCTAACCCGAATATTTAATTAAAGAGAGGAAATATATTTTTCTCTTCGTTTCTTTCTGAGTAAGTTTAATTATTTTAAATCTGGGTTTTAGTAAAAATATAAATATGTCGTGAGATATATTTAAAGCAGTAAAATAGATTACATATTTTTATTTAGTTTGAAAATACTTTACAAAAATCAAAAATTGTCCCCAAAATGTACATAAATTCCCTGTTTATATATTTTAAAAAAATATGGAAAAAAAAAACAAAACATAAAAGCTTTTAACGTTCTTGCCTTTAAAATATCTTTAAATAAATATATTTTGAACACACCGGAATAAAAAAGATTATATTTAATGGTTATTTTATATTGTTTTTGATTGCAAAGATAATCAGATAGCATAATATAAAATATACGTTGATTTGAGTAATATATTAATAGCAAAATACTGCAATCTTCGGACATATATACTACTTAAACATGTTTAAAAATTTATTGATAAATGTCAATTTATTTATGCTCTTTTTTTTCAGCATTCATGAAAAAATATTTGTTATAATGAAAAGGAGAAAATGTTTCAATAAGCAGTTATTCTTGAGCGAGGAGAGGGGGGGGGGGGGAGAAAAGGTAACTTAAAAGCTGTTACTAAAACATGAATTTTTAATATCATTTGAAACATATTTCCATGTAAAAGAAAATACTGGAAAAGAAATTTTTGTTTCTGAATCCACTGTAACGGAAAATATAAATAAAATTTCTTGCCTGTATTAAATTCCTAACAATTTAGATATATTTAATGATTTTACAACCATTATTTTACTCTTTAGAAATACAGATAAAACTTGCATATGTATAAAAATAATTAAGTGAAAAATTGCACAATAAATCAAGAATTTTCGCAGAATTAAGTAAAGAATTGCAGAATAAATAAAGAATTTTTGTTCATTATTATTTGGTTTCGAGTCCCGACCTGGATACATTTTCACCCAGTTGGAAAAATTATTTCTGGCAAAATTTAGAATACGCATTAAAATCTGACATTATATGAAAGTATTAAATAAAATGCGATATGTATATTTTATGCCCTAAAATAAACATGAAAAGGTTCTTTTTAGGCATTTCTTATAAATTACAAGTAAAATCGTATTGAGTCAAAAATAAGCCTTGATATATATATAGATAAACAAGATATTTTTTATGAGCATATCAGAATAAAATGGAATGCATGTTATTTTTAAATCTTATAATTTTGAATTGCGAAGATAAATGGGTAAAAATTTACAGAAAAGAGATAAAATGCCCATTTAAAGGATAAATCGGAGGAAAAAAAAGTGTTTTTGTGTTATCTGAAAACTGTATGGAGAGTTTAAAAATTCAAACAATGTATCTTAAATCTTTATTTCTCTAAAAAAAGAAAAAAAAAGAACGAAAAAAAAGAAAGAAAAGGAAAACAAAGCTCTTTTTCCAAATGACTAAAAATAATATTAACAGAAAAAATATATGGTTTATGAAAAAATGACTTTTATTTATTATAATAAGGTATTGGCTCATAAAACTACTCTCCCTCCCTCCCTCTCCAGAAAAATCAAATAGATGATGGGACCTTCAAATGGCTCAAGGTTAAGCAGTTTTGAAAGTTCTGGTCCGATACGATAAGAGGGGAGAGGGAGAAATTCTCAGAATTTTTCTTTAGCTTTGCGTTTTCATTTCTGCTTTGTCATTCGCGTTATTTACTTCCTCGGAATAAGTGGACATGGTTTCAAAATGTAGCACGTATATCCGTAAGTTTGTTAGTTCATGTTGATTCATTACAAATTTATTAATTTCATTATATCTGTTTTTTGCATCATTTTATCTTAAAGAATATTTATATTTTAGTTTTTATAATTGCAAAAGAAAATGTAAAAGATATTTTCATTTTTAGTAAAATTCCTTTCAATAGTTTTTTTTTTAGTTTTTCGAAGTTATCGAATTTATTTTTAAACATTATAAATATCGGATGATATTGTTCTTTAAGGGTCTTGTACCTTTTAAACGCGTCGAAAATTAACGAAAAGCTTCATAGTTTGGATTAGTCTATCTTCAAAAACTTTTTATGTATAAACATGAAATTTTGGATATTGATTAAACGGATTGTGCTTTGTAATATACTACAACCATAAATTTTGATGGATATAAATCAAGCTAATTAACTGTGATAAAAGTAATTTCCTCAGTTACATAAATAATGCGTCGATTCAACTCAGCCATAAATCTTTTCAAATGTGAAAAATGTATTTAACCTTGAAAACCTTGATAAAGATAATGACTTGTTGAGTGACTCATAGACATTAAACTGATTTATTATTATTATTATGATATTGCTATTACAATTATTATTACTGATTTATTATCTTATAATGTAAATATTTTTTCATTCTGAAAATGTAGTTATTCCAGAGAAGAGGGATGGAAAATGCTCTCTCTTTTTCACAATTTAAAGAAAGTGAATTAAATAGCTTAAAGTGTTACCACTGCTTATTCATTTGATATAATAGTCTACAATTTTTTCTCAAAGGAGGTTATAAAAAGTGGTTGATTAAAATTATGACAACTAACACATTACATTGGGAAACCATTATATTGGATTACACACAATGTGGATTTACACCGAAATAGATAAGTATCCTGAAGAACGGGTAAGTCCCAATTTTATCTAACTTACTCACGCCTTTTTTCATTGGGATTCAAATACTAACAAGATTATGATTACTGATCACTGAATAAAAATAAATAAATTAAATAGCCTCCACTGAAATCTGAAATATCAGATATTTGATAAATAAACTTTTAAACTTTCAAAAAGAAAAGTTAGAGGAACTTTTTACGGTAACACGTAAGTAATCAAAAGTTAAGAAAATGGCAGCTTCTAAAGATAATTTAGCAATTGAAAAACTTACAGCTACGAACTACTCGATTTGGAAATTCAAGGCCGAAATGATGTTAACTAAAGAAGACTTATTTCATGTAATTACGGAAGAGCCGTCTGACCCAATTACGGACGCTTGGTCCAAAAGTGATAAGAAAGCCCGTGCACTAATTAATCTAACAATTGATGATAGTCAGATTACTCATGTTAAAAATTTACAGGCAGCCAGACAAACTTGGCAAGCTTTGCGTGAAATCCATGAGTGACATAATTTGTCTAGCAAACTTTATCTCTTAAGAAAACTTTACGGGATTAAATTAGAGGAAGGTGGCAACGTTGTTAATCATATTACAAAATAATGGAATTAGTAGATAAATTAGCGGCCATAGGAGAAGTTATAAATGATAACCACATTTCTGCACTGTTATTATGCTCCCTACCCCAATCTTATGATACTCTTATTACTGCCCTTGAATCGAGAGAAGAAAATCAACTCACACCATCATTTATTAAGTCTAAACTTATTGACGAATATAACCGACGATATGATAATAATGGGAGAACAGAAAATCCTGCCAGAGCATTTAAAGCACAGAAAAATTACAACAACAAAACAAGTAATAAATACTGCTCCAATTGTCGGATGAGAAACCATTATACCCAGGAATGTTGGCATAATAAAGCCAAAACACATAATACACCACAAAATCAACACATTAGACCAAACAAAAAACATTACTCTACATCACTAGTTTTTCAAAAGAGTGAAAACAATTTTAGAAGTGAACAAACACCAGAATCAAACCGTAGGTACAGTCACTCTGAAAATGAAAACAATACATGGAGGGCGAGCGAAAATAAAAATTACGCCTTTATAACACAAGGAATAGAAAACAAAACATTTATAGTAGACAGTGGCAGCTCAAGCCATATTGTGTGTTCAGAATCAATGTTTACAGAAATAAGATCACGCGAAAAAACAAATGTAACCATCGCAAACGGGAAAAAACTTATCAGTTACGGGTCAGGTGACGTAAATATAAACACGCGAACATCAGACAACAAAGCTCATGAAATAACACTTAAAGATGTATTACTAGTACCTGAAATCGAAACAAATTTATTATCGGTTAGCAAAGCGATGCAAAATGGATGTGAAATTATATTCAGAAATGATAGATGTATGTTCAAACTTAACGGAGAAATATGCTTAGAAGCGCGAAAAGTAAATAACCTATACGAAGTTCAGTTGGCATTCCAAAGCTATGCAAACATAGCACAAAGCTGCAACAACAAAAATTGCCTAGAATTATGGCATCGTAGGTTAGGACATAGAAATCTAACATCAATTAAAGAAATTACGCAAAAGGAATTAGCTACAGGAATCCAAATAAACAACTGTAAGCATAACATAAATTGCGAACCGTGCATTAAGGTAAAATTAACTGATGAACCCTATCCAAAAATTGCAGAGTATAGAGCAACTAAAAGACTCCAGCTCATTCACTCCGACGTGTGCGGATCTTTTCAAACACCGACAATAGAGGGGAAATCATACTTTTTGACTTTTATTGATGACTACTCACGATTTACGATCATATACCTATTGTCTAGAAAAAGTGAAGTTTACGAAAAACTTAAAGAATTCATCGCGTTAATTAACAACAAATTTGGAGAAAAACCGAAAGCAATTAGAACAGATAACGGAGGGGAATTCACATCAGATGAAATAGAAAATTACCTCAGGGCTAATGGGATAAAACATCAACACACAGTTCCATATTGCGCAAGCCAGAACGATGTGGCAGAGAGGTAAAACAGATCGTTAGTTGAAATGGCAAGGACAATGTTAAGTGAATCAAATTTACCATTAAAGTTCTGGGGGGGGGGAAGCAATTTGCACAGCAAATCATTTGCAAAACAGACTACCGACAAAAGAAAATGAAAAGACGCCATACGAGTTATGGACAAACAGACAGCCAAACTTAAGTTACGTTAGGGTATTTGGCTGCAAAGCCTTCGCATATATCAGTAAAGCCAGAAGACAAAAATTAGACGATAAAGCTATAGAGGGAATTTTTGTCGGATATGATAATGAATCCAAAGGATATAGAATATATGTAGGAGGAAATGAAATAAAGATCGCGAGAACCGTTAAATTTCTCGAAAACAAATTTAAATATAGAAACGAGAAAGTAGAAAACAAACCAAAACAAGATGAAAATCGGGTTAACAAAAATTTTGTAGAAATAGAAATTTCAAATAGCAATGAGACACCATCCACGTCCAATCAAGCAGTAGCAGAACTTAGACGATCAGAAAGAATTAATAATGGTGTACCTCCTGATAGGTTAATATACATGGTTAAGAACGAAAACGCTACTGAACCAAAAAATTATGAGGAAATCGAAAACATGGAAAATTTTAAGGATAAACAAAATTTGATAGATGCAATGAAAAGCGAAATGAACTCCCTTATGAAAAACAAAACTTGGTCAATTGTAGAACCTCCACCAAATAGGAGAATAATAGGTTGCAAATGGACCTACAAACTAAAACGCGACAACACAGGAAAAATCCAAAAATATAAAGCGCGTTTAGTTGCAAAAGGATATTCACAAAAATTCGGGGAGGATTATGATGAAACTTATGCACCAGTCGTGTCATATACAACAATAAGAGCATTATTAATAACAGCATTGCATCAAAATTTAAATGTAAAACATATTGATATTAACACCGCGTTCTTACATGGAGAGCTTGAGGAGGAGATATATATGTCACAACCAGAAGGTTTCGCTAAATCAAATGAGGAAAATAAAGTATGTAGGCTAAACAAAGCCATATACGGACTTAAACAAGCCGCGAGAGCGTGGCATAATAAAATCACAGAAACACTAAAAAAGATGAATTTCAGTCAGAGCAAATTTGACTCATGCCTTTTTATGCGAAAAAGGGGTGATAGCACAACATACATAATAACATACGTAGACGACATTTTAATTGCTGGAAAAGACGAAATAATAGAGGAAGTAATCGCGAGCTTAAATAAAGAATACGAGCTAAAAGATTTAGGTGACATCAGTAACTACCTATCCATGAACATTAAAAAAGTAAATAAAAGCTACATGATAAATCAAACTCAGAAAATAGAAGAATTAATCAATAAATTTAATTTGCAAGACGCAAAACCGTGTAGCACACCCATGGAAACAAATTACACACGCTTTAATGATGAGGATAACATTTTACCAAACAAAACATATTACAGACAAGCCATAGGAGCACTTCTATATCTAGCAACTATAAGCAGACCTGACATCTGTGCAGCAGTAAACATTCTTAGCAGAAGAAATGAATCACCAAGAATGAAAGACTGGAATGCAGTAAAAAGAGTGATAAGATATTTAAAGACTACAAAAAATTATAGTCTAGTTCTGAGCGGAGAAAAGAAACCGATACTTGAAGTTTATGCGGATGCAGATTGGGGAGGAGATGTAGATTCACGAAAATCAACGAGAGGGAACCTATACATGTTAGGAAGAAACCCCATAAAATGGTCGACCAAGAAACAATCCTGCATTGCATTATCATCGGCAGAGGCCGAGTATGTGTCAGCAGCAAATGCAGCAATTGAAATAAAGTGGCTAGTCAATCTACTGGAAGAATTAAACCTAAAGCAAACCTTACCTATAGACCTATATGAAGACAACCAGTGCACGATCAAGATGATAGAATTAGAAAAGCACTCAAGCAATACTAAACATATTAAAATTAGGTTCCACCTGATAAAACAACTAAAGCAAGAAGGGAATATCAACCTAAAGTACTGTCCAACCAAATTGATGATAGCAGACCTGTTTACGAAACCAGTTTCCAAACCTGTTTTTCAAACCCATAGAAGGAACTTAAATTTGTGTGAGAATGAAACTTCAGAAATTAAGGATGAGTTGATGGATATAAATCAGGCTAATTAGCTGTGATAAAAGTAATTACCTCAGTTACATAAATAATGCGTCGATTCAACTCAGCCATAAATCTTTTCAAATGTGAAAAATGTATTTAAACTTGAAAACCTTGATAAAGATAATGACTTGTTGAGTGACTCATAGACATTAAACTGATTTATTATTATTATTATGATATTGCTATTACAATTATTATTACTGATTTATTATCTTATAATGTAAATATTTTTTCATTCTGAAAATGTAGTTATTCCAGAGAAGAGGGATGGAAAATGCTCTCTCTTTTTCACAATTTAAAGAAAGAGAATTAAATAGCTTAAAGTGTTACCACTGCTTATTCATTTGATATAATAGTCTACAATTTTTTCTCAAAGGAGGTTATAAAAAGTGGTTGATTAAAATTATGACAACTAACACATTACATTGGGAAACCATTATATTGGATTACACAAAATGTGGATTTACACCGAAATAGATAAGTATCCTGAGAACGGGTAAGTCCCAATTTTATCTAACTTACTCACGCCTTTTTTCATTGGGATTCAAATACTAACAAATTTATCAACCCTTTACAGAATTTGTGTATTGTTTAAATCAAAATATCTCTTTTTTTTACCCATAAGTCATTGCGCGCATATCTTGAGAAAGTATGTATGGATTAGCATGAAATTCGGTAAAGATACTAAACATATAGATGTGTTTAAAATGATCTACTCTTAGTCTAAAATTATTTCATTAACTATATAAAAAAAATATTTTCGTAAAAAAAAATAAAAACATATGTATTTTTAATGAATATAAATAGTCATAACTAAAAATATTACCATTGTAAATACTTAAAAGTAGATCATTTTAAACACACATATTTGTTTAATATATTTACCAAATTTCATGACAATCCATACATCCTTTCTTAAGATATCATGCGCGCAATGACTTATGGGGTAAAAAAAGAGCTATTTTGATTTCAACAATACACAAATTCTGTAAAGGGTTAATAAATTTCTGTTGGTAGTATATTACAAAGCATAATCTTTTTAATCAATATCCAAAATTTCACGTATATACATAAAAAGGTTTTGAAGATAAACTAATTAAAACGTTGAAGTTTTTCGTTAATTTTCAACGCGTTTAAAAGGTACAAGACCCCTTAAAACAGTTTATTTTAGTTTAATTATAAAAATGTGACTTTATACTCGAGAAAATTTGAGTGACTAAAACAATTGAATTTAAATGAAAGTTAGAAGTATCAAGATTAATTTAATATATATTTTTAAATCACTATTAAACTATTATTTACATAAAATATATAATGTGAACATTAAATAGTCCACAATATTATTTAAAAGGCGACTAAAGTAGTGAAAAAGATGTTACAAGTTTAAAATATACATTTTATTTAAAATTTCTTAGTACTTTCAAGCCTTCCTAGCTCATCATCAGAGAATATCTTAATAACTAAATGTTGTTTATTGTTTTTAAAATGTGAGAGCCAATAATTACTAGAGTTGAAAGTAGAAGTAGCAGTAGCAGTAGCAGTTTCTTGGATTGAATTTAATTAGAGGAAATATATATTATTATTATTAATTACAGTTCCATTTATTTATGACATCACTCTGTTTCTCATAGGTCACTTTCCATGGATATAATTAAATTATTATTTTATGATATAATTATTTTTGTGTAAAAAAATGGAACTGCAATTAATAATAATAATATATATTTTCTTTACTTAAATTAAATCCAAGAAACTGCTACTATTACTCAGTAATTATTGACCCTCTCATTTTCAAAACAAAGTGACGTATTTGTATAAATAAACAACATTTAGTTATTAAGATATTCTCTAATGATGAGCTTGGAAGGCTTGAAAGTACTAAGAAATTTTAAATAAAATGTATATTTTAAACTTGTAACATTTTCTTCATTACTTTAGTCGCCTTTTAAGTAAGATTGTGGACCTTTTTAATGTTCACATCATATATTTTATGTTGAATCAAGGTGAAAAAATTGCGTTTCGTCTTATGATTCTATTATTTACATTTCTAATAATTATAAATAATTTTCAAGAATTTTGAAAAAGTTGAAATAATATATTTTTTCAAATGTTTGGCTATTAAACTGCAAGAGAAATAGTTAAATATTATCTGATAAAAGCAAAATTTTAAAATATATGAGAAATATTATACTGTCATTCGTTAACTACATAAGGATTAAACTTATTTTTATGTAATATTTTAATAAAATGATCAGAAATGATGCAAAAATTTAGATAATAATGATTTAATAAAGCTTTGATGAATAAGCATAATTTAACAGATTTACCAACGAAGCTGTGTAAAATATGGTGGAAATTTAAGTAAAAAGAATATCACAAACACACACATTTTTATATAAAATATATAATAAGCTATATTAAAATCACGTATGTTATTTAAGCATAAATTCGAAATTTATTCTTCAAAAGACAATACTTTTTAGAAGGTTAATTGAATGGTAAAATGTTTTGGCAGGTTAAAAAAAAAAAAAAAAAAAAAAAAAAAAAAAATATATATATATATATATATCTTATAATTATTTAGACATACTTTTCAAGAAAATCAAGTTCATTTAACTTAAACTTTTTCAAAAATATTCAAAATACAATATTTGATAATGAATTGATTGATTAGTTTATTTTTTCAATTATACACTTTATAAATTTTTATGAAATGCAACTATTTAAAAGTGCATTGCATATAAATTTTGTAAATATGTAAGTGAATAAATGAACAAATAAATTAATGCACTATGTGAAATATTGTGTTTTGGAAATTTTTTGAAAAAGTTCAAAGTGAAAGAATTTCATTTTCTACAAAAGTATATCTAAATAATTATAAGATTTTTTTAATCCTGCAAAAATATTTTATCATTTAATTAGGCTGATAAAAAGTATTTTTTTTATAGAATAAATTTTGATTTATTCCTAAACAATCGTTATGGCACAACAGTGGCAAGTGATTACATTTTAAATAACCCTAATAGGCTTTTTTGTGGGCAGCTTTGGGATAAATTTAATTTATGACAACCACAAATGGCAGAACAAAGGCAAGCATCTGACCTAGCTTTTATTTTTAGTGGCTATTAAAAGAATAATTGTGGGCAGTTTAAGGCTATCTAACATTTTCAGCGAAAAGTTAGTGGCATGATTGTGGGCAACTTCTTGTACTTACGGCCAATTATCTTGTGGCCTTATTCTGTCCGGCGTGACACTTTTTTAACGGAGCCGTAACTTTCACTGATAGCGGGCCACCATCGAACACTTTCGGCCAAGGCTAACGAACCCATCAGTGGCCCATAAGTTCGGTGTTTGTTGGGATGTCTCAGCGAAGTCATTTGACAGATTCAGAAGCTTTGAGAATTGTTGGTAGGTTAGAAGGGGGCCAAACTCAAGCCGAAGTAGCGCAAGCCATTGGAGTGTCACAAAGTGTCATTTCCAGGATCTGGAACCGTTTCTTGGAGAGTGGATGTGCAGGCCGAAGACCAGGACAAGGTCGTAGACGGGCAACAAGGCCCAATGAAGATCGGTATTTAGCGTTAAGAGCTCGGAGACACCGAACCATGAACGCTACTCTTCTCCAACAACACCTTCGCTCGGCTACAGGCACCACGATTTCAACTCACACTGTCCGAAACCGGCTCCATGCTGTAGGTCTGTATGCTCGCCGACCGATGGTATGTGTTAGATTAACATCAAGGCATCGTCGCGACCGCAGGGAGTGGGCAACCGAGCATGTCAACTGCAGGAGAAATGAATGGAGCAATATTCTGTTTTCTGACGAGTCCCGTTTTTCTGTGCATCCGGATAATAGGCGTATTTTCATCTGGAGGGACCGTGGCAGTAGGAATAATCCTGCGTTCGTGCACGAAAGTGTCAGATTTGGCGGTGGAGGAGTGTTGGTGTATGGTGGCATCTCCATTGACGGCCGCACTGACCTCTACATCATTCGAGATGGAGCTCTGACTGGTCGCCGATTTAGGAATGAGATCCTCAGACCTATTGTAGTCCCTTTGCAGAAATCGGAGATAACTTCATTTTAATGGACGATAACTGCAAGCCACATCGTGCAAACCTGGTGGAGGATTTCCTTTTCGAGGAAGGAATCGTTCGAATGGAATGGCCAGCGTGTTCTCCAGACATGAATCCAATCGAGCACGTTTGGGACGCTCTAGGAAGACGAGTTTTTGGCCGCCAACAACCCCCACAAACTCTCCAAGAACTGGAAAGAGCTCTTCTGGAAGAGTGGGACAGAATACCCCAACTCGTCATTAATAGCCTCATTGAGTCCATGCCTCAAAGGTGTTCAACGTTGCTGGCCGCCCGTGGAAACCATACCCCCTACTGAAAATGATTTTCTTTGAAGAAAACACCTTTTCTTATTCTTTTTTTCTCATATGCACAAATTGTGTTTTTTCCTTTAGTACACAAATGCGCAATAAAATGCATTTTTTTCTGCCAAACATGTGTAATTTATTCTCATATAACCTACTATGTCTGTCGACCATGTATCAATCAGCTAAACAGTTTACCAGATACAAAATCCACCTAAAACTGCAATATCCTTTAATTGTTTTGAGCAGTGTATTTCATACGAACAATGTTTATATTGCAATCTATAATCAAGTTTTTGAGATATTAGACTGGCCATCTATCCCAGAGTTACCCTATACTTGAACATTAATGAGTTTATATATATTTGTTCATATCTATACATAAAAATAAAATTAATATTAGTGATATATTTGCAGACTACTTTTCCATAATTGTATTAAAATAATAGATTTCTTTGCCTGCTACGCTGGTCAGTTTCTCCAAACGAATTTTGAATCGAATATCGGTGATATAGAAATATATCTGTAAAATTGACCTTGTGCTTTAAAGCAAATTGGACCTTTACCTGTAATGTCCTTCCGCATTTCTGAAAACGATATGAATGCCACTGTTACATTTTATAATGTGCCAGACAAAGTTCAGGCTGATAAGATCAAATCTATAGTTGATAATTTATAGTAAGATTTGATAATGAAGATACAAAGATATGCAATATACTAAAACCATCCCTGAAAAAGTATTTAACAATGCAAGTCTGATCAAAATCCATAGAGCAGAATTTTTTTAAAAAGGTTATTCTTTTATAATTGGACTCACCTGATTATTCAACTTTCCTCTATAAGTATATAACTAAGCAACGTAGAAAAATATGTTATATACTAAAACGTTTACTGAAAAAGTATCTAACAAACAATGCCAGTTTTATCCACATCTGTCCAGTAGAACTTTCGGAAAAGGCTAATCTTTCACAATCGGATTCACCCGAATACAGAACTTTTCCACTTAATTCTATAACTAAGCGATATGTTACATTCGTTACATAACGCACGTGTAACATAGGACGTTATGTTACATTCTAAAACATTCTCTGAAAAATAGTGTAGCTAACAATGCAAGTTCCATTGAAGTATATTCAGTAGAATCTTTCTTAAAAGGCTAATCATTCATAACTGGATTTATCTGATTATAGAAATTTCCCGAACTTTCTGATTATAGATTATAGAACCATAATTCTATATTCTAATGTATAGTTTTATCCAGCACTTATGCTGTTAACACAATTAATAGTAATTAATTAAGATTTCTTGTATTTAAAAATAATAATTATATCTGTTAATAATAATATTGGTAATAATGATAATCAGTGGCGTAGATATGATTTTTTTTCCAGGTGTACCGATAATTTTTTATTTCAATGAAAATTCCTCCAACTTCTTCCTGAACAGGAACATTTTCACTTGAACAGTTTGGACTAAGAAGGGTTAAAAATTTGAAATACATGGATAATTGGTGAAAAGAAATTTGCGGAACATACATTCAATAATACATTGAATGGCTTTATACAGTTAATTATCCCCTGGCTCATTCGCAGCATCACAAAATAAACTTTCAATTCTGCAGAAAAATTTAAAAAAGTTTTTAAGTTCTTGAATGTTTCATAATATTACTGCTTTCTAAGGGATATACACTGTAATTTCATTTAATTACCTCTATTTTAAAAGTTGTATAGTTATGCTTATATCGATATTAATAAAGATAGATTTCCTCTCTCTCTCTGTGTGTGTGTGTGCCGTTTTCTGGAGAAACCGCTGCGAGCATTACTACGAGATTTGGTAGAAAGGTATCTGTGTGTCTGAAGTTATGCACCTCGAAGCCGGACATTGTGATTTCTCTCCTTTTCTTCGGGTTTCGCGGCAATTCTTAAGAGTTAGTAAGAGGAATCCGATTTAAATTTTTTAGCTCAATAAAGTAAGTTCTGTCCTTTTTGAATAAAATTTATTCCAGATTAGTATAACAATTTTTAAAGTTTTGAAGATTTTTCGCGCTCCGTAGCAATTTTCTGTAATTTTTTTCTAAAATGTAAAGAACACTGAGGTAAGATTTGCTGCTGCCGTAATATCATACAAATTACAAGAATTCTAAATCAGTTCCTATAGCAACGGGAGTGCTAAAATTTTGAATTTTATCTGTTTCGAAATAAAAAAAATAATAACAATTCAAGATTCCTTTGAATAAATAAAATTCTTAAAATATTTCCATATTATTTAAAGAATTTTAAATTGATTTATTTCCATTAACTCGAGGGAAGTCGCGTTTTTTTTTTTAAACGTTATTAGTCGCGCTCGTTCTTTTTGCCGCCGACACCCCGCATATAGAATATGTAAAATAAGAAACATTTTTCACTTCATATTCGAATATTATATTTTAATGAAGTTATAAATTCGCTGTTTACTTAAATCATACGTTTTATTCATGAGGCTATGCAGCATTTAAAATGCAGAACAAAATAAATTGTAACCATTGTATCAAAACTTTTGTATCTAACGACAATATGAACTTCCTGAAGAATAAGTCACTGTACTACGTCACTATAACAGATGATTTAGATCATTGTTCCTTCAAAAGATCTATTGTTTACTCACTTAAAGCAACTTCTATTTGTATTCAGATATTCCAGGAATGTTAGAAATTTTTTATAATGTATTCATAAATTCATAAGAAATGAAAATAAATTTATTGATATCAACATTAAAAAAATATTGTGAATGAAATAGATTATGACTGCCATAATGTTTGTTCCCATACTATTTTTACTTCTTTAAATTTTTGGTCATTTCAATATTTGAAATCATTTTAACCCTTTATGCTCAGACGGTACTTTTAAGGGGTCTTGTACCTTTTAAACGCGTCGAAATTTAACGAAAAACTTCAAAGTTTGAATTAGTCTATCTTCAAAACATTTTTATGTATAAACATAAAATTTTGGATATTAATTAAACAGATTGTTCTTTGTAAAATGTCACCATTAGAAATTTATTAGCCTTTTACAGAATTTGTGCATCGATGAAATCAAAGTAGCTCTTTTTTTTTACTCCATGAGTCATTGCGCGCATGATATCTTGAAAAAGTATGTAAGGATTGTCATGAAATTTGGTAAAGGTACTAAACAAAGATGTTTGTTTAAAATGAACTACTTTTAAGTATTTACAATGGTAATATTTTTAGTTGAGACTATTTTTATTCATTAAAAATGTAAAATTTTGATTTTTTTGACAAAAATATTTATTTTACATAGTTAATAAAATAATTTTGGCATAAAAGTAGTTTAAACACGCATATATGTTGCGTACCTTTACCAAATTCCATGACAATCCATACATACTTTCTCAAGATATCATGTGCGCAGTGACATATGGAGTAAAAAAAAACTATTTTGATTGCAACAATACACAAATTCTGTAAAATGCTAATAGATTTCTAATGGCAGTATATTACAAAGCACAATCTGTTTAAGGGGACAGTGGAGTTTAAAATCTTTAAAAATATTTTTTTTATTTTTGTAAATTTCACCTTAAATATTAATCAAGGGTACATTATATGCATTATGCAATGCATTTATCCCAATATATATATATATATATATATATATATATTTTTTTTTTTTTTTTGAGAAAAAAATGGAACTTTACGCGTAGTCTCAGAAATCTTCGAAATGCCCCCTGCGTCTTTCATATGAATGAAAATCCCCAATATTTTTTATAAAGTTTGGTTTATATATAGAAATAAAGTAGAGCATCGAATTTTATATATTTTTATTTAAAGGTTTTCAAAATTTCAAAATTTTTCAAAAAAATTTTTTTAAACCTTTAAATTCAAATATATATGTAATAAGATGTAAAATTCCATTTTTTTCGCAAAAAAATTTATTTTTTTGTGATAAATGCATGCCATAATGCATATAATGTATCCTTGAATAATATTTAAGATAAAATTTACAAGAAAAAAAAAATGAAAAATTTTGAAATTTTGAAAAAAAATTTAAAAAAATTTCAATTTTTTTTAACCTTTAAATTAAAATATATAAAATTCGATGGTCTATTTAATTTCTATATATAAACCAAACTTTTATAAAAAATAGTGGGGATTTTTTATTGATATGGAAGACGCAGGGGGCATTTCGAAGATTTCTAAGACGACGCGTAAAATTCCATTTTTTTTCTCAAAAATAATTTTTTTTACATTTTTTTTGTGTTAAATGCATGCCATAATGCATATAATATAACCTTGAATAATATTTAAAGTGAAATTTACAAAAATAGAAAAAATTATTTTTAAGGATTTTAAACTCCTTAATTGATAGTCAAAATTTCATGTGTATACATAAAAAGATTTTGAAGATAGACTAATTCAAACGTTGAATTTTTTCGTTAATTTTCGTCGCGTTTAAAAGGTACAAGAACCCTTAAGTACCATTAAAGAAAATGCAATATAAAATTTACTTAATTCGTCTACTAATAAAAGTAAATGGTTCTTTTCATACAAGATACATTACTGGATCACATTCAGAAAGCAGAGCGAAACATTAGGAGCTAAATATTTTTATGCGGTTATTTTCTCAACCAATTTCATGGGTTTAGCTTTCCTCCTATTAAAAATTTATTTTACGAAAAATTTGCAACTACAAATCCCTTCTCAGTTACGGATAGGATTACAATGAATTCATTTACATTGTTCCTGTCAGAATCGTGAGGATTCCATAACAGTTTTTTTAAATTAATCTAATTATTCTTGTAAATATTTTACAAAAAAAAAAAAAAAAAAAAACACATCCCTGAACTGTAAAAAAATCTGCCAAGTAAGAAATTTTTTTCTAGGAAACTGAGATTCCTAGAACTTTTATGTAACGACAACAACAAAAATCCATGTAACAGATGCACGTTTGCACCGAAATCAAAAAATCTGTGACGGTACTAAGAATTTTTTAGGAAACTGGAATGCATAGAACTTTTTATGTAACTGCAACAAGGGTTAAAATAAAATTTTAGTAAGATTACTGTAATTTCAGTAGATTATTTTGTAAAGCTACAGATTTTTGTAGCTCATAAACCAATAAATGTATATTTGTGAAAAATACTTTAATATATTGTTTTTTTAGAACTGACAAATTTTTAAGTGATAATATAATAATTTTTTGCGTTATCTTTTAAAGTCTTATTTACCGTAACTTAATAATATAATAGATATACTTTTTTTTTTTTTTTTTTTTTTTTTTTACTGAAATAAGATTTTTATTAAAAGAATTTCTGACTTGATTGATTTAAATCATAGAACCGTTTAATAAGTAAACTAAGTACTGTGTAAAAAAATCCACGTTCGGCAGCTTCCATGTATAATTAGTGCTCAGACTTAGTATTTGTACGGTTGTGGCCTGTTAGACTAGCTTTCGCCTTAGAGAGCTATAACCACGTGGTGCTCTTTTCGCCCACCTGCATTCGTGCATTCGAGCATCTCGTGACTCAAGCGGTCTGAAAAAACAAATATGTGTAGTGTAACGCACCTCGGCAGCCTGTCTTTTTGTTAGCCTCGTTTAAGCATTAGACGATAATCTCAAGAAGTGCATACTTACCTACAATATCTACAATTATAAAGAAAAAACAACATGCTCGCCCATAATTCTGGCATCAATGTATTACCCCATTATGAGTAACGCATCTCGACATCCTGACATTTTCGTTATCATTGGTTAAGCATTAGACGGTAATCTCTAGCAGTGCATACTTACCTACAATATCTACATTATAAAGAAAAAAACATGCCCGTCCATAACGCTGATATGAACATATTACCCCATTGGTCGGCAACTGCTGCAGGGTATACAGAAATCCTTGGCGAAACGACGAAACATTAACAAATTTTGCGCCGAAATATTTAAACTTAACACTAACTTGTCCATTTGGTGACATCACTACTCTAATAGACGTAAAGTAACATTTACGTTATTAATCGCCCATTTGTATATGTTTTACATTAAAAAACCGTGCACTGAAAGAGAGTAAGTATGCATATCGCTCGGCCGCATGGAAAATGACACATCTCGCAAAAATTCATTTTGCATTTTATTCCATTAATAGGTATGTCATAGGTTTATCTTTCTACATTAAAAGCTTCATAAGTGTAGTTATCCGGAAAATCACTCTATTACGCCATATGTCCGTTCGTGATCACACAAGGGGGGTGGATTCTGTAGGGAGGTAAAATTACTCAATCTTCCAATCGTCACCTACGTCATTTTCAAGGGTTGTATGGTTTTATGAACGTCATCCATATGCATGCTGCATTTGCTGCATGCAGAGCTAAGTGCTGTAAATTAATGTTACAGTAAAACAGACAAATCTTCTTCAGCATCTCGTGTGAAATTTATTTTAGTCGAGATGTGTCGCTTTTCTTGCGGGTAAGCGATATGTCAATTATATTTATAGAATATCTATGATACTGTACACTGTAAAAAAAAAAAATCTGTGAAGTTACTAAAGTTTTTCTAGGAAACTGAGATTCCTGGAACTTTTTATGTAACGGCAACAAGAAAAGTTCCTGTAACAGTGTCTGTTACAGGAATTTTTGTTGTTGCCGTTACATAAAAAGTTCCTGGAATCCCAGTTTCCTAGAAAAACTTTAGTAACTTTACAATTTTTTTTTTACAGTGTATGAACAATCATAAATGTTTGTATCGTCTATCAAATTAGATACTAATACTTGAATTGTAAATTAATGGAAATTTGGTCAGTTATCTTTAGGTTTTTAAATAGTTCCGAAACACTTGTAGAGACATCGAAATGTTTTTAGTTCTGTCTGTCTGTACGTCTATCTGTCCGTTTATTTGTCTGATGTTTGTCTTTTAGTTTGTCATGTTCCACGATAACTGCCGCAAACGAATCCAATTAACTTGCAATTAGATATATATAATGGTGAGGTACATGGAATGGTCAATGTAGTTTTTAATTAAATTTGGTTGATTCGTTTGGAAAATTTAGAACACTTTCTTTTCCGTCAAAATGCTTTTCTATGGGAATTCAGACGATTTCGAAATTTTACTCATTGGAACGAAAATGGCGCATTTTGATAATAGGCTTTAAATGTTAAATTGCGTATAGTAACATGTGCCAGTGGGGTTTCTTAAATTAATCCGATTTGTTTGAAATTTTGTCAGTACATTTGTGAATTTTTTTTTAATTTTGCATATAACTTTTGATATAATTTCTAAAAATACAAAATATTTGTGTTAAAAAAATACAGAACATATTGATTTATTACTTTGCATATTTGCCACAATACAAACAAGTACATTTTTTTTCTCTTTTTCCTTTTTCAGTTTCTTTTATCAGTTTTGTAAAAATGTACCTACTTTTTTTAAAATTATTACAAGACTATACAAATTATAGAACCTGAAAACCATTGCACAGAATCATAAAACCGTGTTTAATATTTAAAACAGTATAATTGTTCTAAAAGTTTACATTTGTGAGCATTTGAGAAATACGATACGTTCATAAATATGTACTACTAATAAAAATAAAATTGTGGAGTGTATTACATTATTTATTATGAAAAGTAATATCTAATAAAAATTTTACTTGTGCTCGGACGCTAAGGCTCCTTACTAGTATACACTATGACGCAAAAGTTTAGACAATGACGTCATTCAGCTTTAAAATGTAGAATTAAGACGTCAGAATTACAAAAACCTGTAAATATATTCAAAAACTAATTTAAAATGCTATGTACAAAAGACAGTCGTTTTATTTGCTATAATACTAATTTTTTTCATAAAAATTCAAATGTGCTTGTCGCAAAAGTTTAGACACTATTCTAAATTTCTTTGAATATTCGCTGGCATATGCAAATTTAGAATCGATGATGTCACAAATTTGGAGTACTTAAGTTCTGCAAACGATTGCGCTTCATAGTCGACATGCCGAGAGCTAAAGAAATTCAAGTGAATGAGGTTTCAAGGATTTGGCAGTTGAAAGGTGAAGGGAAGAGCGTTTCTGAAATTTCTGCTATTATTAATAGGTCAAAAAAATCTATTTATCGAGTTTTATCGAGTGGTTCCGAATATAAAGCAAAATGTCGGTCTGGGAGGCCACGTGTGACAAATGTACGAGAGGATCGCCTGATACAAAGACTAGCGAGTACTCAACAAATGAGCGTACGTGGAGTTCAAAGCTCATCGGGACTCTCTGTATCAAAGGATACGATTCGTAGACGAATTTTGGAAAAAGGAACAATCGTTTATAGCAAAATGCAGAAGAAACCAGCTCTGAAACCATATCATAAGTTACAAAGACTTATGTGGGCTCGAAAGCATATGTCATATGGAGAGAAATGGCAGTCAGTCATATTTAGCGATGAAAAAAAGTGGAATCTGGATGGTCCAGATGGTTGTTTATCGTATTGGCATGACTTGCGGAAGGAACCTCGACGTTGTTTTAGTCCTAGACAAGGAAGGGGCTCGGTGATGGTTTGGGCAGCCTTTTGCTATAATGGACAAGTATCTCTGACCTTCACCAGTGGTCGTCAAACTTCACAGCATTATACACAGACATTAGAAGAAAACCTACTGCCATTTGCTGAGCTTCTAGGGGGTCCTCAGTGGGAATTTCAGCAAGACAATGCTTCAATTCACACTGCAAAACATTCAAAATCTTGGTTTAATTCCCATAATATAAGAGTTCTCGACTGGCCAGCATGTAGCCCAGATCTTAACCCTATAGAAAACCTTTGGAGCATCATGTGTCGCAAAGTTTATAGCAACGCTCGACAATACTCTTCTGAAAAGGAACTTAAGACATCTATTGAGAATGCATGGTACGATATCGATCCACAAACTATGCAAGATTTAGTTTCTTCCATGCAATCTCGTGTATATGACGTAATACATAAGCATGGATGCGCAACCAGGTTTTAAAAATTGTTTATTTCGATTTTATTTAATTTGTGTCTAAACTTTTGAGACAGCAGTTTATTTTTGTTACCATTTAATTTATTGCAATATGCACAATTCCACTTTTCTTTGTTATAAATATTGTTTATATGTACAGCGCATTAATTTCAAGCAGTGATTTGAAAATTGAATAAATATTTTTCAAAGTATGTAAGAATTTCTTCATTGTCTAAACTTTTGCGTCATAGTGTAGAACGTATTTTTCAAATTTACTAAATATAGGATTTAAAAGCATTTTATTCATTTGATTTTTATTAATAACAAATTTTATATTAAAGGATACCATTAAAAATTATTGAAATGCTGCAATTCTTAACGATTTACAGAAAAGCAGCCTTTTAAAATAGTTTAGATACTCTTTTACTGTAAGTATAATATAGGAATATAAGGATACATCTTTGATGAAAGCTCCTATTTTGATAATTATTCCTTTTATAGATATTGTCCGTGTAAGCAGTAGCCTCCTACACATCTTATAAAGATTTTTTTTTTAAATAGTATGTTTTAAAAGCCTGTTCGCGTTCTCCTTGTTTTTGGCTAACCAGGTTATAACTTTTAAAAAAATCGACACTCTTCAGAGCATTTGAATATATTGTTTCAATACAGTTAAACTCAATGTTTTAAAATATCTTGTTTAAAATATTTACAAAAACACATAAAGATTTTAGCATGTTATCATCTATTGCTTGTTAAAATGTGTGATATTGCCGACAATGGGATTTGAAATGAACATAGAAAACTGCAAAATGTTACAAAAAACACATTTAACCAAATACATCTCGTTAAAATATATTAAACTGATGTCCACAAATTAAGGAGAAGTGATCGGACGTTTTCGATTGTACACGGTTTGCCGAATAGCTAGTACTTAAATTCTTGACTATTTTTTGTTGACCTTCGAGGATGCAAAGAACATGTTTTACTTCATATTTTAAGTGAATATTTAGTCTCGAGGACAATTACCCTAGAAATAACAAGAACTTTAAACTGATTTGATATGCATCATAATTAAGAAGTTATAAGGCTATCTCTGTTTTTACAAAACGCCTCCCTATTTCCAACCCCTTTGTCCAATTTTGTCCATTAACCAACTTGACCAAGATTCTATGTCCCTTGATTTTATGTAACAGTTTGTAAGAGATTTGTGCAGAAGTATCTAAGTTATTGTGTCCATATACCGTTGCGTTGGTCGTAGACATATAGTTCCAATTAAAAAACGTTTCAAATGAGGTAAATATTCATGTTGTGACATTATTTAAAGTAAAAAATCAATTTTATAAAATTTACGAAATCTAACTTTTTATACTGTCCCCAGTCCCTATGGTTATATTTAGTAACATTTTACACATATCATAGAAGATATAACACAAAAATTTTGGCATCTGTACTACGAAAATTGACACGGTTATTAAATTTCAAAGTTTGAGATTTTTGCACATGATTTTGTCTTTCATTGAGGAATAAGGCAAAAGATGAATTAAAGTAATTCGAGATCAAAATCAGGGTGCAATGTCCTTTTTATGGCGAAACCACTTTTAGTCGGTATCACCAAATCGGGGAGTCACCAAAGAGGTTTATTTCATCTAACAATTTGAGCTAACTTGCATAGGTCGAACAACATTCAAACGTCAAAGTAAGTAGAATAGACAACCGGAAAATAAAACATACTCACTAAGGACTAGATAAATAGTAGCGGAATGCAAACGATCAGTAACGAGCATGAAAATTGAGATTATATGTATTACAATAGTGATGGCAAGCTGCGCATGCATGCAATATCCCGAAATGATACTTATTTATGGTGAGTATCAAAGGAATGCCAGATAGGCTGCGAATATTTACTCAGAACGTTTCCCTAAGGATCTACATACAACGCATGAATAACTGATGCATTGCACCATCTTAGAGAGACCGACTCTATTTCACCACCAGCCAGAACAAATAGACGGGCAGGATGTAACGTTCGACTGACACCGGAGGAGGTGCTGGCACACGCCCTTTTAATTCCACAACTGAGCACGGCAGAAATAAGCGAGGCATGTGGTCACCACCATGTCTGGTATTTGTTACGTGCACATGATGCGCATCCATACCATCCAAAACTGGTGCAAGTATTGATGGTGGGTAACCACGCACGGCGATTTGATCATTGTAATTTCATGTTCAACACATTAGAGGAAAATCCATCTTTCCTTTTTGATATTCTGTGGACAGATGAGTCAATGTTTACACGGGGCGGCATTGTGAACAATGTGGATTACAGGTCTCTGGAAAATTCCGACATCGCCCGCACATTATGACACGTGTGGTGCGGTTTATGGGGAACCCAGATTGTTGAACCCACCTTCCACGATGGGACCTTAACGAGCGATCGTTACCTGCATCTGCTACAAAACACGGTACGTGACTGGTATGAAGAGCTGCCTCTCCGACATGCAAGCAGGGTGAGGTTTCAACATTATGGAGCCCTCTCCGCAAAAAACATCAAACGACTGGGCATATCTGGCCACCGAATTCGGTCAACAGATCCTTGGATATGGTGGTCCGGTAGAGTGGTCACCGCGTTCACTGGACTTGACTCCCATGATTTCTACCTCTTGGGTTACATCAAGGCATAAGTCTATGTGACTGCGACCACTTCTCTGGTTTCTCTGAAGCAGCGCATTATCCTTGATTGCCGCACAGTTTGCACACCTGCTATGCTCTAGCGTGTCCAGGACTCAGTAATGTTACGCATTCAATTGTGCTTGTCACCAGTGGAGAACACTTTGAACAGTATCTCTAGTAGATTTCGGTGTTTCATGTATTAATTTTTATAGTATACCGTTTTCTGATATTATAATAAATTAATATTTATTTTTCTGTTTAATTTCAATATTTCATTCTTCGCTTTGTATGTGATCGCTAACAGTCAGCTCAAATTTTAAAATGAAAAAAACCTTTTTTTTTTATACTCCAATTTGTCGATACCGGCTAAAGGTTATTTCGCCATAAAAAGGACATTGCACCCTGATTTCGATCTCGAATTACTTTAATTCATCTTTTAACTGATTCCTCAGTGAAAGACAAAATCATGTGCAAAAATCTCAAACTTTGAAATTTAATAACTGTGTCAATTTTTGTAGTACAGATGTCAAAGTTTTTGCGTTCTATCTGTTATGATATGTGTAAACTTTTAATAAATATAACTATAGAGACTGAGGGGCCGTATAAAAAGTTAGATTTCGTAATTTTTATGAAAATGATTTTTTACTTTAAATAATGCCACAACAGGAATAGTTACCTCATTTGAAACGTTTTTGTAATTGAAACTATATGTCTACGACCAACAGTTTAAAAATAAAAGGTCGGCGATAGATAACATATTGCACCCTGTATATATATATATATATATATAGATAGATAGATAGATAGATAGATAGATAGATAAAGTTTTGAATTGTGGATTGTTTTGGATTCTAGGGATTATGATCGGCGTAGATCTTCAAATATTTTTCAGATATTACAACATAGGGGAGAATGTAATAGGTAGTATTTCTTACGAAATCTACCTAAAAAGGAAATGGCATAATCTTAATATATGAGAAAACCTAATAAACTCTTGCGTTCTTTCTACATACATTTCATTATTATAGCAAAGAGACATTTCCAATCATCATTAATTATCCGAAATTTCTGTCAAAACACTCTTGCCTTATTGATAAATGCTACTTCTTAAACCTTATAATTATATTTCAACATCACATCTACAAGAAAATTTCTACTGAATAAAAGCTGTAGAAGAATTGAAGTATTAATGAGAGAAATTTATTAAAGGAAACATCGGCTTGCTATCTGTCATATGCTTTTTTTTTATCTGGAAACATTTATTAATGTGTGAGGCTTTGACCATAATCAATAGCGTATTTTATTTATCGTTAGATTGGCATATAATATGTACAGAGTAGTTTAGATGAATTGTATTTGTTTATCCTAAATGTTACCATGAACACTGAAATAGTTTTACTTATGCACTGTTAAAAATTTGCAGCATTCTGTCCAGTCATTTGACCGTTTTTATCGAAAACCTTTACACAACAATAATTTAACACTATTCTGACCACATTATTGGCCATTTTATGGTCAGAATATAGTTAAATTACGGTTCTGAAACCGTTTTTTTCAAAAAACAGTCAAATGACTGGACAGAATGCTGCAAATTTTTAACAGTGTGGGATAATTTTTGGTGCGAGTTTGGTTGAGTCTTAATATATAAATTCTTTTTAAAATATAACTGAACGAAACGAAATCCTTATCACGCTATTGATTTGAAGAAAATTCTTTGCATTTTGCTTATTTGTAATTTATTAGCACAGCTATATTTATTTAAAGCAAAATAACTGAGCATTGCAGAATGTTTGAAATACTTATTGCACTAAATGATTAGTTTATGTCGATCTGTTTCTTATGATTCGAAACTTGGAAAAATATGCCATCTTTAATTTTATTTAATCAACGAAATAAAAACATTTTGTCTTTATGCGTAAAGTCAAAACCGTGTCTTTCTCGTGAAAACACCTGATAAAAACAAAAAATAAATATGTCTGGTAGTTGAAAAAAATTGCGTCAAAATTGAAAATCCTTGTCAAAATTCTTTCTAGCTTTCTTTGCATTGGTAAAGGATCGTGGAAAAAATAAATTAAACACCTCCTACCATCTCTGCAACTAATTATAATAGAAGAAATTTACTGTTATCGAAAAAATCGGAAATAAAGTCTACTTTTAAATGATGTATTACTAAATTTGCTTACGGGGGCATCTACAAATCAAAACCAGACCAAACTTCG
The DNA here is from genome assembly GCA_963932465.1 of Maratus speciosus. NCBI lineage: Eukaryota > Metazoa > Arthropoda > Arachnida > Araneae > Salticidae > Maratus > Maratus speciosus. The sequence goes on from OZ010793.1 coordinate 359,809,744, forward strand.
TTTTTTCAATGGCAACATCTCAAATTTGACAATATATTTTAAATCTACGGTTCAAACGTTGCCTAGAAACAAAATTTCTATTCATTTGGATGACAAGTTTTTTTATTATAAGTGTTCAAAATTTAGAGCTTCTAATATTAAATTAAATTTTCATTTTTTTTTATTTCTGATAACCCTCCTAATAACTCTCCTGCAAGAATTATTTTAATATCTGTCACCATTTGGAAGTTATTGAATTTTAAAATCCATCAGTCATTTTTGGAACACCCGGTATATATGCATACACTGTATGAACAAACGCGAGCGGAGAGAGAACGGGTGTGGTCACCTTTTCGAGGACACCAAGAAACAAACTAAGCAATTTCTCGACCCCCGTCAAAGAATTTGGAGGTAAAGAGGGGTGTCGATGGGGGAAAAGAATATACGTGGAACTCTCGCACGTTAGAAGTGAAACTCCTTAGGTTATAGAAACAGTTGATTTTATGCATTGTTCTCTTTGCATTTGTTCGCGATTTTATTATTTCTGGATTAGGAAATGGCTATTTTACGATTAACTTTCCTGATATAAGGGAGACTAGGGAGGGTTGATCATACGGGAGGCTTGATCCACCCTTCGGTTTTCATATTTAAAAGAATTTCAGAGTTTTATCGATAGGTGTTAACCAAAGCTACTGGAATGCTCAAACAACAGCCTTTGTTTCATGTACATAATCGAAATAGGTGTGGAAAAAATCAATTGCGAAGCGTTTTCAACCTAAAAGTTGTGTTTTTTAGAAATATTTTCTAAACTTTTTTCAGATAAAATATATCATAGAAATTTAAGTAAGTAGGTTTTGTGTAATGCAGAAATACCGCGCTTTCATCCCAGGCATAAAGATTGTACAGTAAGTTAGGCTTAACATAACAATGTGTCATTTTTTAGAAAAGGGATATGCGGGGAGGCTTGACCCAGTCAATGTGAGGGGAGGATTGACCAGATATTCAAGGCTCCCTTAATTAAGTGGTTTTGGAAATCTTTTTGGTATACACTGTGCATAATGAAAGGTTAATGACAATTCATAAAAAAAAGAATGTAACTTAATTCTGTAAAGCTACAGTAAAATGGGGTTATGGAAAAGATAATGTTTTAAGCTGATTAAAGAAAGATGCGAAAAATTGCTACGGTATCCACCTCAAGAAAACATTTAATGAAATATAAATGGGAAAGTTGATAGGAACATTTTTCCATGTAAATATTACTTACAATATGTAAATAGAAGCTGTGGAAAATACTAGAAAGGACTACAAAGCATGAAAGCAGCAGATGATAACCTTTAGATTACAGGCAGCACTGGGGACTATTTAAGTATTCACTCGCACCCCAATTTACAAAAGAATTTCCTTATGGTAAAAATCTCTTGAAAATATTCTAGTGTAGGTGTATTGCAGAGCATGTTTTTAGTGGTGCGAATAGAATAAATAAATAGTTGTTGAGACAACATACGTCCCAACGCTATAATGAAACGTTAATGGTAAGTTAAGTGCTCATGCGGCTGCAAAAGAACATAGTACAGATCGAAAAACTTTAGAAAGGTATGTAGACAAATTTCACCAGGATGAATGCAGTGAGATGAAGCCGAAGTATGTGAAAACTAAAGTTGTCAGGACAAGTGTCACAAAAAGTGGGACAAGGAGACAAAAAAAAAAAACAAAAAGCGGGACAGTGGCTCCTAAATTCGGACGTAATAATACATGAAACGTTATGAAAACGTAATCTGTCTCTAACGCAATACTGTCTTAAATGTTAACATTTCTTTTTCCCTACAGTACAATTATACCATCTCAGACAAAATCCTTTTTTAAAACAAAATTTTCCTCCTCTGACTTTCGTTTGCTTCTAAACAGGTTTGTTTAAGCATCCTATTTTCAAAAATATTTTTATAATAACTAAAGCATGCAACATAAAGTTATTATGCTTTTTTCATACTGATTTCATTTTTCTTCACAAATATTTCCGTATAAAACAAAGTGGGTAAACACTCCCATATGTGGGGAGCCTTGACACATTATTTTCTCATGATTAAAATCAATCATTTTTCAAATTTGTTATATATTACACTTATGTAGCAATTTTCTTTTGATAACCGATTGTATAACGAATAAAATTATATATGAAACTTTATTCTACGTTCAATATTTAAAAAATAAAAAAAAACATTTTTTAAAAAGTGGGTCAGCCTTTCCTATTCTCCCCTATAGCCGAATTTGTTCTTCCGCACCTAAAGAAGTTTTACTTCAAAAATTTTGGAGAAGGCGGAAAAAAATGTATGCTTCTTGATCGATCCGGTTAATCGACATCCGGATAATCGGCACTCTGCTTTATCCGAATTACACAGTTTCTGAGAAGAGACTCTGTGATAGACAGACAAAGGTGTGAGACGAAAAGGATTTCGTCAGTTGAACGAAGTAATGTAACTTACTAAAATACTCTGCAAACAGTTTTCTCAAGTAAATCATTTGTAAATTAATTATTTTGTGTAATCCTGCAAACTAATAGTAAAGGCTTAAAATTTCATATTCTACCGAAAGGATGTTTTATTTTTCCTGTGAAATTCATATGAATTTAATTATGTTTGAAATGCTGTAACGTTATTAAAACCCACCGCAAACAATTTAGCGTAATGAAACGGAATTCTTTTAAGTATCCTTGTAAACGAACTATAAATGCTATTCATTGTATTTTTAATACCAAACAAGCCACATTAAGCCTCGAAAACATTTATGGAATATATGGCAACTCGAGTATATTACGAGCACTGGTAGATGGCAGGCAGATGTGAGACAGATAAACAAAGTTTAAACACTTTTGAAATATGTGGGAAAGTTTCAATAATCAAAATTTTGAGACACTTAGAGTGTTCTAGAGAACATTTGCAATTATTATATTAAAAAGCCTATCACTAATTTCCGTATGTAACAAATAAAATAAGAATTTAAAGGTTTTTGATGGCGTTTTAAGATTTTTTAATTCTTACTGTATGTTACTTCTAACTTTTAACTTTTTACGAGGGTATTTGTTGTATGTGTACTTGTCCCAAGTTTTTTAAGGGCGATTAAATAAGATTAAGATTACTATTAATATTTATTATTAATATATTTACTATTAAAATAGTCGTATCAAAAGGTCCACCGTTTTCTTCCATTTAATAAGGCTAATGTTCCGATTAAATAAGGTATTTTCTTATTATTCAGATATAGGAAGAAAAATCGTACCGTGCTTGAACTGTTTTATCTGCTATTTCTTTGTTTCCTTATATATTTATAAAATATACATAAGGTTTAAAAAGAGCTCTTTTCTTTATTAATTGATTTTATATTCTTTATTAGCATTATTAATGAAAATTCTTATGTTATTTATATTGAATATGTAAATACCAAAATTTTTCCAAATCAAATTGTCGAATACGGCAAATTCTCTACTTTGAAACAACGAACCTGAGAAAAGTATAAATAAGCATAGGAATTCAAACTATTGGATATGCTTTTTTTTTTGGCTAGTACAAACAATCAAATGAGAGCATTCATCATTTCGAATGTGGCACATTCTCTACTTTGAAACAACGAACCTGAGAAAAGTATAAATAAGCATAGGAATTCAAACTAATGGATATGATTTTTTTTTTACTAGTACAAACAATCAAATGAGAGCATTCATCATTTCGAATGTGGCACATTCTATACTTTGAAACAACGAACCTGAGAAAAGTATAAATAAGCATAGGAAATCAAACTAATGGATATGATATTTTTTGACTAGTACAAACAATCAAATGAGAGCATTCATCATTTCGAATGTGGCACATTCTCTACTTTGAAACAACGAACCTGAGAAAAGTATAAATAAGCATAGAAATTCAAACTAATGGATATGATATTTTTTTGGCTAGTACAAACAATCAAATGAGAGCATTCATCTTTTCGAATGTGGCACATTCTCTACTTTGAAACAACGAACCTGAGAAAAGTATAAATAAGCATAGGAATCCAAACTAATGGATATGATTTTTTTTTTTTTTTTACTAGTACAAACAACCAAATGAGATCATTCATCATTTCGAATGTGGCACATTCTCTACTTTGAAACAACGAACCTGAGAAAAGTATAAATAAGCATAGAAATTCAAACTAATGGATGCGATTTTTTTTTTTTTTTTTTTTTTTTTTTTTTTTTTTTTTGGCTAGTACAAACAATCAAATGCGACAATTCATAAAAAGGATAAAAAACAGCACAGGAAAAACATAATAATTTGCTACCATCGCCTGGCGTTGATTTTGAATCCACATTTAAATCAGATTTTTTCTTTTTTGCCTTGCTAAAAAGTGACTATTTTTCTATTTGATAGTTTGACATGGTACCAGCGATTACAAAAAGAAAAATATCACAAACATTTATGGCAAAGTATCGAATATACCGCATTCGATACTTTCATATTGTAACATTAGGAAAAATTGTACGTAATCGATACATTGAAACATTCATTATCTGAGTAAAAGTTGATTCAAAATATGATGGTTTTGCAGGGAGCGTATCATGCTTAATATAAGAAAATGACAAAGAAAATGAAAAATGCATTTTTTTTTTTCGCATTCGATAGTTTGACATGGTAGAGAAGATATCATTAAAATAATATCAGGTTATGTTTGTTATAGGAGAAAACGTGTCCTTTTTTAAAAACTTCATGCAATCCAGGCTTTCAAACGTCTGAATAGCAGCCTTTTTTTTTGTAAGCGTTATGCGTAGCCATGCTTGACGACGTTGAAATTTAAAACAATATTTTAACATAAAGCAGGGCTGCGTTTGTTACAGAGTCAGAACCTGATTAAAGCTAAGAAACACTAAGCCACAGTCCAGGCCCCTCCATCCCACACAGCCTGATTTTAGAGGATCCCGAATTTAGTATGTAATTTTCGTAAAGTTGATAATTTAAATTTTCTACAGCAAAATAAGATTAATAAGTAAAAATTAAATTTAAAAATCAAAAAACCCGACTACGTAAAAAGCGAACTAATTAATTATTTCTCGGCAATGTTAAACTATTTTTTACATTATTACCTATTTTTTTATTTACTTGTATTGATGAGTTTTAAGTTGTGTTTAATTGTCAGTTCCTATCTATAAACACTGTTTTCATGAAGCCTATAGAAGTCTATGATGGTTAGAGTTGTAGTAAAGCTATAGATCCTACCTACACAACTTCCATGTAGTGTAATATTTAAACAGAGCTTCTGACTGTAAAATAGTCAATGAAGCATCGTCTTCATTTTGAAAAACCTATCCAATGATATGCCACTCAATATGGAGCGTAAAAAGTTTTTTTCGTCTCTACCGACATTTTGTATTTTACGGCCGTCATTTTGAATTAAAAAAAAACCTAGCCTATAACCATTGGACGGTTAAGACCAATTGATAGAGATGTCATTCATTAAAATTCATCCAGTCGTTGGCATGTTTCGAGGGTATAAAGAAATCCACTTACCCAGATACGCGTGAAACACATAACCCTTCTTTTCAGTCGGGTAAAAACAAAAAACATATTTATTTAAATATAATAAAACCTCTGAATACCAAGCACCTCAGGACAGTTGAATTTGTCAGCCTTACGGAAGTGTCTGATTTTCTGAGGTAAAAGTACATGTATGGTGTGCATGTTGCGAATAAAAAAATCCCTGCCGGCCCGGCCTACAGGCAGAGGTAGATTTCGAAGTTAAGTATACTAATTCCATCAACAAAAACTAAATCATGATTAGATATAAATCCACTTTAACAGTTTTATCTGTTTGCTTTTGACGAGTTTTTATTTCATTTTTATATAATAGCTGGTTTTATCAGAATCATGTTAAGGCGGTATTAAAAAAAATACGTTTCCATGCTCAACAGCTCGAAATTTTCTGGCACATTTTCAGATTCATTTTTAATAAAAAAAAAAAATTTCAGAAATTCCAACATAGGAACGATCCCAATAGGTAGTATTTCATAAAAAAAAAAAAAAAAAAAAAAAAAAAAAAAAAAAAAAAATTAAACATGCTGACGTGATTTTTGAAAAGATTTATAAGCGACCTGTGTTTTTATTTTTCTTTCAATTAATTAAAACTTGATTAATGAACAATTATTATCTCAGTAGGGCAATATTTTTCGTTTCTAACACAATCGCTTCGGGAAATTCTGTTCAAAATGCCCACTTTGACATCATTTTTTGAAATATATTCTGCCTCTAACAAAAAATCGATCATTACTTTACATTATATAGTTTCTGAATAAGAGAATCTAGCAATTAGATGCGTTTGAGAGCAAAAATGAATTTAAAAATGACTAAGAAAATAAGCAGTTTGGACTTGAGTGCATCCTTAATGCAATGATTTTTCCAACACAATCCGCTTCGGGAAATTCGGTTCAAAATGCCCACTTTTACAGCATTTTTTAAAATATATTCTGCCTCTATCAAAAAAATCTACCATTTCGGTACATTATATAGTTTCTGAGTAAGAAAACGTAACAATTGGAAGTCTTGAGAGCAAAAATGAATTGTAAAATGAGTCAGAAAATAAGCAGTTTGGATTTGAATACACCCTTACGTAGATGATTTTTTTCTTCAACTGCTATGTATTTTTAATTTGTTTTTGCTGTAAGAATTGGTCCTATCCAAAACTTGTCTATACAGATGTTGTAGACAATATTAAGAAGATATATGATAAATTCATGGGGATTTTATATCTTTTGAATTGACGGTGTTATGGATTTTTTACTTCTTCAAACCCCCTTTTTGTTTTCGTTTTTAATTTTTTTGCGGTACGAATTGGTCCTATCAAAAACTTGTGAATATAAAAGTTGTAGATAATATTAGGGAGATTTATAATAAAATTATTTGGAATTGATATCTCGAGAATTGACTAAGTTATGAATTTTTTTCTCCCAAAAACCCTATTTTTGCGCCCTTTGAGCCCATTTTTAACTTTATCAAAAATCTGTGATACATAAAATTTTGGCCCTATTTTTAGAAGTAATAAAAACTTTAAACTGATTTGATGTGTATAAAAATTAAGAAGTTATGCGGGGGTTTCGGTTGTCGCAAAACCCCTCCCTATTTCCATCCCCTTGGTCCGATTTTGCCCATTAACGAACTTGACCGAGATTTTATGCCCATTGATTTTATGTATCAGTTTGGAAGCGATTGGTGCAGAATTACGAAAGTTATCGTGTCCAGAAGAAAGTGATATATATAGATAGATATATAGATACATAGATAGATAGACAGATAGATAGATAGATAGATATATAAAGTTTTTTACTGAGGGTGGTTTTGGGTTCTAGGGGTCGTGATCGGTGTAGATCTGCAAAAATTTTTCAGAAATTCCAACATAGGAACGATCCCAATAGGTAGTATTTCATACGAAATCTATCTAAAAAGTGTTTCCTAAATAGTACTATCATCTATTTAGGAGCATCCGTTATGAAGATTTCACAGAAAAACCTTCATACGGACACTTCTAACAGTCACATTTTTCAACTTCAAACAGTCACATTTTGAAATATGCATTTTTATCTCAGAAAAGCGAACACCTTCGAATAGCAGACAAATTCAGGAAAAAATGAATCAAGTCAAAATAAATGATTAATTAAAACCTACGCATACATAAAAGCATTCAGTTTGAATTACGAAGAATATCAAGTTTAAACGAATGAAATCAAAAACCCATGCACAACTGAGAGTGGCTCCTGGTTGTTATTACATAACGGAAGAATCAAAAAGTATTAAATTAAGACGTTTGAAGCAACGAAATGTCATAAGTTAAGACGTTTGCTGATTTTCAAACATTTTTCTCAGTTCTTTTATACCATGATCATTCTAAAACACGTATCTGTCTTAAATTAACGCATCTATAATATTTTAATTTTCAGATTCAGACACTTAAGTGTATGAAATTCTTTTTCAGTCATATATGTGTCTGAATTTAAGTTGCATCTATTTGCAATGTGTTTCCATAAATATCGATAAATGTGTTCTTTGTGATTAATGAATTTCATAAATGTTGAAAAAAAAATTATTGTGTGTATGAAATAGTGAATTGGTTGCCAGAAACTATATATGAAATTTTTTTTTCTCCTTCTAAGGTCATTCTCCATCTGCCTAAAGCACCTAAAACAGACAAGTACTTTATATTTCTTAAGCTTTTACTTACCATTATATAACTGTATATTTTTCAGTAATAGTCTGAATTTTACTCAATTTTCTTTATATGTTTAAAATATATACATTAACCTATAAATAGTTTTAATGATTTCACCATAAAATTCTTTGCTAGCTGAATGCACTTTTTAAATTTATTTTTTACTTAAATATACAGCATATTCTATATCACATTATGTAGTTTGTACCGCTCTATCTGAATTATAAAAATAAACTGCATTGCAAAAGTAATCGCTTAGTCACTTAACGAATTTTCATTCACTGATAAGCTAACAAGAAGTGTAGCCATTAACTTGAAGTGGATGTTCACGAGAGAGTTTTAGATTAATGTGAACGAGTACTTCTCTTGAAACAACTTGATGGTTGAATTTGTTGACTTAAAGTTTCACTCTAAGTTTGATTGCCTTAAAAATAAAATCATTACGATAAAATTCATTTATGATTCTAGCATAGAAGTTATGATATTGAATATATTTTAAGGTAGAAAAACGATGATAAGCCACAGCTTGGCTCACAGGCCTGAGAGCTAATTTGCCCGCATGCTCTGTATGTGCGTACGTTACGCGACAACTCTTGATAGAAATATCCGATTTGCTTCAAATTTTTGATATAGATTCATTCTGATAAGGCACGCCTCTGATTAGTTTTAGGGTTTATTGGTTAAGTATAAAGGGAGGAAACGGTGTCTAATCTCCCTCTTAATTTAGGTAAATGGGTTTTTCTTGCAGAATTATGCGATTTGATTCAAATTTGGTATATCGGTTTATTATGATAAGGCACTGGTTAGATTTGGAAGTTCATTGGTTAAGTATGAAGGGGGGAAATGGGGGAGATAATCACCTCCCTTAATTTAGCAAAAAAAATTTTGTCGTTTTTTTTATATTTTTTTCGAGGGGCTCTATATTTCGATTCTATGAAAAAAGAGTATAATACACAATTATTGTGAATATCCTGTGAGCTCAATGCCATCAGTTTAACTGGGCAATTTTTTTAAAATTCTAGATAAGAATGTCAGTCACTACCTTGAGAGAGATATACCATTATTTAGTAACTTAGATTGAGGAAAAAATGAAGATTGGGCTTTTGAAAAACCCATCTAAAAATACAGGTATAAAGGGGAAGGAACGATGAATTTCTTTTTGAAAACATAGTTGTATATTAATATGACGTAGGTGTTATAAAATTGCTTCGTAGCGCAGAATAGGTAAGAAAATTTCATTTACCTTCATTTTCTGCCAGTCCATTTCAGTGAATTATCCATATTTCCAGGGTTTCACTGTGGTCATAACTATTCCAATCTTTTGGGATAGCGCTGATATCGTAAAATAGTTCCAGTGTGAATGCTTTTTGTTAACTAAAATTTTATATTTATAAGAATTATTATGTTTAGCATTTAAAAATATTATTGACACGTTGTTGCCTTTTGAAATCTTTTTATGAAACTTAAAAACTATGTCTGAATCGAACGCTGGTCCTTACATTTTGGAAAAATATTCTAGATTAAGAAAAATTACATTAAAAGGGTTTCATATTGGGACTCTACGTAATGGGGAAGTTCTTGGTTATATGAGGGTTAATCTATCTTTAGAGTGAAACACTTGTATTTATAATATATGATTTCCATTCATTTGAACTACTTATGAGTAAAAGGTATCTTTGTTCTTTCATTCTACTGGCAGGAATGATATAATTTGAGGCGATTATATGTTTATCTGGGAGCACGGCAGTGCGGCCGCCAAGTTCGCAAAAGCCGTAAGCTATCTTTTCCTGAACCATTTCGGCATACTTTTCACCCCCTCATAACATCGTTTTACGGAGAGATATAGAAATTTTTCTTTTATTCACATGTTCGTATAGTCAAACTAAACTAAGGTTCCACGATTTCATGTTTCTATATTTAGTAGTTTTCGAAATATTAAATTCCGAAAAAGCGCTTTTTTGTCACTGACTCACTTAGCATCCTCAAATAACTAAGGTACTTTTAAAAATCGTAGAATCATGAAATTTCACAAGTAAGTCGGGTTTGTAGCACAATTAGCCAGAAAAATCTGAAAACACATAATTTCCGCCTCTAAACCCTTCAAATAGGGGGTATTCATTTGGCCGTAAACAGTTCTTTAACACATTCAATTGTGCCAATGTTGGTCGCCAAAACTAGATTACAGAGTTTTGAAGGGGGTCACGTGATTTCAAGCAGAATAACATTTTATTTAATATATACATATACTTTTCCAAAGATGTTTGTTAAATAGAAAAAATGAATATACCTACAAATTTCAATCAGTATAGGTTATGATATATTTACGATATTAAAACAATAAAATATTTAACAAAATATAACCGCAATTCGGTACGTTTCCGATATAGTAGCCTTGGCGAAATACAGAAAATAGCCTTGACGAGAAAAGAAATTTGATAATAACGTATTTTCTGGCAACCTATTTACTGTGTCATATACACAAGCAATTTTTCCCATATGTATACAATTTATTTAATGTAAGGAACCCGTTTATTTATTTTTATATACCAACATAAATAATTTGTATATAAAAAAATAATCTATATAAATACATATAAAAATAACATAAAAGGGTACTTCTTAGTTATCCCGTCGACCAAATTACTCTCGTAAGATTAATTGCCAATAATGGTTGCCATTAATTAATTAATTGTAAGATTAAATGCCAATAATGGCCAATAAAACCATTAATTCGACGTTTTATTTGTATTTTTTATAATGTTTTACTAATTTATTTGTTCTTTCGTTATTTAAAATAAAAAATTATGTCAATGTGTATAATTTGGCGATTTATATAATTTGGCGAAATTGGTCGGTGGGATAACTAAGAAGTACCCATAAAAGCTCATCAGGTTTGTTTTCATAGTTGTTTATATCATTTGGCAGCATATCTCAGTTTCTGAAGCCCGAATTGCGCCAAGATTTTTATATGAAAGTTTAAAAATCTCCTTTTAATTAAATGAAATGTGTAACTAATAAACTGTCTTTAACGATGTGCGACGGATGCGGCGCCCGAAGTCCGCTGCTAATGTTATTATATTGTATTATTAGCCTACTTACTGTTAATTTATTGTTAATTTTAAATCTGTAAAAGAAAGATTATAGTTATAGATAAGATATGTTGGTCGCCAAAACCCCATTACAGAAAATTAGCCTGAGTTATAAAGGCGTTACACGATTTCAAGATGAATGAATTTTTATATGCTTTTACAAAAATCTTAATAAGGCAAATCTTTCAGTTTATCTCTCCATCTTTCTATCTTTTACTTCCTTAAAACAAATTTTATTAAAGACCGGGAGGCGTCTGCACAGATCATCACCACATCGAGTTGACGGCTGAAATTTTAACCTTCTCACCGCCGCGAACTGATATATCCGTTCTCTAAGCTGAAGGTTTCACTGCAGTAGAAGCAATTTATAAATTAATATAATTCTACAAATATAACGCAGTTTCAAAATATTTTGTGATGATTAGCATTCTCAAGGCTTATACTCCAATGCGTAATTAAATTTTTTATATCTGGTTAGAAAAATAATCTTTTCTTAGACCTTTAAAAAAAATTACAGAGAAAACAACATTACAATTCTGCCCTTTTGCTCGTCGGTCAGGGGGGTTAAGATTAGTTAAATATCGATTAGCGTATTGAAATGTAACTGGTCTGCCAAGTCCTATCTTTGTGGAAACTACCTACAGACCCGATTTTACAGGTTAATTGGTGGATTTTCCATTGTGTTTTCCTGCACCAATTCCTCCATGTTTCCAAACTTTTGGATGCAGAAAAATACAATAGTAAACCTATCAGTTAACCACTAAAATTAGGTCTTCAGGTGGTTTCCACCAAGATATGACTTAACAGACCAGTTGCATTTAAATATGCTAATCCAGTTTTAACTATTCCTAAAATTTCAGCTGGAAACTCGATGAGGTGATGGTGTGTGCAGACGCCACTCGGTCTATTATAAATATCGTAATTCTAATCTCAATAGCACTCTGGTCAATCTGGCAACTATCCCTACTATTTATGGAAGACTATTCCTTTAGGTGCGTTTTAGTGATGTTAATGAACTTATGCATATGCATCATACATATTATACATATGCATATATTACGTAATACATTTGCATCATACATATTATAGGTATATGTATAATACATAATACATATGCATCATTATGACGTCAGAATAAACAAAACATTTTTTGTCGCCAAATTTGAGAATTGGCATGATGTATTACCAAATTTGGTGAAACTTTGCTAAATGTCGCCAAGCTTGGCAAATATTTGACGCTAGTGGCTATTTTTCAATGAGTTAATTATTAATGCGAGCCATCTATTTTAATTTTTCGCATATCATCTGAATAATTAAATGATATAACGTTCTAATATTTCCAAAGTGCTAATAATTTCGTCACTGTCCAAAACCTCTGCTATTGTTGTTATATTGCACTGTTATTATACTTACTGTGACTATGTTGTTACTCTTTACACCGCTAAAACTTCTGTATTATATAAATAGAATTTACGGAAACTATTAAAGCATTGAAACTGCCAGTTCTCCTTGTGATTATTATAATTCTATAATATGTAACCTGTTAATCGATATGTATGTTAGAATGAATCTTCTATAATCCGGTTCCTCGCATTTTAGTTTCCAGGTTTCGAATAAAATTAGCTAAAATCTTAAAACCATGGCACATTGACTAATTCTTCAACACGATCATATGAGAAGAATAATAGATTTTCAAATGGATCATGGCAGTGAGTCGGTAGACCTACTATTCTTCCGTAATCGAGTCTATTGAAAAGGTTAACTTGAAACAAAAAGATATTAGCATCAATATGGTTTAATGCAAATGCAGATATTGTCAAAGGATTTCACAAGAACCATTTTGCTTGTACCCAGTCGTATCAGTTAAAATACAACAATTGGCAGTGAGCCCAATTAGAAAAGATTACTTAATAGGTTTAAAAATTTCCGCATTAGAGAACGAATCGTAACTGCTAAGGAAACATGCATAAGCGAGTTAAGAGATATTTGTCACGAAAGATGAAATACATAACAACACAGAATATATGATGTGCTTCCATGATCGTAAAGAGTTCTTGATTTCTCTATCAAAAGCTTCCGACTTGGCGAAAGAATGGGCAAGTAAATTAAATTATGACTAACAGTAACATGATGCAACGTTTAACATGGAATTAATATGGTAAATACTGCTTGCTAGAGGCGGCTAGTACTTTAATATAAAAAGAAATAAAGTATAAATTTGTAAAGCTCAATAAAATAAATTTAGGTATTTTTATGTTAGCCGGGCGCAAGTGGCAAATCGCCAAATACTGTTTCCAACTCCATTGTTCGTATTGCATTCATTTAATTTAAAGATATATACTTTTCAGTCATCTCATTTAAAATAGAAGCATTTCCCTCATTTTATTTAATAGAATATTTAACATAGAAATAAATAAATAAATAAATAATAACATAAACCAAAATATTTTATTTGAAAATCAAAGCATTGTTTCTAGTTTACACATGTGAAAAATGAAAACTGCTATTGGCGAAAAAAACAAAAGGGTAATGAGGAGATTTGCTCCCGGCTAACATAAAAGTACCGAAATTTAAGTTTTTTCATATTCATATAGTTTAGAATAACAAACTTGAAAAAACATACAAAAAGTAGTGATATACCAACAAAAAGTTTTCGGTAAAAAAAAAAAGCGCCAAATTCTCTTTAATGTTTCGGCCAGAAAAAGTAGTGATATCTGAAGTTCGCACAAGTTAAAAGCCAAACATCCCAAATCTTTCATTGAAAATGGCTATCTGCGACTTGGCCGTTAATGCCTTCGCGAGAGTTTTTCAAATTTTAAAATATGTACAAATGAGCTACATGCAAACTACATTTTTTGATTATTTTAGGTCTTTTGTCGAACAGAGTACAGAAATAAAATACACATTTGAAAAGGGCATTTAAACAACTTCAGTCTATTTAAAAGCTTAGAAGTTAAAAATAACAAAATACTTGTATGCAGGAGATAATATCCCTAATTGCTAAAACATAATTAGTGTCAGCTTTTAACAGTTTGTAAATCGAATACCTCTTAATGTATGCAAACAAACTATAATAAATGTTCAAACGAAAAAAATCTCTCTCGTCAATACACAAGATTTCAATAGTATACAATAAAATATAATGTAACATATTGTGAGATTTGAAGTAAGTAAATTTTGTTTTATTTCTTGGGTTTTACTTTAATGACTTTAGCTTTAAACCGTACAAAATGGCAATTAAACCACAAGTGGACTAAATGATCTGTAATCAAAACTAATGTTTGTTGAAACTGAATGGTAGTTATCAGAAATCTTTTACTTATAATGTCTTTATGTGAATTTGCTTCTTTGCATCCTAATATTACTTTTAATATTTAAATAATTCATAAATGCGTAATTTTCAATCATTAAATTTGAAATGCTGTAGAAGGCATTAACGGCCAAGTCTCAGATAGCCATTTTCAATGAAAGATTTGGGATGTTTGGCTTTTAACTTGTGCGAACTTCAGATATCACTACTTTTTCTGGCCGAAACATTACGCTTTTTTTTTTACCGAAAACTTTTTGTTGGTATTAAATATTTTACATCGAACTGGAAGTAAAATTTTAACACTTCATATAAAATTAAGCATAAATTTTAGAAATATTTTAACAACTAAGAAAAAAAGAGACATCCTTTAAGAAGAGTACACAGAAAAAAGAAGTTAAAAATATTAATTTCCCGAGGAGATAATTTAAATATACGAACGTATCAAACGCCCATAGACTTAATATTACCGAGGGGAATTCGGAAGCTGAGTGATGAGCAGCGGGCTAACTTTAAAAGTAAATTTATTTATGAAAATGTTTTACTACTAGGTTGAGCAAAAAGTTCTGGGAAATTTGTGAAAGTTGCGTTGTTATGTGCAATTTAACAACAAAAGCAACAAGGACTATTCTTCAAAGTAGAGACCATCATAGTCCACGGCTTTATGTCATCGTTCTGCCAGAAACTGAATTTGCTGGAAGTACCATAGCGGCTCCTTGGATTTGAAAAACTCTTGACATGCTTCTTGAACTTCATTAAAGGATTCAAATCGATGGCCTTTGAAAAGTGTGTTGCATTGATCTATAGAGGACATAATCGGATGGAGCCACGTCTGAACTGCAGGCGGGAATTGGAAGAATTTCGACGCCGTCCAACTGTGCAAACTCACCAACGGCTTTCAGAATCGTTAGACCTTTTCTCCAATAATGCCGGATCAACACACGCAAATCAAACTGTTCAATAGGCATTGTGGAGCCGAAATTCCTGAACTCCTATAAATATACCACTAGTACTCCTATATACAATACAAATTCTGGTAACAGTTAGATTAAAAGTTTCACAGAATTTTTTGCTCAACCTAATATTAAGTACAGTAAAATGTGTTTGTGGGCGATTTTGTTTTCCGTGCCATCAGTTATTTGTGTTTTTTTACATGGTATATGAATGACAAATGTCGGTTAATGTGCAATGTCGGTTAAAATGCATAATATGAGTATTTCTCTGTGAAATGGTAAAAGAACGCAAGTCGGGCTGACTTAAACATATTTTACGTTTAATAAAGATAGAATTTCTAAAACAGTTAACTGCAGTATCTTCAAATCTCAAAAGCAATTTATAACAAGTAATCATAAGAAAGTAATAATTTTTTATTACGAAGAAAAATATTTAAAGATTTACATTTTGAAAACGCTTGTATTTATAAAATAAGTAGAGGAGAAGGTCCAAATACCGGCTACCACTTTTGTTTTCAATCTACATCCTACAATTTTCAAAATTAGTAAAAGGAAAAACAACAGCAGGGTACCTTGACATGTTTTACATCTGTTTAGAAAAAAAAATCAGTTTAAAAGGCGTTTTCTGTTTATAAAAGTCAAAATTCCAAAAGTCTGCAAATTTTGAGTTTTGAAAATGGGGCTAAATATCGGCTATCTAAGATTTTTCCCAAAACAATCACATAAATTATCCTAATGTCAATTATTTGCAATAAGAACATTATTTTAATAATTTTTATTGATTAATAACATTTCTTAGCACAGAAAAAATACGTAATTTTTAATAAAGAAGTATTTTTGTCAAATTTATAAAAATCTTAACGGATATCTCTGAGAGTCTTCTTTTCATTATGTTTCTAATTTTGTTTTTTAACGTGTAAAAAAAAAGCTTGCTGCTTGAAATGATAATTATTTTATCTAAAAGAAATCACAAACATAATAATCACTCTCTGCGTCGGAGCGTCGGTGCAGTCGCTATGGGTCCACATGTCGCATTCTTAACATTGAACCCAGAGTTCCCTCCCTCATTCTTGCCCACAGAAAAAGCAACCTCGCAGAAGACACAAATTGCATCATTTAACTTATTTTAAATCCACATCTGCCCCTTTCGCCTAATTTTTTCTTCATGTTTACCTCCGTCATTTTTCTTCTTCATCTTCGCATTTTATGCGGACAATTTTGGAGTGTCCAGCAGCGTTTTTTTTTTTTGTTGTTGTTTTTGTTTTTTTTAAGTTAGTCGGTAACCACTGTTGCTCCTGAAGACTTGCGGCCACGGTTGCTTTTTTTTAATATTGCGAAATGGGACTGGAACTATTTCTGAACCATTTAAATTAATTTATTAATTATGAAACTAAAAAATTAATTAATTTTTCTCCTGTTCAAGCAGAGCAAACCTAGAGCCCACTTATCCCAAAAACTTTTGACTTCCCAGATTACAATGTTTCGACACTTTTGCATTTTCTCTTTGTAAATGAGACAGAGTTCAGTGACTTACTTTTTGTAACAGTCTTCTATTAATTAAAGTTTCAAACTCTGCCTATTGCCGTCAGGTGGCACTGCGCTCAGTTCTCAGAACACATAGTAGCCGGTATCTGGACCTTCTTCTCTAAATAAATATTGAAAAAAAATTACTTAATCTGACTTAGTTGAGGATGATTCATAAAGCTACTTGTTTCTCTTAACACATTCACGCCGGCGTGCATCACCGGTGGGTCACGCTTGACTGCCGCATCGGGCGGCGTGCATCACCGGTGGGTCACGCTTGACTGCCGCATCGGGCGGCGTTCATCACCGGTTGGTCACACTCCACTGTTCCATAGAAGGCGTGTACTACAGGTGGGTCACACTTGACTATGCCATAGACGGCGTGTACTACAGTTGGGTCACACTTGAATATTCGAAAATTCAGTAGTAAAAACAATTCAATATTATAAATTTTATACATTCACGACGGGAAACTACAATTCTCGTTTTCATTCAAAAGATATCATTAACTAAGGGCGTGGCTTCTACCTTACAGAAAATTCATTTATATGATGTTGTCCATATTTCTTTAGATTTTAAGACATTTATATTAAATTCGTACATATGCAGTCAATAAAATCATGTCTCTAATTAATTTGCTTACTCCTTACGAACTTTCAGACATTCACAATCAACTCTGCTTGTTATATTTGAGTTCAATGTAATAAATAGGAGGCGGGCTTGTCATTACATACAGTGTCTAAATAAGCGAAAGTATCGCGCCGCCAGATGAAGCAAAAGATGAATTCAAGAGCCGCCTCACAGCAAAAAACATGAATATAGGCGCCGTCGTGAACGTGTTAAACGATTAATAACTTTAGCTATAGTGTTTTCATGTGGTTGGATTTGATCGGGAAATTTCATAACATACAGGCTTGCAGCCTCTTGCTTATTCTAATTGCTCCATTCATAACGTTAAATAAGTGAACGCATGTATTGGCGCACAGAAAATGTACTAACTGTTTTGCATAAATTGAGAGTGCAAAATATTTGTCTTTTGATGAAATTTTTGCGTAGTAATTGGATTATATTTCTTACACAAAAACAGCCAGAATATTATTAACATATTTTGGAAAGTCTCTTAAAAATTCTTTGTATATACATGATTTGAGTGGGCACATACAGGTGGGTGACAAAATAATACGAACACTTATGACACCAATGACTTACGAATTACAACTCTTTCATAAATGTTCGAAGCACAAAGTTCCTTTTGGACAGTTCTTGATGAAATGGGATTCTGGCGATGACTATTTATCTCTGGCGTTATCTGGGGTAAAGATTGCCTGCGATTTCGGATCGCTATGCGGGTCAACTCTCTTTTATCCCTCTTAGAAAGCTTTCTTTTCCATTCACTGTTGTACTTCCCACATGACACTTTACCGCATTTCGTGTACGCAGTCATATCGGCTGACACAGTGCTCCTTGCACGCCCAAATAATTGTCTGTTTCCATCGCGGGGCAACCAGCGCACCGCATTCCAACAATGATTCTTTTTCGAACTCTGATAGGCCAGTCTTTATTGAGATTTCCAGAGCGTATGGTAAGTACATGCAACACCTATGACGGATGTTGATTGACTGTTACCTTACCTTTCATAACCACTAGTTGGCAGAATTGAGTGTAAAGTGACATGCGCGTCCTGCTTCTTTGAAATGGACCATGCCTTTTTCAGGGGTGTTCGTATTATTTTGTCACCCATCTGAATTTTGGCACAGCAATTGTGTTAAAGCAAATAAAGTTGTTTACGTCGTTTTCCTTGTGCAATAGAGAAATTGTTCACTTTATGGAACATTTTTTTTATTTAGCAAGTGTATTGTGTACTATAAATTGAATTTTGATTTTGATCTCAAAAATGTCATTTTAAAAACAAGTTCTTATATTTGCCTTGAAGAACTAAAACGTTAAATTTGGAAAAGGCGTTATAACATTAACATGTATTTTAAGCAATCTCTGCTCATACATCGTAATATATTTGTCTTCTTTTGTTCGACATTGTAAAATAAATACAAATGCAGCTCCCATTCCTTTAGAAAAATGTTATTGTGTACTTCAATACCTTACATAAATTTTACTTATATTGATTTAAAATTTCTGCTTGTTCACGTTAATGTATCCTAATATTTTTGTGTGGTCTTGTAAAATCAATATAAACGGTAAACACCTAAAAATTGTAATAATATTACATTGTCCTTGGATTTACATAAGTAGAGTTGGGTTGGGTTGTTTTTTGACGGCCAATTCTCTACACGAGGGATATAGGCCCGGGGGGAGTGCCCTCCGTGGGGGTCTTTCTAAGGGAACCTAATCCGTATTAACGCATGGAAGATCCACGGCTCGAAGAAAACCACGAAAACTCCGAAAGATTAGGCCGACGGGCGCGATTGGGATCGAACCCAGCACTTCCCGTCTACCAGCTTCGAGAGCAGAACCTCTCGGCCACTGGTGGGGATTACATAAGTAGAGAAAAATTAACTTTGATCGGACATTTGGAAGTGAGTTAACATTCCATTAGAAATCTTGAACTGAAAAGACATGCGTTGAAACAGAACGTTGAAAGTTACAATAGATTAATTTTAACACAATTATTCCAATAGGTAAATAAATCTTATTCAATATAAATTTCCAACTGGGCGAAAAATGTCCGGACCAGGATTCGAACCAGGGATCTCCTGACTGAAGCCGCCAGTGCTCTGCCATCTGAGCTATCGAGATGACTATGAGACGAATCTGGTGGAACTTTTTCACCCAGCTAACCTTAATGATTATAGCATCTGGTCTGAAACCTGGTTCAGCTCAACAGAATAAATCTCAGGTAATTGAACTCCAGACTGTTGAAAGGTAAATAAAAGCTTATAAAAATAACACAATATTTGTTTTAAAAAATGATCAAAAGAAAGAGCCTCGTTCACTTACAAAATAAAACATATGTTAACCTTTAACTGATGTGACTAAAATTTGTCATATAACTGGTATGATGCGGTCTCACAGACCCCTCGAATAAAATTAATAAAAAAAATAACTTAAATGGTTTAATTTACTTATATTCTGTCGTAACAAGATCGTTGCACTTCTCTTAAGAGCATGAGAATAAAATTGCATGAGAAATGTATTTTATTCATATTATTTAACTTCAGTACAGAAAAAATTACTTTTTTTTCAAAATAAACGGTAGTTTGTTAATTTTGCTAATTAAATATAAATTTTTCGTATACAAAAATTTTTACAAATTATCGTTGCAACAATGTATAAAAATTGAAATACAGTGTTTATTTAAAAAAATAATATATACCCTACGAATATGCAAGAGTCAAAGTACATCATTACTGCAGTCAATACATACAATGTTCGTGCACATTCAATGTATACTGACTTTTGGCATGAAAGGCACTTATAAGATGATTTTCTCTAAACTATTCTTTCCGTAATAAAAATTATTTTGAACTCCATCAGAAGTATTTACATTTTCAGCATCGGAATGTTCAAAATTCGTATCGTGACCTCTATCGTCAGTAAAATCTGCATAGTCAGAAATTGCACTTTCAGAATGTTCTTGATCTGACCAGTTGTTCATAATATCTTCTATTTCCTGCTGGCTGAGGAAAGTAGAACGTTTTTGAGGTTGCGACGACATCATATCACAAAGAACCTTATAAAGAAATGAAAAAATAATAAACTAATGATGAGTATTGTACTACAGTTTCAAATAATTTCACAACTTATGTGATGCGGTCTGTCAGACCCCAGCGTAACCAATAACACGTTTAAAATCAACTCGCAGAATTCTCGCTTTGTGTGTGACATTTGCAAGCTGCTAGAAGAAGGTACTCGTACGGGCAAGCAATATTCCCGCTTTTAAGGGGGGGGGGGGGGGAGTGTGTATAGCTGGGAGTCGCAGGGTCTGTGAGACCGCGTCACATCAATTAAAGGTTAAAATTGAGTTATTTTAACTAGTCTGAAACTTAATAAATATTAGAACTAATACTTGCACCACACTCTGTATATTCTAACCTCAGAATCAACATAAATCTCAATTTGAAAATTGCTCTCGACTTTAATTTTTATCAGTAAATTGCGAAGTCTATCATATTCAGTTCATGTACATTTCAGCACAGAAATTTAAACACTGAACATGTTCTCTTCTACGCATATATCATTAAAAGATGCATGAGAATTCTTAAGCGTGCTTCGAAAAGCTCATCAAAACATGAAAAATTAATATTAACGTGAAAATAAAAAAATCGAAAATTTAATAAATTGCGTACACAAAATATTGTAAAGTTAAAAACTAAACAAACATTAAAATGAAATTTTAATTAATCGACGTTTTGGTCATCATCTACAATCACCTACAGGAAAGAATTATTACGTTGCTTTTAAAGTTTTAAAGAACAAAGTAAAGACGTCTTGAGTTTGAAAATCTCGTTAGGTTCCATATTGATTATCGCTTCAACCAATCTTAAAAAACGGGATATGCAGGGGCATCATTTATGGGACGAAAACAGAATTAAAGTTTAAACGAATTAGCGACGGAGTATACAATCGCGACATCTATCAGATGAAAATAGAATATAAGAAAAATCGAATAAACAATATGGTATGCAGTGGCAACATCGAGTGTAAAATTATGAAAATAAATGCATAATAGAAAAATGGAATATTGACGAATTTTGCTAGAAACGTAAAAAGCTATAAATAGCCAAACGTTAAAATGATAGTATGAATATAAATACAGTAGCATGTCTTATAAGTAGTACATCTTTTATTTTAATATTTATTACTTGTTAAATCAATTAAATACATTACAAAAAACCCTTTTAAATGTGTAAAGCAATAATTAGTAAGGTAAAAGATGTCTTAGGAAATAGAAATGTTGGCTAATGACAACCGAGTTTTTGTTTTTTCATTAGTAGGAATTAAGTGTGATATCAGCCGCAGAATAAAGAATTCTTTCCCAAAACGTCTTTGATTTTATTGAAGATTAATATAATTTTAATATATGTTTTATATATGCAGGTAAATCCCGCATGAGATTATTTTTTTAACTGTATTTTGACAGAACATTTTATAGTCCCCGAGCCATGTGCAAATTTCGTCAGTTATTTCCTCTCGACCAATAATTTGTAAAATGCTCCAGAGAGTTGTATCATGAAGCTCCGTGAACGTCAGCTGCGGTTCCGTGGGTGGGTTGAGCAGCGGTAGCCTCTCAAACACGTTAAAAAAAAAAAATCAGTCATTTTCTCCCGGTTGAAAATTTGTCAAATTATAGCTAACCCAATATCTTGAAGAAAAAAAAAACTTGGCTGATTATAAAGTGGTGGTTAATACGTCAGCCGGTCACACGAACATGAAAAAAATATACAGGGTGCAAAGGAAAGTCCCTTTAATCTGAACATACTTGCGAACGGAAAGAGCTACAGGTTTGGAAGTGGAGGTAACGGTATAGTAAAGTGACTACGCCCGATTTAATGCAAACGACGGCAGCGCCTCCTAGTGCCGAAATTTGGAAGATATCTATTGATAATCGTAAACGGAAAGAAATAGAACAAAATTTTAAATTAGAAAATTTTAGAGCATCAATTTAGTACGATACGACATTTGGCTCACGCGGATAAGATAAATCGTCGCCTGTATACACAAAAATGTCCGAAATCGATGAGCGACGATTCTACTTTGCATATTCACATAAAGTAAATGTAGCAGTGGATAATTTCAAATTGTGACGTTATACTGTGCTGCAATGTCTGTAAAAATTTAATTTCCAATGCCTTTAAAGTTTTAGATTAACCCTTTCATGGACAGAAGAATTCTGTTCGTAAACTGATGAAGTAATTTACTGACATCAGAATATTCAAACGAATTTCTTAGAAAAAAACCCCGTTAATTTTCAGTTTCATTACAAAAGCAAAATTTTATTAAAATATTCTTGCTGCCATTTGTCAGTTTTGGAATTAAAATTAGGTGGCTAGACCATCTAGCCACCGCCCTTTAAAGGGTTAAATCTATGTCGTCGTATTGAAGAGGCTAAGCAATAGACGTTCCATGTTGAGAAATGTGCCATGTAGAATTACTGTCACGAATACAAACGTGTATCGTGAGCAATGGCAAACTTTTCAAACATACTGAATATTAACTTTATATCACTGTGAGACAGTTTGTCTTTTTTTTTTGTGTGTGTGTAATGTTATCAAAATGTATTGAGATAAGCACGTATTTATACCGTAAAATTGTGCGTATTTCTTCATACTTCTGGCTATTCCATTCAAACTTTTACACAAAATAAAGTGAATCGATTTCGGACATTTTTGGGTATACGGGCGAAGACTTATCTTATGCATGTAAACCACATGTCGTTTCGTACTAATTAATTGATGTTCTAAAACTTTCTAACTGGAAATTTTGCCCTATTTCTTTTCGCTTACGATTTTCAATAGCTATCTTCCAAATTTCGCCACTATGAGGCGCTGCCGTCGTTTGAATTAAATCGGGCGTAGTCACTTTACTATACCGTTATCTCACTTCCATAGCTGTAGCTCTTTCCGTTCGCAAGTATTTTCAGGTTAAAGGGACTTTCCTTTGCACCCTGTATATTTTTTTCATGTTCGTGTGACCAGCTGACGTATTAACCACCACTTTATAATCAGCTGACTTTTTTTTTTCCTTCAAGATATTGGGTTAGCTGCAATTTGACAAATTTTCAACCGGGAGGAAATGGCTGATTTTTATTTTTATTTTTATTTTTTTTACTTGTTTGATAGGCTGCTGTTTGGGCTGCTCAACCCACCCACGGAACCGCAGCTGACGTTCACGGATCTTCATGATAAAACTTTCTGAAGTATTTTACAAATTATAGGCCGAGAGGTACTTGGTCATCAAAATCTGTTGCTGGTTCGCGGACTATTATTAATATACTAAGAACCGCGGAAGAGTCTGTCATACACTATATGGCCAAAGATGACAGTTCACTTGCGACTTTAGATGTTTTGTTAAATATCTAGAAAAATACATGAGGAATTAATCTGAAACTGCAGATGTGGGAACAGTATAGTATAGGTTATATATTTCCGTGAAGATTTTTTCCCGAAACCCCATAGGGGACCTTCAACAAATTAAAAAAAAACGAATATCTTTTGAATAACCCTGTAAAAACTGATGTAGAAAAAGCGTTCAAACTCGAGATTATTAATAAGTGGCTTATTGTAAATATACTGTGTTCAATTTTATGAGGATAGCATCTATACTCGTAGAGAAAATTAAAGTTTTTATAAAAACAGTCCCAAATTTTGCCAATTTTTTTGCTTATAATTTGCGGAGTTCTTAATATATATAAAAAAGTTATTTTCAGAAAATTGGACAAACAACATTGTACACAATACTCAGTAATCAAAACTAAAAAATAATAAAAATTGGAGGAAAAATGAGCAGGTTTGCTAAAAAATGTTTCAATGTTCATCTTTTTGCTTCTTTTTGGGAACAACGGATTTCGAGCTTATTCTATCGACGATAATTTTCAGAATTTCCAAGCTATGATTTTGAGACTTTTTCAAATGTTGCTCTATATATTTAGCTAATACATTATGCATATTATACTTTGATTGCATTCGTGCATGCGCAGTGAAATATGTTTTAGTAAACCTGCTCATTTTTCATCCAATTTTTATTATTTTTTTTAATTCTGATTGCAGGTTATTATGTACAATGTTGTTTCTCATATTTTTTTTTAAAGAACTTTTTTTTATATTACGAACTCTGTAAATTATAAGCAAAAAACGTGACGAAATTTCGGACTGTTCTGAAACCTGCATTTCTCTACTAGTACACACTCTATCCTCATACAAATGAACACAGTATATTACAATAAGCCACTTATTAATAATCTCGAGTTTGAACGCTTTTGCTACATTATTTTTTACAGGGTTATCCAAAATATATTCGTTCTTTTTCAATTTGTTGAAGGTCCCCTATGGGTTTTCGGGAAAAAAATCTTCGCGTAAATATATTACCTATACTATACTTTTTACACACTTGCAGTTTCATGTTAATTCCTCGTGTATTTTTCTGGATATTTAACAAAACGTCAAAAATCGGAAGTGACCGGTCACCTTTGGCCATGTAGTGTAGTTGTCTTTCATTCAAAATGGATTAAGAATTCATTATAACATCATGTATGTTCATCATATGTATTCTTGAAAGGATAACAACCAGTGGTGGGATTCAGCCGGTTCGCACCGGTTCGGTAGAACCGGTTGTTAAATTGTGTTGAGTTCGGCGAACCGGTTGTTAAAATGACACTTCAAATGCGAAAATCGCATCTACATTGATTTGCTTTCTTTAAATGTTTATCTGCACAACATTGTTTTGTAAGCATAACTCTGTGATAAGCCCTGATTAATTTCATTTAATAAAATAATATTTCATTTGGAACAATAATATATTTTTTCTTCATCAGTCCTGTAAGAGAAAATTCAACTTAAAAAAACGAAATTTTGAAGAATTTTGGTAACTAAATTGACAGTCCTAGGCTAATCCCAGTTATATGGTAAAGGTTATTAAAAATTACACTAACTACTTATCTATACTAATAAAAGAAAGCTTTGCTCTGTCTGTGTGTGTGTGATACGTACGAGACTGGCGGCACGATACTACGGCACGTACGAGACTGAAAATTTTTGTAAGGGAAGTTCAAAATATCTCCTGATGCCCCTGAGACACAGAATTTTAAAATTCTAATAATTAGTTGATTTATTAATTAAAAGTCGCAATTCACTCTCATTAAAAACTCAACTCGGTCCTTGCGAGAAGGAAAAAACTCTGGCGTACGCACAGAAGCCTTATTTACGCATCAGTTGAAAATGAAGAATAAAACGAAGAAATTTTAGGAGTATTTTGTCATTATTTATTAACTTACATTGCCCAAACCGCTTCGTAAAGTTAAAAATGAAAGCCATATGCTGAAAGATCTATGTCTCAAATAACGCAATCAATTTAAAAATATATCGCAGTTAACCGCTTGAAAAACTATTTTAAAAAAGAGTCGTTTTTCCGAAAAACTTTTTCTCCCTTATTGCAACGCCCCTCTAGGGCACAATTTTGGAGGTATCGACAGACTAATAATATGTTCTTAAAGTGAAACCCTCTTCTAATCGATTGTGCAATTGGTTTAAAACAAATATGAATTTTAACCCTTTCAACTACACCGGTAAACGCAGGTCACTTCGCGCCTCACGAAGACGATATTTTTTCTACACTAAAAATAACTAAACATCCGTATTTTAACACAATCTTTTTGGAGCATCTCAATAGACCAGATTTGCATCACCTACAAATATTTTGAAACGTTCGAACGGGTAGAAATATTTCTTACGAAATAAAATATGTGACAATTTCGACGAAATCAGTAAAAATCTGAGTGTTTCGTCGGGGTTTCGCTCCTTCAGGGCGAAATTTTAGAGGTACTGGGAAACCAATAATATGTTCGTAAATTTGAAACTACCTTCTTATCGATGGGACAATCGGTTTAAAAAAATAGGAATTTTAACCCTTACAAATACACTGGCAAATGCAGGTCATTTTGCACCTCACGGAGACGATATTTTTCTACGCTAAAACCAATTAAACGACCACATTTGAATACAATCTTTTAAATTTATCTCAAATTGATATGGTATTGAGATTCTCAATAGATCAGATTTACATCATCTACAAAAATTTTGAAACATTCGGACGGGTAGAAATATTTTTTTACAAAATAAAATGTGTGAAATTTGGCGAAATCAGTGAAAACCTGAGTGTTTCTTCACGGTTTTGCTCGCTTTTGGTGCGCATAGACTCCACAAAACTAATTGCGTAGAAAGTAAAATACCAAACAGCATATACTTTCAATATTTTTTTCATTTAAAACTATAAATGCAGATAAAATAGATTTAAAGACATAAAATCATACAAATTTCAGGTTAATTTAAGGGTCATTCATCACGGGCCAGGGCAATGCTATTATTCGAATAAACGGTACTTTGCTTTGGCACGGAATGTTCCCTGTTATCGCTGATCTATAGCTAATATTTAAATTGTCAGATTTAGATATATACTTCCAACTGCACATTTTTCTTATATTGTTCTTCATATCTTAGAAGTTATTTAAAGGAAAGTACAGTGAAACCTCCCTGTGCGACCACTTCTTTGAACGACCATTTTTTCATGGAACGAAATTTATTCCCATTGGCTCAATACTCATTTTACCTCCATTCAGAGACCATCCCAGTTGGGCTCCCTCCACGAGCGACTCATTTCTTTGGAGAAAATGAAACAAATTCCGTTTTCTCCGAGTCGCGTGAGGGTTTTATTAGAAAAATAATTCCGAAGAGCGCATTATTCATCAAACTTCTAAACTAAGTTTAGAATTTTTTATTTATACCGCTAACTTTGAAGTGTTTAAACCCCTTTGTGCCTTTTTAGGTAAGGAATGACAAATTAAGAATGACGGTTCCTGCCCTATTCTGTCAGGAAACTCTCAAAGAAATAGATAAATTAATGAAATCGTCATTATTTGTTCCTGTCCAAAAAAAAAACGCATTTATCGACTGAACTTCGAAAGGACTTGGATGTAAAAGTTATAAAAGATAAAACCGTAAAATCAAAGCAAACGTCACAATGTATTCATTTTTAAAACTCTGCAGTAATTAACTTTTATAATTAACTTTTGTTTTGATACTTAAATTTTCATATTTTTTCCTAATGTGAAAAATAAATTATAATAATATTAATTGTTACCTTATTTCACAATTAAAATTTAGATTTAAACATGACCTCCATTAAGAGACCACCTCTCGGAGTGACCCAGTTTCATCGGAATAGAACGTGGTCGCTTTAGGGAGGTTTTACTGTAGTTATTTTAGTAAATGTAACAAATCCAAAATTTTGATAAGTTCCTCGAGTCCTATAACTTATATTTAGAAAAATATTTTTCCAGTTCTAACAAATGAAAAGACATTGTATGATCTAAACTTGCCGAATCATGATACATTGTATTTTACAAATTTCTAGCGTTGTCTGTTTTTTTTTTTTTTTTTTTTTTTTTTTTTTTTTTTTTTTTTAACTAAGAAATGGTAAAAATTCCTAATATTTCTAAATGTCGTAACTCCAGAAGTTTTGGTTGGTCGCGCAAAAACTTGTCTCACTTGCTATAGCGCGGATAATATTTTTCAAAATATGTTATATACAAATTTAGGTCATGAACATGGGTTAATTCTTAAACTTACATTTCTGTTATTTTTATATTATATTGTTTTCAGGGATTAATTTGCGCCGGAGCCCACCGGATCTTAGCTCCGGTATTTCTGCGTTTTTAGTTAATATTTAAATATTAGTCGGAATTCACAGGAGCTCGGAGCCCAGTGCAATAGCGCTTCCGAAAAAACGAAGCCTAAATTCCCCTTTCCTTTCCTTCCCATCTCCAAGCTTTTGCATTTTTTTTTTTCAAAACATTTTTACGTGACGAAAGGAGATGTTTCAACTCAATTTTTATATCAGTATTTGGGCTTGGGCTGGCTCAAATTCAATCTGAATTACATTCAAAATTTTATTTATTCATGTATAGGGGGAAAAAATCCTCCTAAAAATTACGTATTCTATTTTATTTCAAATCATTTTAATGGTATTTTGGTCTGATGAAAGGGAAACAGGAATCGTATTTTTCTATTCTATTTGCAAATTTATGTCTGGTATTGATGGCGGCGACGTGTTGATACGGCGCCAATCAAGAAATTGAGCAATGGATTTGTTTACAGTTCAATTTTCTTTTGTGACATTACGATAATTTTTAATGGCTGGCTTATTTTGTTCTTTGATTTAGATATCGAACCTGAAAAGAATATTTTCCGTTTTTAGTCAATGGGCTATCAGCTTGAGGTTTTATTTGTTTGACGTTTTTAGTCTCCTATTTTGTAGGAGTATAAAAATCTCATTAGTGATTCTTCTGTTTACTTTGTAACGTGAACGATGTCCATGCTAAAGCTCTGCTCTGCAGATTGACGAAATTTACTTTCATTTGTAATTAGATATAATTGTCATGTATTGTTATTCTTATAAAAAGCAATCGAGCAGTGTTACCTCTTTTTCTATAAAAGCAGTGAATCTTTCCGATAACAGTGTCAAAATGTCCATTTAATCTGATTTTCAGGAACTAATTATGAAAGATTGTTATGTGGAAGGAATCGATTATAGTTTAAGGTAAGCATATTCTATAGGAAATTGAAAAATGCTGTGCCATTCTTCAGCATATAAATATTAATTTCTGTAAATTTCATTCATTTTTTATAAAAAGGCACAGCTGCGAACTATTCTTCTTTTTTTGTGCTAACACTATTTCTGAATCATAATCCTTATTATATTTAATCGCAGAATTATTCAATTAATTAACTTTAAAATTAGACAAAGATTTCTACTCGGTAGGAATTATAACTAAAAACAGAAACAGTTGACAACTAAGTATATGCAGATGGATATATTAACAATTTTTATTTAGCTAAAGAAAAAAAATGCTCTAAATTTTGCAAATAATGTATGAAATAAAATTAAGCCCTGGTTAGTTTGATGCATTTTCTGATAGAAATTATGATCAGGGTTTCATGATTGCCGAATATTTATTAATGTCCTTTTATAGCGTAACATGTTTCAGGATTTTTTTCACTGTACCATAGGATAAAAGTTTTTTTTTTTTTTTAAACAATGTTCTTATAATATTGGAAAGTGTTTCATAATCTATGTGTGATGCTTCATTTTTCTTTCATTTTTGTACATCAAAAATCATTCGGGCAGCAAACCGGTTGTTAAATTATTTGAATCCCACCACTGATAACAACTATCGTCCAATAAAGATACAAAATTTCATATAATAGATGATGCATTTATATGCCTATCAAACATTTTTCTTTTCGAAGATTTCTGAGAAAATTGTTCTTCTGAACATTAATATCTATTCCCAGATATTATTAATTATGTCATTACGTTTTTTCATTAATTTTTGATTAACTGCAATTCTTTTATCAAACATAATGTTTTAACGATATGTAAGTATACTATGTCAAAAGCAGCTTGCAGAACCATTCGACAAATACCTCATTCATCACTGTGGCTTTACTATGTGAAAAGAAAAATGGTGTTAACATCAGAAATAACATATATAATGGTTTAAACCAGGGTTGGCAGGTTTTTGACGCATGTCAGTTTTTGACAGTTTAAACTGCGGTTTAAACCGTCATGTCAAAAACCCCTTGTCAAAAACGTCGTCAAAAACCTCAAATACTTACAGTGATCTGTAAAATTTCACATTAAATGTCACACATTAGATGTAATATTTAAAATTTACTATTACTGTAATTGTATAATTAATATACAGTATTAGTAATAATTACAGGGTTGGCAGGTTTTTGACATGTGTCAGTTTATGTCAGGTTTAAACCATAGTTTAAACCGTCGTGTCAAAAACCTCAAATACTAAATTGATCTGTAAAAATTCAAATTAAATGTCACACACGACAACATTTCCTGTAATATTTTAAATTCACTCTTACTGTATATCAGTAATTAGTACATAGTAAAGTATTATTGTTAAGTACAACTTTTTAACAGGGTAAAATTTTTATTTTATTATTATTTTTATTTTTTTTTTTTTGTAAAATTGTGTTTTTCTAAAGAGTAGACATTAAGCTCACCTGAGCTGTACATTTTTTCTCTTACTTAAAATCGTTTTAATTTCGCTTACTTTTGAGAGCGAAATTACAACGATTACCATTAGCTAGCTTTTTTTATGGGGAAAAAAAACTTAGAAAAGTGTAGATTTTTTTGTATATATAACTAGATAATGTGCATCAATGTTATTCTAGTCTAGGCAATAACCATTCCATTCAAAATTGAAATTGGATTATTAATTTCAAACATTTAAAAAATAACAGAAGTAATTAAAAAAAAAAAAGCTTAAAGTCAAAATCTTTTTAAAACATGCTTTCTTTCAATATATAAAAATGTTTTCGATTTTAAAACTGAACAAAATTGGCTCGGTCATCTAAAAGAAAATTCCTGTAAGCCCATATTGAAAAAGTGCATAATAGAAGGGATCAAATCATGAAACCATACCATTGTTTGGCTTATACTTTGCATCCCAACCATCAGGGGCAAGGATTGACTGCTGTATCAGTTGATTCAGCTCGCGCTTGAGCTACAGAGAGAGTTTATGGATGCTTACCCATACTGATTGTGTATGAAGCTAAAGAATCCCCTTTCCAGTTTTCCTATTTCAGTGCTATAGGGAGGACTCCATTGTTTGGTGGAAAGGTATCACTAAATGCAACAGCTTTTTGAGCCTGCTTCAAAACTTGCTCATCTAG
The DNA here is from genome assembly GCA_963932465.1 of Maratus speciosus. Lineage (NCBI taxonomy): Eukaryota > Metazoa > Arthropoda > Arachnida > Araneae > Salticidae > Maratus > Maratus speciosus. Next base: position 359,841,245 of record OZ010793.1, read on the forward strand.
CAATGCTTTTGCTATCAAGTCCTACTAGCTCAGCATCAATTAAGAGACAGACTGTTTTCTAACACTTCATACACTCTAAACTCAAAAATCTTTTGGGTGTAAATAAATGTGCTAAACACGTGGTGTGCTGCAGCATGCTGCGGGGTAAAATTGATCCGGATTATTTAATTGTACAAAATTATTTTCTTCTGGTTGAAAAATCCCCCCCCCCTTCCAAAAAAAAATTATTGCAAATAATATATTTTTTAAATTATTAAATTTCAATAAAAGATCACATAAATCATTGACTTATTTAATGTTTATCTATTGTTAAAATGTTTTAGCGTGTTACATATATTTGGCAGTTTTCGACGGTTTAAACCAGTTTTCGTCAGTTTAAACCAGTTTATGACAGTTTAAACCAGTTTTTGACGTCAAAAACCCAACCCTGGTTTAAACCTATATTATGTAAACCGGGAAGCACTAGTTTACTCATTGTATTGATAAAAATTTATTAAATAAGTAACATTAATTCTGTGCAATAACTCATGTTCCACGGTGTAAAGTAAATCGATCGCAAATATATAGCATATTTTCTCAAAAAAAAAAAAAAAAAAAAAGACTTTGATTTTACAGAAACTGCCGCAAAATCTGCCAATAAATCTAAAAAGTATGATTTTTTTCTCAAAAAGAAGTAGAATTGTTGCATTTTAGAGTATCCAGAAGTTGATTTTTTTAAAACGTATTTATATCAAAATTATAATGGGAGACAAAATGGTACGAGATTTATCCAATGCGCGTGCTAACGTTAAAAAAATATGCGCCTCTCAGTACGGATTAGAAGTGCTTCAAAAATTTCATCAAAACTTAATAAATTAATAAAAAAAACACAAACAAACCATTTAAATGTGTAAATCTATAATTGTTAATGCAAAAGATATCTTAGGAAATAAAAATGTTGGCTGATGACCACTGAGTTTGGTTTTTGCATTAGTAGTGATTTCATGTGCTATCAGCCGGTGAATAAAGAATTCTTCCCCATAATGTCTTTGATTTTATTGAAAATAAATAATATTTTAATATATGTTTTATATTTGTCGATAAATCTTGCAGGAGATTATATATTTAACTTTATTTTGACAGATCTACAGATATTAATATACTATGGATGACAGAAGCGTCTGTCATAGATGTCTTTCATTCAAAATGGATTAAGAATTCATTATAAGTTCTTGAAAGGAACTTAAATATCGTCTGATAAAGATATTAAATGTCATATTATGGATGATGTATTTATCTTTCGATCAAATATTTTTCTTTTCGAAGATTTCTAAGAAAATTATTCTTCTGAGCATCAATGTCAATTCCCAGATATTATTAATTGTTTTCAGTTTATTTAGTTATAATAATTTTCTTTATTAACCAGGAAAATGTATGAGATCGATTACATAATTTTTTCTATCATTTATTTTTAAAAATGAAGTGCATTAAGCTTCCAGTTTTTTTGTTAGGAATTTCATTAAATGTAGATTAAAAAATAGCTATATATTACGTTGAGTAGAAAGTTTTCCGCCTCGGGCAAATATTTTCGCGCCAACAACTGCACTGTAAACTGAAATGTCTGAAATTCAGACACATAAATGTCTGAAATTTAATGTTCAATTTTCAAACATTTTAAAGTGTCTAAATTTTTAAGACGCTTGCATGTGTCTAAATTTAAGACATTTCAAACGTCTAAATTGCATCCATCTTTGACCACATTTAATTTCTCTGCAAATGCAGCCATTTTTTCACCTTTCTTTCGGTTTTATTCACAGAAAAAAAAATCCTTTAAAATATAAAAATTGTATCGCAAATCAAAACGCCAGTACAATTTACGTCAATTTACATATTTTAATGGAAATTTTCTTCAATTTCCAGAAAAATTTATTTATTTATTTATTTATTTATTTGGAAATTTCTGTATTTAAAAAATAAAATTTATGATTTCAAGGAAGGGCACACACTTCAATACAAGTTCTCACACATTTTACATGATTTACTCATTTAACTCATTTAACAACATTAACAATATTGCACTTACCCGTCGCAGGATAGGAACCCGGGACCTCTGGGAATTTAGACTAGCCGCTTTATCCTCTTAGCCACGCCTCCACAGCTGGGAACCTCAAATATTTTTACTTATTTATGTCTCACAATTTATTTTACGGTAATGTCAATCTACTTATAATTCTGAACGATTTTACACATCTTCTCTCAAGAATTTTAAATATTTTTCTTTTTAATTTCATGCAATGTAGGACCGATATATATGCGATATATATTTAATTCGGGGCCTGTCCCGTTTCAGTTATGTGTGCGAGTGTGTGGGCGGGGGATAGTAATTCAACGCCTTTTACAAATAAAATCAATTTTTGATTTAAAAAATGCATTTTTTACTGTCCAAAGCCTGTATATAATTTTAATGCGAAGGTATTGATATAGTTTTCTGTTTCCTTTGATTCTTTTCTTTTCTTTTTTTCTTCTCATTTTTTGAATATAGGGCAGAACAAAATTTCTCATTTATAAATATTGTGAATAATTTTTCTGCAAAAATAATAAAAATCATTGTTTTACGCACAAATTTTTTGCCTTTATTTTTTTCCGATCGAAATACAGGGTAAAATGTTTTGATGAAACTAATTTTCTCACGGTGAAATCCAAACTAAATCGATATGCAATCGTTAGCTAAAAGGTCAGCATAGTAAAACATTTCAGACTTATTCTATATACAGTGAAATACGTTTAACTCAAAACTGAGAAGACCTTTTTTTTTTTTTTTTTTTTTTTTTTTTTTTTTTTTTTTTTTTTGCTTTAAAAAGAATTTTGTATTAAAAGATTCGTAAAAGAAAAGAAAACTCACCAATATTTTCGATGTCGTCAAATTTTATGTCGATTTCTTGTTGAACTACTAGTAGGTTGCATCCATTAGGATAAAAAGCAAGTTAAAAAAATTGTTTTTTGGGAAAAAATTAGATATATTTTTTGAAGTGTCTTTTTCAGCACCACGTTGCCCACAAATTGTTTGAGATCATCTATTGTTTTATTCATCTCTCCATTCAAAAGCGCATCTAATTAACTGCGCACACTTTTAATTATTTTATGCATTTCTGAAGTAGAGGGGATAAGAACTACGTCGTAGATTGTGTTGTCAGACTCATCGTCAGAAACTACATTTCACACGAAATTTTTTGTGTTAAACGATTTTTGTTTCGTGTTAAAATAAAAAAAGTGTATTAAGTTGCATAATATACTGTCCGGACCACTATATCATTTTCTGTTAACCGAATTTTCATGTTAAGCGTTTTCTTGTTAAACGTATTTCACTGTTAATTTCAAATAAAAAACGATAACAAGTTCAACTTCTCTTATTCAAACTAGGTGGCGCCACTGTTTTTGGTTATTTTCAAATCATTTTTTAACTGCATTCATCATTTCAATTTTCATTGCGTTTGGTTATTTTCATATCCCGAGACAACTATATGCAGAAATTTTAATTTATTTTTGGTCTTAAACGCAGGGGTCTGAGATACAGTAAAACAATTTCTAAAATCTTTAAACAGGTTTAAAGAGGAACAGTAAATAAAACTTCAGTAAACCTCTGCATAACGGAAACTTGGCTGAAACGAAAATTTTCGTGGTTTCTGCGAAATAATACACTTTCTAACATTAAAACCTGCCTTTTGCTAAACTTTCGCAATTAAACTTGACATTTTCTATAAATTTCAGAAGGGACATGTCAGCCCACACTTTGGATAAACCACTGGTACTGGTTAGAATAAAAATAAATAAATCATGTCTAATATACGTGGGTTTAGAATGTGGTGATTTAAGGGTGTATTCGAAAAAAAGTTTTTCCACCCTCAACAGCTCGAGATTTTCTGAGACATTTTCACACTCATTTTTAAAAGTAAAAACATGAAACTTGCTGAGGTGATTTGTAAAGAGATGTATAAGAGGTCTTGTGATTTTATTTTATCACTCAATTAATTATAATTTGATATTTAAACAATTATTTTCTCTGTATGACCCTTTTCTTCATTCCCAGATATCCCACTTCGGAAAATTCGGTTCAAAACGCCAAATTTGACAGCATTTTTTACAATATTTTCTGCATTTATCAAAAAATCGAGAAGCACGGCACATTATGTAGTTTCTAAATAAGAGAAATTCTCAGTTTGATACGTTTGAGAGCAAAAATGAATTAAAAAATAAAACAGAAAATAAGCCGTTTGTATTGGAATACACCCTTAAATATGTGGATAAGTCTACGAAAGATTATATTGTATCTTTAAGTGTAAATTTTTAAATACAGAAATATTGAAAAAAATAGAAAAGTTTTTGGAATTTACGAAAGAAAATTTGCATTAAAATACGTAAACTGGCGTCTCAATTGGCAATATAATTTCTATATTTTAGCGGATATTTTTTACAGTGTGTAAAGCTTACAAAAATCAGGGGAAAATTGGCTGCTTATTACCGAAGTTGCAGGTCGGTCAAAAATGGATGCGATTCAGACGTTTGAATGTCTTAAATTCAGACACATACACGTGTCTTAAAAATTAAGACACTTTAAAATGTCTGAAAATTGAACATTCCAGTTTAAGACACTTATGTGTCTGAATTTCAGACATGTCAGTTTACAGTGTCTGGCCCAGCGTCTTTATAGTCGTCTGGTTCCTGCGATGGCTTGCGGGGTCTACCGGCTCGAGTAACCAAGTTTAGGGACCACTTGGTTTTTCTAGCTGGGTGGTGAGGACTATCGTAGCGATTGTTCACCAACTTGGGAATAGCCGGCGTGACGTGCGCTGGGCAGTGCGTCGGCCTGACCGGAGTTTGCGTAGGGTTCTGCTCTGTTGGAGCTTGTCTGACGGCGACCTTCGGGCCGCGCCGCGGGCTTGCTTCACGGGTGGTTCCTTGCGTAGACAGATGGGCCTGAAAAGGGCCTGGGATCGGAGGATGGACACCCATCTATACCATGATCATATAATAAGACACTTAAGTGTCTTAATTTCAGACACCTATGATGTCTGAAATTCCATATTCAGATACGTAAGTGTCTGAATAACTTTTTCAGTCACATATGTGTCTGAATTTAAGACGCCCTTATTTAAGTGTGTCATTTGTGTGGCTGTTATCCTTTTCACAAACACGTTTTTGGTTTCGAAAACTGAATATTGGAACTATACGACCATGTAATTTGTTTGTGAAAAATTTATTATCTTGTGCTTCAAAAAAGTAAAAATGTGTTTAAAATGGAGCTATAACGTCAACGGATAAGAACGAGTATGTACAATGAGTTCCGCAACAAACTCAGTGCGACTGAATGCCACAAAAAATGTTTTGGCGTAAATTCTGTTTCTTATGATACAGACAAAGTTTAGTTGCGGAAATTTAAAGCTGGAAATTTCGACACTGAAGATGAACCACTTTCTGGCCACCCTATTGACGTTGATTGTAAGCACTAAAGCAAATCATTATCAATGTTTGAACATGAACTATTGCGTTAGAGCTTCGCGTTTGAGAAAACGACATTAGTTAACGCTCTGAAAAGCATAAATATAATGTTTAAATTCAAGCGCTGGCTGCTGAATTGACTGAATTGAAAGACAAGTGCAAGAGAAGAAAAAGTCTTGTTTAGCTCTGTTCATATGTCAAAGGAAAGAAAACATCTTGGACAAAATTGTGGGCCGCCGGGTCGTGTGGTTCCTACCCGACCCCTTGAGTGGGGGAGGTGACCGGAAGGTCGGCAGAGTTCGTTGTGTACGAATGCGAGGGGGCCGGATGGGGACGAATCGCCACCTCCTCGAGAGGCTCATCTCCGGCAGGCGTTGAGTCCGGTGGCCACGGTTAACGGATGTTGTGCATGGGTGCGTAGACTCTTCGGGGTCCGCGTTCGAACGCACCCCGGCAGCCAGGTTTTCTGGCCAAGCCGGGTAGCGACGTTCCATAGGTTGATCCAGGTGCCGGTCTAAGGGCCGGACGGTGTCGCCGGGCAAAGACTAGCTAAGGCGATAGGACCCCATTCACCATTTGACTAAGAGGGAGTCTGAGATAGGAGTGAGGGCTTTGTAGTGGAAAGTCCTCGGTGCTCGCTAGTAACGACGGGGCTCGCGGGAACGCCATGCACGGACTCCCGGAGCAACCGAAGGGCGAGGGTTTCGGACAGCGCCCAGGTTACTTTATGACTTGGGTGGCTCATCCCTCCGAGGACCTCAGCTGAAGCAGTTGTGAGCCGACACTTAGGGTGGTAGGGTTTGTCGGTGCCCCCGTTGACCAAGTAGCGGCCGCGTGGGGAGGCCAGTATGGCTCTGGTTGCTCCATGTTGTGCCGTGACCCTTGGGAGGGGGTCGGCCGGCAGGCCCACCATCGAACGCTGTCCCCGCGGGGAACCGGGCCGGAGGCTCGCCGGCAACGCGGCGGCTCATCGTGCCTCAGAGGAACTCTTGGTCCAATCCAGGTCCTACGTGTCTATGCGATACTGGAGTTTGCCTCGCCCAGTGATGAGGACCTAGAGGTGTCTACACCTAATTTTCGAACGCAACTAACAAAGGTAGTGGTCGGTCATTGCACGGGGTCAGGGGCCTTCGGGCCTGGGTACCCTCGACGGCCGCGAGGTAAGGTAGTGGTGGGCGGGCTTCTGTCGGCCTCCGCTGGCTTCTCTGTCTTCGGGCGGGGTCGAGTCGGCGGGGGATGGCGGGACTCCGTTCCATCCAACCCCCTAGCGAGGCGGAGTCTATTCCGTCTAGGTGGAGTTTTCCGTGCCCGCCTGGGGTCGCTAACGGCACATAGTCTGGGCCAACTGGTTCCCGGCGTGATCCACGAGGGATTCCGTCGGTCGAGCCGGGTGTTCTGGGCGAAAAGCCCGGAGCTGGGTTGCTTTACGGCCGGAGGGACTTTCCTCGTCCTCCCGGGTTTTCAAGCTAGGGGCCCTTCATTAACTTTCCTATCGGCTGGCCCACATAAATGTCTTTGCCGGAAAATGGTATTTGATCTTGGGGGCCTTCCGTAAATAAACTCCGGGTCGGGAAGCCTCGGTTCAGTTCGTGGGCCCGGCGTCTTTATAGGCGTCCGGTTCCTGCAGGGCTTGCGGTGTCTACCGGCTCGGTAACCAAGTTTAGAGACCACTTGGTTTTTCTAGCTGGGTGGTGAGGACTGTCGTAGCGGCCGTTTGTCTCTTCTTGGGAATAGCCGTCGCCGTGTGCGCTGGGCAGCGGCGTCGGCTTGGCCGGAGTGCAGGTGAGGCCCGGGGTTTCAGGGATCGCCTTGATGGGGCGTGTCTGGCGGCGACCTTCGGGACGCGTCGCGGGCTCGTCTCTCGGGCGGTCTCAGCCTGGACAAAAGGATCTGCAAGGATCTAGGACCGGAAGAGGTCCCTTTTTTGGGGGGGCGCCCACCGTCTTATGATGAAAAATTTGTGCACCATAACAGTATAAAGAAGGGTGGTCAGCATCTGAGGAATCAGCAGGCTGGGTTGAAGATGTGCTCTAACAAGAAAGTGCACCTGGCGGGATTATCGCGGAATTCTGCAGAAAGAGCATCTGAAATAAGGATAGACAATCAATAGTGAAATGTATAGACCTGAAAATCAAAGTTCGTGATTCGCACAAAAAAAAAAAAACGAAGAAACGAATTCAGAAGGAAGGCGGTTCACTTTCATCAAGATAACGCCCGGCCACTTGTCAATACGATTACCCTCTAGACGCTTTTCAAGCTGATTTTTGCAGCATCCATCACACAGCCCTGATATGACCCCTTACGATTTCTATCTGTTTTCAGATCTGCAGCTGCATTTTGGTGTCCCAATTTTAATTTCAAATGCAGGGAACATAAATGAGGTTGATATCTTTCTGGGCTCCCGCATGCCACAATTCTACGCAGAAGGGATTGAAAAGTTCCTAAAAACTTGACAGATCTATTCTAGGTTTGAACGGAGATTACTATCTTCATTAGCTTTTCTGTTTTCGTATGTATTTATCATTTTACAAAAAAAATGGCGGAAAACTTTTTACTCAACATAATATTACAGTATAATGAAAAACTAAAGGTAGATTTCAATTGAAGGAAAATAGAACCAAATCTACCTATAATGTTATGAAATATTCCAATCATAAAAATGTGACATTTTTGAGCCAATTTTGTTTCTTTATGTTTTAAATTTGTCAATAAGTAACACAGACAAATGTTCTAAATTTAATGCTGGTATTCTGCGCAAACGGTGAGTTCAGCACGCCACCCATTATCCTTTAAGGGGACAAGGGAACTTCAAACTCATTTTTTATATATTTTTTTAATTTTACTTTAAATACTATTCAAAGGCAAACTACACGTATTATATCCGAAAAACTAAAGGTAGATTTCAATTGAAGGAAAATAGAACCAAATCTACCTATAATGTTATGAAATATTCCAATCATAAAAATGTGACATTTTTGAGCCAATTTTGTTTCTTTATGTTTTAAATTTGTCAATAAGTAACACAGACAAATGTTCTAAATTTAATGCTGGTATTCTGCGCAAACGGTGAGTTCAGCACGCCACCCATTATCCTTTAAGGGGACAAGGGAACTTCAAACTCATTTTTTTATATATTTTTTTAATTTTACTTTAAATACTATTCAAAAGCAAACTACACGTATTATGGCATATATTTATCACACAAGAGTTAAGAAAAAAAATTAAGATAAATTAGGAATTTTCTTGAATATTTTAAGCGTGATGAAGAACTTTTCAAAATGCCCCATGCGTATTCCATATCAATCAAAACCCTCAATAGTTTTATGCAAGTTCGTTTCATATGTACAGTAAAACCTCCCTAAAGCGAGCACGTACCGTTCCAATAAAAATGAAACGCTCCGACAGGTGGTCTCTTATGGAGGTCATGTTTAAATCTAGATTTTAATTGTTCAAAAAAGGTAACAATTAACGTTACTAAAATTTACTTTTCACATTAGGAAAAAATATAAAAATGTGAGTATCAAAATAAAAGTTAATTAGATAAGTTAATTACTTCAGAGTTTAAAAAATGAATACATTGATGTTTGCTATGATTTTACGGTTTTATCTTTTATAACTTTTATTTCCAAGTTCTTTGGAAGTTCAGTAAATAAATGAAAATTTTCTGAACGGAAGCAAATATTGACGATTTCGTTAATTTATCTATTTCTTTGAAAGTGTCCTGACAGAATAGGGCAGGGGAGTTTATTAACTGTCATTCTTAATTTGTCATCAGAGTTAAAATCATTGCCTAAAAAGGCACAAAGGGGTTTAAACGCTGAAAAGTTCCACGGAATAATAAATTTGTTTTTAAACTTAAGTTTGATTAATAATGCGCTCTCCGGAATTATTTTTCTATTAAAATCTTCTTCAAACGACCAGGAAAAAAACGGAATTTGTTTCATTTTCTTCAAAGAAATGAGTCGGTCATGGAGGGAGTTCAACTGGGATGGTCTCTGAATGGAGGTAAAATTAGTATTGAGCCTATCGGAATAAATTTCGTTCCATGAAAAATTGTCGTTCAGGAGGTGGTCGCTTAATGGAGGTGGTCGCACAAGGAGATTTCACTATAGAAATAAAACTGTACATCGAATTTTATATATTTGAAAATAAAGGTTAAAAGAAAATATTTTTTCTAAATTTTAGGAAATTTTCAGCATTTTTACATCCTATTTCTGCTGTTAACTACCTTCAAATTTTCCAATTAAATTTAGCTTAAAAAACTATGCAGAGTTTTATGACATATATAATGACAAAGAGCTATGCAAAATATTATGGGTTTTAATAGACATGCAATGCGCATAGTCATGGACATTTTGAAGAGCTCTTCATAACGCTTAAAATATTCAAGAAAATTCCTCATTTTTCTCCAAATTGATTTTTTTTTATTTCTTGTCTGATAAATATATGCCATATGCATATACTGAATAGTATTTAAAGTGAAATAAAAACGCTCAAATTTCTGAAAATTACAACACCATGAAGGATTCATGAGAATTAAATGCAATTTAATACGCAAACGACTGGTATTGGTACAAACAATTGATTACATTTTCAAAGCAAACAAAAACAATACAGTAGAGCGCCGATTATCGAACTCCAATTAACCGAACTTCCAATTATCCGAACAGCCTATCTCACTCAAAATTGTTTTAAACCGAACTTCCATTTATCGGAACAGCCTATTTCTCTCAATTTTTTTTTAATGATGATGAGATTATGGATGAGATTTAAGATGAAAAAGAAATTCAAGAAAGGAAAACGAATGCTCTAACAAGATAAAGTAAAAAAACTAAAACCCAACTACGACAAAAAACTACGCTGAAAAAGTATAAAAGTACCCCATGAATACAGGTAAAGTCACAAGCAAATGCTAGTAATATATAGATATATTCAAAATGTACAAGTAAAGCGCTTTTGAATGATACCAAACACGGCATATTTATCTTAACTTTATTTTTTGACGTATGACGCTTCCAGTATTTGGTAGTAGTGACGCACATATCCGTCGATGGCAGCAAATGGGTAATGGACCGATTAGTGGATGAGGTCGTTAGTGTAATGTGTAAATGTGTAATGTAGATTGAAGGTTTCATGTATTAAGATGACCTAGGAAGATTTCTTAATCTATCTAATTCTGCTAACGATTGACTGTCATGTGGATTTTTAAGCAACTTATTATGATCCAAGGCACTTATAAACAAACCCTCTATGGTTTTGACTCTACTGAGAGCGACATAGGCCTGTCCTTTAGCAAACAATGACTTTCCTAGATCGATAACTGCTTTATCCAGAGTACAACCTTGTAATTTATGTACAGTACAACCCCAAGAAAGAATCAGCGGGAGCATTTTACGCTGAATTTTCCCAGACCCCCTCAAGCCGTCAAATTCAGTGAGGCAAGGCTCGATTCTGACAAGTCCGTTAATATCGGCTTTTATGGATGCGTCGTCAAATTGTATGAGAACAGCGCTTTTATACTTTTTGTCCGCTAGAGGGCATAATAGTAAATTTGGTGACAAACTTTATAGCTCACAACCAACAGAATATCAAGATCAAGACCCTTCTAATGGCACTGCAGTGGTCTTATTCTGATTACTAAGTACCAAAGAAATTAAGAACGAAAAGATGTGAATTATATGCAATTAGCCCATAAATGCAAGTAAAGTCACAAGCAAATGCTAGTAATATATATATATTCGAAATGTACAAGTGAAGCGCTTTAAAATGATACCAAACACGGCATATCTAGCTTAACTTTATTTTTTTACTCTGTATATTTTGTCCGCTAGAAGGCGCCACATTGAATTTGGTGAAAATCTATATAGCCTATAACCAGCGGACAATTAAGACGCTTCTAATGATATGTCATTTGTCGAATTCTGATTAGTGGTTTAGAAGTTACGAGGGAACAGATGAACATACATACATACATACATACATACATACATACATACATACATACATAGCCTGTCAAAATCATAACCCTCCTTTGGCTTTGCCGTAGTCGGGTAAAAAGGACCCAGGTCCATCACATAACGAAGCCATTGAATGCTTAGAAACAGCTATGAAATGGTTCGAATGGCAGAAGAACTCTGATCCTATTCTACTAACGTTTTTAAGAAGAATTTGAGATATGGCAGCATTGGAAAGAACGTCTTCTTTGAAGCAAGCAACAACAGAAAGCTTTTTTGCTTAATTTATAATCTCTGTAGTTCAGAAAAGGATAAAAAGAGGAAAAGAAAATTTTAAATAATAATAATAATAATAAAAAAAAAACTTAACAATTTTTAAACACGCTAGCACTAACTGTGCTGCCAGGCCTAAGCCTGGATAAAGTGTGAAGGTTTTAGTATAGTCAAGAAGATCCCTTAAATTGTCTGTCCATTTGTCCGAACTTATGTTTATCCGAACTAGGGTCGGTCCCGACTTGTTCGGATAGTCGGCACTCTACTCTATTAAGTCTGTGAAAGCTGTATTTAGTGTAGCCACCACACTCTGCAACGAGTACTGCTATATGATGTGGCATGGAGTCAAACAGATTTTAAATATCTGCCTGGGGAAGAGCATTCCATAATTTTTATATGCGTACCCAAAGTTCATCTGTAGAAGCTATGGGAAGATGATAACGAGCGAGACGCCGATCAACGAAATCTACCACATGTTTAATAATAACATATCTGGCGAATACGCAGGCAACGGAAGGAGCTGTACATGTTCTGCTGACAAGTAATCTTAAACATTCCTTGCAACATGTGGGCGGGCAATATCCTGTTGAAAAATAGCTCCAGGAATGCCTTGCAGGAAACGAACGACTTCTGGCTCCAGCACCCCCCTGATGTACATGTTCCTGTTGAGATTATCCACAATTCGTAGCAGCTGCGATCGTCCACGATGCGCAATCCCATCCCAGACCGTAACTCCCGGAGTTCTTCCACTATGACCTTCAATAATGCACTCCGGAATATAGCGTACACGGCATAGCGTTTAACACGAATGCGACCATAATGGTAGCACAAATCAAAGCCGGATTCGTCACATAAAAAAACTTATTGCCAATCTGCATGCCTGTCTCTATGTTCATGAGCACATTCCAGCCGCAGGCGTAGACGGTTTTGCGGGAGGTGGATGCTGTATAATGGAGGTCTTACACGCAGTTCACGGTGCAGCAGCATTTTAAAATATGTGTCATTTTGTAAAGAATTGCGACTGTTGCTTTTCATCATTTCATTTAACAAACATTTTGTTATTTTTTAAACTTATATTTTTATTACAAGACGTATTACTTTTTATTTAATATGTCAGAGTAAAAATAGAATTCAAATGTATATTGTATTATTAATTTTACTCTCAACCATTATTTTTTTTATATATATGACGATTATTTATATTTCTTGTAAACTTCTGAATGACCCTGTTTCGTAGCAAAAGTTATGCTTCAACTTTAAATAGCTATTATACGGTCAGTTTTAATCGTAGAACAATGGGACTTTCTTTTGTCTTACTTCTTCGTGTAATAGGATATTTTTACTATGTAATTTATAGGACCAAAAATATAAATTTCGTAATTTTTTCAGAAAATCTTTTATTGACCTAAATCTTTTTTAAAAAGCTGTTTTATTTCACTTAAAACATTTTTTGTAATTGGAACTATATACCTATACCAAACGATTTAGAAAATAGTCATTGAACACCGTTGAGAGGGACACTCTGTATAAAGCATGTAGCGTAGATGCCCGCTTTTGAGCTATGGGAAAAACTTTTTATAAAAGAGATTTTAATAAAAATGTGCAGGTAAGAAAAACACATCGAGACAAAAAGGAGACAGACAGAAAAGCAGGTTCAAAACAATAATACACATATTTTTAATAGTGTAATTATATTTGTAGATTATTTTGCTAAGAAGCAGGAAGGTGCCATTTGATCCAATCTATTACAAGCAGGAAACCAGAGACAAGAGAGAGGAAATAGCAATTCATTTTGATGTGTTGGCAAGCAACATTACTAAGCTATTCAACATTTAACAAAATAACAAAAAATTGACACAATCTTGGCGAACAGAGGAACAATCAATAGCCAAATTATTAATGACGACAATTAATGTTCAATTTTGACCAATAGAAAAAGTGAAATTACTATAATAGCATTTCATTACACATATCATCATTTAATACAAAAGAAGTTTTCATTCAGAAATCAAAATGACAGGTTATATTATCTTATTGATCAATGGCCTGTTTCTCCAAATGATAGTTACTTTTTTTTTAATATAATAGAAATTGAATTTTTTATTATATAATATATTTTAATTAATTAAAAATTAATTATCAAGTTATTTATTATTAAGAGTGAAAAGAGAACAAGTTAGTTATTTATTATTAAGAGTGAAAAGAGAACAAGTTAGTTATTTATTACACTCAACATACGAAATTTTTAATTGCACAAGTAAGTGAAAAATATTGATTTATCAAGATATAATATTTTTGAGCATAACTGAAAAAGGCATTATTTCTGGACTATGTAATTGGGGCATTCTTACAATCTTTTAACTTTCATGTCCCTGAATAATAATTTTTTATTTAATACACGTTTTTGTGTTTTTTTTATTTCATATACTTGAAAACATCCCATTGCATGATTGCACAACAATATTAAGGAGATAAATAAGTTTTGGACGATGTTGGGGGTCCAAACACATGGAAAACGCATCTACCATCCTGTGTCCTTGATGCTGATTTTGAAGTTTGGAGCTGTCTGGATAAAACTGTTTCAATAAAAATAATTCAATTTAATTTTTTTCTGAAACTGGAACTATTGTTTTATATAAATATGTAGCTAAAAATTAACCTGCACACATTTTTAGGGTTGATATTATTTTTTGAACTCTGTCCCTGGGTTTTAGATTTTTTACCATCCCTCTTCTAAAATTATACAGAAAATCACTTTAAATGCAACGACAGAATTTTTTTCAAGTTTTTGCTCATGCAGAAGTATGCTAGAGAAAGAATATCTAAAATTCTTTGACAGGAAATTCACTGCAGAATATAAATCAGCATTTAAATATCAATTTCAAGCACCGTGGCTTTATTGGTAGTCTTACCGTCCCCAAGGTTTATTCCTGCACATTTCGAGGTAAATTTAAAAAAAAATTTAATTTAATCCAATGTTAACAACTGTTTCGAAAAATCAATGGAGATTGTGGTCACTTAGTCTTAACATGATTTTCCCCAAAACAGGTGGTAATTTCCCTTACCGTTCCATCCTTACCGTCTCTTTTTTTACCATTTCATCCCTTTGTATACCATTTCGTCCCTTTTTTTACCTTACCGTCTCTTCTTTAACAACCCTTTAAGACAATGTTATACAAAAATTCTGTATTAAAAGTACTGCATTTGTATTATTTCTTATTTGAATGTCCTGTGGGTACTATGCAAATTCATTGTAAGTAAAAATTTAGAAGAAAATAAAAAGGTATAGTGGTAAATTGGTAAGGAAAATTATTCTCGCAAGTTTAACCTAAACCTCCGTTAAATAAAAAAATTTTCGCTGCTGACCATTTTTTTTCTTTATTTTGAATCATTAAGGCATTCGTCTATCAGATTAAAATGTTATTTTAGCAAGTTTAATTTCGCCAGATTTTTTTTCCCCAAAAGTCAAGAGATTGTGAGAATGCTCCAATTACATTCATACCATCAAGCAATATGACGATCTAATATTTTACTGGAAAATAAATGCATATTTAAGAAAAGAGAAATAAATTATTATGTATTCAATAAATTATTATATTTTGTTATAACTTGAACATCGCAAAAACATAAAAAAGCAATTTAACAAATTACAAAGAGCATTTGGAAAATGATTTTTTTAAAGACTAAAATTTAAGACATAAAAAATTGCACGGAGTTGATCATGTATTACGTACGCCATGGATTAAACATGAACATTCTTGGAGCCATCATGAACAAATTTTAAAAGAAATTTCAGTTTTACAATTTTCCGTACTGTAAATTTTTAAACTTCTACGGAGCTGCTCATATATTACGTGCGCCATGGATTAAACATTAATATTCCTGGACCAATTTTAAATGAAATTTCATTTTTAAACTTTTAAACATCACACAAAATTACTTTTTACACCGTAGTATAGAGAAAAAACTGTATTTTTAAATGCAATTTGTTTGAAAGCTGTATCTCAATTTGTTTCTGAATTATTAAATTTTTGTAGTGTTTTGTAGTTTTTATTACTTTTTTGCCATAGTGGCAACAGAAATATCCATCGCTGTTAAAAGTAAACGGAAAATACAGATTACTGTATAGACCAATCGGAAAACGAATAAAATGCGGATTCAACTAATAAAAGGCTTCACATATGTTTTTGATTTCCTACCCTGACCGAGGACAATAACCATGTTTCCAAATCGTTAATAATATATATTATGATAGCATTGAAAAAGAGAATGTAATTAAAACTTGCTAAATAATTGATAATTCATGTTTCTTAAGACAACTATACGTGATTTGATATCACAAAGCAAAAGTTTTTTTAAAGCAAGAATTCAATTGAAATGAATATTTTGAGTTTTAAAAGATTTATTAATGGCCTAATCTATTTCGAAGTGAATAATATCTAATATATATCTAATACAATTATCTGTTACATCCAAAATGTAATTTGATAATTACCTCTTTAGAAAATTCATTTTTGCTTTTTAAAATTTTTCTAGATGGCTAAAAATATACAGTACTAATTTTGTTTATTTAGATAAATTATATTTAAATAAATATAATCATATTGGTTTTCCAGTTGTTATTGTTTAAATAAACTGCAAATTCAGTTGTATTTCAGAGATTAATTTAATTGCTAACTTGACATAACATATATTTTTTCAAAAACAGCAAATTACTAAAAAAACATTATCTATGACTGATAATTTTTTAATTGCTGATAACAAAAACATGTGTGCGATATTAATTAATACCAGATGTTTTTTAATAGACCACGCATCAATAAATTTTCCACCTAGTCAATCGCAAATAATTAATTTGACAAGGAAAATATGCTTATATATATATATATATATATATATACATACATAAATCTTTTCCTGGTTGACTTTTTCCGTATAAAAAATAACACATAAAAATACCCAAGGAATATAAAAGGAGTTTCTCTTTTTTCATTCTCAAAAACGGGCAATTAGTTTGACGTGATGTTTTAGCAATTAAAAAAATTAACACTATTGATTAAATATTTTTTATAATATCGTTATAAAGAATAAGAAAAGATGCAATGTAATTTATTTATACATTTTTTTCTGCTTCATCAGAACTGTTCTTGTGGAGACATATCCTAAAATTTGCACTTTTCATAACTTTTGCATATCATTTCACACTTTACACATTATTTTTTCTAAAAACATTTAAAATTTCCCTATATTGCGAAGGATTGGTAAGTGGTAGGCCGCATCGTATATTCCAAGTCATATATAACCATGGCGGATATATTGTCTATTAACACGCAGGATTGGCTTTTTACCGGTAAAAACTGGTTTTTACCAGGACATGGTAAAAACTAGGTTTTTACCGGGTAAAACCTGGGAAAAAGTGGTAAAAACCTAAGGATACAATAAACTCTACTAGTCATTAAACTGTATTAAATACTATTGATTGAAGCTGTATTTTTATGTAACTGATGCAAAATAAAGAATTAATTCTCTAAAGCTGCTGATATAGTACTTTAATCATAGAAATTTTATCAGTTTCTATTCCCCATCTATAAATAGAACAACAGATGTTCAGTATCGGATTCGCAAAGCAGTTTCCATTTCACTTGTACTCTAATATGATTGTTTATGGATGTACAGCACATTGGATGAACTTACTAGTAGAAGATAAAGCTCCAATATCCATTACTAAACTTGTTGATATACAGAAGTATTTCCAAAATCATCATCTGATAAGTGAAACACCAGTTGCCAAGCGAAGTATGATGGAATAACCATATAGAATGTATCTCCACGTTTATTAAGAATAGTGCAGCATTCCTTAACATTTGCAAAAATCATGTAAAATATATTGATATTAGAATTCAAAGATTAGTGAATGACTAATTTATTTAAACAAGTGAAGGATATATTTCAACAGCTACAATCAGTAGCCAAAGCCTTAAATATTTGTCAGAGCAGATGCTTTTTCTGAATGGCTGAAATTAGTGCGCTGTCCTGTATTAATTCCATATAAAGATCTTGTTAAAAAACAAATTGATTTGGCTTTAGAACCCTTTCACTTTTTAGCATGTATGACAGATCCAATGCACAAAAATCAAGATCTATTAAGTGAAACACAAAAGGAAAGGGAATGGCGTATAGATTTTAGGCCAAATTCTCTTTCACTCCTGTTGGCATATGAAGTTGAAGGACAACCATTCCCAAGAAGCTTCTTTAAAACAAAAGATGTAGAAGCCAAAGTTCGGTGAAAAGCACTAAATAACAAAGAAATAAATCCCGAATTCATACATTTAATGTTGAATCTTCACTCCATACCTTATAGTTCTTCATCCATAGAGCTAATTTTTTCGAACTTTTCACAGAACCATCCACAGTAAATTAAGAAAAGACTAGGGTGTACAGAAAGCCGCAAAGCTTTTTATAAAATGCTAAAAAGCTCCAAGGGCATAGACTGGTAAACTGTTATAAACTATATTATGTGATAATATTTGTAAGCATTTGGTTTTTATTAAAATGATTAAGTTTTTTAAATGTGATAAAAGTGCTCTTAGAATTTTCCATTACCTTTCAGTAAAAATTAGTAAACTAGTCTCCATTAAGATAAGTATAATAAATAAATATTGTAATGTGCATTCTCATAATGATAGTTATAATAAGCATTAGGTTTTAATAATAATAAATGTGCAATAATATATTAAAATTTTGAATTCTTGTAGGTGGTAAACATGGATGATGTCTACTGAGCTTTTTATATTCCTTAAAAGCTGCTATTTTCATATAACATTCTTTTACTTACCTAATCAGAAATTAAATTAGGTGAATATTGTTGTATGGAAACAGTGGTATTAAATACCCGGAAAACTTTGACTCCTGGGAAAATGAAAAATTGGAAGATAAATTTTCATAAAAGTGACAAAAAAACAGTCAAACTCATAAGTTTTTCAA
This sequence comes from Maratus speciosus, assembly GCA_963932465.1. NCBI lineage: Eukaryota > Metazoa > Arthropoda > Arachnida > Araneae > Salticidae > Maratus > Maratus speciosus. The sequence continues at coordinate 359,859,931 of OZ010793.1, forward strand.
AGGTGGTAAAAACCACGGTAAAAACATGTTTTTCCAAAGACGGTAAAAACCATGGTAATAACTGGTAAAAACCGTCCAACCCCGATTAACAGTAGCGGTTTTATTTCGGCGGGACCCCCCCCCCCTCCTCTTATTTTTTACAAATATGTTTTTCCCTACCCAGGTAAGTCAGGGAGTGAGTTACACCTTGTAAATATGTATTTCCATATAGACTTTCTTAATATATTTGTTTCGTTCTTATTTGTTTGTTTAATGTCCAATGCACACTTTCACGGTGGTTTTATTTCGGTGGGACACACCTTATGTCCAACAGAAACATAAATAAATTTATTCACTATTTTTCTTATGATTAACTAACAAAAATAGACCCAAATATAATGTTTTCTGAACAAAAATCATGCGTTAAAGGGTTAAGTAAACTTTCCGAATTTAAAAAAAATCATGGCAAAAATTAATTAGCGGAATAAGTTGGAATTTTAAATTCGAGAATTTGAAGTTTTTAGAAGATGGTTTCTATTAAAGATTTATGGGTTATAATGAATATCGTTTTCGAATATTAATTTCGTAATTTATAAATTTTGAAATCGTTAATCGAAAACATAATGTATTGACGCTGTTAAAACTTTTAACAAAAATCGATATACCTAAAAGCTTTAAATATGCGGATTCAAATTTGCAGCTCAATAGCGCTGGTAGTATTTAATTATGCTATAAAATCTAACCGTACAACAGTTACTTTTGGCAGTATTAAAAATAAACGGTCAAGTGCGAGTATTACTCGCGCACAGAGGGCTCCGTGCAATAATATATGAATTAGTAAGTATATTATTAAAAACATACTGCTGCTAAAAGAATACTAAGACTTTGTAAAAACTATACAACGTAGGGTTGGATATAGCTGTATAGTATACAGGGTGCAAAGGAAAGTTCCTTTAACCTGAAAATACTTGCGAACGGAGAGAGTTACAGCTATACAAGTGGGGTAACGGTACAATAAAGCGACTACGCCCGACCTAATGCAAACGACAGCAGCACTCCTAGTGGCGAAACTTGGAAGATAGCCATTGGAAATTGAAAACGAAAAGAGGTAGAGCAAATTTTCCAATTAGAAAGTTTTAGAGCATCAATTAATTAGTATGAAACGACATTTGGTTCACACGGATAAGATAAATCGTCGCCTGCATACCCAAAAATGTCCGAAATCGCTGAGCGGCGATTCTACTTTGCCTATTCGCATTCCGGAAATGTAGCAGTGCCCAACTGCAGATAGTGACGTTGTACTGTACTGTAAGGTCAGTAAAGATTTAATTTCCAATGCATTTAAAACTTTAGAATAACCCTTTCAGGGCCAGACGAATTCTGTTCGTAAACTGATGAAATGATGATGAGAATTCACTGACACCAGAATGTTCAAACGAATTTTTCAGAAAACAAAAACCCGCTAATTTGAACTTTCATTACAAAAGCAAAATTTTATTAAAATATTCTTGGTGCCATTTGATAGTTTTGGAATTAAAATTAGGAGGCTAGACCATCTAGCCACCGCCGTTGAAAGGGTTAAATCTATGTCGTCGTATTGAAGAGGCTTGCAATAGACGTTCTATTCTGAGAAATGTGCATGCAGAGTTAATCTCAAGAATACAAACGTGTATCGTGAGCAATGGTGAACTTTTCGAACATACTGAATATTAACTTTTTATCACTGTGAGACAGTTTGTCTTTTTTTTGTGTGTGATGTTATCAAAATGTATTGAGATAAGTACGTATTTATAGCATAAATTGTGCGTATTTCTTCATACTTCTGACTATTCCATTCAAACGTTAAACAAAATGGAGTGCATCGATTTCGGACATTTTTGGGTAAACAGGCGAAGATTTATCTTATCCACGTAAACCAAATGTCGTATTCTACTAATTAATTGATGCTCTAAAACTTTTTAACTGGAAATTTTGCTCTATCTCTTTTCGTTTTCGATTTGCAGTGACTGTATTCTAAATTTCGCCAATAGCGGGCGCTGCAGTCGTTTTCATTAAATCGGGCGTAGTCACTTTACTATACCGTTACCTCACTTGCATAGCTGTTGCTCTCTCCGTTCACAAGTATTTTCAGGTTAAAGGGACTTGTCTTTGCACCCTGTATACTAGACAAGTATAAATGGATATACCATGAAAGTTCAAAGATATGTGGAACCTAAATAATAGCAAACATAGCTATTCTGTATATTTGTTATTCCATATAGGTTTTCAGTTAACTTTTAAAGAAATAGTAGGTGTACTTAGAGAGCCACTCAATAGAAACTAGTCGCGATTCCCTTAGTATTTATGTGATTAATTCCCATTAAATGAGTCTGTTTTTAACAATTTGACGTTTATTGATTTTATACTGCTACTGGGCTTTGCATTACATAAATATACACTTAAAATTTGTTATCTAGGCTTTAAAAGCCGATGGAGCGTGGAGTACGCCGTCCCTGTCATTATGTAAGTCCAAACCGTCCGTGTTTTTAAGGGCTAATATCTCGTCTAATTACAGATGATTTTTTCCGAAATTCATGATCAACAATGCTTTTATACTTCTGCTACGATAGGTACCTCTAGCTCTGCTCAACACTTTTGCGTACGCCTGTAAATCGAAATTTGAGTGTAATGGAAAAATGCAATTTTCTCAAAAACTATGTGACCTAGGGTAATCGCTATAATTTTCCTGCAAGGTTTAAATTAATGTCTACTACCTCTAATTTTTTCATAATTTTAGTTTCAATAGATTCGGAATTAGATGGTGGGGGGGGGGGGCATATTTTTGCACTACATTTTTCACCATAACTTTAAAAATATAATACCTAAAATTAAATGAAATATATTTTTGATTTCAGCGTTAGGAAAGCTTTCACACGATACCCCACACGGTATTTCAACATTTGTTACAATTTCACCGTTGAAACAACGACCCCGTAAGTTTATTACTTATCCATCATACCTAGTATAGGGTAAGTCTTGTAATCGTTTAAAAAATCGAAAAAAATATTTTCGACTGATTTACACGTTTCAGACACTGGAAATTCCGAAAAACAAATTTTTTGAAGAAAAAAAATTGCCGTCTCTCCGTCTGTGTATGTGTCTGTAAAGGCTCTATCTTTCAAACAAATTGAGATAGAGACTTGAAATTTGGTATATACTTAGCATATTAAGAATGAGAAGAAGCCTATTGAATTTCATTAACCTTATCTGGAATTATCTGGAACTCAGGTTATTTCGAACTCTCGAAATATTCGTTCTGATAAAAGTATATAAAACATTTCGCAATTGTTTGTGTTAAGGAATGAATATAAAAGAAAAAGAAGAACATAAATATTGCATAAAGAATGAAATCGATCGGATAATAATTAGTTGCCGAGATATTTGTAATCATAGTGTACACACTCTTCGCGTTTTCATGACAATGTATTTCAATTAAATTTCAATTCAAAGATGGGTAGTTCTGAAATTAAATGGAAATTTGAGTCCCAATCAATTTTTTTGTACTTTTATGGAAATAATTGTTCAACTAATTAGGTAATCTATGAAGGAACATCTAAAACTTGTATTAAGAAATACTGTAGAATAAATTTGAAATTTAAAACTATTTTAATAAAATTATAATCAGGCTAAATGTCCCCTCCATGGTATGTCCCTCAATGCCTGTTTTTACTTTACAATATGAATATAGCCCAGAAGATAAAGGAAAAGAACCATATAAAATATATTAAGTTAAAAAATGGATATATTTTATTTACTTTTTAAAAGAAAATTTTGAATATTTATATAAAAAAAAATACAGACCAAGACACTTCTGTCCCCAAAATTATTGCTACTTCCATGGCATATCAGTTATAGTTATATAAAAATCTACCAGATATCAGAATAATCTAGAAATTGGAATTAAAATTAACTACTGGAAGCTACTTGTTGGGTGGAATATTTCTGAATAATGGTAAGTTATTATTTCATCTAGTTTTAATTTAAAAACTTTTAATTGCCATAGGGTACTTTAATTGGATGTCAATTCCATGGCCTCAGTTAATTATGTCAGTTTTAAAAATAACAGAATTCTGTTGATAAGTATCTTTAAATTTATTTATTTAATTTTGTATCCAAGTAGCGTTGTGTTAATGTTGTGGCTAGTTTAGAAAATATTAGGTCTAATCTCAGATATGGTCACCTCCATGGATGTCACCTCCATGCCATTGTTGTAGAATGAAGGTGACATTGATCCATTGATGTGCCATTTATTGATGTAAATATTGTTTTAAGAGTGCTTAGAGTATATTTTAATTATTGAATCGATATTTTTTATTTTTGGGATAATTTTATATTCATTAAAAAATTTTTGAAACTGATAATTTTTAATTCTAAAATATTCAAATTTTATAATTTTGATTTATTAGTACCTTTCAGTATTTCTTTCAATGCAGGTTAAATTTTAGATTTAATTAAACTTTATTTTAAAGCCTCTTATTGAATTTCCTGATCTCCTAAAATAAAAAAATAGAACTAAATTTAAATTTTCAGTTTTTCTATTCTACGCAGTTTCATACATGAAAAAACACACAAAATATTTGTTTAATATTTAATATATTAAAATAATATGGCCACACTAGGGCAGTCTGCAGTCATATATTTAAAGTGTTGTATTTTCTATTTATCTATTAATGTACTTATTTTTATCTAATTGCACATTAATATTTAAAAATATTTTTATTTATCATGACTCGACTAAAAAGCAAAAAGATTTCTGTACAGAAAAAAAAAATCAAACGAGAAGCAGAGCAGAAAAGACGGGATAAAATTAAAGAAAATTCAGAATTGTGTGAAGAATGTATGGAAAAGGAACGCAAAAGGTATTTCAAGATGAAACAAGAAGGAAATATTAAAGCTATTTCTCAACTGAGTGAACAACAAAAGCGTGCACAAAGAAAGAATTGGGTACTAAAGACAAGGAAAAGTCGAGAGAAGAAAGCGAATAAAGAAAAATTACAACAAGTTCTTTTAAATTCTACTATTCCAGAAACAGATGATGATCCAGAAACTATAAACAATCCTATTGCGAATGCTAAAGATGTGATAGGTAGAGCAGGTACTAGTCGGGTAAAAAGCGGTCGAAAATTTTTTAACAGAAACAAAACAAAGGCTTACAGAAGAATAAAATTGCTTGAAAAAGAGCTTATAAATGAAAGTTATGAAAAGTTGAATTATAAAAGAGAAAAAGATAACTATAAGAAAAGATATCAACACAACATAAGTAAAATAAAAAAATTAAATAGGAAAAAAGAGAGGGTACAAAAAATATTGAAAGTCAAAATTGTTTCTTCTAAAGTCAGAAAATGTCTTGAATTCGGTTCAGCATTGAAATACTCAGATTGACAAAAATTTAGAAAAAAAATGAGAAGTCTCAAACGTCAAAGAGAGCCTTTGGACTTGTTCTCTCTGAAAAAATAATAATGAAGTACCGCAGTATGCACAAGATTCCAGTTAGTGTCCTTTTAAACTGTATTTAGCTTACGTGAAAGTTAAGATTATGCAAAATGTTTGGTATCCAAGAACAAATTTGTTTTCAGTAAAGAGCCAGAAGCAATCATTATATATGAAGATTTGATTTGTGTGGTTGAACAGCCGAAATTGAACAATCGGTTACAATATATCTTTGATTTAATTCCTCAAAACTGCAACATTATTTAATAAAATAATTCTTTTTTGTTAACATGCTACTCAAGAGTACGTTTTTTTCACCTGCATTGTAATCAATTTTTGGTTTTCATGTCTTATTTGAGTATCTGTATTTCATTGAAATAACATATTATATCTCTTAAACAATAAAACAAACTAATATCGCAACCATAAATGTTTTTCAATCTCGTAAATGGACAATAAAACTTATATTCATCACTATTATTAAAGGTTGTCACCTCCATGTTTATATGAAAAATGAAATTTAATTTTAAATTAAAAAATATTAATCTTGACCTCTAATCATGATTTATTTATCTCTAAAACCTTAAGAAAATGTTGGAAACATAACTTAAGCGCGACAATTTTAACTTTTATTTTTTACAAATTACCAAAGTGAAATTTCCATTTAATTTCAGAACTAACCAGATATATTTTAATTGGAAATGAGAAACTTAATCCGACGCAGTAAACTGTTAGTTAATATGATTATCATTTTTTGAGTTATAAGGATGTTTCTTTCACGTAATTCTGTAATAGAACATTTAAAGCGAGGCTAACGAAAAAGACAGGCTACCGCGGAGCAATCCACGTATCTTTTTTTACAGACCTCTTGAGTCACGTTAGGCTCAAATGCACCATTGCAGTGTACGAAAAGAGCATCACGTCACTCTAGTGGTCTGTAAAAGAAGACACTTGGGATGAACCACGGAAGCCTGTCTTTTTCGTTAGTCTCGACTTAAAGTTTATGACGTCATCAAGCCACAATTTTAAACATTCTATCTACCGAACAAATTGAGATACAGACTAGAAATTTGGTATGTACTTAGAATGTAATTGTGCGACATTTCAGTAATCGTAGTTATCCCTGGATATGCATTTTATAAATAGTTTACACATGTTTTATTTTCATATTTTAAATTATGAATATCCATGATGTGTAACTATTATGGTCCCCAACGACTAGTTTTCATTTATTTATTTATTTATTTATTTTACATAAATTGAAAGAAGACATAAATTTCACTCGAAATGATATATTTTGCTCTGCGACAATTTCGCGATTAAAATATACTAGGTAATCGATCCTGGGCTTTCCGGCTTACAGAATAAAGTGAACCCAGTCTTTCTTACTCGAAAACTCGATTTTTTAGATTACCCACTAACAATACCAAAAATAGATTTTATAGGAAATTTCGCAATTGTGTATTCCAATAAAGTTTTCAAATATATAAGACGCGTTAGTTTCTCTTTGGCATCGCGCCAGGAGTTAACTAAAAACGGGAACGCCGCGCCGCTTAATCGTTTTCTTACTTCGTTACTAAAAGGACACCACAAATTTTTATCAGTCACTTTTCATTTATTAATTAGTGGACATTTTTTGATTATTGTGTCAAAAAAATGAAATTGTTAAGGAGTTTACCAATTAAGGAAGAATTTACCAAAGACATCAAAATTTACATAAACTTTTTTCTTATTCTGATCATTTCAATGATTTAAGGGCGTAGTTCGATTACATATCTTAATTAGTGTTTTATTCCACGCGATAGAGATGATATTTAAAAAAAAAATACGTCTTTAAATTATTTTTAAAACTCATAAAAATATGTAAATTAGTGTGAAACAGTTTCTAAATAAATTACATTAGAAAGTACATTATTCGTCGGTGTAAAAATTGAAAATGAGCAATGCTTAGTTTTAAAAATTGCAGAAAAAGCTAAATTTAATCGTCTCGTCTTACTTCCGTCAAAATGACGTCAGCGTTACGGGGGACACGTTTGTCCTTTATAATATAGTTTGGTTGTATATTTCTTCTTTTTTAACTGAGTAATGCACAAAATTGTCAAACAAAATTAGTACTAAAATCTTTTCTTTAATCACATGTAGATAATCACACTGAAATTTATTGCCATATGAGCAAAATCATGGAATATGTTTCAGCAGAAAAATTTCAAAGTTCATGCGCCATCTATACTAATATACTGTTTAAAGCAAATGATTATTGCTTGCTGTTTACTGCTCGTCAAAATAGAGAATATGTGAAAAATTATTGGAAACTTTAGTTTAAATAATCAGAATTATGCTATGAAGGATCAACAGTGATGCAACTAATTAGTAAAACAAATTTATCCTAAAGTGGCTGAGTGGCACCAGTACTTGTAAATTAATGAAATTTCTCCAAATTTTAGGCATTATTTAATTAAACTAATTTTTGATATTGAAAATATTAATTAAGCGTACAATTTCACATTTCTGTATGCTTAACACGAAATAGTTTTATAGTAATTTAACTGAATCATACCAAATGTAAAAATTCATTAATTTGTAATATTTGTAACATTTGTAAAAATTCGAATTTACGTATCATTTTCTGTACTTTATGTTTCTTTTTTAGGTGCGTTCGTAATTATATAAATACGTAGAACCTGTAGTTGTCGTCTGCTCCGCCCGTCTGCCTGCATATGATAACAAAAAACTACCCAAAATGGTTTGAAATTTAATATATATATATATATATACATATATATATATATTCGTTGCAGAATATTGTCGAGTCGTTTAAAATTTTATTAAAATCTAATTAAAACTTAAAAATATATCAACAAAAGATTTCTTCATTCTATTAAATCCTATCATATGTAATTAATTCAATGATATCCCATGATAGGTAATAATTCTAATTTGCCATGGTGATTATATTCTATTTAAGTTGGAGACAAATTATTTATGTATTAGTGAATTTGATATATATAATCCTAATAAATTTTGTACACGTGCATTTGTGCATAAAAGTGCAACAGCTATTGCGCCAAGTTCTGAATATTAATAAAACTAGTTTTAGGACGATAGCACTTCTTTTGCCACGTTTGATGTACAATCTCGGACATGTTAGCCCCCGGTATGCCATTGCTTTCTCCACCTATTAATATGTCATCTCCAAAAATTATCGTTACGTTGTATAAGACAGCCGTAAAACAAAATAGATGTATCGTTGTACGGAATAATCTCTACTGCAACTTTTTTAAACTTTTAAGCATCGCACATTTTCAATTTTTATACCGTCGTATTGCGGAAAAAAAGTACCTTTAAATGCAATTTGTTTGAAACTGCATCTGGATTTATTTTTCTGAAATTAATTTTTTTGTAGTTTATAGCACCATTTGTTTAATGCTGGCAACTCAAGTACTCCATTTCTGTAGAAAGTAAAGGGAAAATAGTTGAAAAATAGCTATTATATCTTTTTGTTGCCATTTTCTCATAAAAACTGAAAAAAAATGTAATTAAAATGCGTGCTATTTTGAAAAAATATAAATGAATGATTTCGAATAAATCATGGGCTATTATAAACTAATTTTAATTTTAAGTATCTATAGTAATATTACAAACAAATGAAGGCATATGAATCATGAGATAGCCAATTATTTTTTGTCCAGTTTCTTGAATGACGAAATCTCTTTTTTTTAGATTTGTGTATTATTCGGGATAGTCACGTCCTATGCATAGTTTACTGTAGATGTTTTTTAAGACTGGATCGTAAATGAGGAATTCTTTAGCGGATCCGGATGACGTCATTTTATATAAAATATAACCACGTGTTTGGAGTCTTAAAACTGAACTATCTATATTTATATACATATATTTTATTTTCATCGGGGGCGACACTCAATTCTGAAAAAGCAGAATTCCGGTTTTCTAGTTATTTTTATTTTATCCTAATTTCTTTTCAGATAATATTTCAGACATGAATGTTTTTTGTACTATCACTTCAATGGAAATATTGTAATCCTACGATTGTTATTTTTCTATGACGTGGTGAACGAAAAAATTATTACATCGATATCCAAAAATTGAAATAAGATCAATTATCACTTAGTTGAAAATATTCCAAAAGAAAGAGCAGACTTTAAGAATTGGAATATTTCAATGTAGAAAAATGTTTTCAACTATAGCAAATAATTAATCTATTGAAATTAAGTATAATTTAAACATTATTACATTAAGTGGATTTTATCTGTATTAGTTTACTGAATTTAATAATTTAAAGTAAAGATTATATGAATCTTATGAATTATACACTATGACGCAAAAGTTTAGACAATGACGTCATTCAGCTTTAAAATGTAGAATTATGACGTCAGAATTACAAAAACCTGTAAATATATTCAAAAACTGATTTAAAATGCTATGTACAAAAGACAGTCGTTTTATTTGCTATAATACTAATTTTTTTCATAAAAATTCAAATGTGCTTGTCGCAAAAGTTTAGACACTATTCTAAATTTCTTTGAATATTCGCTGGCATATGCAAATTTAGAATCGATGATGTCACAAATTTGGAGTACTTAAGTTCTGCAAACGATTGCGCTTCATAGTCGACATGCCGAGAGCTAAAGAAATTCAAGTGAATGAGGTTTCAAGGATTTGGCAGTTGAAAGGTGAAGGGAAGAGCGTTTCTGAAATTTCTGCTATTATTAATAGGTCAAAAAAATCTATTTATCGAGTTTTATCGAGTGGTTCCGAATATAAAGCAAAATGTCGGTCTGGGAGGCCACGTGTGACAAATGTACGAGAGGATCGCCTGATACAAAGACTAGCGAGTACTCAACAAATGAGCGTACGTGGAGTTCAAAGCTCATCGGGACTCTCTGTATCAAAGGATACGATTCGTAGACGAATTTTGGAAAAAGGAACAATCGTTTATAGCAAAATGCAGAAGAAACCAGCTCTGAAACCACATCATAAGTTACAAAGACTTATGTGGGCTCGAAAGCATATGTCATATGGAGAGAAATGGCAGTCAGTCATATTTAGCGATGAAAAAAAGTGGAATCTGGATGGTCCAGATGGTTGTTTATCGTATTGGCATGACTTGCGGAAGGAACCTCGACGTTTTTTTAGTCGCAGACAAGGAGGGGGCTCGGTGATGGTTTGGGCAGCCTTTTGCTATAATGGACAAGTATCTCTGACCTTCACCAGTGGTCGTCAAACTTCACAGCATTATACACAGACATTAGAAGAAAACCTACTGCCATTTGCTGAGCTTCTAGGGGGTCCTCAGTGGGAATTTCAGCAAGACAATGCTTCAATTCACACTGCAAAACATTCAAAATCTTGGTTTAATTCCCATAATATAAGAGTTCTCGACTGGCCAGCATGTAGCCCAGATCTTAACCCTATAGAAAACCTTTGGAGCATCATGTGTCGCAAAGTTTATAGCAACGCTAGACAATACTCTTCTGAAAAGGAACTTAAGACATCTATTGAGAATGCATGGTACGATATCGATCCACAAACTATGCAAGATTTAATTTCTTCCATGCAATCTCGTGTATATGACGTAATACATAAGCATGGATGCGCAACCAGGTTTTAAAAATTGTTTATTTCGATTTTATTTAATTTGTGTCTAAACTTTTGAGACAGCAGTTTATTTTTGTTACCATTTAATTTATTGCAATATGCACAATTCCACTTTTCTTTGTTATAAATATTGTTTATATGTACAGCACATTAATTTCAAGCAGTGATTTGAAAATTGAATAAGTATTTTTCAAAGTATGTAAGAATTTCTTCATTGTCTAAACTTTTGCGTCATAGTGTAGGACAATTTTATAACAATTATAAATATTTTTTACAAAAAAAAAAAAAAAAAAAAAAAAACTTCATAGATTTTGTTAACAAATGTAAATATCCATCTAAAATTGAATGTTGAATTAATTTAATTTTAAAATTTCCTGTTTCTAAGTAATATTATATTTAGTAGAAAATACATAAAAAGTTTAATAAACACGTTTGATGAAGTAACTTTTTAATTATAGCATTTTATGTAATATAATTAGAAATTTTAAATCTGAGTATATTTCTTACTATAGTTTTCGAAAGATTATTATGTGTTTTCTTTTTTATCCAAAATTGTCTTTTTTCCTTTTCGTTTTCTGCGATAAATCTGCGCTTTTTATAACTATTAATGACGCGAATATGAATTCTTTCAATAAATAAATAAATAAATAAATAAATACCAAAAATAATAATCGTTAAAATAAA